>CAMTDV010000004.1:66827456-68027456 GCA_947069175.1 Scalesia atractyloides | reverse complement strand
AGTTTTCACTTCTACTATGCCATTTCAAAATTTCTCAAAATATTTCTTCTGATAATCATAGCACCCAAAGCGAAATCAACACAGGAACCACCGAAACACATTCTTAACATCAAAAATCCACATAATTACCTTTGTACTTTTGAAAAGACCAAGAAAAATACAGAGTTTCATGAAATCATCCATATCTTGTCTTCCTCAAAGTATAAGACTCTGTTAACCTGTAACGCAGCGATTTATCAAGATGCCCTTCGAGATTTCTGGGCAAATGTGAGATTGAAAGTCTAAACAAGAAACCTTGGGCAATCACGTCCAAAGTGGGAGGGATTTTGGTTCCAATAACCCCACAAACCATCTCAAAGGTTTTTTCAGATGAACGATCTAGAAGGTAAAATTTATTTCCCTAAAAGTGAGTATCAAATTGTTTTGAAAAAACAAAGGGTATACAGGAGATTTATAAAAAGCTACATGAAAAAGGGAAAATTCACACCTCCTATGAAATTTTTGTTTCATACCCTGCTCACATGTGTGTCAAATAAAACAACTGTTTTGATGAAATAACATTAAAATTCAATACTTGGGGTATGCTATTATGTCTAAAACTGATTACAAATTTACTTCCAAGTGTTGTTTAATGATTTGGTAATAAATCTAGAAAACGTGAAAAACAAAAGGGAAAATGCTTTTCTGCTATTTCCTAGGCTTTTAAGTTACTATTTACTAAAGAAAATCCTAAAAGAAAATGCACATGTTCTTGTTCAAGATGTGTCTTTTCAAATAAACAGCTTATCATCTGAAACATATACTTCCCTTATAGACAAAGAGTCAAAAGTTTCAAAAACACAAGCAAGAGAGTCTGAGCAAAACTTGGATGAGTCCACATCCACTCCTCAGACTTCAGCTGCTGAGCCCACTGCTCTTGGTGACCACAGCAGCAAAACCACTGCTGTGCAACCCACACCAAAAACCACTAAAAAGACCAAAAAGAAACCTTCAAAACCCACCAAACCTATAAAAAAGGACCTTCTGGAAGATGAGATCCCAGAAGTTAATCCAGTGACAACACAAAAGTCACATGAAACAACTGCTGCTACTTCCTCACAGCAGATGGTAGAAAGATCTCCACCCAAAACCATGACTTCTCATGATTCCTCACAAAAGGAACATGTTGTAAGCACAGGGATCCCACAATTGACAACATCACCCTCATTTGAGAGTATGTTAAAATGTCCATCTCCCAGGATAAACCTGTTTTCCACACCACTCTCCACAGTTTCAAATCACCACACCACATCACTGTTTGAAGCTTTTGATAGTCAGTCACAAAAAGGCCACTCTCACCAACACATTACAGAGAGCAAAACTTCCACAATGGTTGTGTCTGATAAAAATCAACTAGTTATCCCACAAACAGTTGAGGTGGCTACATCACTTGGATTTCACGAAATCCTTGTTGATAGTTCAAATGGAGCAGCTACTACAGATGTTGAATCCACTTATTTACATCTGGAAAGTAGTTTCGTATATAAGTCTCCTTTGAAGGCAACCACTGTTCCAGTGGGAAGACCCCAGTACCAAGAAAAAAGGGCATCTAATGTTGAAGCAAGTGATAAATCATATGCTCATGATACCCTAGATAAACTACCACCTCTGGTAGGAGCTCAGATGATCCGATTAACTTAGGAGATGAGCTAAAACATAAAGTAATTGACGGATAAAGCCACAAAGATTGAGGCATCAGTGGGAGATATCAAAAATGTGCTGTAACAGA
Source organism: Scalesia atractyloides (assembly GCA_947069175.1). Taxonomy (NCBI): domain Eukaryota; kingdom Viridiplantae; phylum Streptophyta; class Magnoliopsida; order Asterales; family Asteraceae; genus Scalesia; species Scalesia atractyloides. Next base: position 68,025,688 of record CAMTDV010000004.1, on the reverse strand, counting down.
TGTTACATTCTGCAAAATCTTGAAACACTGCCCAATCCTCTGCTCAAGCCACCAGAATTGCAAAACAAGTGTATCCTCTGTTTCAACAACACTATCAGCATGCTAAGCAGTTATATGATTCAAGTGCAGACATTCAAAGAAGAAGTTGAAGCAAGGTATAAAGACACACATGAAGAGCTTAAAGTGATCAAGAAAATTCTCATTCCTGGCACAACCCCTGCACCTATCTTCGAAAGAGTTGATGATGCCAAAAAGGGGGAGAAAATGACTGAGGAAATTCTCTCAGTAACTTCTGCTGAAACATCTGTCAAAGAAAAGGAAAAGGGAGGTGATGAAACCCTGAAAATTCAAGCAGATGATGAAGATACACAAATGAGGACCGTTCAAAGTCATGCCAGGATAAAAGAGAAGGAGATGAAGGATACCACTACTGGTCCCAAAACCACTACTGGTATTAAAAGGCAAACCACTGACAGTTCAATTTTATTGTCTTCCTCATCTCAGCAACCACCTGTCACAGTAACAAATGTTAATACTACTAAAAGAACAGCAGATATTACGACAACAGTGGTTTGCACAAATTCCCCTGCACCAAAATTGGTTTATGCTAGAAAAAGAAGAAGAATGGCTACAGCGAAAGGAGAAATGCTACAATTCTATACAGAAGCTGATCCAACCAAAAGAACCTTCCCGTCTCTTCATGGCTATAGAAATCCCAAAACCATTGAGGACTATCTAAAACTGAAGACTAGGCAAGCCAAAATCATAGCAAAAGAAGAGAGTGAAGGAAAGGGTAATGCTTACTTGTCAAAAAGGGAACACATGAGCTTAACAAGGTAAAGAAGTTAGAATAGTATGCAAGAGAGTTAAATGAGAAAATGACTGTGGATTCTCCAAAAGATGATCCTCAAAAGAAGCAAAGGGTAAACCTCATCAGATTTATCATGAAAGAAAAACCCTATCAAGCTGAGGAGATCCAGTTCAAAGAGTGGTCCATACAAGCTCTCAAACAAGAAGCAGATAGAATTGATAGGATGAAGAAAGACCCTCAAATAAGACAGAATGCACCAGATTGGAAAGTTGTTAAGAACCTTAGTGCAGATCTGTTCTTAGAAACAACCATCCAAGCCCTCAACCAAAAGAAGAGGCAGCTACAGATGGATAAGAAAGATCAGCAAAGGGATGCTTACAAAAGTAAGCAGGCTATCACAAAGAAACCTTTGCCTGACTTGAATAAAGAACCATTGAAGCCTCAAGCTGAATTTGAAGATCTTTTTCAAAGGCTTTCAAAAGTTCACCTTTTCAACTCTCATCACAAGTAACTCCTCTCCCAAGAAACTCATTGAACTCAAAAATACTAAAGTGGCTCTCTAATAAAAAGACCCATGTATTGACTCGCTCAGGTCCAATGGGAAAGTTGTGAGTATATCAAGGAAGGATGCACTAAGCCTGGGTGGAGCGACCTTCAAGATCTTTTGGAACTACAACTATGCAGGGATGAGGATGATGAAGATTCCTTGAACTTTGAATCACAATTCAAAGTACAAATCAGGGAAAAACTGATGAAACATAAAGATCATGAATAAAGAAGAGTTTGGCCATCATCTGTTCTAGGGGAGATTGTTGGGATTGAACCCTACAAAAGAACATATGATAAAATGCCAAAACAGGTCTGTTATATATGATCCAGAATAATCAGAGTTTAAAGTCACTCTTCTCAAAGACCGGCTACCAAACCGCTGATAGTTCTAACAACTGCCTTGTGCCAAAGCTCTGCCAGTTATAAAGACTGTTGTATCACCAAACCTCTGATGGGTCAAAGATCTGCTAGAAGCTAAAGGTCTGCTGTAAGTCAAAGCTCTGATCACCCTTTGAAGAACATCTGCTAGTGTTTCATCAGAGTTTATGCTTATCAGAGGATAGAATCACCAGTGCTTTGCCATCAGTGCTAATATCCACTATCAGTGTTTAGGTTAGGCAGTGGTTAGAGTTTGTTATTATTGTTAGATGTCATTGTCAAGATGATGTCAGCATAGTAGGTCAGTGGTTAGGATTGTATCATAAATAGACAGTGCTTGTACTGTTCTATCAAGCTTTTTCACACTTGCACTTTTTGTACATTATTTCTGTGTGTAGCTCGGTCTGAGGGGGAGTTTAGTGTTTTCATTCATGTAATTACTTTGCAATGATTTCAATCTTTTAAGTAATGAAAACATGTTATGATGAAAACTATTCTCTCGTTGATTGTGTTATAAAGTTTTAAGTGTTCTTCCGCTGCAAAGTTCTTCATGATTTATCATTTTGTTATCAATTTGGTTAAAACAATACAATCAATCCAAACTCAGATCCTAACACCATCAACTGTTGTAATCACAATAATTCATTATTATTTAGTGGCAGTTAAAAATTTAAAATAAAGAAATCATTAAATCACATAATTTTATATTTGAACTGACACCAATATGTAGAAATGTCTTTCACCTGGGCTCAAGCGAAGATACAGCAAAACGTTGAGGTAGCTCCATCCCGCCTTCTAAAGATTGAATTTGTTCATTTCTTGTTCCAAGCTAAAAGAAATAAAATGGATAAAAAACATGTAAAATTTTCAATGCTAGCAATGAATAACAAAAAAATTGAACAAATAATTCAAGATCAACTACATGCTTTAACGGCATTGGGAATGCGATCAATCCACATTGCTCGGTGATTTTGAACCTCCTTAGGGTTCCTTAGGGTCACACAACATCCCTACAATGGCAAAATCTATTGCGACTTGTTCCAACCTAAAGGCTCGTGCGCCATCCACACAACCATATGAACATGCACTCTTCTAGAAAATTTCTGCAAAGATAAGGTTTCATTATAGAAAAGGGCACATGCATTTGGGTCTTGCTACAAGAAAAGTTCATGATTGTAAGGTCACCTAACCCAAGATCTCACTCAACAAAGACAACCAACAGGTGTGCGGAATCCACCTGATGATCAACCACTGTAGGATGTAGAACAAGAATGCAAGATTTATGAGAGAATCAAGAATACATAGAGTATTCTTGATGTAGGAGATGAGTGACGTCACACACAGTAGCCGCCAGACAAAACACACACAATGATTAGGCACAGATTTCCACAAAAGAAAACGTTGTCTTGTCTATTCCACATAAAGGTATATATACAAGACTAACTCCGGACTCCATGACATAGTTGGAAGCCGGACAAAACATTCAAAACATAAACACGGACAAGAGAAACAATACATAAACCTTTTCTCTAGTCCTAAGCCAAAACCCCTAACCTTTGTCCTAAACATAAACCCTGAAAAAGCCTTGACACAAACTTGGACAAATTGTCCAAGGATAAACCTTGCACTAACTTTCAATACATGTACAATAAAGACCCTAACAATTGGAAGGCCTTGCACTTATCACCCAAAAGTGCATTAACAAACTCCCCCTTGATCAGTGCATGGTCTTCATGTGTCTTTAACTCTTCATCCTTGCTTCGAGTATTCGCTCCCTGTCCAAACCTTGTTTTTCACATAGAACTGAACTACCTTGATGAACTGAACGGCCAACTCGCGGTCTTCTTTAAGATATTTTAGAGGCAGGCGTCGAAGCTTCTTCAAATGTGCTTCCCTTAAGTTGACAAGCCAAATCGGATCCAGAATTCTCGCAATATCTTCAGTCATTATCTTCTCGGTAATCACCGCTTCCCCAGTCTTGCCATCAAGATACCAAGCTGTGTTGTTCATCAAAATCCCAACTTCGAATCTGACCCGAATACTCATCTCTGGTGTTCATATACCTCTTCCTTTGAGTTTTGTCGGGTAGAGGCTTAAACCATCTGCGAGCAGCCAAGCTAACTTCTTCTGGAACTCGAATCGGATTTGTGATCTCTTCTGGCATTTCACTACCAAACACGAAGCTCCTGAGATCATCAATGTTAACCTTAAGGGATTTATACTCGATCCTTTTACCTTTCCCAGTCTCTACGAATTCGAACTTACTAGCTAGTTCATCATCCGCTCGCCAGTCTTCAACCAGATCCTTAACCACTTCACCATCTCCTAAAACCAAATCGACAGCATGATCCAATTCAGAATCAGATAAGGCACCTGTATCAGCATCTACAGGACCTTTATCTCCCCCTGCGGCCGTACCCAAGACTCCCCCTCAACTTGAGCCGAGGTTGCAGTTTCAGGAGCACGTGCGCTCCTTGACTGCTCCCCCTGCATCGCTGCTTCGGGATCTTTGTCCTTTCGAGATCATCTCGGATTTTCTTCAGCTCATCGATCTTGCATTGACCCTGAACCTGGAAATACGTACTCTCCCCCTGAGTAGCAAGGAGTGACACGAGATCCCTCACAATTTGGAGAAGCTGATCTGTTGCCCTAACCAAAGTCTCCTGTGGGCAGAAGTCGAAGCATCTTGTTGAATGAAATTTCCCAAATGAACACTTTGTTCCTTAGTTAGACGAGACAGTTGCGTCATTTGCTGCTCTCGAACAGAATCCTTTTTCTTCAAGTAATCAAGTTCCTTTTGCTGACGAATGATTTGATCCTGATGAACCCGCATCACAGTAGCAGCTTCCCTAAACTTTGCACGAGCAAACTCCTCAAAGTTTTGTTCATGACCAGAATCATTGGTTCCTGTCGATCTAGGGACAGATGGTCTGGAACGAGATGGTTGAGGAATAGTTGAATTCGGCACACGTTGCTTCTTTTGCCCAGAAGGGTTAGGACCGAAAGCCACCTTTGGACGAACTTTACGAACCTTAGCCGCTCCAGACTTAGGAGGCATCTGCTTTGACTTCTTGGTGCCAGAAAAACTTTGAAGTCCGGTGAACTCGGTCGTACAAAATCTCTCAGATGCACCTGGAGGCATACTTAAGAAGACTGGAGGCAAAGGAGGCTGCGTAGAACTTCCCGACGAGGCAAACAAATTACCCGAGCCCATAGAAGATAGAGACTCAAACAACGGAGTAGAGGGTATAGCAGAAGACAACCCCGACAATGATGTTCCCATAGAAGTAGCAATACAGGTGGACTGTACCAAGGGAGGAACTGGAATCAAGCAGTAACAAATGGCAGAGACATGAGGAAACAACTACACCAGAAGAAACAATAACTGAAGAAACCTCAGAACTCGATACTTGAGCAACCGAATTTCTAACCAAGCGTCGTCGTTTGTATGTCTTGAGAGGTGTGATACGAACAGCACCAGCATCAGGATGATGATGGTCATCATCATAATCAGAAGAAGAAGAACTAAGAATAATTGAATCTACGTCGTTCAATTTATCATTCCAAGCCGCTAGACGTAAACTCCAGTCGGAAAGAGGGACCGAAAGAAGCAACCTTTGCGCGAAATAAATCAAGTTTTTCACTTTTAGAAGGAGTGATACGATTTTGAAGATTCTTCAAAACTAACTGGAGGTATTTCTTTTCGGTAAGCATATCATCATCAGATTCTACCACATAAATCTCTTTGATAGGTCGCTTCTCTTTATCAATAACACGAGAAGACGGACCTGCCTCTAGAGCCGCATCAATCTCTAGAATCAACAGATCAGTTTCTATAGAAACACTTGTTGCCGAAGACGTAGAAACTGGTGCATCAATAATAATGTTTTCTTGAACAAGAGCATCACCAATTTGTTCAATTATCACTTGATTGGCCATATGTTCAGGTTCTGGAACTATAACTGGTGGTTGTTGAAGATCAACCTGAGGTTGAACAACCACGGGTTCGTGAACATTAGCCTCAACTGCATTCTCTCCACCACTAAAGATTTGAGAAACAACATTCCGAATGTTTAACCAAATGGGGTCATTTTCCGGATTGTGGTTCTCTTTAACAATTGCACCCCGCAAAGGAGTCAGAACAGGACGAACTGTAGAGTGCTTTGTCTCCTTAACCTTGGCGCAATCGGTGAAAATACGAGTATGCATGGGAGCTAGAGGAAACGCAGGAAGATTGGCATCGAACGAAAGAGTCGGCAACAGATGTCGAATAATAAGTGAGAGAAAACGAGGATACAGAATCATCAATCGCTTGTCATTTTCCTTTAGACCAATATGAAGTTTGAAAGCTTGAAGAATCATCAGTGAGAAATTGTACAGCTGGTCATAAGTTAACCTGATCATTGCTGACAGAAGATCGTTAGCCATGCTATTCATACCTGATTACGTGGAGCTAAACACTGCGACAACACATGAAAAAAATATCTCCATTGCCCCAAAACCAAACCTTTGGCGATTTGTTTCTTCGTAAAGCATCCCACGTAACCCAAAGATCTAGCCCCACATTCACGAATTTGCCTTACATAACAAATGTTTCCATAATCTAAGTTACCAAACCGCAATGCCCACGAATAACAGCTTATGTGATAACAATAGGGCTTCCATGAATAGTAGCTTCGATAGAATTATCAACGATCCGAGCCGTACGCCAAAAGTCTCGAATATACTCTTGAACTAGGTGAATATTTTCTGAAATCGCGAAACAGATTTTTGAATTTCTAAGAAACCGCATAATATCAGCATATTCAGCCCCACCACGAATGTTTTCGTTAATTAATGCAGTTTGATTGTGATGACTATGAAAGAGTCGAACCGGACGAGGAGGAACGGCTACCGCTGCAACTGTTGGTTGTGCTCCTTGTTGTTCTGCCTGTTAACGTGTTGATTTACCGGTTGGTCTGCCATATCTGTTTGCAAACATAAACGAAATACATGCATTAGATTTGAAAGATGATAACAACTCATACTGGTAGATAAATCATAAGAAGTTCAACACAATCAACAATGCAATAAACACAAAGCCTGAGAGAACTATCATGTAATGAGAAACTCGGAATACATAGCAAATTTCAACAATGTGGAACCAAGAAAGTGGGAACAAATACATAAAATGGAGTCCCGTTTAACGTTATCTTGAATTCTGTTAACCCCGGAATAAAACTCAGACACAAAATCTGGAAATGTTAACAGAATCAATCAATTCAGATGACAACAGATACTCATGAGTTATGTTTGAAACCTTTAAACTGACTAAACCTGGAACCATGTAATTTGAATGATTAAACTAATTAAACCCGAAGTTGTTTCAAACATTGTAGAGAGAATCAAACTCGGCGTAAACCCGGAAACTAGTCTTGAAACTTGGTTTTTACATCAACTCAAAGACTAAGAGTTTAACAAGAAAACTCGATATGTTGAAACTCGGACATCGGTTCGGACCGAAAACCCGGAGACTATAACATCTGGAACCCGGACTCGCCTTGAATCTTATCGTCGAAACACAAGTATCAAAAATCTGAACTTACAGAGCCGGAAACTTAGGTTTCTCAAAGAAACAAAGACTCTAAAGATTTCAAAAATTTTAAGATCAAAAAGCCCTTTTTCAAAATATTATTCATCTTCCTCAAGACAACTCAACTCCAAAAACCCACCAAGAACATCAGGTATATCGATTAGCTTCTTCAAACATGATTTCAAGTTTTATAAACATCTAAGAACTCGAAAATTAACCAAATCAGTGAGTATGATCTTGTAGTAACCAAAATTTCTTTCTAAAATCATGTTTCTACCAAACAAGAACACTTAGTTCTTGTACCATCACACAAAAGCCCCAATTTCAAACTTCCAAACCCTAGAAATTTAAGAGACAAACCTGTGAAGATGCATAAAAACATGAAGGAAGGAACATACATTTGAGGTTTATGAGCTTGATTCACAAGAATGAGTCTTCTCTTATCAGGGATTTATGCAAGAAGATGGTTTTTTGAAGAGGGTTTTGCGTGAGAAAGAAACAGAGAGAAGAGAGGAGACCGTTTGGGGAGAAAACTTCAAACTTTGACATTAGAAACTCGGTGGGAGACCCTAAATACGGACTAACAAAACCCGGTTCACAAACCCGGACCCGATAACCCATTCAAGATAAACTCGTAGAGACTTTGTGTATCTGAAACTCGGACAACTTTCTTAAACCTGACACGTCTCTTAAAGTCGGAGACATATTTTAAAACCGGATCACAGCGTAAACTTGAACACGTACCTAAATTCCTTTATCTTGTTCACCTTAAAAACCCCCAAAATTTAACAAACTTTCATTTCAATCCTAAACTATAAAAGATATCACAACTGATCTTGTTTTAAATAACCCCCTTTAGACGAAAATAACTAAGCACACACTTGGATAAAACATGCACGACCAAGATTTTTATTATAAAAAGACTTAGCGACAAATTACCTGACCTGATGAATTTTTCACCTTATTTAATGAATGCTCACAACCCATCATAGTGTTCAAAATATAACTCACATATAGAAACATGAAACGAAATCTTTTTGATATTTTTCATTTTTGACAAGAAGGAAGTAAATTGAAACAGTAAGTAAATTGAAACAGTACGACTGATATTTACACCAACTATGTTTTTGCGAAGTTGGAGCTCGGAGATCATATCGGCTATTTTGTCAATATCCAATTACAAAACTATAGATTTCTGGATAAGCACTTAGTATGATATTAACAGTTCAAGACGTTTCAACGGTATTGTGGTCCACTTAAACTTTAGCACGCTTTCGAACACAAACTTTCGAAATATGCGTTAAGTGTATTAATTTCTGACTGTAACTATGTAATCCCACCCCAGAATATACTCCCGTATCGAAACTGCCAAACATTGCATCTTACAGGTGAGTATATCTGAAAAATCTCTGTATTCGGCTAAATGCGATACCTTGAGAGCTCAGGTTAGTGCCACCGCACAGACAAAGAGATGAAGGCTCGACTTAAGGTGGTGTACCATCGTTTGGTATCTTTTTCTTGCATAATTTTTAGCAGTTTATTCTATGTACCCGGTGGTAGCATAGATTTGCAATTTGTACATCCAGTGATGACAACTTTAGAACAGATCATCCGGTGATGATTGTTGAGGCAGAAAAGAATTCCACCAAGAGGGTTTGCGCACAAACGAAGCGCTTAGCAAAGCATTATACGAGGTCTAGGCCATTGCTCACACAATATCAGAAGACCAAGTATAATACCCCAGAGTATTAACAAACATAAAGACCTAGTATCTCAGAAGTTTGGCAATTTGTCAAATGAAATTACAGTACCAACACCATATATCCGAGGGATGCGTCACACAAATTACGCAGTTCATTATGTTTAATATACCAAAAGCAGGTTCTTATTTACGCGTAAAGCCTACCGAAGCAACATATGATGAATTGTTACAGTTAACGTTTATTATATATTTTTACCATAGTCCTGCAACAAATACGACAACCGATGTACTATCATTTCTCATACTCCTCGAAACAACTTCATTTTTCATTATTCTGATGTTTTTGAATTTTCTTTAAAGAAAAATCCTACAACTAAGTAAAATATTTTTGGATTTTTGCATTTTGAAAAATAGTAAAAACTGTACATGAAATTTAAAATAAAGTTTCTATGCGAGTTTCTAAAAGCATTTCACTCTGGGTTGATCATGCCGATCATTCGAACCAGATCCTCAAACCTAGCTCGGTCGAAAGTCTTAGTAAAAAGGTCGGCAAGATTATCCAACGTGTCTACCCTAACCACCTCGATTAAACCCTTTTCAGCACAATCACGAATAAAATGATGCCTAACATCTGTGTTTATTGCGTGAATGATTAACCGGATTATTTATTATGGAAATGGCAGAGTTATTATCGACCAAAATTGGAGTTCGAGTAAAATTCAAACCGTAGTCCCTTAGTTGTTGTTGGATCCACAAAACCTGAGCACAACAGCTCGACGTTACTATATACTCGGCCTCGCATGTGGATAGCGACACGGCAACTTGTTTCTTGCATTGCCAAGACACAAGACGGTTTCCAAGCAGTTGTGCGCCGCCTGAGGTTGATTTTCTGTTGACTGGGCACCCTCCAAAGTCTGCATCTGCATAAGCAATCAAATCCAGTCCACCTTCAGCTAGATACCACAGTCTAAGCTTAGGTTTACCTTTCAGGTAACTAAAGATGCGTTTGACAGCAGCCATATGAGATTCCTTTGGAGTAGACTGGTACCTAGCACACAAACAAATAGAGAACATAATATCGGGACGTGACGCAGTTAGATACATAAGAGATCCAATCATAGCCCGATTAGTGTCGGGTCCACTTCAGGATCCTTTTCTTTATCAGTTGTCAGCTTGTGATTTGTTGGCAAAGGTGTGTCGAAAGGTGAGCTATATTCCAAACCGAATCTCCTGAGAACCTCGTGGACATACTTTGCTTGTTGCACGTATGTCCCCTCCTTCTCCTTAGAGACTTGAAGACCAAGAAAGAGTGACAACTTTCCCATCGCACTCATTTCAAATTTTGACTTCATCACTTTCTCAAACTCGCGACACAACTCTTCATTTGAAGAACCGAAAATTATATCGTCCACGTAAATTTGCACAATCAAAAAATCTCCCCCTTTCTTCAAATGAACAGTGTGGAATCGATCGCACACACTTGAATCCATGCTCTAAAAGATGATTTGATAAGGTCGCATACCAGGCACGAGGAGCTTGATGAAGACCATACAAAGCTTTATCCAACTTATAAACCTTATTATCGGACTCAGGCGCAGCGAACCCAGGCGGTTGAGATACATACACAGTTTCTGAAAGCTTCCCATAAAGGAATGCACTCTTGACATCCAACTGATAAACCTTGAAACGCATGTGATCTGCGAATGCTAGAAACAGACGAATTGCTTCCAGTCGAGCTACGGGTGCGTAAACCTCTATGTAACCAATCCCTTCTTCCTGATTGAAGCCTTGAACAACCAACCGTGCTTTATTTCTGACGACCACACCTTTGTCATCCTTTTTGCACTTAAAAACCCACTTAGTGTTGATTGCGTGTTGACCCTTCGGAAGATCGATCAAATTCCACACTTTTAATTTGTCGAACTGAGCTAACTCTTCTTGCATTGCCTCACACCATGAGCTATCTTTCAAAGCCATTTGATAATTTTTCGGCTCAAATTGAGAGATAAAGCATTCATGAAGGCTTAGATTGAAAATCGGTTCCTGTTTGATTTCTGTAAACAGACATTGCATTTCTGAAAGACTTCTTCGAGTTTGCACTCCGGCATTTGGATTCCCAAGAATATTATCAACAGGATGATAGATATTTGTTCTCGGAACAGGGATAGCCGAAGCTTGGAGATTGCTTCCCAAATTAGATTGAATCTCCCCCTCAGCACTTGCACTGCTACTCGCTTCAGAATGACTGGGACCAGCTTCATTGGGAATCTGACCAGCAACAACATTGTTTACTATCAATGGATCAGCGACTGGATCTTCTGATGCGACATTCGGAGTTACGTCTGTTGGAATACTTGCCTCCAGCTAGCATCCACTTCGTCCTTATCCACCAAATGCGTGTAGACAACCTCCAAATCTGCTTCTGTAACATCATGAAGACCAAAAGAATCAAATAATTTCTCATAGCCATACCCATTTTTAGGACCAAATTCGGACGGTGGAGGATCGTAACTTAAAGGAGTAATATCAAAAACAACCTCCATTGCCCGTTTTTTAATGTTATACACACGTTTATTTGGAGCTCCATTAACATAACCCAGAAAGAAACCAATCTCTCCAAGTTCGCCCATCTTAGGAGTATCCTTAGTGCGTCTAATAACACATTTGATCCTAAAGGGTTGAAACCCAGACAAATTAGGTTTCTTATTATTGAGAAGTTCAGAGCAAGTCTTATCTTCCCTTTTGACCGTAAGCACATGGTTAAGCACATAGCATGCTGTGTTTACTACCTCAGCCCAGAAGAAAATAGGTAATTTTGATTCGGAAAGCATAGTACGGGCCGCCTCAATAAGGGTTCGGTTCTTCCGTTCTGCGACTCCATTCTGTTAAGGAACATAAGGAGCGCGGAACTGATGAACTATTCCCATTTCCCGACATAACTCATCCATATGTTGATTTTTAAATTCCGACCCGTTGTCACTTTGGATTTTTTTAATAGGTAGTGAATAATTTTTCTCAAGTTGTTTAAAAAGATCTCTTAAAATACCATGTGTTTGATCCTTAGTTTTTTAGAAAAATACCCACGAGTATCGTGAGAACTCGTCGGTGACAACTAGATAATAGGACATACCACCAATGCTGGCAACATGGATAGGGCCGAAAAGATCCATGTGAAGCAATTCAAGTGGTTTTTGGATCGAGTTAACAATTTTTAGTTTATGAGGCTTTCTTTTGATTTTTCCTTTTTCGCATGATTCACATTTGTTATACATATTAAAACTACGTAAAGGAACCCCCAACACCAAGTCGTTTTTCACTAAGTGGTTCATTTTTCGCAGATGCGCATGGCACATTCGTTTATGCCATAAATAATAGTAAACAAGTTACTAGAGCAGATGAGTTGACCAACGGGCGCATGTCCATGACATATGTGTTATTCACCCAAGGAGCCCTCATAACGATCCAATCTTCAGGAACAGCAAATCCAGGACGCAATACGAAGCAAGCTTTATCAGTGAACAGCATCGTATACTTGTTGTCACAGATTTGAGATACCGACATCAAATTATGCTTTAGCTCTTCGACAAAATTCACTTTGTGCAGCGTAATCTTTCCATTTAAACAGAACCTTCACCAGTGATATAACCTCCCTATTCACCAGTAAAGTTCACATAACCACCACGAATCGACTTGAGATTTTTCAACAACTCTTTATTTCATGTCATGTGTCTGGAACAGCCACTATCGCTATACCAAATATAGATAGCCCTTTTCAGCTGCTCCTACACTCACCAAAGAAAATCAGTTAGAATGTGGGACCCAAGCCATAACGGTCTTGGGTCGTCACATTTCATCAACATACGAAAATTCTTTGAAATAACCGTCACCACCACCACGTCATCCATTTCCATTTCGGAAGTTGTTGGAGTGGTTCCCATCGAAACGAGAATTGTATGGAGTTGATGATCGATTCATGTAACTACAATTTTCAAAGTTTCTCCCACCATGATGTTGATAACCGAAATTTGACTTCTCGGAGTTTCGAAATTTCGATTAAACCTTGGCGCTTCGTAATTTCTTAAGAATTGTCTAGATTGGTTAACCGAATGTGCTCTTTGATTGTGATATCGGAGGGAGAGGCACTTTGATCATTCACAAACCAGTTCTGAGCATGAGGTCTAACATAGTCGCCGTTAGTTCCTCCAGAACGTTTCTCATTCTCTTGTGATTGGAAAGTAACACGATTTTGGCGTCGGTGTGGCGTTTTCTCACGAGCATCGTTTGTTTGTGATGAACTTTCCAATTCATGTTTTGGACGTATATCCAGTGGTTCCTCGCGTTGATCCTGATGTTGTTGTGATTTAACATTTGATTTAACAACAGGTTTTCTTGTTTAATCACGACTACTTTCTCAACCTTTTCAGGTTTGTTATTTTTCTTTTCAACTTTTACCTCAATTTCAGATTTTTCAACAAATGGTTTTCTTAGATCAGGATCAACAAGGGGTTTACCATTGTTGTTTGGACATTTAGCAGCTAGGTGTCCTTTCTCACGACACTTGTAACACTTTCTAACTTCTCCGTATTCTTTGAACGTTCCTCATGACTGTTTGAAGATGATGAGGCATTTGTTGGATTTTTTAAGATTTGTGAAACAAATTGTGAATTAGATATTGTCTCAATTTTCTCGACTTTCGTATGAAAGTCTCCTCCCTTGACAAAATCAATTTTTGGAAACATTTTTCGATTTATTTTGAGACTTCCCACGAGGTTTGGGTTTCTGACTAACATTCTGAACTTGATTAAAAATTTTCAAAATTTTGTTCCTAATTAAGTTTTCAATGTTTTCAAAATTAAATTCACTTTTCTTTGACGCTTCATCAAACTTCGAGTGTTCTGAGTCTGAGGAAATCTCAAGCTCAGTATCCAACCCAAATGGCGGATCAACGGTCAGAGGAGTCGTTGGAACAAAGTTAGCAATCTCTGGTTCAATGCTTGCCATCGAAGTATAGTTGTGATTACTGGTGAGGGAACCGTACTATACCTGACGCCAAACATTTCCTCTTCAGTGTTCTTAATACGTTGGCTATTGATACAGAAATTCATCAATTCAGATGAACTTCCAAACTTTTCAATTTTTCTCTTCAAATCAAGAATCCGAGTATCCTTTTTTAAAATGATTTTGTTCTTTTCCAAAACACAATTTTGATTCAATTCAAGTTCTGATCTTAATTCTTGATTTTTCAGAGTGAGTTGCTTGAGCCACACGTCTTTCAAATTCAGAGATGTCATTCTTTAGAGATTTTATCTTAATTCGGTGTTCCTTATCCGAACAAGACAGAACAGCAATGAGTTCTCTGGATTTTTCAAGATCAACAATTAGGTTGTGTTGTGTAGAGCATATTTATCAATTTTTGTAACAAATTCAACGCATCTAGCACGTTTATCTACGGGATTCGATTTGACCTCAACACCAGCCATGAAATGCAATCCTCATCTACCGTGTGTCTTTCAATCAACTTTTGAGCTTCATCATCAGCAAATTTCTGCATTTCGGCTGTAGAGATTCTGAACTCAAAGCTTTCACCTTTGCTCTCTGTTCCTTTTGTTTCTTCCTTTTCAACAACCTCGTCAGCAACTAATTCTTCACTTATAGCTTCTGCTACAACCGCAAGTTCTGCCATGCTAGCTCTTCGACAGCTTCCACACATACTTCTTCCATGACGTCTTCCTCACAAACTTCATCTTTTATAATTTCTGCCATGAATGCTTGTGAAACAATGGCCACTGCCAAGTCTTCTAATGCACAACCCCAATCATGTGGTTCAGTTACACCTTGTAACGGTTGGACAACTAAGGCATTGTTTGTAGAAGGAGCAAGATTGTCTGAAGTGTTTGAACGAGAAGCTGATTTGGATCCATTATTGACATTCGACTGATTTCTTGAGTTGCTTCCATTTGGTGAACTTCCTTCTTTGTTCGATCTTTCCATCTTCGGCTTTCGACAATCTCGGGCATAGTGTCCATAGATACCACAATTGTAGCATTTTACCTTTGACATATCAATACCCATTCGTGTCTTGGTTTGACCACCGATAAACTTCTTACCCATTTTCAAAAGAAACTTCTTTGCTCTTCTAACCAATAACGTCATATTGAGTTGAAGATCAAGTTCTTCCATTTCATTTTGATCAATTTGGTCAAAGTCTTCATCAAGATAGATTGTTCAACAAGCTTCCCGAGACAAAAAGTTCTCATAGGCCGTCATAAATGACGCTAGAAGACTCATGTTGTCTTCTATCAATTTTAAACAGTTTGGATCAATCTTAGGAATGTTGAAGTTTGTTGCTTGTGACTTTTGACATCCTCCCGAAGAGTACATTCCTTGATTCGAACTTGCAGCTCCACTCGAACCACTGGCATTTGCATTGTTACTTATGAAGGCCTGATGAGTAGCTTGATCTCCATTTTCAGAAAGTAGTGCAACTCCAGCACCACTTGCGTTACCCTTATCTGTAGGCTTTGAGGCTTTATACAATTGAGGATCCTGAATCTTCTCAAAGTCAGACGCTTGATCCTCCATGTTCCAAGCATAACCCTTTAGTTTCTGGATTGTATTTTCTAATGTCAGTTCATCAAACAAGACATTTTCCCTGATTAACGCAGTGTACATATTCCATTCCCGAGAAAGGCAGTTTAGAAATTTCTCAACTTTCTCAAATTCTGTGTAAATATTCTCTTCACTTCGGTCAAGCTCACTTAGCAAGTGATAGAATCGATTCACAGTGTCATCAAAAGACTCGCTCTTTAATGCCTTAAACACCACAAACTGTGTTTTTAGCCGTTCTAAGCGTCTCTTCTTGTACATATCATTACCTTCATAACGCTCAATCATACTATCCCATAATTCTTTCGAAGTGCTTATCGATTGAGTAAGAGCCATTGTTATCATGGACATAGCTCTCTCTTCACATTCGTAAAACATCTTCTGCTCATCTGTCAGAGCTAGATAGGTATCAATCGTTAGAGTTCGAATTGGTGTTGCTCCACAACCTTTGACGATACACAACCATATCTTAATATCCTTAGCTCACATATCGTTCAAAACATTCCTTCCATTCAGGAAAGTCTGATTCGTTAATTAAAAGAGGAGGTTTGTCGCTGCTTCCCACTTCGGCATTGTGTTTTGAGATTTTGAACCATTGCAGTGAGATTGTTTGCCATTTGGACAATGTTTGAATGCAACAGTAAGTTCACAGATGTTAACAGTAGGTTTCCAAGCAAAACAGTTACTGAAAGAATTTCTAAGTCCAAAACCCGGAGAGAAAAATACGGAGTGCAACGACTGAGAGATTATCAGAGTGTAGAACCCGGATCACCACCTGAAACAAAAACACAAACCTCGGACACCACACTAGAGTTTTAAAAAACAAAAAACTTATACCTAAAAAAACTCGGACCAACTCAAAGACTCCTAACTCATTCAAACTCGGACAGATTTTTAAGAAACTAAAACTCGGACCTTAGTGACCAAACTCGGACCTTAAAGCAACCAAACTCGGACCTTAAAGCTTAAAAATCGGACCTTGGTAACAGGGACTAAACTCGGACCTTAAGAATTCTAATAAACTCGGATCAATTGACAATATTAGAAAACTCGGACCTTGGAACTATAAGAAACTCGGACCTTTTATACTTATAAAGGAAAACTCGGACCAAGTAAGGAAGTGTAAAACTCGGACAAGCTCAAGAAACCAGCTTCCGGATTATCTCCCCACTGTGAGTTCACAGTGGTTCACCAATACCCCGGAAACACAAACACTAAATTTAAAACACGGACTATCCTTCCAAAGATCAAACAAGGAATCTTTCACAAAACTCCAAGACACATAATGAACACCATGAACACTCTGTGAAAACCCAGATGAAGATGAACACTAAAAATCACTAAACTACTCAAAATCCATCACCAAATCATTAGAAATGAATGAAGAATCATGAATAAATCACAAAAACTCACTAAACTAACACTAAACCCTATCAAAGTTTGAACTTTTCTCACAAAACCTTCAACCTAAGAAACACCAACAGTAGTATGTGCACACTGCTCTGATACCACTTGTAAGGTCACCTAACCCAAGATCTCACTCAACAAAGACAACAAACAGGTGTGCGGAATCCACCTGATGATCAACCACTGTAGGATGTAGAACAAGAATGCAAGATTTATGAGAGAAATGAAAAATATACAGAGTATTCTTGATGTAGGAGATGAGTGACGTCACACACACAGTAGCCGCCAGACAAAACACACACAATGATTAGGGCACATATTTCCACAAAAGAAAACGTTGTCTTGTCTATTCCACATAAAGGTATATATACAAGACTAACTCAGGACTCCATGACATACTTGGAAGCCCGGACAAAACATTCAAAACATAAACACGGACATAAGAAACAACACATAAACCTTTTCTCTAGTCCTAAGCCAAAACCCATGACCTTTGTCCTAAACACAAACCCTGACAAAAGCCTTGACACAAACTTGGACAAATTGTCCAAGGATAAACCTTGGACTAACTTTCAAGACATGTACAATAAAGACCCTAACAATTGGAAGGCCTTGCACTTATCACCAAAAGTGCATTAACAATGATACAACAAAAGCACAGATAATTTTCAACCTACTAAGATTAACAATGAGAACTAATTGCCATTGTGACAGATATTGTTGTATATTTAAGAGTATATTTAGAGGGTGTGTGAGTTAGATGTTCTACAGAAATAAAAAATGAAAACAATCACGTAAATATAATGGATCGATTTTGATCTCACCGGATTTGTCGTAGTTTGTGATGAGCTCCATGACTAAGTCACGTTAGCATGAACAACAGTAGCTCCTGGGAGATTATTGTTCAATACTGCAACCAAATCCTTTAATTTAGAAATGTATTAAAGCGCGAGTTTATTAGGCAAACACAACACACTTGTTCTCATTCTGATATAAGGAATGCATCTGATTGGCCTAATGTTGCCTATGTGAGATTTTTGTGCACTAACTAATAAAGTCTCTGTAATAAGCATTAGCTAATGATCGAGTTAGATATTTTTTGATACGATTGCATTTTTTATGAACGGCCAAGTAAATCACCGGATAAGAATCTAGGGATGCCCTCAATCGAGCAAATGCATCCCCTCCTCCATAACAGTCAGAGTTGAATGCATATCCGAACCACCAGTTCCGGGGAAAACCCGCCCGCCCGAAGGCCCACTACGGTATAACCCGGTTCGGCTCAGTTTCGATCTGGCGACCTCCAAAGAGCCCTTGTTCTAAACTTCATTGCCACCACCAATGACATTGCTTTTGTAACGATAATAACCCATCAAATATATTTAAAAAAACAACGCAGGTCAAATCAACACGAAATGACCACCCATTTCTCTCAACTAAATCTGACCCGTTTCAACCCGTTCAACGCACTCATAATTCTACCTCTAGATAAATTTAGATAAACATGAGAAATATTAAATAGCTCAAATCTGGTCCAGATTATAAAAATGGAGTCATTACATCAACAATGTCTGAACTCGAAACCTTAAGAAGCTTTGAAAGCCACTCTTTATCAAAGAACCCACCTCCGCTATAATCAAAGGTTTGGCTTGACGTTGTGGTATAAATTGTTGATTATACCCCTGAGTTCAACCAAGTCACTCCCACATTGCTCAGCATGGACCATAGTACCAATGCTATTGCCACTCAACGTGTTACCTACAACCAATGTACACAAGATTGCATAAGAATACACATATAATACGACAATCATACACGGTACAAAAAAAATCTTGCTTTATTTGTATATAAAATCCATATTCCAATGAATGTATCTGATGCCCCTTGGAAGTGGTATATTCTACAAAATCATGGGCATTGTTGGATTCCCGCCAATCACCGTGCTTGTGAAAGGTTCATTAACCGTGCTTGTGAAAGGTTATTAAGAATGCTCACGTTTACGGGACCATTAGGATGTAACGACGGTTGAATTCCGTTAACAACCAGTTTAACTTCTTGAACCATTTCGTTATTTGATAACATTTCTTGTGAAACCGACAACGGTGAAGACGTTTGCATGGTTGGGACGCCTTGAGTGGCGGCTCGAGCCACAGGCGGCACATGTTGAAAAGAGATATGTTGAAAAGAGGGTGCAGTCACTGGTGCAAGTGCGGGTGCTGGTGGCATTGATGAAACCCTCGTGGGTTCAACTTTTACAGTAGCGGGAGGAACGGTTGCTGCTGAAATGGGCTGGCGGTTTATTAATGATGGGTTTGATGTAACGGAAGTGGGAGGTGGGCCCGGCACTGGACGAATTGAACTTGTGTCCACTTTTATAGAACTTTGAGACGGTTTGTAATCCCGGATCGACTTAATGCAACACGGGCCTCCATAAACGTTTCGCAAATGAGTACAAGATAATGCGGATTTTTCGCAACATCAATTGTTGGATCAGGTGATGCCGGGTTCCTTTATGCCTACAAGGTTGATATACAAAAGGTCAATATGCTAATAAAAAAAATTGGATTAATTATTATAAATTTACTTCTTTATTAAAAGTACTGTTAAAATCATTATTACTAAACCAAACAGGAAATCACAAGAAATCGAAATTATGAAAAAATAAATCTTCAATAACATTTTCTAGATATTATCATACTATTTTGTTCATTATTATAGCTACTTAGTAAAGCAACCTGTATACAATTATAATCATATCATCTATTTATTAGAAATGTTCCTACTATTATTTGTTATTAGCTATTTGTTCATAAATCAAGCACAAAATCATAAAGGGTAACATTGTCATTTTTTATTACAATTTACAATTTAATTCTAAAACTATATCTATTCTAAACGGCTTTGAGTTTTGGATCTATTATAAACTGCTTTGAGTTTTGGAAGCTGCTTCGGGCATATAACCGATAGAGAAAACGTCTTATATTTGACCCGATTGGTTTCCCAAAAAAATTACGTCAAATCGTAGACCAACTAAAAACATACATAAAATAAGCACGAAAACATATTATATTAGACCCGACATATTTCTAAAATAAATTATATCGAAACATAAACCTACTAGAATTTAAACGGACATGTGCATAAAAATAAGCATGTAATCCATGGTGTTTTTTAAGTTAAAGAAAATGGTGCGGCGCGTTACGGCGGTGCCGAAGATAAAGTGACTCGGATTTATATTGTCCAATGAAAACGTATTATACAACTGACTCGTTTTCGAACAAAATTTACGTCAAAACGTAGAGCAATTGAAAATATATATAAAAATAAGCATGAAAACGGTTATATTTGACCCAACTCATTAACGAAAAAAATAAAATTATGTTAAAACGTAGACCAACTGAAAATGTACAAAATAATAAGCATAAGAGCATATTATATTTGACCAAACTCACTTCCGGGAAAATTTACGTCAAAACGTAAATCAACTTGAAGTTATACCAACACGTACATAAAAATAAACATGTGAAACTCGCTTACAAAGTATTTAGAAAGTTAAGGGGTTGTAAATGTCAATGCTGAAAGTTGAGGGTCAAAATATACAAAAACATAAAAAAGACAAAAAAATTAAAAGAAAAAGTCAGATTACTATTTAAGTAATTGCAATATTGCTAATGCTAATGTTTGAATATGTATTTATTATTATATATATAAAAGAAATAAACTAAGAACATACCTCAGATGGCCTTTGCTAGATATAGATGCATCAGGCTTCGGAGTACCATTTCTTGCAGCTTCTTGTTGCTCCAGAGCCTTCGACTCAAAATATTCAAGCCATGCGGTTGTGTCCTACAACATATTATACACCCTAATTTAGTAAAATGAACAACTGCATACACGCATAAAGCACGAATACAAAGTACATACTTTGGTACGAAGATCTTCAGGTCCAAGTTTAGCTTGCAGTATCTGCAAAGTCATCTGCTCATGTTGAACACTCAACGAGTATGCTTCCATCAATGACAGAGCAATTGCTATGGCGTGATGGCTAGCAGCAGTCTAACAAAAGGATACGTATTTAAATAAAATTAAAAAAAACACGATGCATTCAGTAAACGAAAAAACTAAACTGAGAGAGATTACTTGTATGTGGTCATCTCCAAGTAGTTTCTTCGTTTGGTAAAAGTCTATTGCACAAATATTAATGTACGTACTTCAAAGCTAGCTCTGTATGTTGGAGCCAATAGTAGAAAACCGCCAGATCACCGTAACTCTTCATTGTATCAGGATGATCGAGTCCCAGTTCCCTCTCGTTAATATCCAAAGATTTTTTGCTGATAAATGGTAGCCTAATAGAGAAAATTCGGTTACAGTGAAGTATATGTTGTATTTTTGACCCTTTTTTTACCGATTTCGACCAAAAAGTTGAATAATTGACTTATTATAATTATAGTAACGGAGCAATACTGCAATAGGAGTTTTATATGTGCACTACAGCGAAAAGACTATAAGCTCCAGCTGTCATCCGATGATAAGGACCACATACAGATACAAGTTTTGAGAGTGCCTGCAGAAATCAGGTTAGAAATTGTTCAAATCAGTTACATATAACTTTCATAACAAAAACTGTTATTAAATAAAAGAGTAACATGCCATTTCGTTGCTGATGTTTGACTAGTTTTGTGACTTCGTCCAAAGGTTTGAATCGATCCACAAACACAAAACCTAAAAATCAACACGATTATTTTACATTTGAACAAATATATGTAATTGCAACCCTTATTGCCACTAACAATTGAGCGAAATTCTCGTCGATAATAACTTTGAATTTACACTAACTGGAAGATTTATAGGTATATTCCTACCAATTGTAATAATAACAGAAAACTTCACACAAATGGATGATACATAAAAATAAAAATGGATACTTTGACACATAATATAGGTTCCGTAAGTGTGCATTAGACTCATTTTTTATCTTGTGTCTATTTTTTATTTCTGAATTTCATTCAACTTTTACTTCTGAATTTCATTCAACTTTTACATAACTGTGCAACATTTTTAGTCCCTCTTTTAAACTTATTTTTGAAAACAGTATTTATTTTCGTATTATTATTATTATACATATGAATTATAATTTCTGATGTAGAAATCAAAATTTTATTTTATTGTATATTAATTCTTTAATTTTAAGTTTCAATCCCTAATATATTATTAATAATTAATACATGTGTATTATAACTTGTGATAGAATAATAAAAATCATAATTTTATTTTTTATATATTAATTAGGATGAATATAGAAATCAAAATTTATTTATTATATATTAATCTTTTTAAATTTAATTTTCAATGCCTCATATATTAAATAATATAAGCTTTTAATTGTGATGAACAGTAGAAATCAAAATTTATATATTAAATAATATAAGATTTTAATTGTGATGAACAGTAGAAATCAAAATTTTATTTTATTATATATGAATTCTTTAATTTTAAGTTTTAATCCCTAATATATTATTAATTATTATTACATTGGAATGAATTATAACTTTTGATAATATAAGCTTTTAAATGTGATGAACAGTAGAAATCAAAATTTTATTTTTTTATATATTATTTTTAAATTTTTAATTTTCTTCTCTAATATTTTATTAATTATTAATACATATGAATTATAACTTGTGATATAATAATAGAAATCATAATTTTATTTTATACTATATTATATTATAAATTAGTAGCATGTTGATGTTGGGTGAAGTTTTACTTTAAGCATAGAGGGTTTTTCAAAAAAAAAGTTGGTTTTTTAACTTTTAATTTGTAGGTTTTCATTTTTATCCATTTTAACCTCTTTGAATTTTTTTTTTACTTTTACTCAACCTATTCAACTTTTTCAAGTTAACTTTTAATACTTTTGTGTTTTCAAATTTGATTCTTCATACTTTTCATCTTCACCAGTTTTTCGTTTTATGTTTTGTTCTAAATTTTTGTCTATTTTTTTCTATTTGAGAGGCCCGTCGAAATACGTCTTTATTTCCATGTTTGACAAGTTCGTTGCAACGAGCAGGGTCCTAGATCGACTTAGTTATTCTGGTGCGTGTCAAGCGTGATGTGATTTTGTTAATATTTTAAGTCTGTTTTACGCATTAGTCAAGTTTTAAATTTATAAAATACTAGATTGTACTAACACTAAACACACACTAGGGCAAATGCATCCACCACGAGCGTAGTATAGTGTTGGTAAGATACCGAGGTCGTCCAAGGACATAAGAGCTTTTAATACCGGTTTAGCGTCAACGTCTAATCGATACAAATTTTTGATAAAAGTTTTGAAATATAAAATAAATATAATAACAAAAAAATAAATAAAAATGAGGGGTTCAAACTATTCGCACCCCCGTCATCCAATACCATAGGGCATGAAGGAGGTCCTAGTAAGCTTGAACCAAGTTCTCGCAGGATCTATACTCTGAACGAGACAAGAACTTTACCAAACCACCCTTCTAACCCCCTTCCAAGTAGTTAACGCGCTTTATATAGACCGTAAAGACACGAACAGCAAATCAATGACATCATGAAGAAATGGTTAGGAAAATTCACTTTCAACATAAGAAACTAGTTATTAAAGTCATTAATACATACCCAATTAAAAAGTAGCCGAATGATTTAAATCAAAAGTAATACATAAAAGATTTGTCTTCACCAAGTGATGTAAGAGATTACCCAAGCATGGCCTTTGTTTGACAAGAACTCTTACGATCAATCTTGGATCCCGAGACTACTATAAACTCTAAAGATGGAAAATGGATGATGGTGGTGGGTGTGGTGGTAGTGGAGTGGGGGCAAAGTGAGAGAGAAGTGGTTTGTCAATGGATGCCTTTGAAGGGAGCCAAGCACCCCTATTTATAGTCCAAACAGAGCCCCGACCACGATTCCGTGTCCGCTGGCACGGTCCGTGGCCACTTCTTCTCTTCTTTCATTTAATGCAACTGTCAGTAGAGGGTCCCACACGCCCCTGTGTCTCCTGAGCAAGCCTCGTGGTCAACTCTTTACTTCACTATGAAGATTCTGCAAATCTTGGCGTTGACCACTCCCCGTGTTGAGATGGACACGGCCCTGTGATGGCTTGAAATCTGCCTTTGTCATATCATGGTACATAGACCACACAAAGCAACCAGAGCTCAATTCAAGAACTGGTCAGCAGAAGACCTTCAAGAAGAAGCTGAAAGGATTCAAATCCGCTAAAAATCCGGCTTAAAAGCTACACCACCAAATTGGAAAAGAGAAAAGTTTTTGATCAAGCTCAAGTCTTGAAAATAAAGAGAATGAAAGAAGAATTGGTGGCTGCTCAATATGGTACATCAAGACAAATTGCAAGTTGTTCAGAATCAAAGGTATTGGAAACTTACAAGGCCTTGGAAAAGCTTAGATTGAAAGATCCAAAAGTTCCAAGAAAGCCAGATTATCCACCTATAACCACTGTTTAATGCTTAGATAGACCCATGCTTCTAAAATCAGTCCTTTACATCTGACTTGACCCCCACTGCCTTAAATCAAGTAAAAAGGCAGAAACAATGTCATAGGCTGATGTGAAGATGTTTGAAGATGACCTCATGAAAGAGGGTTTGAAGAATCAACTACAATTTCACACTGGTGCTGCAAGTGACCAGCTAAGAGAAACATTATCATAGCTTGTTAGCAGACCTTCAACACCCAACTCATTTTCAATAACTCTTCACCCAAGAAATCCAACAAATCTAAAAATTCAAAGTGGAATGCCAAAAAGACACCCACAAATTGACCTTGGTCAGGTCTGATGGCAAAGTTCGATGCTTGAAAATGGAGGCAGCTTATGGTCTGAAAGTTGAATACCTCCAAGATCTTCTGAACCTCGAAGAAGGGATTTTTAAGACTTAGTTGCCCTGAACTTTGAACTCCAATTCAAAGGTCAAATAAGGGAACTTCTAATGAGGGATAAAGTTCAAGAATAAAGTTAGTTTTGGCATCATCTGTTCCAAGGGAGATTGTTGGGATTGAACACCTTTACAAAGGAACAGGAAAGCCAAAATATCTTTCAGATGCTGATCTGAATAACAGAGTTTACAAGCTCTGCCTAGAACCACTGCCCAAGCTAAAGTCTGCCTTACAAGCTCTGCCAAAGACAAACCCTGCTATGAAGAGAAGATCTGTTGAAGGGAACCTCTGATGAAGACTAACAGTGGATATGCTCATCAGTGTTTTACTTTATCATTGTTTATCAATGAAACAGTATCTGTATAGCAGAGTTTAGTATTAGCAGTGTTTAGAGTTAGTTATTTTTGTTAGTTGTCACTATCACCTCTGACATCATCAAAAGATGCTCAGAGGTTTGCATTGTACTATAAATAGACAGTGCCTTTGTATTTCTATCCATCTATCAAAAGATCATTTCTACTTTATATCCAATCGTCTTTTTTACATTTTGTACGAACAAATATCAGGCTGAGGGAGGAGTTGTAAATTACATGCAAAACTTATAATTGATAGCATGATACTGAAAACAATCTTCCATTAGTTGTGATTCAAAAGTTTTCTAAATTCCGTTGCATATCACTCTGTTTTACACTTCATTCATCTTTCATCTATAAACTTTCACAACTAAGTCAAACTCAGATCCTAAAATTGGTATCAGAGCTAGATCAATCAAATTTGACTTAACAATCAATTTTATTTGAACAGATTAGGTTTCCCTGCTAATTTGTTTGTTCGTTTTCATTGGAAAATAGAGTTTATCTATGTTTCAAAGTTTTTAAACAAATATGTTTGTAAACAATCAGAATGTCACAAAACACTTAGGATTCCAACAACATTGGTCCAGGTTTAAGCCTCTGAGCTTGTCAGAAATGAATACTATATCTAGCAACGTCAGATGGCCATATTCTTGCTCAGCAAAACACCGGTTGCTAGAGATCAGTTGTATTTGGGCCCCATGTTCCTATAGTCCCAAGTGCAGAAGATCCGAAAATTCAAGTTCCTAAAAGTCATGAACATTACTCCAGCAGGATTTCAAAAACTAGAGTTAGATGCCAAGGCTTTTAGTAGTGTTGCTTCAGCCTTGACTAACAAATCTATGTTGGCATGTTTCACTGCAACAGTGCAAAGGAGCTATGGGATGCCTTGAAGGAGCAATTCGGTGGAACTGAGGAAGTAATTGAAAACAACAGAGAAGTCTTAAATCAACAATACGAAACATTTTGTCATGTCAAAGGAGAGTCTCTAACCCAACAGTTTGACAGATTTAGCTGTCTTATAAGTGAACTTAAGTTGGTTAATGTGTAATTTCCAAATTCGACTTTAAATAGTCATTTCCTTAGATCATTACAAGGCAAATAAGACACCATAGTTTTTATTACTCGTAATTATATTGGGTTTAAAGAAATGAATTTTACACAGCTTCATGGTAGGCTCCTCACATATGAGAGGGAGCTAAACTAGAAAAAGAAGCTACAAGAATCTGGCAAAGTGGCTTATGACTACACATTTGGTAGCACATCACTTTTAGGCCAAGAAGAAGGTTCTGGCAGTGGTAAGGATTAGGGTTATGATCATTCATTGATATAACCTCTGGCGGAAATTTCAACTATGATTCTTACTCACCTAACTATGCATTTGCTGCTAGTGGGGAAAGCTAAACTTCTGGTAACTTATCATTTGAGTTGAATGACCTTCAACACTTTGAACCTACAGACTTAGAAGAAATGGATATTTTGCACCAGCTAGCTTTACTAAGTGTTAGGACTAGTAAATTTTATAAGAGAACTAGCAGGAAGTTCCCAGGGTTGCATTGGGGATTAAAAGTGGGGCTGGATAAAATCAAAGATAAAGTGCTATAAGTGTAATAGGTTAGGACATTTTGCTAGGGAATGCAGATCTCAAACATCTGGACCTATTGTGACACATCCTAGCCCTAGACCTCAAGACACACAAAGCACTACTCATTATTCCCAATATACCCTTCCTCCTCATATGCAAAACACTGCTCATTTTGCACACCCTGCTACCACTGTTCATGTGCATTATATTCAAACCACTGTTCCACAAATTCAATTTGTTCAAGCACCGTCTCCTCAAGTGCATGTGAAACCTGCACCTCATGTCACTCAAGTTACTCAAACCACTGCTCCGGCGGAGGCTAATCAAAAGAGCTTTTTCACTCAAGACTTTGTTGATTGGAGTAGCTTGCCTGAGAAGTTAACTGATGAAAACTTTGCTCTAGTAGCAAAAAATGATTTAAGATGATGAACTACATTTTGAAAAACTCACAAAAGAGTTGAAAAAAAATTGTTTGAAAAAGAATCTGAAATCCGTAGTCTAAAACATGAAGCAAGCATAACCAAAGACCAACTCCAAATTATGAAAGAAAAATATCAAAATTGCAAAAATGAGTTGGAATCTACCCAGATCACATGTGAAAAATGGGTAAAATCTTGCAAAGGTTATAAAGTTATGCTTGAAAATCATATCAAAAGTAACATAAAATTTGGCATAGGATTCAGGAAAAATGACCGAGTTTCTGAAAATGTTACTGTAAATGAATCTAGTGTGGTAGAGATTGTTCCAACAAATCTGGCTGGTGAAGAAATCAAGGTCACTGATAAAAATGGAAACAAAATTATTTTAGAAAAACATGAGGGATCCCCAACCTTTAAGGAAGTTGAAAAATATCAATTCAAACCCACATGGTCTGATGAATGTGATATCCTTGAAAACTTCAAGCCAGTGGACTTTTCACCATTGATGGTGTCAAAGCAACAAAAGCAAGAGTAATTCCCATCAAATATCTTCCAGCAGATGTTACAACATCTACTGAAAAGAAGTCTGAAAAAAGGGAAGAAGAAAGAAAAGGTCAAAAACTTGTTTTGTGATTTTTGTGAAAAGAAGAATTATGTAACTCAAAACTGCTTTCTTCTAAAAGCCTATGATATCAACAAAACAAGTATAATACCTAATTCTTCAAACTGCATCATTTGTGGCAAAGCAAATCACAGGACTCAATAGTGTGTTTATCTTCAAAACTTTGATGTCAAAGAAAATAATACAAATCAAAAACTCTTGAGAGTCCCAACTCAAGTTATGTTAGAAATAAATCTAAACAGACCTTTGAATCAGTTCAAACATCTGTTACCAAAGCTTTAAACAAAACCTCTATTCCCAAAAGGTACAGGTAACAGATGCACCACTTGCAAACAAATATCCAAGAGGATATGGCCAACTTGTATATCAAAAGGTTCCTCTTAGGGGTTACAAAAGATCCTCAAAACCAAGAATTAATAGGCATCCTCATGGATATGAACATCTGATAGAAAATGGCACACAATAGTGGTTACAAAAGACTGGTCAAACCACTATCCATCTTTCTAAATTTGAGATTGGACAGTCTGTGACCCCATCCAAAGCCATTTTGGCTTTGGAGACTCACCTAAACTAATTGTTTACTAATGTGCAGGGAGCTTCTACTTACCTTGATCGTTTATGGTATGTAGATAGTGGAGGCTCCAGGCACATGACAGGATGTAAAGCCTTGCTCAAGGATTTCATGGCTCATAAGGGCGTGATATATCCTTTGTTAACAATTCAAAGGGAAAGGTGTTGGGGTCAGGGACTATTCAGGCTGGGAAACTCAAATTTAAACATGTTAATCTCATTGTCAATCTAAAATTTAACTTACTGAGTGTCTCACAAATGAGTGACAAAGGATATGGATCCTTCTTTACAAAGAAAACATGTCAAATTGTAGGACCAGAAGTTGTTACAAAGATTGATCAAATCATTGCTGAGAGTAAAACACAACTTGTTGCTTATAAGAGTGGCAATGTGTATCTAGTTGATATGTTGAAGGATAATCCAATGTCCAATGCATGTCTGTTCTCAGTTGCTTCAAGCAAAGAGACAGAGTTATGGCATAGAAGACTTGGACATACAAATCTCAAAACTATCACCACATTCTCCAAACAAAATCTTGTCAGAGGTTTACCCTCAAAACAATTTACTTGTGATGAACATTGTGTGTCATGTTTAAAAGGAAAACAACATAAAAGTTCATATAAGTCAACTGAAGAGTCCAAAACAAGCAATTGCTTGCAATTGCTGCACATGGACTTGTTTGGCCCTGTAAAATCATGAGTCTCAAAAGAAAAAGATATTGTCTTGTCATTATAGATGATTTTTCAAGGTTCACATGGACATTTTTCATGCACTCTAAAGATGAAACTGCTGGCATTTTGCAAATTTTTGTTAAAAAAGTTGACAACAATTTGACATTCCGGTAAAAGTTTTTAGAAGTGACAATGGGACAAACTTTAAGAACAAGTAGTTGGATGATTTCTATGTGTCAAGATTGATTGTTAGACAATATAGCATCCCAAGGACACCAGAACAAAATGGGGTGGTTGAAAGGAAAAAACAGAACCTTAATAGAATCTACCAGCTGAACAATGCTTGCAGACTCAGGTTTACCCTTGTCTTTTTGGCAGAGGCTGTAAACATTGCTTGCTATGTGCAGAACAGAGTTTTGATCAATCCCAAGCATCAAAAGACTGCCTATGAAATTTTATACAAAATCAAATCTCTGATCTCATATTTCAAAATCTTTGGCTGCCCATGTTCATTTTAAACTTAAAAAGATTATATCTCTAAGTTTGCAGCTAAAGTAGACTGTGGTTATTTTCTGGGATACTCAACCATTGCTAAAGCCTACAGAGTTTTTAACTCAAGGACCAAGTATGTTGAAGAAACTTTGAATGTAAAGTTCAATGAACTTTCTTCATTGAAAATCCCAGCAAATCCCGCTAAACTATTAGATTTAGACAAATTTACATTTGAAGATGTGTCTATCAAGACTAACCCTATAGGTACATCATAGTCTTCTTATCAAGAATGTGGATATGGCAGTATCCTTCAAAAATTCAAAGACAATCAATCCATCAGAGGAGCATATGTTACTAACAACTGTGAAACCTCTACCACTACTGGGTCAACAGTTATTGATCCACAAACCTCTGCCAGCTCACAAAACCAAACCACTGTTGATAAAGGTCCACTTTTCATGAACAAAAATCAACTTCCATACACACTCATTCCTCCTATACTGCCACCTCCATTTCAAACAGATGTTGGCTCTTCAAAATTGCCAATAGATGTTAGCTCAGATGATTCTCATTTGCAGCCTTCACCTCAAAATGCCATCATTCCATATAAGGGAGATCTAATCTACCGTAAAAGTCATCCATCTGATCAAATCATTGGCAACATAAATGAAGGGTGCTCACAAGAAGTCAATCCCAAAACATTTGTCTTTTTGTTGGTTTTCTATCTCTCACATAACCTGTCAAGTACAAAGAGGCACTGAAAGACAACAGTTTGGTAGAAGCTATGCAAAAAGAGCTCCTTCAATTCAAAAGACAACAAGTATGGGAACTTGTACCACTGCCTAAGGATGTATATCCAATTGGTACAAAGTGGGTCTTCAAAAACAAAACTTATAAAAGGGGTATTGTTGTCAAGAATAAAGCTAGGCTTGTGGTTCAAGGTTATAGACAAGAAGAGGGAATTGATTATGATGAAACCTTTGCTCCCTTAGAAAGCTTAGAAGCCATCAGATTGTCCTTAGCCTTTGCTGCCAACCACAACATCAAGGTGTTTCAAATGGATATTAAAAGTGCATTCTTGTATGGTAAGATCAAAGAAGAGGTATATGTCTGTCAACCTCCTGGATTTGAAGATGTATTTTATCTGATCATGTCTACAAGCTAAATAAAGCTTTGTATGGCTTAAAACAAGCACCAAGAGCCTGGTATGAAACTCTTTCCACTCTCATCCATTGGTTTCACAACAGATAAAATTGACAAAACCTTATTTTTAATATGGAGAGGAAAAGATTTGATGCTTGTCCAAATTTATGTGGATGACATCATTTTTGTTTCCACACGCACTGCCATGTGTGAAGAGTTTAGGAAACTCATGGCAGCGGAGTTTGAAATGAGTGCAATTGGTGAGCTCCAATGTTTTCTTGGTCTCCAAATAAAACAATTGCACAATTGTACATTCATTCATCGAAGTATGTATTTGAAAGAACTACTTACCAAATTTGATATGAATGATTGTAAACCATGTAGCACACCTATGGCAACCTCAAAGCTTTTCACTGTTGATGACAAGATGACTTGGTTGATCAAACTCTTTATAGAAGCATGATTGGGTCTTTATTGTACCTAACTGCTTCTAGGCTAGACATCATGTTTGCTACATGTGTTTGTGCCAGATCCTAGTCAGCACCTAGAAAGTCTAATATTATTGCTGTGAAGAGGATATTCAGATACATAAAAGGTGCTCCCACACTTAGTATCTAGTATCCTGCTAATGGAAACATTGAGCTTTTAGGTTATTCAGACAGTGATTTTGCTGGTTGTCACACCACAAGGAAGTCCACATCATGGGGAGGCAAGTTCTTAGGTGATTGCCTAGTGTCCTGGCAAAGCAAAAAACAAGTTGCAGTATCCACATCCACTGCTGAGGTTGAATACATTGCTACTGCAAGTTGCACTACTCAACTCCTATAACTTCAAAATCAATTGTTGTATTTTGGTGTAACTACTTTAAAGACTCCTCTTATATTAGACAGTCAAGCAGCTGACAACATCATCAAAAACCCAGTCTCTCATTCCACAACAAAGCACATTGACATCAAATGTCACTTTGTGAGAGATTGCTATGAAAAATGTTTGATTTCTCTGCATCATGTTCCAACTAAAGATCAACTGCAGATGTTCTAACAAAAGCATTAGATACATCCACCTTTGAAAGTCTGATCTCTAGGATTGGAATGCTAAACATGGATTAAAAGAAAAAAAATTTTGATTCCATGTGTAAATAGCATCAAAATGTTTTCAGAAAATCAAAAATCCATCCTTAAAAATAGCTAAAATTGAAGTTTTTAATAAATCTCAAAAGTCTGTTCACAACCACTGTTCTCTCAAACCTCTGTTTGGCTTGAAAAATCTATCGTCTGCTAAAAGTGTATCCTCTGGTTCAGTTGTCCTTCCATTGTTTGGTCAAACCATTGCATTGACCGTATCCACTGATATCTACCCTCTGATAGTGTCTCAAAAACACTGTTCCCAATCCTATGCTGAATCACAAACAGTGGTTTCCAAAATATCAGTCATCCATTACTTATCAGAGGTTACACATGGACAGATGTTAGCCATCAGATCTTTGCAACAGATACCACGTCATTACTTACTTTTTCACTTTATAAAACCATGTTTGATTCCAAACAGAGCTTTTCACTCTGCCGTATCAAATTCAAAAACTATCAAAGCGGTTTCAATATATATCCTTCTCCTTCGCGATTCCATACACTCAAATCTTTCCACCATGACGCTCATCATCAAAACACCTCACAATTACACTCCATTCTCGAAGAAACCGACTCAAATCAAGCATGTCATGCTATGATCAAAATTTTGAAAGAGTCAAAATAGAAACATATCATGGAGGTCAAAGCCCTATCTATCTTGAAACACTTCGCCAATTCTGGGCACATGCTGAAGTCCATTCCACAAAGCAGAAAGCTTATGCCATTGTTTCCGAAGTGGGTGACTCTCTCACTCAAATAAGCCCATCCTCCATCTCTACTGTTTTTGTTTTGAATGACCTAAACCATCCCACCTTTTTCACAAATAAGGATTTACATGATGAATTCATTGAACGTGGTTACGAAGGTCAACTTACAGGTAAAACCATCTTCAAACCTAAGTTTCCTGCTGAGATGAAATTCTTTTTTCATACCTTATTAACATGTTTGTCTGCCAAAACAACTGCTTCTAATGAAATACCTTTAAATATGGAGTACTTGGGATATGCCATTCTAACTAAATCGAATTTTAGCTTTTCCCAAGTATTGTTTAATGAAATAATATTAAAAAGAATAAAGCGTTTCTAATGCATCCAAGGTTGTTGAGTGTTTACATTCAAAACCAAATTTCTGAAAAGGATGCTAAACAAAGTGTTGTGGTTTCTCATGGCAGCCTTACTCATGAAACTTACATATAACCAATCAATCAAAGGTTTTAAAAACACAAGCAGAGGGGGATGCGCAAGTTTTAAAGGAACAACATGTTCAAGCTCAAACCTCTGCTGCTAAGCCTACTACTCCTGTTGATCATGGCACTACAACCAGTGCTATGAAACCCACAACAGAATCTTCCAAAAGAAAACCAACAAAATCCAAAAAGCCCACCAAACCAAAACAACAGAAAAAAGGTCCGCTGGAAGATGAGATCCCAAAGGTTAACCAGTGACAGCACCAATGTCACTTGAAACCACTGCTGTTACTTCCTCACAGAAGTTAGAAAGATCTCAACCCATCAGTCTACCTCCTCTTGTATCCTCACAAAAGGATCAAGTTGTAAGCATAGGGACACCAAATTATGAAGCTCTGGATTCACTTGGATCTATCTTCCACAACCCCTCTCCCAGGGCAATGTCGCTTTCTACTCCACAGCCCTATCCAACATAACTTCCACCCACTATCTTACCTCTGTTGAAAGCACTTGACATTGTTCAGACACAAATCAGTTCCTCTCAATCACCTATCCATGAGAGTTCACCTCTACAAGTGACTGAGTCTGAGCACACTGTCTTTGCTATTCCATCAACAGCTGAGGAGGCTAGATCCCTTGGGTTACATGTAACCCTTGGTGATATTTCAAGTGAAGCAGCCACTACAATTGCAGAACTTCCTGGTTCTCAATTGGACAGTGTTAGATACCTAAGACTTTCTTGAAGGCAACAATTGTTGAGGTTACAACTATAACCTCTGCTGCAGTTGGAAGTCCCCGGAACCAAGAAAAAAAGGGCATCTGGTCCTGATGATATGGAATTTATTTCCATTGAGGTACCATATACAACTACCACTAGTAGGAGTTCAAATGATCCTATTAAATTAGGTGATGAACTAAGATACAAATAATTGACGGAGAGGATGACATCAATGGAATCTTCCATTGGTGATCTTAAAAGCATGATGCAACAACTCCTACAAAGTCAATCACAATCTTCCTCCTCTACCCTCAAACTGCCACTAAGCTATGGAAAATTATGGAACCCATCATTATGGCTCAGAGACAGTTGGCAGAGATTCAGCATACAACACAAATGAAGCTTATCAGAGAAATGGTTGAAGCAAGATACAAAGACACACAAGCTGAAATCAAGGCAATTAAAGAGCATCTGCTGAAAACTACTGGCTCTACTCCTACCCCTGGTTTTCCAGAAGAAATCATTATAAATGATGCCAAAAAGGGGGAGAAAGATTCCTTGAGGAAATTGAAACCTAATCCTAAGGTTAAACTAAAAGAGCCAGAAACCACTGCTGCAGCATCTGCTACTATTCATGGAAAAGAGATTGATAAATCTCTGAATAGAGAAGCTGAAAAGATTGCTGAGGAAGAGCAGAAAAGAGAAAAGAACTTGAGGGCGGAAGGGAAAAGCCTTGTTAAACAAAAGTTGAAACAGCAAAAGGAAAAAAGAAGATATCGGTTCTTCAAGAAAGAAGAGACCAGCTAGAAAAGCAAGGCAACCAATTCCACCCCTTCTAAAATCACTTCTGACACAACTCCTGTTGTCTCCTCTGCCCAACCAACATCAAAATCCACTCCAGCAGATGTTGTAACTCCTGTTGTATCAACAGTTGTTGATACAACAGTGGTTACAACAGATTCTTCTCAAACCACTTCCATGATCCCATTTCCAATTCTAACCCAACCAATGAGCACACCACCAAGAATTCCTCAACCTCCATCTTCACCAAAACTCAAATCCAAAAGAAAAAGAAAAACCTTTGTAATTGGTGGTAATGATGTGGAAGAAGAAATTCCTTCACCAATGCCCTTATCTTCACAACCACTAACCTCATAAACTCCATCTGAATCCATCTCACTACCACCAAAAACCATATCACCACCACCACAAACTAATCCATTCCATGATGCACACTTGTCAACATCATTTGTACCACTAGCTGGTCTATATCCACTGGAGTTGCATGTAGTAAGAAAAGAGATAGAATCTTTCTATGACATAGAAGATCACTCAAAAAGGGAATTTTCCTATCTTTTCGGATATAGAAAACCTAACAACTTGGAAGAGTATCTGAAGCTTAAAGTCAGAAAAGCTGAACAAATTGCAAAAGAAGAAAACAAGGGAAAGATGATAGAACTCAACAAAATGCAATGCAGCTACAACTTGAAAAGGTAAGACACATTGATGACTTGCCAAAGATCTTTGCAAAACCAATTCGGAAAAGGTAACCAGAATGGATCGTGATCTAAGACAAGATCTTCTTGACCATATCATGGTACATAAACCATAAAAAGCAACCAGAGCTCAATTCAAGGACTGATCAACAGAAGACCTTCAAGAAAAGCTGAAAGGATTCAAATGCTGCTCAAAAATCTAGCTCTAAAAGCTACACCATCAAATTGGAAAAGAGCAAATTTTGTTGGTCAAGCTCAAGTCTTGAAAATAAAGAGTATGAAAGAAGAATTGGTGGTTGCTCAATATGGTACATCAAGACAAATTGCAAGGTGGTCAGAATCAAAGGTATTGGAAACTTTCAAGGCCTTGGAAAAGCTTAGATTAAGATCCAAAAGTTCCAAGAAAGCCAGATTATCCACCTATAACCACTGCTCTCACAACCACTACATCAAGACAGACCCGTGCTTTTAAAAATCAGTCCTTTACAACTGACTTGACCCCCACTGCCTTAAATCAAGTAAAAGGCAAAAGAAATGTCAGAGGCTGATGTGAAGATGTTTGAAGATGACCTCATGAAAGAGGGTTTGAAGAATCAACCGCAATTTCACACTGGTGCTGCAAGTGACAAACTAATAGAAACATTATCAAAGCTTGTTAGCAGACCTTCATCTCCCAACTCATCTTCAATAACTCTTCACCCAAGAAAGCCAACAGACCTAAAAACTCTAAAGTACAATGCCAGACACCCACGAATTGACCTTGGTCAGGTCTGATGGCAAAGTTCGATGCTTGAAAATGGAGGCCGCTTATGGTGTGAAAGTTGAATACCTCTAAGATCTTCTGAACCTCGGACTTGAAAGGGATTTTGAAGACTTAGTTGCCCTGAACTTTGAACTCCAATTCAAAGGTCAAATAAGGGAACTTCTGATGAGGGATAGAGATCAAGAATAAAGTTAGTTTTAGCATCATCTGTTCCAGGGGGAGATTGTTGGATTGAACCCCTTTACAAAGGAACAAATGATTGAAAGCCAAAATGTCTATGAGATGTTGTTCCTGAACAAGAGAGTTTGCAAGCTCTGCCTAGAACCACTGCCTAAGCTAAAGTCTGCCTTACAAGCTCTGCCAAAGACAAAGCCTTGCTATTAAGAGAACACCTGTTAAATGGAACTTCTGATGAAGACTAACAGTGGATAAGCTCATCATTGTTTTACTTTATCATTGTTTATCAATGTAACAGTGTCTGTACAGCAGAGTTTATTATTAGCAGTGTTTAGAGTTAGTTATTTTTCTTAGTTGTCACTATCACCTCTGATGTAATCAAAAGATGCTCAGAGGTTTGCATTGTACTCTAAATAGACAGTGCCTTTGTACTGTTCTATCCATCTATCAAAAGATCATTTCTACTTTATATCCAATCATCTTCTTTACATTTTGTACGAACAAATATCAGGCTGAGGGGGAGTTGTAAATTACATGCAAAACTTATAAGTTATAGCATGATACTGAAAGCAATCTTCCATTAGTCGTGATTCAAAAGTTATCTAAATTTCGCTTCCTATCACTCTATTTTACACTTCATTCATCTTTCATCTATAAACTTTCACAACTAAGTCAAACTCAGATCCTAACACGATGGCTATTGACGTATATATACCAACGGATACGACAATAAACATTATACAAATAAGAAAATTACCAGAAACAAGTACCACAATGTAAAATATCACCCTCGTCGCATCACGCGGGCACGCTGCTAGTATAAATTACGAGGATTGACAACTAAACCGATGTGTCACTCCGATGGTTAAATGGTAACACCATTTCGGTGAGACAGTTATTCCCGCCAAAGATTCATCAACTGTCATCAATCGTCTTCCTCCATTATGTATAAATAAGATTCCTCCTGAAACAATGAGGGGCACCAAGACGGTTACATTTGCTTTAAATTAATTGTTCAATTGTCAATATTATTGTACATATCGCATACTCTGTTACTATCATTCATTCTCATAAACCATCCTAAATCTTTCATATATTCTGAAATGTTTGATCACACTCACAAAATGACCGAACCATCGGACGTAACAGACTCAGAAAATCAACAAAATCTTCCATGGTATCGACTACATACTTTTTCAACTTTTCTTTTAACTGGATTCACATTTAATATCAGCGAAAGATAGCTATAGATTAACTTTAACCAATTTAACAAATGAGACACAAGTCTATTTACAGCTTCCTTGTTCCATGTCTTGCAGACGTTACCCAAAAATAACGTATCACGATCTTGCATATGTAACCTTATTGTATCCCGTTAACACGGAATTCGGTGGTACGAAAGACGTTACTTGACTTATTGTTTAAGATGTTAACAAAATCAGATTTTCCTACAAAAAATATAGGTGGAAAATAATAAATACTAATAGGGTTTTTTAGTTCTACACTAGCTCGTTTTGCTTGTTCGACAGTCGACAAACAAAGAAATGTGAACTCTTTGTTCTTCTTTGTTTGAGGATGCATCATAACCCTGACTTCAGAATCTTCTCCAACTGCACTAAACACTTTCCTAAGATCATCCTCTGTAGCGTCTTTATCACAGGGCGTTCCAATGTTTTTGGAGGCCCTGAGCGAAATACAAAGTAGAGTTCTTTTGAATTTGTATAATTTCACAAAAAAACATGCATATACTTTGGTTGAAAACTAAATGAACATTATAACATTATTTTAGTCTTAGAGTAAGCAGACATTAGGAGCGCCAACTTGTTTAAAGAATCATTACTAGTCTCCTTTTTGAACTTGACATTATTTCTAACTACCCAATAAAAAAAAGATATGCAAACAACAACTAAGAATATAAACTAAAAGCCTTCCTCCTTAAACTATAAAAAGATATGCAAACTACAAGAATA
The DNA here is from genome assembly GCA_947069175.1 of Scalesia atractyloides. Classification (NCBI taxonomy): domain Eukaryota; kingdom Viridiplantae; phylum Streptophyta; class Magnoliopsida; order Asterales; family Asteraceae; genus Scalesia; species Scalesia atractyloides. Next base: position 67,987,457 of record CAMTDV010000004.1, on the reverse strand, counting down.
GAAATTAAAAGCCCTCCTCTCTGCCTGGGCATAGGACCGGCAACTATAAACTAAAAAGGTTATAATCCCTGCAAGCAGAATGCTGCATATGTAATACGATTTCATGAATTTTGTATATACAAACTATGAAACTATACAAAAAGGGCCGTTTGCGACACTTACCCTTAAGGCACTAATTTCCACCATTATGTAACAACTCGAAAATTCGATTGTTATCCTTCCATTGTGTTTTCCCGTTTATCTACCTTTGTAATCCCGAGATTCGGTTTATAATAAAGTTTATGTAAATTACTTATGGTTTTGTACGTTATTATTGCATCTAATCGCTTATTAAATTGCATCGTTTATCTCATCGCATCGCAAATCGCAATTATTTATGTGGTTTTACAATATTTATGTGTTATGTGTATTTGTGGTTACTATTACGCTCGCTATCGCATCGCTCTCGCATTCTCGAATCGCTAAATCGCACTATTATATCAAGTATAACGCTTAACGCTTTACTATAACGTTTAATATAACTAACTAATACGAACCGAATCGCCAAACGGCGCAGGGTTGGAGGGATGAACACTCGATTTTACTCAGCAAACGACGCGAAAACGCAAGATTTTGGACCCGAAAACATCAAGTTCGCTCAAAAACCCCAGGTCACTGGTCAAGTTCGACCGAACTTGCACCCATACGGGTCAAGTTCGACCGACTTGGGTCAATTTCTCCAACATTTCTTACAAGTTCGCTTGAACTTGTCTAGTTTCTTAGGAAACTAAACAAGTTCGCCCGAACTTGTCTTTTCAGTAAGATCTTCTTATAAGTTCGCCCGAACTTGACAAGTTTCTCAAGAAACTCATCAAGTTCGACCGAACTTGACTCTAAAACACCAAGATCCATACAAGTTCGCTCGAACTTGTGTGTTTACACACAAGTACGCCCGAGCTTGCCTACTGCCCAACCCAAACTTAACCGCTTCAGCTTTTCGGAGACTGATGCACTTCCGTTCGCGTATGCAGGCTGATCCGGCGCTCTTCTCAACTCCTCGCAGATCCCGACCTCTTACCTAAACGCACCCACAGTGAGTATACTTGACCCATTTTCGCTTTAATGCACTTTTTGGGTGTTACATACGTTCCTATATCAAAAACACTTCACAAATCAAAATTGCTTATCACACGCGAATAATCTGATTGTGTATGCTCGATACGTGATACTAGAAACATGTGACTAGGACTTATTTTCGTTAACTTGCCTCCTTATCTAGTATGGTACTATAGTTTGGCTAACACCCGACGGGGTCTAGTTAGGATGGTCGCGCAAGCCTTTTCACGGTAGTTAGCATGAGAAATAAGCCTATGTTATGTTAACTGTTTTGGTGTATCATGATATGTGGTTAGATTGTTTCGCAAACGCTTTCTCGACTATGCTAGTATTATTCAAACTCGTATGCTCACCTTTACTCAATTGTATTGACTTGTATTTAACGTATGTAACAGGTTGAGGATTTAGCTTGGATGCCTTGGATGTTGCATGCGTAGTTTAGTTCGTTTTGTTAGTTGTTTAAAATGGTTTGTAATAAAATCTAGGGGAGATCAAATTGGATTTATGTCAAGAGATTTTGTTGAAATGTAATGGTTATTTTGAAGGTTTATGAGTTTGATTGTATGGGATATTGAATGTTGGTTATTATCTTTGAAATGGCTGTTATGGAAATCTCTTGATTAATCTGATTCGCCTAGTGCCACTACCTCGATGATTCCGCCATCGGTTGGGGTGTGACAGATTGGTATCAGAGCGCCATAACCTTAGGATAATAGGTAGAATTGCCACGAATCGACCTAGTAGCATGTTTAAGTACCCGATTGACCTATCTTTGACTTAAATGTTAAACTACTTGCCATAAATGCTTAAATGTGCCTTTCCTAAGGCTAATACAATATACACGATTATGATACGCTCGTATCTCACCAACGAGTGATCAATTCGAGAATAGGTGTGAAAACCGAGAACTCTCGATGAGATCATTCACTCCGCGCATTCTCTCGCACGAGATATCTTCATTGAGTTAGGAGTGACATCCAAAACTCGACGAAAATCTCCATTTCTATCTAGGAATAAGTTGTTAAGTTAGGGGTGAAACCCGCATCTTAATAACTAATTCCGCAATTCGATTTTCAATCTCACCAAGTCTCGGTTATACCGATATTTGGAACACGTATTAACTAGAAAGGTAAATGCCGTTAGCCGCTCGCGGTGAGAGCGTTTATCTATTAGGCCAAAGCGTGGGTCCAAATGCAAAGGGTAATCGAAGCACTTTGGCGTGTCAAATGTCTCAAACCCCGGACACTACCAATTGATTTAAGCCTATATCTCGATTTATGCATCATCGAGTTTATTACTATTTATGTGCTTAAATTTCGAGAATTTTCGCTTTATTTGATTTCTCGCTTAATTGTTTATTTATCACATCATCGATTTCTCGCTTTATCGCTTTACGCTCCATAAAGGCATGCACTACTCGCACAGCTCTCGAAATCTAAAACGCTAATTAACACACCAACCAAACTAATCGCTTAACTCACTTACGCCTATGAGGACATGTGTGCCTCATACGCGGTATTATCTCGTTATCTCGCTATTATATATCGCATATATCTCGCTTATATCTCGCATCTCATATCGCGCTATGCATGATGGTTAATTAGAAGGTAAATACGTGCAAAATATGTGCTTACGTGGATTATGTGTTACGTGCTTACGTGCTTATGTGCTTATGTGCTTATGTGTACTTTACGTGCCTACGTGTTTATGTGATTTTGTGCCTTGAATGAATGATAATAATAATAAATATTTAAACGTAACTCTATTATAATCGAATCTCATCTAATCTAAATCCTTCGTGTAGATGTCTTCGATGGGATCGCACACCCGAAGGAATCTCCAGCGCAGCAACGCCGACAAGCGTATCGCTACAATGGTAGCAAAGGAGATAACTAAAGTCATTCCGTAAATCGTCTCGGAAATTCATGCCGTGAGCAGTAACTCATCAGTCGACTCAAAGATTGAGAATCCCAAGTCGCGATTCAGCTTCAAGAACTTCAAGGCTTGTGCACCTCTCGCCTTCACGGGCAACGACAGACCGACTTCTTTGTTTCACTGGTTCGATGCTATTGAGGTTACCTTTAGGCAAAGTGGATGCCCCGATGACCTCCAACCGTGAACGCTACCGGAGTCTTCCAGTCCCGTGCTCTCGACTGGTGGACAGCCGAAAGAAACAAGCGTGGAAATGATGAAGCCTACAGTCTATCTTGGGAGGAACTCAAGGAAGTAATGATGAAGGAGTTATGTCCTCCACACGAGATGCAAAGGCTCGAGAATGAGTTTTGAGGAATCAAACAAGATGGTCCCGATAATGCTGGTTTTACTGCTCGGTTTAAGATTTTGAGCATCATCTGTCCCAGCCAGGTTGATACGACTGAGAAAGCTATCAACAAGTACATCCGTGGTTTACCTGGGTGTGTTGCAAGTTTCATGAAAGTTGCTCGTACTACAATCATCGAGGAGACCTACATGCTCGCCACTGAGATCAACGATTAGCGAGTTCAGGATGGTTATTTCAAGAACTCTGCTAAAGTCGCCAATCAAGCCATCGTCGAACCACCCGCTGCTACCGAGTCATCCAGTGAACCAAAGGGAAAGCGTCAGGGACGCAAAAGAGGAAACCCGAGTAAGAACTATGCTCTCGCCGCTCCAGCAAACCCTCAGCCGCTTCAGTCAGCCGCTCCGAACGCACCTCCAGCTAAGCGTGCGTATACCGGACCTCACCCTCTATGCCCTAAGTGCACTTATCATCATGCCGTTGGTGGCAACTGCCGTTTTTGCACAAACTGCAATATCTACGGCTATTTTACTGTGAGTTGCCGATCAGGTCCTCGTCAGCCAGCTCCTCAGGCTCCAGCAGCTCCAGCTTTACCCGCTCCTCCTCAAGCCAATCAGCAGCAAGCTCCAAAAGCATGTGTGTGCTATGTGTGTGATGACCCGAATCATTTCGCCAATGTCTGCTCGAATCGTCCTGTCAAGCAAGAGAAGCCAGCACCGCAGCCTCAGCAGCAGCAGCAGCAACCACAAGCTGCGTGTGGCAGAGCCTTCAATCTCAACCACTGCCAGGCCCAGAATGACAACAATGTTGTCAATGGTACGTTTCTCGTTAATGGTATTTATGTTTCATGTCTATTTGATACTGGTGCCGATAATTGTTCCGTATCGCTAGAATTCGAAAAGGTTTTAAAATGTAAGCGCGCTAAACTCCCAAAGACTTTCGATGTGGAAGTCGCCACCTGAAAATCTATCACAGTCACCTCCGTTCTACGTGGTTGCGATCTCGCTCTCAACAACCATGACTTCTCGATCAATCTCATACCTATGCAGTTAGGTAGCTTTGATATCATAGTAGGCATGGATTTTCTTTGTGAAAATCATGCTGAAGTTGTATGCTTCGATAAAATGATTCGTTTCCCTCTCCCTAACGGTGATCAACTTCATGTCTATGGTGAAACTCTTCAAAGAAGTTGATGCTTTTGTCATGTACTCGAGCACACAAATGTTTGCGAAAGCAATGTGTTGCTTTTCTCGCCCACATTGTGAACCCAGAGAAAGAAAAGAAGACTTATAAAGATGTTCTCGTTGTTTGTGAATTTCCTAAGGTCTTTCCCGATGATTTACCCGGTTTACCCCCTACTTGAGATGTCGAATTCCGTATCGATCTAGTTCCCGGAGCTACTCATGTTGCTAAAGCCCCTTATCGCCTCGCACCCTCAGAAATGCGCGAGCTATCAAACCAACTTCAAGAGCTTCTTGATAAAGGTTTCATACGCCCGAGCACTTCGCCTTGGGGCGCACCTGTCCTTTTCATGAAAAAGAAGGATGGATCGTTCCGAATGTGCATTGATTATCGTGAACTTAACAAACTCACGATAAAGAATCGTTACCCTCTTCCTCGTATCGACGACTTATTTGATCAGCTTCAAGGTGCTACTTGTTTCTCTAAGATCGACCTTCGTTCCGGTTATCATCAGCTATGCGTGTTGGAAGAAGACATTCCTAAAACTGCCTTTCGTACTCGCTATGACCATTTCAAATTTGTGGTCATGCCTTTTGGTCTTACCAATGGACCCGCCGTCTTCATGGATTTAATGAACCGTGTGTGCAAAGCTTTCTTAGATCGTTTAGTTATTGTTTTCATCGGTGATATCCTTATCTATTCGAAGTCAAGAGACAAACAAGCGCGTCATCTCCGTTTAGTCCTCGAACTTCTTCAAGGTAGTAGCCTTTATGCTAAGTTCTCCAAATGTGAATTCTGGCTCGAAGAAGTCCAATTTCTCAGCCACATCGTTAATAGTCAAGGAATTCACGTCGACCCTGCAAAGATTAAATTCATCATGAGTTGAATTACACCGAAGAATGCCTCCGAAATCCGTTCATTTCTTGGATTGGCGGGTTACTACCGTCGATTCATCGCCGACTTCTCGAAAATCGCCGTTCCGCTTACCACTTTGACTCATAAAGACAAACCTTTTGTTTGGGATTCCAAGCAAGAGGAAGCCTTTCAAACTCTTAAGCGTATGCTATGCAACGCTCCCGTACTCGCTCTTCCCGACGGAAACGACGATTTCGTTGTTTACTGCGATGCCTCGAACCTTGGTCTTGGTTGTGTTCTTATGCAACGAGACAAGGTTATCGCGTATGCGTCTCGTCAACTCAAGATCCACGAGAAGAATTACACAACCCATGATCTCGAACTCAGTGCAGTTGTTTTTGCATTAAAGATATGGTGACACTACCTTTACGGTACAAAGTGTATGGTCTTCACCGACCATAAGAGCTTACAACATATCTTTAATCAAAAAGAACTAAACATGCGACAACATCGATGGGTTGAACTTCTCAACGATTGCGAGATACGCTACCATCCCGGCAAAGCAAACGTTGTCGCCGATGCTTTATGTCGACGAAGTAATGTATATACTGTTCGTGACTCTCAAGCTTTGAATGATCTCGAAATCATGATTCGCTCCGCCCAATTCGCCTGTTTTAACGAGAATATTTTGGAAGATGAAATGAAATGTGGTACCGAAACTCAGCTCGTATCTAAGCCTAATGGTATTTATTACTCATCTCGATCGTGTTTGGATTCCCAGTCGTGACAACCTTCGTGAACTGTTAATGATCGAAGCTCATAAATCTCGATATTCCATTCACCTCGGTGCCGACAAGATGTACCAGGACCTTCATCTTAAGTACTGGTGACCGGGCATGAAGAAGGATATCGCCTTGTACGTCTCAAAGTGCTTAACTTGTTCGAAAGTTTAAGCCGAACATCAAAGGCCCTCTGGCTTACTCGAACAACCCGAAATCCCGACGTGGAAGTGGGAGAGTATAGCTATGGACTTTATTACGAAACTTCCCCGCACTTCATCTGGTCACGATAGCATTTGGGTTATCATTGATCGTCTTACTAAATCTGCGCACTTTATTGCTATACGAGAAGACTTTAAGGTCGAACGGTTAGCCCGAGTCTATATCGACGAAGTTATATGTCGACACGGGACGCCTCGTGACATCGTATCTGACCGAGACGGTCGCTTTACTTCGCGTCTCTGGGAGACTTTTCAATCCGCCCTCGGGGAGACTTTTCAATTCGCCCTCGGTACTACTCTCAATCTCAGTACCGCTTTTCACCCTCAAACCGACGGTCAAACTGAGTGCACGATCCGCACCCTCGAAGACATGCTTCATGCGTGCATCATAGATTTTGGTGGTAACTGGGATACACATTTACCATTAATCGAGTTCTCGTACAATAATAGTTATCATAACAGCATCCAAATGGCTCCTTTTGAGGCACTGTATGGAAGAAAATGTCGATCGCCTATTGCATGGCACAAGATCGGAGAAGCACAAATCACTGGTCCCGAGCTAATTCAAGAAACGACGGACAAGATCCTCCAGATCAGAGACAATCTCTTGAAAGCTCGGAGTCGTCAAAAGAGTTATGCCGATAAACGCCGCAAGCCCCTATAGTTCAAAGTGGGAGATCACGTTCTCCTAAAGGTTGCACCTTGGAAGGGAGTGGTCCGCTTCGGCAAGAAAGGAAAGCTAGCGCCTCGATACGTTGGTCCCTTTAAGATTCTGGAAAGGATCGATAAAGTAGCCTATCGTCTCGAACTACCGGCGGAACTTAAAAACGTACATCCGACTTTCCACGTGTCTAACCTCAAGAAATGCCTAGCCGAAGAAAATCTCCATGTACCTCTCGAAGATCTGCGAATCAACGAACTCTCCATTTCGTGGAAAAGCATGTGGAAATCAGGGACCGAGAGACCAAGAAACTCCGACTCTCTCGCATCCCTATCGTGAAGGTCCGATGGGAAGGCAAACGTGGCGTCGAGTTTACTTGGGAATTGGAAAGTCATATGAAGGCCAAGTACCCGCACCTATTTGTTACAGCTACTACTTGAATTTCGGGACGAAATTCCCTAAAGTAGGGGAGACTGTAACAACTCGAAAATTCGATTGTTATCCTTCCATTTTGTTTTCCCGTTTATCTACCTTTGTAATCCCGAGATTCGGTTTATATTAAAGTTTATGTAAATTAGTTATGGTGTTGTATGTTATTATCCATCTAGTCGCTTATTAAATCGCATCGCTTATCTCATCGCATCGCAAATCGCAATTATTTATGTGGTTTTACATTATTTATGTGTTATGTGTGTTTGTGGTTACTATTACGCTCGCTATCGCATTGCTCTCGCATTCTCGAATCGCTAAATCGCACTATTATATCAAGTATAACGCTTAACACTTTACTATAACGTTTAACATAACTAACTACTACGAACCGAATCGCCAAACAGACTATTAACGCGAAAAATGAAGAAAACCCAACAAATTGGTCAAGTTCGCTCAAACATGGTAACCCCAAGTTCGGCCGAACTTGGCTGGTTAACTCAAAAACTCTTAACTTTCATCAAGTTCGCTCGAACTTGCCCTTCTAGGGTCAAGTCGGCCGAACTTAGCTCAAATCCTTCAAACATTTCACAAGTTCGACCGAACTTGACTCCACCAGCTCACCATTTTGCCTTCTCCTATAAATACTCAGCTCATTCCTCTCATTTGAACTTACTGTAAGTTCACCCAGAGCTCTCAAAACCCGAAACCTTCGTGTTCTAAGTAAGAATCAACCTGATTTCAACTACAACAACGTTTATCAACGATTTATAAAGGTTTACAACGATTTTGGCAAAAGGCATAGCCTTCGTTTTCAACGAATTTTCTCTATTTACGAAAATCTTCATCTTTTTACATAAAACTTCTGTTTTCACTCAGATCTATGCTTGGATCTGAGCAAAACCTTTTGAACATTGATTTTTACACAAAATTACGGACTTTTGATGATGTTTTGTTCATTTTCTGATATGAAACGAAGCGTTTATCATTCAAGATCCCAGATCTGGAAGCAGAAGGACGTTTATGTTGGTTTACACAGCCGGACTAACCCGAACGAACCCTGAGTTCGCCCGGATTAGCCCACGCTTTTGTAAAACGGCTAAAATAGCTCTAAAATGTAACATTTGTCGAAAACGGGTTTTACCAAACCCGCTCCGCTTGTAATCGAATATCAAGTTATAAATGTGTCGTTGCCTATTTATGTTTATTTTAATTTTTAATGATACATAATTAATAAACAAACTAAACCATAAAAGTTATAATTGATAAAAAGTATAAATAAAACAATTAAAAATAAAATGGGGCTGCCGGGACTCGAACTCGGGTCAGCCAGGTTGTAACTCCAAAGACTTAACACTCACACGCTTAACCACTCCGCCACTTGTTTGTTTTCTGTCATCTATAGGAAACAAATAAATCTTATAGACGAATGTAAATCAATCGGTTACGCCAATTGTAACTGAAATCGGTTATCAAACGCGCAAAGGCGATCTGAATACTCACGGTTCAATGAGTATAACCGATATACCGACGTTTTTAATCAAGTTGCCTTGAATGAACTTGAATTCTAGAAGTGGATCGGTTTTTATAACCGAAAATCTTCAATTCCAGTTTTACTTCCATCTTTGTACTCCTTCACGACTCAGAAACATTCCACAAACCTCCAATTACATTTCCGCACACTTTACAGTCCACCGGAGAAGTTTATTTTATTCGCCGGATAATTCCAGTTCGCCGAAAATTTTCAGAAATCTTTATTTTCGTCTGTGAAACGGTAAGGACCTTCAAACACACTGTTAACGTTTGTTTAGCACTTCAATTCCATGATTAGCTAATCAAAACGATTAATTGATTTGCTCAGTTGAAGTTCATAAAAACAGAGACCGACTCCTTGCCGGAATTCTGTAATAAATCGTTCACCGGTATGTTTACTTCTAATTATCATCTCTGCTATCTCATATTAGTCTGTGCAATGTTTAACAATCGAATTAACAAGATATAATGGTGTAATCTGCGGTCTGTAAAAACCAACGAAGAAGATGAACTGCGCTAACAATATAAGAATAATTAAAATTGGTATTTTGAACGGGTTAGACACACAGTCCAGCGGTGGACTGTGTGCGAACAAAAACACGCATACGTCCCGAGTTCGATCCCTGATACACGCACCCTCTATGTAATAAAATGCCTTTTTGTTTAAAACTGAACCGGGTTAACTCCGTTAGTTGTTAAGTATAATAAAATTTGTATATTAACCAAGTTAGACACACAGTCCAGCGGTGGACTGTGTGTAACGTTAAAGCACAGGTCCCGGGTTCGAGACCTGTTAGTGGCACCGGTTTGACGAATTAAAATGTTTTTGAAAATAAAAGGATTTTGGATAAATTGAGTTAATATATAAGTATAATTAAAAACAGAATTATTTCGGGTTAGACACGTAGCTCAGTTGGTAGAGCTGCGTGCACGCGTACGGGAGGTCACGAGTTCGAGCCTCACCCAGCGCATTTCAGTCACACAATAAACCGGTCAAACATTCAAAGTCAAAAAGTCAACGGTCAACCCAAAAAGTCAACATATTTTTATATTTTTAATTATTTAATTTAATTTAAAATTCAATTAAAAATACTTAAAAATAATGTTTTAAAGATAGGAAATAGCCTTAAACTCGTAAAAATATATCTAAAAATTCTATTAAAATCCTTAATAAAATCCATTCATTTACTATATTTTCCGTTATTATTTAGGTTAGTTAATTCTCGTTGTTCTGCTCTTACAACTCGTGCGCATCTCACCATCTCCAATCAAACGCACCCAATGTGAGTGAATCTTTACAAATTCCCCGTTTTAATCACGTTTTGTGGTGTATCATGTGTCTTACTATATATTATATTTAAATCATTGTGCATACATCATATCATGAACCTGTGTATTCAGCTTGTTTCAACTGCTTGTGTGGTTATTGTTAATTCAATTTATTATTTTCAGTACATGCAATTTCATAGGCCGCCGCTCCCCATTACATTATGAGCGTTGAGCAAGTTCCCCATTACATTATGAGCGTGAACCTGGCGTGCCAACATACGATTGGCTCCGTTTGATTGAGCCTTGATCGCACAGACATTTATCATTTTCAGTACATGCAATACGATCGGCTCCGTTTGATTGAGCCTTGATCGCACAGTTTCATTCATGTTATTTATCGTATGATGTTGGTATGTTAATGTATGCTATCATATGTTATTGTATGTTATAGTTGTGATTGCTATTGCTACTGCTTGATTATTTACATTTGCTCATTTATGATTATGCACAATTTTTCATTGATAAACTAACAAGTAAATCAATAATAAATGTTTATCTAACAAGGTCGCCAACTTATGTTGACCCAAAACCCCCCATTTTTACACATGATACAGGTGAACCCGCTGTAGCCAGAAACACATAGGATTGGACTAGAAGAATAAAATGATTTAGAGCTTGGAATTATTTTGTTTGGTTATTTTCTTTGTATTGTATGGACATGTTTGGATTATTTGGAATGTAATTTTGACTTTAATAAATATGAAACATATTAGTAAATATCATGAGCTTTGGTGATAACCCAATTATGCCCCGACTTTTATCCCGCTGCGGGTCGGGGTGTGACAGATTGGTATCAGAGCCATGACTATAGGGATATAGGATAGGTTATTAGACCCTTAGAGCCTATACTATAGTTGATTAGAAATTTTTAAGATTTTTGTGTGTTACATGCCAAATTTCATGATGTTTTTATGTTTTATGTTAAATGTTACATTCAATGTTATGCAAGCATGTTCATAAGTATATATTATCATATAATGCCTATCATAAATCATAATCTCATAACATATCAAATTCATGAAAGCACACACCACATCATTTTCATGATTGCTTTTACAACGATTTTTGTGTTTTCAAATCTCATCAAGGTGAGTTCTCATGACGGGCATGTAGTAACTGGAAGGGTACCAGTACCGGTAGTCGGAACGTCCTGTCTAGGCTGGCATTCGTATAAATCCAAAATAAAGGACCAGTTTGCCTACCTGGGGACTAACGATGAGAGTACGAAGTACCTATTAGGCCAAAGCATGCTATACCAAACGTCGTGTGAGCTAACCCCACTTTGAGTTGTCATTGTGTCTACACCTGGACACATTCCGACCATACATCTCGTGAACATATTTTGTGGTTTGCATTCGGGTGATGCGAGTGTTAAATCGCCAATACTAATGTGAATCCTACCAAGCCAATAGTCATGGGGGCCCACATGACTATACAGGTGAAGGTATGTGGGACATTTGAGGCCCAACATGAGCAAACCCAAGACATCCTAGGGATGTAGTTGCATTATTGATATTTATGTTACTTTCATTTTCTTAAAGACACGTGACACCTAAAAAGACTCCATAAACTCACAATCTTCTTATGTATGTTTCTGTAGATGTCGTCTAGACAACAACGAGGGGGTAAAAGATCAGGAAGGTCTCACGAATGCTTGGCCACACAAATCGCGAAACAAATGGCCACGATACTGCCTGACATTGTGGTTCAAGTACAACACGCTCTCGCCACAAATCCCACTAATCCTCCCCAACAGAATGACCAGAACATCGGCAACCCTCCTACCAGCAAGTGCTCATACAAACATTTCAAGTCTTGTGATCCTCCTATATTTGAAGGGACCGAAGGTGTCACTGCTCTCCTCCATTGGTTTGAGGAAATGGAAAACACTTTCCTCAACTGCGATTGTCCTGAGGATCGCAAGGTTCGATACGCCACCGGGAGACTATTTGGGGTAGCTCTCACCTGGTGGAATACTGAAAAAGGGAAGAGGGGAATTGATGATGCAATGGCCTTAACTTGGGAGGAATTAAGGGAAATCATGACTAGGCGTTTCTGTCCTAGGAGTGAAATTAAAAAGTTGGAAGACGAATTTCATTCTTTAAAGCAGAAGGAGGGAGATCATACCACCTATAACAAGAGGTTCTTAGAGTTGAACCAAATGGTTCCTAATTTGTTTACCCCAGCTTATCGTTTGATCAAGCATTATATTCGAGGACTTCCCTCGAAAATTCAAGATTCAGTTCTCAGCATTTCACCGGTAACACTTGAAGCTGCTATGGAGCTAGCGACTGAACTGACCGAGAATCGAATTCGCAACGGGAAGTTTAAAGAAGAGAAAAAGAAAACCCCTGTTGAGGGTCAAACTTCAAACCATTCCATCTCCTCCTCTAAGTTTGCTAACAAGAGGAAGCGCAACACCAGAAACTTCGCTGTTACACAAACCAACTCCCCTATTCCTGCTGCACCCATTACCCAAGTTGTCCCTTCACCTGCACCATACAAAAGACCATACTCTGGCCCGTTACCAAAATGCAACCGTTGCCAATATCACCATTCTACCGATTATCCTTGCCAACATTGCACCGGCTGTGGTCGCGCAGGTCATACTGTTCAAACCTGCCGCATGCCTCAGCGAACGAACCGCCACCAGCCTTCAACCCAAACCCACCAGCAAATAATGGGTCGAGCCCAACAACCCCTACTATATCCACCCGCCCAACATTTGCCCAAACATATTACCAACCCAATTATCCTATGGGTCAACCTATGCGGGCTTGCTACAATTGCGGAGACCCAAGCCATTTCAGAAACACTTGTCCAAGGTTGGTAAACATTATTCATGCTCAGGCCCAAGCCAACCCGGTGAATCAAGCGAACCAAGCTCCTCCACCTGCAAGAGAAAGAGCTTTCAATATCAACGCTAATCAGGCTAGAGCTGACGGCAATGTGGTTAACGGTACGTTCCTTATAAATGGTAGATATGCATCCATGTTGTTTGATACTGGCGCGGATAAAAGTTTTGTGTCCTTAGAATTTGAACCTATCCTAAACCAAAATCGTGATAAGCTCATGGAATCCATAACGGTAGAAGTTGCAGACGGGAAACCGGTCTCATTAAACTCTATTATACGCAACTGTACACTCACCTTAAACGACCACGACTTCTCAGTTGACCTTATTCCTATGAAGCTGGGAAGTTTTGATATCATAATTGGTATGGACTGGCTCAGTAAACATCAGGCAGAAGTTGTATGTCGCGAAAAGTTTATACGTATTCCTCTTTCAAACGGTCAGACTCTTCGAATCTTTGGAGAAACCTCGTCGAAAGGGCTCAGCTTAATGTCTTGTCTTCAAGCTCAAAAATATCTTCGCAAGAATTATGTCGCGTTTTTAGCTCATATCATCAAAAAGGGAACCATGGAGAAGAAACTTGAAGACATTCCAGTAGTAAAAGATTTCCCGCAAGTTTTTTCCTGACGACATTCAGGACTTCCTCCAGTTAGAGAAGTCGAATTCCGTATTGATCTTATACCTGGTGCTACACCAGTTGCAAAGTCTCCTTATAGGTTAGCCCCCTCTGAAATGCAAGAGCTAGCCAGTCAATTAAAAGAGTTGACTGACAAGGGATTCATACGTCCTAGCTCATCGCCTTGGGGTGCACCTGTCCTTTTTGTAAAGAAGAAAGATGGATCGTTTCGTATGTGCATCGACTACAGAGAGCTCAACAAATTAACAATCAAGAATCGCTATCCATTACCTCGCATTGATGATCTTCTTGACCAACTTCAAGGTGCCAGCTGCTTTTCAAAAATCGACCTTCGATCTGGTTATCATCAACTTAGAGTACATGAAGAAGACGTCCCAAAGACCGCATTCCGAACTCGTTATGGTCATTATGAATTCATGGTCATGCCATTTGGTTTAACCAACGCTCCAGCAGTCTTCATGGACCTAATGAACAGAGTCTGTAAACCTTATCTTGATCGATTTGTTATAGTCTTCATCGACGACATTCTTATTTATTCAAAATCTAAAACTGATCATGAGCGTCATCTTCGACTCATCCTTACACTTCTAGAGAATGAAAAGCTTTACGCCAAATTCTCCAAATGCGAATTCTGGTTAAAAGAGGTGCAATTCCTCGGACATGTAGTCAATGACAAAGGAATACATGTCGACCCCTCAAAGATCAAAGCGGTACAAGAATGGCAAGCGCCACGTACACCAACTGAAGTAAGATCTTTTCTTGGTTTGGCTGGTTATTATCGTCGATTCATTTCAAACTTCTCACGCATTGCTGTACCACTCACGGCTTTAACTCATAAGGGAAAACCTTTCATATGGGGACCCAAGCAAGAAGAAGCCTTCCAAACCCTTAAACAAAAACTCTGTGATGCACCAATCCTCACTCTTCCTGAAGGTTGTGATGATTTTGTGGTCTATTGCGACGCGTCAGGGCAAGGATTAGGCTGCGTTTTTGTAACATCCGTCGAAAAACGGGTTTTCGAAACCCGCTTCGTTTAATAACCGAACAATCAGTTTTAAATTTTTGTTGTTTATTTATGACTTATTTTAATTTTAAACGATACATAATTAATAAACAAATTAGAAGATATAAATTATAATTGTAAAAAAATAAAAATAAATTAATTAAAAAGGAAAACCGGCTGCCGGGAGTCGAACCCGGGTCAGCCGGAAATCCCCAAAGCTTTAACATTCACAAAATCAACCACTCCGCCACTTAAGTTATTTGATATCATATCAAATCAATTAATTCAAATAATAAAACACGGAAGTCAAATCCAGTCAAATCGCGCCCAATTAACAGTCGTCGGAAATCCCGACGACTTCGCCGATAATTAACGTTTTCGTCCAATTTAACCGAAGAATTAACTTTAACGACGGTTATAACCGACGTCTGAACCCGCGACACCAGTCGTAACCGCCGGAGAACGGTTGACTTTGAATCAAGACTGAAATCCGACTCCATACGTCGCAATTCTTCCCTTTAAATTCACCCACAATCCACTGGAAGCCTTTTCGCTCACCTCTTCTCGACAAAAATTCACTCGCCGGAAAATACCTGCAAATCGCCGGAAAACCGAGACTCACATCCACACGGTAATTCTTTCGACTCTTTCTGTTTCAATCATTTGATTAATCTGTCACTAACACAACTCCACCATCAGAATCAATCCCAGTCAACGTTTGTCGAAATTCCTACCTTCGCCGGAAAATTTCTGAAACTTCCGGAAGCATACTGAGAGCTGGTATGATCTTTCAAACTTCTGTTAAACTTTGATTAAGTATCACAACTTCATAAATAATCGAACAGAATTGTTAATTGATTTCGACAGCCGGAGTTCACTTTCAGAACCGATGGACCTCTGCCGGAATTCTGTGAACAACATTGATCGGTACATCCTTTCCCCCAAACTCTCTCCATTCGTTACCTTTAAATTACTAATAAAGTTTAAAAACCAGATTAGGCATAAATCAGTCCAAGCATTCGGACTTTGTTTCTGGGTAAAATCTAACGAAGAAGACGAAGTCGGGTTATAACATAAGATTAATTAAAATCAGTTTTATAAACGGGTTAGACACACAGTCCATCGGTGGACTGTGTGCAACAAACACACATGCGACGCAAGTTCGAATCCTGTCCCAACCTTACTCTCTCGAAATAAAAAAAATGCCTTTTTAACTGAACCGGGTTAACTCACAAACCATGTTAAGTATAATAAAAACCGAGTTAATAACCAGGTTAGACACACAGTCCAGCGGTGGACTGTGTGCACGCTAACTCACAGGTCCCGGGTTCGAGACCTGTGGTCAGCACCGGTTCGATACATTTAAAATCCTTTTTAAAAATAAATGATTTTCGGATTAAACTAAATAGTATATAAGTATAATTAAAAACAGAATTATTTCGGGTTAGACACGTAGCTCAGTTGGTAGAGCTGCGTGCACGCGTACGGGAGGTCACCGGTTCGAACCTCGCTCAGTGCAACAATATAACCGACCGAACCGGTCAACGGTCAAAGTCAAAAAGTCAACATTTTTTTATTTTTTTTATTTTTTTTATTTAAAAATCAATTAAATATACTTCAAAATAACGTTTTTAAAGTTAAAAAGTAGCCTTAAACTCACAAAAATATAACCAAAAATCCTATTAAAATAGTTAATAACATCCACATACTTACCGTACCTTTTCGTTATTTATTTGGTTAGTTATCTCTCGTCGATCAATCCTCTAAACTCGTGCGCATTCAACACCTTCAAACAAACGCACCCAATGTGAGTGAGTCTCTACCAATTCCCCGTTTTAATCACATTTTGGGGTGTATCATGTGTCGCTATTTAGTTATTTTAATTAAACACTTGTGCATCCATCATATTCATGATCATGTGTATTCAATATGTAACCGTTGTTTGTGTGGTTGAAGTTTAGATTTAATTTATCATTTCAGTACATACATTTCATAGGCCGCCGCTCCCCATTACCTATGAGCGTGAGCTGTTCCCCATTACCTATGAGCGTGAACCAGGCATTGCCAACATAAGATCGGCTCCGTTTGATTGAGCCTTGATCTCACATACATTAGCATAGGCCGTCCGTTCCCCATTACCTATGAGCGTGAATGGGACGTTGCCAACATATACATTGTCATTATTATTTTATGCTTAAGCAAGGTGGTTTGTGATTGTTATGTTACATACATTTGTTCGTATATGATTATTGCACAATTTTCCTAAATTAATTACAATAATGAATCAATAACAAATGTTTTTAACAAGGTTCACTCGCCAACTTTTGTTGACCCAAAATTTCCCATTTTTACACATGATACAGGTGATCAAGTTGAAGCAAGAAACATATAGGGCGGCTTAGAAGAATAAACCAGTTTAGATTATGGATTTGTTTTACTTAATTTTTCCTTTCCTTGTATTGTATGAATTTGACTTGGAACATTGAAATGTAATTTGGATTTAATAAATATGAAACATATTAGTAAACATCATGAGCTTTGGTGATAACCCAATTATGCCCCGACTCTTATTCCGCTGCGGGTCGGGGTGTGACAGATTGGTATCAGAGCCATGACTATAGGGATATAGGATAGGTTATTAGACCCTTAGAGCCTATACTATAGTTGCTTAGAATTTTTAAATTTTTGTGTGTTACATGCAAAATTCATGATGTTTATATGTTTTATGTTTATTGTTATATTCAATGTTATGCAAGCATGTTTATAAGTACATAATTATTATACAATGCCTATCATAAATCATATTCTCGTAACATATCATATCCATGGAAGCACACACCTCACAATTTATAAGATTGTTACAACGATTTTTGTGTTTTCAAATCACATCAAAGTGAGTTCTCATGACGGGCATGTAGTAACTGGAAGGGTAAGAGTACCGGTAGTCGGAACGTCCTGTCTAGGCTTGGCATTCGTATAAATCCAAAGTAAAGGACCAGTTTGCCTACCTGGGGACTAACGATGAGAGTACGAAGGACCTATTAGGCCAAAGCATGCTATACCAAACGTCGTGTGAGCTAACACCACTTTGAGTTGTCATTGTGTCTATACTTGGACACCCTCCGACCATACATCTCGTAAACATATTTCGTAGTTTTCATTCGGGTGATGCGAGTGTTAAATCGCCAATACCAATGTGAATCCTACTAAGCCAATAGTCATGGGGGCCCATATGACTATATCGGTGATAGTATGGGGACATTTGAGGCCCAACATGAGCAAACCCAAGACATCCTATGGATGTAGTTGCATTATTGATATTTATCTTAATTTCATTTTTTTTTGACACATGACCCCTAAACACTCTATAAACCCACCATCTTCCTATGTATATTCCTGTAGATGTCGGGTAGGCAGCTACATGGAAGACGAAAGTCAGGAAGGTCAAACGAACGCTTGGCCACTCAAATTGAAAAACAAATGGCCGCAGTACTTCCTGATATTGTAATTCAAGTCCAGCAAGCTCTCACTGCAAATCCTGTCAACCCACCAAATCAAGAGGATCAAAACATCGACAACCCTTCCTCCAGGAAGTGCTCCTACAAGCACTTCAAGTCTTGCGATCCCCCAAAGTTCGAAGGGAACGAAGGTGTCACCGCTCTCCTCCACTGGTTTGAGGAAATGGAAAACACCTTCCTAAATTGCGATTGTCCCGAGGATCGCAAGGTACGTTACGCAACCGGGAGATTATTTGGGGTAGCCCTGACCTGGTGGAACACCGAGAAGGGTAAAAGAGGAGTTGAAGACGCGATGGCCTTAACCTGGGAAGAATTAAGGGAAATAATGACAAAACGCTTCTGCCCAAGAAGCGAACTCAATAAGTTGGAAGACGAATTCCACTCGCTGAAGCAAAAGGAAGGGGACCATACTTCCTACAACAAAAGATTTCTGGAGCTGAACCAGATGGTTCCTAACTTGTTCACCCCAGTATACCGATTGGTTGAACACTATATTCGAGGCCTCCCCTCGAAGATTCAAGACTCAGTCCTCAGCACTTCGCCTGCAACCCTCGAAGCTGCTATGGAATTAGCCACCGAACTTACCGAGAACCGCATCAGAAACGGTAAGTTCAAAGAGGAGAAAAAGAAAGCCCCCGTTGAGGGCCAAACTTCCAACCATTCCACCTCCTCCTCAAAATTTTCAAACAAGAGGAAACGAAATGCCAGAAATTTTGTTGTCACCCAAACAAATATCCCTATCCCTGCTGCACCCATCACACAAGTTACTCCTTCACCCGCACCATACAAAAGACAATACTCTGGCCCTTACCCAAAGTGTACCCGTTGTCAATACCATCACTCCCCCGAATACCCCTGTCAATATTGCACCGGCTGTGGCCGTGCAGGTCATACCATCCAAGCCTGCCGCTCACTACAACGAACGAACCGCAACCAACCCACAACTCAAACCCACCATCAAATAATGGGTCAAACCCAACAACCCCTACTACCACCACCTACACAACATACAACCCAAACCTACTACCAACCCAACTACCCTATGATGCAACCCATGCGGGCTTGCTACAATTGTGGAGATCCAAACCACTTTAGAAACACGTGTCCACGCTTGGTGAACATCATACACGATCAAGCTTAAGCAAATCCGGTGAATCAAGCTAACCAAGCTCCTCCACCTGCTAGGGGAAGAGCATTTAACATCAACGCCAACCAAGCTAGGGCCGACAACAACGTGGTTAACGGTACGTTTCTCGTCAATGGTAGTTATGCATCCGTGTTATTTGATACTTGCGTGGATAAGAGTTTTGTGTCCTTAGAATTTGAACCCATCCTCAACCAAACTCGTGATAAACTTATGGAATCCATAACGGTAGAAGTTGCTGATGGAAAACCGGTCACATTAAACTCCATTATCCGAAACTGTACCCTTACTCTAAACGATCACGATTTTCCTGTTGACCTCATTCCTATGAAGTTGGGAAGTTTTGACATTATAATCGGCATGGACTGGCTCAGCCAACATCAGGCTGAAGTAGTATGCCGTGAGAAGTTCATTCGCATTCCTCTTGCAGACGGTCAAACTCTACAAATCTTTGGAGAAACCCCTTCGAAAGGACTCAAGCTGATGTCCTGTCTTCAAGCCCGAAAATATCTCCGCAAGAATTATGTAGCATTTCTAACTCACGTGGTCAAGAAGGGAGACAAAGAGAAGAAACTCGAAGATATACCCGTAGTGAAAGATTTCCCGCAAGTTTTTCCTGATGACATCGCAGGACTTCCTCCCAAGAGAGAAGTCGAATTCCGCATCGATCTTATACCTGGCGCTACACCTGTCGTGAAATCTCCTTATAGGTTAGCCCCATCCGAGATGCAAGAGCTGGCCAGTCAGTTGCAAGAACTGACCGACAAAGGATTCATACGTCCTAGCTCATCGCCTTGGGGTGCACCTGTTCTGTTTGTAAAGAAGAAAGATGGGACGTTTCGCATGTGTATCGATTACAGGGAACTCAACAAATTAACGGTCAAAAATCGCTATCCTTTACCTCGCATCGATGATCTCCTAGACCAACTCCAGGGTGCCACTTGTTTTTCAAAGATCGACCTTCGTTCCGGCTATCACCAACTCAGGGTACAAGAAGAAGACGTCCCAAAGACCGCCTTTCGAACTCGTTATGGTCACTATGAATTCATGGTTATGCCATTTGGTCTAACCAACGCTCCAGCAGTCTTCATGGACCTAATGAACAGAGTTTGCAAACCCTATCTCGATCGCTTTGTTATAGTCTTCATCGACGATATTCTCCTTTACTCAAAGTCTAAGACTGATCATGAACGACACCTTCGACTCATCCTCACACTCTTGAGAACCGAAAAGCTTTACGCTTAATTCTCCAAATGCGAATTCTGGTTAAAAGAAGTACAGTTCCTTGGTCATGTCGTCAATGATAAGGGAATTCATGTCGACCCCGCAAAGATCAAAGCAGTACAAGAATGGCAAGCGCCACGTACCCCAACCGAAGTAAGATCTTTCCTTGGTTTGGCTGGTTACTATCGTCGTTTCATATCAAATTTCTCTCGTATCGCTGTACCACTCACGGCTTTGACACATAAAGGTAAACCCTTCGCATGGGGACCTAAACAAGAAGAAGCCTTCCAAACCCTTAAGCAAAAGCTTTGTGACGCACCTATCCTCACACTCCCCGAAGGTTGCGATGACTTTGTAGTTTATTGCGACACATCAGGACAGGGATTAGGCTGTGTTTTAATGCAAAGGGGAAAGGTGATAGCCTATGCTTCCAGGCAGCTTAAAACTCATGAGAAGAACTACACTACTCACGACCTAGAACTTGGAGCCGTTGTGTTCGCTCTTAAGATATGGAGACATTACCTCTATGGTACCAAGTGTGAATTTACACTGACCACAAGAGCCTCCAGCATATCTTTAACCAAAAGGAGCTGAATATGAGGCAACGAAGATGGGTCGAACTTCTTAATGACTACGACTGTGAAATTCGGTATCATCCTGGCAAAGCAAATGTGGTGGCCGATGCACTCAGTCGAAAGGGTTATGCGAACTCCATTCGTCTTCTATGTTCGCAAATCATGACCAACATCAAAGACCAAATCCGAGAAGCTCAACATGTTTCCATAACAGAATACGACATACGCAATGAGTTATCTTGCGGAGCAGAACATAAACTCGAAACAAAATCTGACGGCATTCTGTATTATCTAGATCGCATATGGATTCCCGATCACAACAACCTTCGCGATACCCTTATGAAAGAGGCGCACAAAACACGATACTCTGTACAACCCAGGAGCCGACAAGATGTATCAGGACCTTCGATACACCTACTGGTGGCCTGGCATGAAGAAGGATATTGATGTTTTTGTTTCCAAGTGCCTTACCTGTTCTAAAGTGAAAGCTGAACACCAAAGACCCTCAGGACTTCTGGTCCAACCTAAAATACCTGTATGGAAGTGGGAAAACATAACCATGGACTTCATTACTGGGTTACCTCGCACTTCTGGTGGGTACGACCCTATATGGTAATCATTGATCGTCTTACAAAATCAGCTCACTTCATTCCTATTCGCGAAGACTTCAAGAATGAGAAACTAGCTCGTATCTACATCAGTGAAATCGTAAGCCGTCATGGTGTACCGTTAAGCATTATATCAGATCGTGATGGTCGTTTCACTTCACGAACATGGCAAGCTGTACAAGCCGCTTTGGGTACACGATTAGATCTCAGCACCGCTTATCATCCCCAAACTGATGGTCAATCTGAACGCACCATTCAAACTCTTGAAGACATGCTTCGGGCATGTGTCATAGACTTCAAAGGGAATTGGGACGCTCTCCTACCATTAGTTGAATTTTCGTACAACAACAGCTTTCATTCAAGTATCGGCATGGCACCTTTTGAAGCGTTATATGGTCGTAAGTGCCGATCACCAATATGTTGGCACGAAATTGGAGAAGCTCAAATCACCGGTCCAGAATTAATACAATAAACAACTGACAAGATTCATCAAATCCGAAACAACCTTTTAGCGGCACAAAGTCGTCAAAAAAGCTATGCTGACAAGCGACGAAAACCCTTAGAGTTTAACGTTGGCGACCAAGTACTTTTAAAAGTATCGCCGTGGAAGGGAGTAGTTCGTTTTGGCCAAAAAGGCAAGCTAGCACCACGTTACGTAGGTCCTTTCAAGATACTCGAAAGGGTAGGACCTGTAGCCTACAAGCTTGACCTACCGGAGGAACTCAACAGAATTCATCCCACATTCCACGTATCGAACTTGAAGAAGTGCCTCGCCGATGAAAATCTCCATATTCCTCTAGAAGACATTCAAATCGATGAATCTATGCATTTCATTGAAAGACCAGTAGAAATTATGGACTTCGGGGAAAAACGTTTAAGAAGAAGCCGCATCCCAATTGTCAGGGTACGCTGGGAGTCGAAACGAGGACCGGAGTTTACTTGGGAACGTGAAGAAATCAATGCGCGAGAAATACCCACATCTATTTCCTGTATCTACTACTACTTAAATTTCGGGACGAAATTTCTAAAAGTAGGGGATACTGTAACATCCGTCGAAAAACGGGTTTTCGAAACCCGCTTCGTTTAATAACCGAACAATCAGTTTTAAATTTTTGTTGTTTATTTATGACTTAGTTTAATTTTAAACGATACATAATTAATAAACAAATTAGAAGATATAAATTGTAATTGTTAAAAAATATAAATAAATTAATTAAAAAGGAAAACCGGCTGCCGGGAGTCGAACCCGGGTCAGCCGGAAATCCCCAAAGCCTTAACATTCACAAAATCAACCACTCCGCCACTTAAGTTATTTGATATCATATCAAATCAATTAATTTAAATAATAAAACACGGAAGTCAAATCCAGTCAAATCGCGCCCAATTAACAGTCGTCGGAAATCCCGACGACTTCGCCGATAATTAACGTTTTCGTCCAATTTAACCGAAGAATTAACTTTAACGACGGTTATAACCGACGTCTGAACCCGCGACACGAGTCGTAACCACCGGAGAACGGCTGATTTTGAATCAAGACTGAAATCCGACTCCATACGTCGCGATTCTTCCCTATAAATTCACCCACAATCCACTGGAAGCCTTTTCGCTCAAAATCGCAACTCTTCTCGACAAAAATTCACTCGCCGGAAAATACCTGCAAATCGCCGGAAAACCGAGACTCACATCCACACGGTAATTCTTTCGACTCCTTCTGTTTCAATCATTTGATTAATCTGTCACTAACACAACTCCACCATCAGAATCAATCCCAGTCAACGTTTGTCGAAATTCCTACCTTCGCCGGAAAATTTCTGAAACTTCCGGAAGCACACTGAGAGCTGGTATGATCTTTCAAACTTCTGTTAAACTTTGATTAAGTATCTCAACTTAATAAATAATCGAACAGAATTGTTAATTGATTTCGACAGCCGGAGTTCACTTTCAGAACCGACGGACCTCTGCCGGAATTCTGTGAACAACACTGATCGGTACATCCTTTCCCCCAAACTCTCTCCATTCGTTACCTTTAAATTACTTATAAAGTTTAAAAACCAGATTAGGCATAAATCAGTCCAAGCAGTCGGACTTTGTTTCTGGGTAAAATCTAACGAAGAAGACGAAGTCGGGTTATAACATAAGATTAATTAAAATCAGTTTTATAAACGGGTTAGACACACAGTCCATCGGTGGACTGTGTGCAACAAACACACATGCGACGCAAGTTCGAATCCTGTCCCAACCTTACTCTCTCGAAATAAAAAAATGCCTTTTTAACTGAACCGGGTTAACTCACAAACCATGTTAAGCATAATAAAAACCGAGTTAATAACCAGGTTAGACACACAGTCCAGCGGTGGACTGTGTGCACGCTAACTCACAGGTCCCGGGTTCGAAACCTGTGGTCAGCACCGGTTCGATACATTTAAAATCCTTTTCAAAAGTAAATGATTTTCGGATTAAACTAAATAGTATATAAGTATAATTAAAAACAGAATTATTTCGGGTTAGACACGTAGCTCAGTTGGTAGAGCTGCGTGCACGCGTACGGGAGGTCACCGGTTCGAACCTCGCTCAGTGCAACAATATAACCGACCGAACCGGTCAACGGTCAAAGTCAAAAAGTCAACATTTTTTTATTTATTTTATTTTTTATTTAAAAATCAATTAAATATACTTCAAAATAACGTTTTTAAAGTTAGAAAGTAGCCTTAAACTCACAAAAATATAACCAAAAATCCTATTAAAATAGTTAATAACATCCACATACTTACCGTACCTTTTCGTTATTTATTTGGTTAGTTATCTCTCGTCGATCAATCCTCTAAACTCGTGCGCATTCAACACCTTCAAACAAACGCACCCAATGTGAGTGAGTCTCTACCAATTCCCCGTTTTAATCACATTTTGGGGTGTATCATGTGTCGCTATTTAGTTATTTTAATTAAACACTTGTGCATCCATCATATTCATGATCATGTGTATTCAATATGTAACCGTTGTTTGTGTGGTTGAAGTTTAGATTTAATTTATCATTTCAGTACATACATTTCATAGGCCGCCGCTCCCCATTACCTATGAGCGTGAGCTGTTCCCCATTACCTATGAGCGTGAACCAGGCGTTGCCAACATAAGATCGGCTCCGTTTGATTGAGCCTTGATCTCACATACATTAGCATAGGCCGTCCGTTCCCCATTACCTATGAGCGTGAATGGAACGTTGCCAACATATACAATGTCATTATTATTTTATGCTTAAGCAAGGTGGTTTGTGATTGTTATGTTAAATACATTTGTTCGTATATGATTATTGCACAATTTTCCTAAATTTATTACAATAATGAATCAATAACAAATGTTTTTAACAAGGTTCACTCGCCAATTTTTGTTGACCCAAAATTTCCCATTTTTACACATGATACAGGTGATCAAGTTGAAGCAAGAAACATATAGGGCTGCTTAGAAGAATAAACCAGTTTAGATTATGGATTTGTTTTAGTTAATTTTTCCTTTCCTTGTATTGTATGAATTTGACTTGGAACATTGAAATGTAATTTGGATTTAATAAATATGAAACATATTAGTAAACATCATGAGCTTTGGTGATAACCCAATTATGCCCCGACTCTTATTCCGCTGCGGGTCGGGGTGTGACAGTTTTGATGCAAAGAGGAAAAGTTATAGCTTATGCTTCGAGACAACTCAAGACGCATGAGAAGAACTACACCACCCATGACCTGGAATTTTGAGCCGTTGTGTTCGCTCTTAAGATATGGAGACATTATCTCTATGGTACTAAGTGTGAAATATACACTGACCACAAGAGTCTTCAACATATCTTCAATCAAAAGGAGTTAAACATGAGGCAACGAAGATGGGTCGAACTTCTAAATGACTACGACTGTGAAATTCGGTACCACCCTGGCAAAGCAAATGTGGTGGCTGATGCACTTAGTCGAAAGGGTTATGCGAACTCCATTCGTCTTCTATGTTCGCAAATCATAACTGACATTAAGGATCAAATTCGAGAAGCCCAACATGTTTCAGTAACAGAAGATGATGTGCGAAAGGAGATGTCCTGCGGAGCTGAACTTAAAATTGAAACTAAATCTGACGGTATTCTGTACTACCTAGATCATATCTGGATTCCTGACCACAACAATCTTCGTGAAATTCTTATGAATGAAGCTCACAAAACGCGATACTCTATACACCCAGGGGCCGATAAGATGTCTACGATATACCTATTGGTGGCCTGGAATGAAAAAGGATATTGTTGTTTTTGTTTCTAAGTGCCTTACATGTTCCAAGATGAAAGCTGAACACCAAAGACCCTCAGGACTTTTGGTCCAACCTGAAATACCTGTATGGAAGTGGGAAAATATAACCATGGACTTCATTACCGGGTTACCTCGCACTTCTGGTGGGTATGACACTATATGGGTAATAATTGACCGACTTACAAAATCAGCTCACTTTATTCCTATCCGCGAAGATTTCAAGAACGAAAAGCTAGCTCGTATTTATATCAGCGAAATCGTAAGCCGACATGGAGTACCGTTAAGCATTATTTCTGATCGTGATGGTCGTTTCACTTCACGAACATGGCAAGCAGTACAAGCCGCTATGGGTACGCGATTAGATCTCAGTACCGCCTATCACCCTCAAACGATGGTCAATCTGAACGCACCATTCAAACTCTTGAAGATATGCTTCGAGCATGTGTCATAGACTTCAAGGGAAATTGGGACGCTCATCTCCCATTAGTTGAATTTTCGTACAACAACAGCTATCATTCAAGCATCGGCATGGCACCTTTTGAAGCCTTATATGGTCGTAAGTGTCGATCTCCAGTATGTTGGCACGAAATTGGGGAAGCTCAAATCACTGGTCCGGAATTGATTCAAGAAACCACAGACAAGATCCATCAAATTTGAAACAATCTTCTAGCGGCTCAGAGTCGTCAAAAGAGTTATGCAGATAAACGACGGAAGCCTTTAGAGTTTAACATTGGTGATCATGTACTTCTAAAAGTATCACCGTGGAAGGGAGTAGTTCGTTTTGGTCAAAAAGGCAAGCTAGCACCACGCTACGTAAGACCTTTCAAGATACTCGAAAGAGTAGGACCTGTAGCATACAAGTTTGATCTACCAGAAGAACTCAACAGGATTCATCCCACATTCCACGTATCAAACTTGAAGAAGTGCCTCGCTGATGAAAACCTCCACATTCCTCTGGAAGATATTCAGATTGATGAATCTATGCTTTTTATTGAAAGACCAGTAGAGATCATGGATTCGGAGAAAAACGTCTACGACGGAGTCGCATTCCAATTGTTAGGGTACGCTGGGAGTCGAAACGGGGACCTGAGTTTACTTGGGAACGTGAAGACTCAATGCGTGAAAAATACCCGCATCTTTTTCCTACTACTTCTACTACTTAAATTTCGGGACGAAATTCCTAAAAGTAGGGGATACTGTAACATTTATCGAAAACGGGTTTTACCAAACCCGCTCCGTTTGTAATCGAATATCAAGTTATAAATGTGTTGTTGCCTATTTATGTTTATTTTAATTTTTAATGATACATAATTAATAAACAAACTAAACCATAAAAGTTATAATTGATAAAAAGTATAAATAAAACAATTAAAAATAAAATGGGGCTGCCGGGACTCGAACCCGGGTCAGCCAGGTTGTAACTCCAAAGACTTAACACTCACACGCTTAACCACTCCGCCACTTGTTTGTTTTCTGTCATCTATAGGAAACAAATAAATCTTATAGACGAATGTAAATCAATCGGTTACGCCAATTGTAACTTAAATCGGTTATCAAACGCGCAAAGGCGATCTGAATACTCACGGTTCAATGAGTATAACCGATATGCCGACGTTTTTAATCAAGTTGCCTTGAATGAACTTGAATTCTAGAAGTGGATCGGTTTTTATAAACCGAAAATCTTCAATTCCAATTTTACTTCCATCTTTGTACTCCTTCACGACTCAGAAACATTCCACAAACCTCCAATTACATTTCCGCACACTTTACAGTCCACCGAGAAGTTTATTTTATTCGCTGGATAATTCCAGTTCGCCGGAAAATTTCCGAAAATCTTTATTTTCGTTTGTAAAACCCTAAGGACCTTCAAACACACTGTTAACGTTTGTTTAGCACTTCAATTCCATGATTAGCTAATCAAAACGATTAATTGATTTGCTCAGTTGAAGTTCATAAAAACAGAGACCGACGCCTTGCCGGAATTCTGTAATAAATCGTTCACCGGTATGTTTACTTCTAATTATCATCTCTGCTATCTCATATTAGTCTGTGCAATGTTTAACAATCGAATTAACAAGATATAATGGTGTAATCTGCGGTCTGTAAAAACCAACGAAGAAGATGAACTGCGCCAACAATATAAGAATAATTAAAATTGGTATTTTGAACGGGTTAGACACACAGTCCAGCGGTGGACTGTGTGCGAACAAAAACTCGCATACGTCCCGAGTTCGATCCCTGATACACGCACCCTCTATGTAATAAAATGCCTTTTTGTTTAAAACTGAACCGGGTTAACTCCGTTAGTTGTTAAGCATAATAAAATTTGTATATTAACCAAGTTAGACACACAATCCAGCGGTGGACTGTGTGTAACGTTAAAGCACAGGTCCCGGGTTCGAGACCTGTTAGTGGCACCGGTTCGACGAATTAAAATGTTTTTGAAAATAAAAGGATTTTGGATAAATTGAGTTAATATATAAATATAATTAAAAACAGAATTATTTCGGGTTAGACACGTAGCTCAGTTGGTAGAGCTGCGTGCACGCGTACGGGAGGTCACAAGTTCGAGCCTCACCCAGCGCATTTCAGTGACACAATAAACCGGTCAAACAGTCAAAGTCAAAAAGTCAACGGTCAACCCAAAAAGTCAACATATTTTTATATTTTTAATTATTTAATTTAATTTAAAATTCAATTAAAAATACTTAAAAATAATGTTTTAAAGATAGGAAATAGCCTTAAACTAGTAAAAATATATCTAAAAATTCTATTAAAATCCTTAATAAAATCTATTCATTTACTATATTTTCCGTTATTATTTAGGTTAGTTAATTCTCGTTGTTCCGCTCTTACAACTCGTGCGCATCTCACCATCTCCAATCAAACGCACCCAATGTGAGTGAATCTTTACAAATTCCCCGTTTAATCACGTTTTGGGGTGTATCATGTGTCTTACTATATATTATATTTAAATCATTGTGCATACATCATATCATGAACCTGTGTATTCAGCTTGTTTCAACTGTTTGTGTGGTTATTGTTAGATTCAATTTATTATTTTCAGTACATGCAATTTCATAGGCCGCCGCTCCCCATTACATTATGAGCGTTGAGCAAGTTCCCCATTACATTATGAGCGTGAACCTGGCGTGCCAACATACGATCGGCTCCGTTTGATTGAGCCTTGATCGCACAGACATTTATCATTTTCAGTACATGCAATACGATCGGCTCCGTTTGATTGAGCCTTGATCGCACAGTTTCATTCATGTTATTTATCGTATGATGTTGGTATGTTAATGTATGCTATCATATGTTATTGTATGTTATAGTTGTGATTGCTATTGCTACTGCTTGATTATTTACATTTGCTCATTTATGATTATGCACAATTTTTCATTGATAAACTAACAAATAAATCAATAATAAATGTTTATCTAACAAGGTTCACTCACCAACTTATGTTGACCCAAAAACCCTCATTTTTACACATGATACAGGTGAACCCGCTGCAGCCAGAAACACATAGGATTGGACTAGAAGAATAAAATGATTTAGAGCTTGGAATTTTTTTGTTTGGTTATTTTCTTTGTATTGTATGGACATGTTTGGATTATTTGGAATGTAATTTTGACTTTAATAAATATGAAACATATTAGTAAATATCATGAGCTTTGGTGATAACCCAATTATGCCCCGACTTTTATTCCGCTGCGGGTCGGGGTGTGACATAAAAGACCTCTCCGACCTAAGTTTGCTCAGTAGCACAGGGGTGTGAACACTCGATTTTACTCAGCAAACGACGCGAAAACGCAAGATTTTGGACCCGAAAACATCAAGTTTGCTCAAGAAGCCCCAGGTCACTGGTCAAGTTCGACCGACTTGGGTCAATTTCTCCAAAATTTCTTACAAGTTCGCTCGAACTTGTCTAGTTTCTTAGGAAACTAAACAAGTTCGCCCGAACTTGTCTTTTCAGTAAAATCTTCTTATAAGTTCGCCCGAACTTGACAAGTTTCTCAAGAAACTCATCAAGTTCGACCGAACTTGACTCTAAAACACCAAGATCCATACAAGTTCGCTCGAACTTGTGTGTTTACACACAAGTAAGCCCGAACTTGCCTACTGCCCAACCCAAACTTAACCGTTTCAGCTTTTCGGAGACTGATGCACTTCCGTTCGCGTATGCAGGCTGATCCGGCGCTCTTCTCAACTCCTCGCAGATCCCGAACTCTTACCTAAACGCACCCACAGTGAGTATACTTGACCCATTTTCGCTTTAATGCACTTTATGGTTGTTACATACGTTCCTATATCAAAAACACTTCACAAATCAAAATTCTTTATCACACGCGAATAATCTGATTGTGTATGCTTGATACGTGATACTTGAAACATGTGACTAGGACTTATTTTCGTTAACTTGCCTCCTTAGCTAGTATGGTACTATAGTTTGGCTAACACTCGACGAGGTCTAGTTAGGATGGTCACGCAAGCCTTTTCACGGTAGTTAGCTTGAGAAATAAGCCTATGTTATGTTAACTGTTTTGGTGTATCATGATATGTAGTTAGATTGTTTCGCAAACGCTTTCTCGACTATGCTAGTATTATTCCAACTCGTATGCTCACCTTTACTTAATTGTATTGACTTGTATTTTAACGTATGTAACAGGTTGAGGATTTAGCTTGGATGCCTTGGATGTTGCATGCGTAGTTTAGTTTGTTTTGTTAGTTGTTTAGAATGGTATGTAATAAAATCTAGGGGAGATCGAATTGGATTTATGTTAAGAGATTTTGTTGAAATGTAATAGTTATTTTGAAGGTTTATGAGTTTGTTAGTATGGGATATTGAATGTTGATTATTATCTTTGAAATGGCTGTTATGGAAATCTCTTTATCAATCTGATTCGCCTAGTGCCACTACCCCGATGATTCCGCCATTGGTTGGGTATGACACATTAATTCTCATCTGATCCAAAACGCAATTGATGCCTTTGAGTAACTACCAGATAATCGACAGATACACTTACCGAAGCGATGGGAACGAATGAATGATGATGGCTGCCCTGATTTATATGGGCAGTTAATGCATTATTAGCTGAATTTAGATTTCCATAATTGGGCCTTTTATATATAGTTTCTTTCTTTAGGCCTTTTAATTAAAAACTAGTTTTACTTTGGGCCTATTCTACATACTATATGTATAAGCATTCTAAAAAAAATTGGAGGCCCTTGTTTTTTAAGGCCCTAGGTGTGACATCTGAGCCTTTTCAAGAATCAAACAATACCGAACAATTCCGACTCTTATGAAATCTTGTGTTTCATTCTTGAGAATTGTGTAATTACATGTGACATTTATACATTTTAGTCCATGTACAATTTCAACTCCTCTAGGCTTTTCTAGAGGTTATATATAAGCTATTACGCAAAACGAAACCAATTTAATATGACGTATGTTCCGGAATAGTTACATAAGCTAAACATACCTTAAAAAACCTTTGCTAAACTTAGAAATAAGTTTTGAAGGGTTTGGTATGTCAAAAACAAGTTTATTCGATCACAGGGACTATTTACGACAAACTGCGAAAGTCTGTTGATTCTCGCAGCGATGTACGCTCCGGAACAAGGTCACAAACTTAACATACCATAAATACCCTTTATATAGCTTAGAAATAAGTTTTGATGGCTTCGGTATGGCAAAAACACACTTTTGTAACTTCAGTGGCTATTTTGCAAATTTTGCGGAACTATCCCTTTTTGCGTATAACACCATCCGGAACATGTACGGACATCCAAAATTTTGTAATCATTAAAATATGGTAATTTAGTGATTGGAATGCAAAAATATCATTCGTTACATGTGTATGGTCATTTGCGCGTTTGTTACGCTTTTTGTCGTAATTAACCGAAAACCGCAACCGTACAATCGAACCGACCTCTGGAACATTTTTGGACATATTTCAAGTTCCCTATACTTTAACGTCCTTATGGAACTTAAATATTGGGTTAACGGGTGTTAGAAAGGCCAAAACACGTCGAAAACACGTGCAGGGACCTATTCTGCCATTTTTGAAACTTCAGAACTGAGTAGGGGCTAGGTGGAGTGCGTAGCTCCAGGGGGTTACCCGTCGCGTAGCGCGACACCCCTTTTTTCACAGAAACATTAGCTGGCAGCTTCCCAACTCATTCCCTTGCCACCAATACGCAAATTATGACACCTATCTTGCATTTTGCCACACTTAACCTGCATCTAACACCTTAATAACACTTGTTATCATCCTAGAGCATTGGCCTAACACTTTTCATGATTTGGTGGACTTTGGATCATTATAAATATCAATGATCATGTGAATTTTGAACTCTTTAACCACCTTCTTGCTTCAACCTGCCACAAATCCGAATTTTCACTCATTGTGGAGCTTCCTCTGGTGTCTTTGATCTTTTCCCTTGTGTTTGTAAGTGATCCTTCATGCTATGTTCAATTTCTATAGCTTAATTTGACTAAAAATCAAACAGTTTAACTTCTGTTTGACTTTTAGTTTTGATCATGAATTGATCAAGTTATGGCTCAATTGAATCTTGCAAAATGATGATAATCAAGGTGGTTATGATCCCTAAAAATCATGCCTACTGATTATCACCATTTCTAGTCATTTTGGCAAGTCAAAGTTCGGTCAAAATGCGATTTTTGCGCATTTTGCAACGGATCTAATTCTAGGAGTCAAACAGTTTGTTTTGATGCCAAAACTCTTTTATAAACTTATTTAGACATGTCAAAAGATGTCTAAATCGTCACTCTTATTTTAGTGCTTGTTTAGAGTCGAAAGTTGAACTGTTTGACCACCGCTTTCTAATCTGACCCGTTTGGTTGATCTTTGGATCCGACCAAATATAAATTTGTGACCATAAATATAAAGGGAATAACCCTCTGAGGTTATACCTTATGGTCATGTTGTTTGGATAGTGTAATAACTAGTTGTTATAATCCTCAATAATGACCAAAATGCCCTTTTCGCGAATAAATCAATTTTGAGCTTATGTAACATAAAATTTGAGATGTATTCTGATCAAATAACATTTTCAAACATGTTTAAGCATTAAAGACTTATCATAACACATATCTAACCATCCGAATGCGTAGTTACGCAAATGACGCGTTAAAGTGGCTTAAACTACCTTAACGGGTCATAACGGGGCAAAAGCACATAAAAATCTTTCCAACTCAGAACGATAACTTATTAAACCATGTCATACAAGTCCCAATACTCATTTGGTTTATAAGGTGCCATTCTATCCAAATCCTCTGTTTTCAAGTTCGATATTTACTTGTTATCCGATTCATTAGGACACACACTTGATTCCTTGATCTTCGGACGTTGATCATACACTTGTACAAGGCTTATTTGCAAAACCCAGGAGAGTACATCGCTCCCCTCTTTTATGTTTACAAATGTTTTGGGGTGATTCATATGTGCTAATTGTTTTCAAGTTTTCAAATACTATGGTTTATATAACAATATGGTTTCAATAATGCGATGCGTTATCCAAGATACGAATGACATTCATTAACATTGTTATGCCGCCCAGTAGTAAGTTATGGTACCATAGGATTGACAATCCCGTTACTAGGCTATTCACTGGATTTGGTGGGTAGTTTGGTGAACGACAGAAACTGTTTATGACTAACAAATCATTCATTGATTTGCTAGTCTTATTAAAGAGATCTTTTAGGATCTATTAAAGATACCCTTGGGGTATAGTTGAGTCAACAAAGGTTTGAATGTATTGATTAAAGAACGACCAAAAGTTTTCACAATTATAACAAGGAACGATTGGTTTATAACAAGGAACAAAGAACGATGAACGATGAACAATGAACAATGAACGATGAACGATGAACAATTGGTTTACAATAAGGAATGATGAACAATTGGTTTATAACAAATGGTTTATTACGATGAACAACAAACAAATGATTTCAAACAGTGTCACACAACGAATTTCGATTAAAGATATAAACCATACAAGTTATTTCAAGACTATTTACAAGTTGGATTTACAAAACAAATGTTTTCGAGTCAAGGTTCATGGCTACTAGATTTTATAACTTTTAACAATTTGTTTTAGTTGAATAACTATTGCAATATGAAATGCTTTCAAAACAAGGTTTCACTTACAACTCTAGTAGTCGGGTTATTTATATTTCAATATATACAAAGCCATGGACTTGACATGTTCACAAAACCTATGTAGTCGCCGACATATTTTTGCTGACTCGTTTTCATATATGTTTCAGGGAAAGATGCTAGATGATACTGATGCGTGCTCATGTAGGATCGGACTTGGACCTAGTGCCTTAATAACAAGAAAGACAATAATTATGCATGCTTGTTGTTTCGTTGTTTAAAAATTTCTAAGACTTTTATGACAATGTACTCTATGTTCAATATTCAAATAAAAATGAAACTTCAAATACTATGTGTTGTTGAGACAATCTTTTAACGTGACTCCCCAAGTGTTTCCGCCGCGTGTTGTTTTACGCGATTTGGGGTGTTACACTAGGCCTGTGCCTAACCTCAATAGCCCATTGGGCCAGTCCAGCTTTATCCAATCCACCAACGAAGATTTCAAACTCTTTTTCGTTTTCGTCTTTCTTTGAACACGTCATGGTGTTCTTGTTCATCAGCATCCACCATGTCAGTTTGCTCATGAGTAGCATGTTCGTGTTCATGTTCTTCGTCCTCTTGCTCCATTTCCTTTATAGGCTTCTCTATTTCTCCCTCATGTATATCACTGTCTTCGTCCTCATCACCAACGTCTCATTCCTCAAATTCTTCCTCTCCGACATCTCCATCCTCGCCAACTTTCTCGTCATAATCATCACCAACATATTCCTCAGGTTCAGATTCTTCTGGTCATTATCCACCAAATCCAGTCGTTCTCCTTTTTCATATTCCTTAACAGAATCTTTCACATCACTATCTTCTCCTGTCATTCATAAAGGCAATGAGAATACTTACATGTGGCTTACTGTCCAGAAACATCCCTTTATTACCAACTTAAATAGATATGATGTTAGCTTAAAACAATGTAATAAGCACCATGCAGCACCTCCAGTGCTTGATACTTCATATATGAACAGGCGATAATTGCAATATCTACCATGAAAGCTGGTAAAAAAGATACAAAAATTGTTCCCTTTTGTAAAAAGAGCTCCATTGCTTTCAATGTTATACTAGCAGTCTAAACATGAGGAGAACTACAGTGAATTTCCATAACAAAAAAATGATGATAAGACCATGTGTAGTGGGTAATGTGATTGGGTGTGAAGTGGCAACGATCACGCCCCATAATGCCCCGTACACCGCCCCCTAGGCGTGATCTTCTAGAAAATTGGTCTTGGCGTGATTGTGAAAACGCCAATGAAGAAAATTGAGGGGCTTGATCTTGAAGGGAGTGTCTTGATGCCACATGTCATATAACCCCTATAGAAGGGGCATTAACATAAGACGATAGGGTGTGGGATCGGGGAGCACCTCGGGGAGCTGAGGTGGCACCCTCCCCCGTCGGGGAACACACCCCCTCATCCTCCTTTTGGTGCACTCGGGAAACCAACCCTGTCCTCCCCAATATGTTGTGCTAGTTGATGTTGTTGGTTGTTACTTGTTGATTGGTGGGGAGGGAGAAGGGGTGAAGGGAAACCACCCTTTTGATGGGGAAGGGGAAGGGGGATGTGGTGAGGTGGAGGTGATGTGGATGTTGGGGGATGCATGACCACACCCTACAGTCTAATGCCCCACTACACATCATGTAAGCTTTGCATTCCATAAAGAGGCACCCCCTTGGAGATATGGCCATATAGACGTAAATGTAACGTTCTGTATTTTCCAATCATTTCCACCTTATTTTAATTCGTATTCTATCTTCAAACCTTTGTAATTCAAAACTCGATTATATTTATATCATACTTGTTTAATCATATTTGCACAATACGTAAACAATCACGAATACACATTTTTAATTCAAAACCGAGCCATACATCAAGGTTTTATTTGGAATGCTATTTCATAAGCTTTGTTATTATGCTTGTATATATTTAACCCCAACCAACTCATTTAATACCGTTAATCCACCTTATAGCCTCCAACCAACTCACTTAATACCCTAAATCCACCTTCTAACCTCCAACCAACTCATTTAATACCCCAAACCCACCTCTGACCTACAACCAACTCATTCAATACTCATCCTAACTCTCAACCACCTTCATTTAAACCTCAACTACTTAACCCTCTTATAAATTCCAACCCATAACACATTCCAAACAATTGCACCACCTACAAATCACTTCCAAACTCTCTCAAATCTTCAAGATTTTCAACTTTAGGCAAAAAGTTCAAGAACCAAAACCAGTGACATTGGTGTTCCATCTTCTCACAACCGCTCACTCTCATTTTGAGGATATTCTTCGTAAACCGTGAATATACTTGACCCATTTTACGATTTATATCACTTTGGGATGCAACATGTTTCAATATGAAACTCACAATCACACATACAATCAGTCTTATGCAAACACTCAATGCTTAAACATACTATTTGTTATGCTACTTGTTTATACATACTAGGACACAATCACGCATGTTATCTATCATCAACTTTACAAGCATCCCTTAACATGTATAGCGCTATACGAGTAGCACACCGCCCATTGTTGGGTCATTGTTAACTATTCAATTAATACGGTCTTATTCATTGTGATGATAAGATTACACTAGTGAACACTCTGGTTTGATTTATAGTTGATGCGAGCTAGTCTGATTATATGACTTAGTATACAATTAACGTGTGGATTTGAGACTTTTATTCATACTTACGCTATATAGACAAACTAGTATGGTCACTGACATACTTTGTGTTGACGGATATTTTATACATGTTGCAGGAAATATTTGATGATGATACCGCAATAAATCTACTTAGGGTGGATTTTGGAACTCACAAATTTCACTTATGCATTTTTATGTTTTAGTCGTGTAACTTGCAATTGTTGTATTCCCCTTCAAGATATATTTGAATTTAATGAAATAAAATGAAATTTTAATTTTAATTTATTGTCACAAATTAAGTGTTATGTTGTCTTTGAGCTATATCATTCGGTCTCACTATGATGTTTTCGTCATCAGTTGAGGTGTGACATTAAATGCTGATCAGCTTGCAACATCTGTAGTCTCGCTATAGAAGAAGTTAAATGTGGTCAATTTATCATTCCATATGAACAGTTCTGGCAATATGAAGTCTCTTAATAGTAGTGTCTAAAGGACATATCACATATGTAATGAACACAAAAGTTTACTCCTTTAACATCATAGATTTTTCAAACAAAACTATCAAACCTTCTATGTTTTGGATTCACTATGCGACCGAAAAACCACAAAAAATTCAAAACCGTTCCACCTTCTATTTTTTGGATTTTTTATTTTAAAAATCATAATTTAAAAATATTTTAACAAAATAAATGTTGGGTTTTTAAAGAAAAGTATATGTTTTAGAAATAGAAACAATTTAAAAAAATAGAAGGTAGAATGGTTTTGATTTGCGCTGCAACCGAACAATTGGTTTAATTTGCTTGACAAATGAAAACTCCAATACCTTTGATTTTGATTTGTCCTGCAACCGAAAACCTCGTTATTGTTCTTGAAAAGAAACAATTGGTTTGATTTGTTAGACAACCAAAAAAACCAGGTGTTATTGGTTTTGATTCGTCTTGCAACCAAAAACCCCGTTATTGTTGTGATAAGTAGAATAGTTGGTTTTGATTCATGACGACTACCGAAAAACCTGTATATTATTCTCGAAAATTAGGTTTTGATTCGCCCTAGGTGAATGAAAAACCTGTGGTTAATTCTCTAGGAGAAAGGTTTTAATCAATGTGGACGTCTTACTACTTTACTGGTCGGACCGGTTTAACCGGATAATTAATTTGTATTTATAATTTAACATATACAAAATTAAAAAATACTTAAACTTCATTTTTTTACGGTCCATTATAGCCCATTTTCACTTCTTCACAAGTCTATTAAAGAAGCCCTAAATTATAATATTATATATGAAGACTTTTTTAATTAGGGTTTCTCCTCTTGCAAAATATAAACAGTTGCTTCTCAACTCCTCTACCCAACAAGCACCTACCATATTAATTTTGCAAATTGAAGTCACTGATGCACGTCAATGGGAGGTCGAAAGATTTGAAACTACTCTTTATCTCTTCCACCCTGGAGCAGAGTATGTTGATGCTCTGTTTTTTGTTGTATAGAAAAAACAACTTATCGGTTGAACCACTCAAACCGGCGAACCGCTCAAAAGATCAAACCGGCCAATTTTTGACAGATTTCTAAAATTGAGTTGACCGGACCGCCTTAGGGCCCCAACCCCGGTTGGACCGGCCGGTCCGATCCAGCTTCAAAAACCTTGGTTTTAATTCGCTATGCGACAGAAAAAACAAAAGGCTTAATTAATTCAATCAGGAGTTGTAAAACTAACATCAAATTAATCTCAAGCAAGGTTGATATCGATTTGATCCGAAACCAACGAAAGAAAGTCAAGTTTAAGGAAGAAAAATTGAAACTAAAGATGGAGAAACTAGTTTACAAGATGCAAATAAAAGGAGGAAGACAATCAAACCAAATAATGATGGAAACAAACATGAATGAGGAGCAAAAAAAGCAAGGAAACTGGAATGTATTCGTGATGGGCCATCATGCTATGGTCCGATTAGCCCATAAAGTATGAAGATCAAGATTTGATGCCAACATTAGGGGAGGCAATGTTGGAAAATAATATTGGCATCAAAAGTAAATTAATTTAGATTTAACCTAAGTTTATTAATTAGAATTGTATTATTATTATTTATATGATAAGTAGTGATGGTATGTGCCTTATTCCCCAAGGCATCATGCACCTATAAATAGGATATAATCCCTCATTTGTAATGTAATGTTCCACGATGTAATTTTTACAATTCTCATATTCTCTCTAAACAGAACCACTTTCAAACAAAACTATCAAAACCTGTGAATTGTGTTTTATCATCTACAATCCTACAGTTTTATCTTCAGAATATTCTACTACAAATTTCAAAGTCAGATGACTAAGGTCCTTGTATGCTATAAGTAAATGTTGCTTCACAACAAAAGCATCCATTCAGGACCGGCCCTATGTATAAAATATACAGACGGCTGATTTGGGCCCCAGATTGTATAATGAACCAGAAATTTGAAGAAGTGATGATATAGGTTTTGATCAAATAATTGATGAACTAGACCCAGTACCGCAATCTTTACTTGAGTAAAATCCAGTATGACAATCTTTATATCACTCATCCTAAGCGATAAAAAAAAAATGTGTTTTTTTATGACAAAGATCCCAGTTTTCTTATCCGCATTAGGCACTCAATAAGGTTGAGCTGGCCCCACGCCCATTTTCTTATTCGAAAAACCTCTTTTTCACTAAGAATGTGTGTTAAAAACACTCTTGTGTTGGAATTTTGTGAAAATAGCATTTTCATAAATATAGGAAATGCATATTTCCTAATTTTGGACGATAAATAAATATTATAAACTGATGTTTATATAGATATTTATTTCCGGGTTTGTGTTCTATGTTGGAAGAGCTTCGCAACGAACTGAACAACGTCCAAAACGGAGCTAAGATGAATGAGATATCGATGTTCAAAGTTTGGTGTTTGAAACATTAAATGCTGAAATAATGGAAAAGTAGCATCTTGTCCCACATAGGAGGAGTGATGAAACTTAAAGGGGTATTTAAGCGGGAACACTCCTTTCTTTTGTTTCATGGAAGCACACACTAAGTGTACCCGCGAAGGGTGCGGAGCACCCTAACTCGCACTCGCACTCGCGCGCGCTCGTGGCTTTGGGCGATGGGCGCAATGTGGCGCTTTGATGGCGCACCTTGCACTTTGCAGCTCCCTAGAAGGCAACGTGGCAAGGGGCGCGCAGGTACACAGGTAGTGGTGCATGGTGCAGGCAATCCAGGTTGCGCCGCAGATGCCTGACGTGCGTGCGCGCAGCGCACCAAAGTGAACCAGTATGGGCGACTGTGTGGCGTGACCAGATGGGTTCCCTGGTGACGTGGCGTACGCGCGCAAGGGCTGCCGCACCAGTAGGCTCGCGCAAGGATGTGAGCCATACTGGCGCACGCGCAATAGGACTGTGGAGCAAGGATGCTCGCGCAAGGGGTTGCGCACCAGTAAGCTCGCGCAGGGATGTGAGCCACAGTGGCGCGGCACCCAGCAGCTGGCGTATGGAGGCGCGCGCGCGTGCGACCTGCTGCTTCCAGAGTTAATGACAGATCAGCAGTTGAAACAGACGAGTCAAGGGTCTTGACCAGGAATGTAACTGACGAATTAAAGTGCATTAAAGACGTTTAATGCAATTTAATTCGTTGAGTTAAATCTTTTTGACTGTTTCAACACAGATGCAGTATAAATACTGCATTACATCAACACAAGAGGATACCGAATCACCAACGAACCCTCTACTCGAAATTCTTCTTCTTCCTCTTTTTTACAGCAAGGTACACCTTCGGGTTGCGTTATCTCCGGCAGTGCAACTGTTTGAGCTGTTGTATCCTGGAAACAAACGAGTTCTCCTGGGAGACTCGAAATTTGTTTTAAGGGACCCGTGTCTAACACGATCCTCAGCCAAGAACTTATTTTTTTGTTTGAATTTTGTTCTTGTATTTTCGATTATTTCAGTTGTAAAAGTATTGTATTTAATTTATTTATTTGTATTGTAATCGAATTTATAAAATTTTTATTTATTTTATGCGAACGGTTCCTACACTTTGCAGTTAGTTATCTTATATCCATGTCTGCTACTTTCTACTTCCGTTCCAAAAACACAAACAACAAAACAAAATATCACGTCCATGTTTGTACTTCTCACACAATATCAACCGTAGAACCACCACTAGGATATTATGTTTTATAAAATTCTGAGAATGTTGTTGCTTCTCACACAAATATTAACCGTAGAACCACCACTAGGAATGTTGTTGCAACTTGACTATTTTTATATACATCCCAGTATATATTTTCAGAATCGAGTTGTGGATAGTAATTGAACGTATACGTTATCAAAACTACCTCACATTTTGTTTTTTGGTTTTTTATATAAATTGACATCGTTTAGCTTTTTCAATATTCTGATTTTGAATACACCATTGCGAACATGCTTATTTTAATCCATGTTCTAATAAAAGTTTTGTTCAAAAGTGAACGAATCAAGTATAACTGTTTTATTTTTGTTTCTAAGGTGGTGAATCAAAACGATACGTCCAAACAACTTTAATGGCGGTATAAGCCTTCATTTTTATGATGTCCAGTATATAGGTTGTTCTGATTCGAGCCGAACAATATTGAAAATTGAGTAGCATTCAAAATAGAGTGGTTTTCTTAATGTAAGCTATAGCAAGTGTGACGAACTGATGCCAACAAACAAACCGATTACGACCAAACAATATCGGTACCAATATTCATTTTGATTGTTTATATCGATTTAAAACACGTGTCGATATCTTTTTGAAAATGTCACGACTTTATTTTTATTTTGTTTTTTTCTCTTTCGGTTGCTAGCGACGCTAGCCCTTTACATAAACGACGTTTGCAATGTAATCCTAAATGATTGGTCAAGAAGCTGCTATCAGATGGTGACATTAGCATGCTTGTTAGAACATCAGTTTAGACCACACGGTGCGTAGGGGCTTGAAAAATGGGGGTTATGCGACATACGGACGACATGTAAGCATACCTCAAAAAAGTGGCGTGGTGGCAAAAGGGGGTCTGGGAAGGGGCGTGGAAGAGGGGTGTTATTCGACACGTGACACCTATTTAATATTATTTTTTTCTATTTAAATATTATATAAAATCAATTAAATTTAATTTAAGAACATTAATATTAATTGAATATAAAACATATATTTTAAAAACCACATAAAATTTTAGTTACATAAACTTAAATATAAAAATTAATATAAACTTAAAAAAATTACATAAACTTCAATCATCCTCTTCGTCTTCGTCAAAGTCGTCTCATGAAAGGCTCCAAGTGTGTTCATCCTCCAAAATCATGTTATCCAAAATCATGTGTTGTATCATTATTCATCCATAATGTCGGAAGCCGTCCCATAAGCCAATTGTCCAAGCGTGGCAGTGACTTTTTGCAGTGTGCTAAATCCTAGACGACCACGCGCATCCTTTCTTTGTCGAAAAATTCATATTTACTTGATAAATCGTTTGATATTCTAAGAAATAATACATGGCTCATACGAAATCGACGCCTAAAGTACTATCATCAAAAGTAGGGTTTAGTGAAAAATAATCACTTACCAATAACTCATGTGTGGTAACCTATTCACGTACTATTATTTCCTCTTCTTGGGTTCCAAGGAGCATCCTTCGAATTCCATTACAGTTTGAACCAACTTTTGAACCAATTAAATTATATGAGTGCCGGTCTCTCGTCATCTGACGAGAATAAAATTAAATCGTCAAGCCCAGATGACGACGACGAAGAAGATGAAGGTGAAAAATTTGAGCGTTCCATTTTTTAAAAATTTTGTAAAAAATGGGAGAGAATATGTAGTTGGGCAGAGATAAATTGATGATTGAGTGTGTGTTTTTAAAAAAATGGTGTGAAATATGTTAGTATAGATAGGTTTTTTTTATAAATTAAAGGTAGTTTGAAGCAACCAATAACCAAGTTCCATGTCACCTCGTGTTAGCCCTCCACGTCAACTCGTGTTAGCCCTCCACGCCGGTGGAATATCTCTCGCCCAAATGGAGTGTGCGTTGAGGCCGATCTGTGCTTATTTGTTCTTCTTTTGGTTGTTTTTTATTGATTATTTTAAAAGTCAAAAACACTCTATGTTGATTTTTTGTTATCAACTTGTTTTAATGTCAAAACCTCAATTGTATTTTTTTTTATCAACTTGTCTATTTTCATATGTGTATCGTCATTTTTTCATCAACTTGTCTATTTTTTAATAAAAACTAATACGTCTAACTCGTCTATTCTTTAATAAAAACTAATACGTGAGTCGTCACATTCAAATATATAATACATCATTTTTTGTTAAAAACATCTTGCGACCAGTACACATACAAAGTTTTACTTGGTTTTGTCTACATAAACCAATCAATTCGATCAAACTTTCACAGCCCAGTAAGCTAAAATGGAAATAGAAAGAAGAGATGAGCAACCGGACAGATCTTCTACACACTGGCTATTTTCATATTTCAATTACAACCCAGAAAGGGATTCTGCTGACCAAGTTCGCGGCGCCCTTCTAGTGGTTGCAGCGCTCGTTACCAGTGCTAGCTTTCAAGCAATGATGAGCTTTCCTGATGCTCTTAAAGAAAAGGACGGTTACGAAAAGTTATGGTTATCCAAAGTCGCTATCTTTTCATCTTCGTTCACAATCATCGAAATGCTCACAAGTTCTTTCCCATTTCAAAGAGAGCTTCGGCTATCTTACTTTAATTTTCATGGTGGCGCCTATGGAGTCATTTTGACCAAACAATTAAAAGATTTACCCAAGGGCTTAACGTTTATAATATTGACTCTGTGTATGTTATTACCATGGCTTCTTCGTTCGGTACCTAAGTGTATAAAAAACATGTGTGGATGCTGCTGAACAATGGTCTGCATTGCAAAACCCCATGTTTCTTTTCCCTTATGTTTTCGTAAAAACTAAACCTGGTGTGATGAAATGAAGCTATGTTATCCTTTCGTCCTAATGATTTGTGTTTTATCAACTTTTTTATCCATATAATTAATTGTATCATCCAAAGGGCATGTATATATCCCAATTGTAACATTCCAAAGGAATTTATACCTCAAATAACATATATTCTAAGACTTCCGTATAACTTTGTGTATTTCACAAAGTTATTAAGCTCAAACAAGTCCCAAAAATTAAAACATAGCCGGTATAAATTCATACGCAGCTTTCGTCCCCACTCCCACAAACACAAGCTCTAATCATAATGGATGTTACCCCTACCCTCCTATGAAGCATATTTTGTCAAAAGTGAAGCATAATTGACTGGTGAAGAATAGGAATAGATTCCCAAACCCTCCTTAGCTTAGATGGTTCAGAAGATGTTAGAGGAGGTTTCTTAATATGCTATCTTCTAGACGTTTAAGGAACAAGTTCTATGTGGATTGGTAAACTCGCATTCGATTTGGAGGTACTACAGGACGAAGAAGATGAATTGTGATGATCATAAGAAGTATGAACTACTAAGATAACCCGTGTTACGCTGTCGATATCTATTTTTGTTCAGTATAGCAATCGAAAGAAATATGCTTAAAAGAATATTTACATATGCTTTACATCCACCGAAAACCATAAAAATAAATTTAAATTGAACATCTGTATGGGTTGATTTTAAATTACTCGTAAATGGAAACGTGAACGCTATCTTAAATATAACTTTAATGAAAAGTTATGTCTAAAAGTAAACCAACTTGAATTTATACCGACACGTGCATACAAATAAGCACGTAAGAAAATAATATCTTTTTCAAAGTTAAAGAATGGTGGCGTATTGCGAACAAATAAGCACGGTATAAAGTGACTCTGATTTATACCGTCTAATAAAAACATATTATATTTAACCCGCAAAGTTTCCGAACAAAATTTACGTCAAAACGTAGCTCAA
Organism: Scalesia atractyloides; assembly: GCA_947069175.1. Lineage (NCBI taxonomy): Eukaryota > Viridiplantae > Streptophyta > Magnoliopsida > Asterales > Asteraceae > Scalesia > Scalesia atractyloides. The sequence continues at coordinate 67,942,511 of CAMTDV010000004.1, read as the reverse complement.
TTGAAAACATATATAAAAATAAGCACGAAAATGTATTATATTTGACCCGACTCACTTCTGGAAAAAAAAAAGAAGTTACGTTAATATGTAGACTAACTGAAAACGTACACAATAATAAGCATAAAAACATATTATATTTGACCCAACGCATTTCTGGGAAAAATTTACGTTGAAACATAATCAACTTGAATTTATAACGACACATATCACACCTCAACCGATGACGGAAACATCAGAGTGAGACGAAATAGATTGCTCGAGACATCATAACACTAATGTGACAATAGTTAAATTCAAAATATATTTCATTTCATTAATATTCATTGTCAAAACATTACAAGGAAACAAATTTCAACGTGGAATAATTCAAAATACAACAAAGTTTAATATAACAAAATAACAAAATCTAGTAATTCTAAATGCGTTTCTAATGTCGTCCCTACTAGATTTCGTCATAATCAACATCATCAACCTGCAACATGTTTAAAAGTATAGTTCAACACTAAAGCGTTGGCGAGTACACAAGTTTGGTATAACATAAGTAGATAAAAACGTTTAAACGAATCCACATGGCAAAATAGTAAACTATATTAATGTAAACATGGCATGTGAATATACAAGTCAATCCTCTAGTGTCACCGCAAAATGGGTTTGTGGATGGAATCCCCGAGAAGGGTTAAAATGGCAGTTCCTGCTCCTTGGGATCTTAACATGACCACAAGAATACGGGCGGTGCGTTACTCCTATAGCGCTATACATGTTAAGGGGAGGCTCGTACGAATTTAATGACAAATAGCCTCACATAAGAGTATTCCAAGTACACAAATTACGTATTACGTATCTTAGCATGTATGATGGATTGTGTTTGCATAAAGTATAAGTGTGGGTTGTGTAATTTGATAGGTAAACATGTTGCACCCAAAAGTGTAAAGCGTAAAAAGGGTGTTCGAGTGTACTCACGGTTTTGCAAAGCTTCCTTTGTTACATCCTGTGAAGAGTTTGGTTGATTGGAGAACGGAACACCGAGTTATCCTACACGAGGAAACGTAGGTGTGTGAGTATTGGAATGATAACGGAGGATTTGGATTAGGAGTTTAAAAAGTATGTGAAAAGTATGTATTCAAGAAAGTAATTATCTAGACGTTAACACTCATTTTTGACACTATAAACCCCGTAGGGTGTTTGTGATTTCATGGGTCATGCTCATTAGAATCTTATCGAGGAGGTTAAGTCCTAGATAATATAACCTAATATTAGGACAAGTAACCATATGATCATTGTCAAAAGTTTGGTTATGTATAAGTCTATTTACGTATGTATTATATAATATATATTAAGTTCATCATATATGTCATAGATTATCATAGAAGTCATGCATGGAGGTAGGATTGATAAACATCCATTAAACCTCTTTCGTAAGATTCACCAATACACAAATTGTCACTAGGACAATTAGGATGGTCATGAATGGAATAAAAGAAATACTTCACTAAACTATGTATCGACCAAGTAAGCAATCTAGGTGCGTGCATCCCGAACATGGCAACGTTTGGGGACGTGTTGTAGCCTTGTTACTCAATTGAAGGCCAAACATAATTTAGTGGTTAATTATAAATCATCAAGTAAGGTGGTGGATTGAAAGTAGGATAGCCAAAGCTTCCAAGTAATCACACCTTTACCAAAACACAAGCTTTGTCAAGCTTGGATGGTTTCAACACTTGTGGGTTAAAACCCTTTACAAAACATAAAGTTTAGAGGTATTTTACACCTCCTAATTTGTATGAAACAACTCTAGCTAACTCACTAATCATGAGTTTGATTAGAGGCACAAGTAGCACGTTTGTTTAGTAAAAAGTATGTTTAAATAAAGTTTACAAGTTCATCTTCCAAAAAAGAAAGTTTGGCCTTAAAAATGGTATTGCCCCGCCTTGGTTTTCCATGGAATACCTATGGTAAAATCCCTAGAGGCTTTACAAACTTTGTTGAGGAAGAAGAAGTGAAGAAAACAATAAAATATTGAAGTTACAAGAAACTAAAAACAAGCAGAAAGTTTTGCTGCACTTTGGCCTCTATTTTGGTGTGGTTTCACCTTAGTTTGCCCAAGCAAACTTGTGAAAACCTTCCTAGAGGTTATCCAAGTGTTGTAGAAGAAGAAACAAGGAAGAAATAGTAGGAGAAGTGAGTTAGAACTCGCTAAAAACTCAGATTTTGTTGCTGTGTTTTCTGGAAGTATTTAGGGATTTAGAGAGTGTTTTGGGAGGCTTAGAGCCTTTGTAAAGTGGAAAATGGCTGGAATATAAGAGGTACTTATAGATAAAGGATCAGGGTTTAAGTTAGGTGAGCTTTGGACAAGATTAGTGAGAGTTTAAGCTTGAAAAACAAGCCCAAACCAACCCCAAAGGCTGGCCCGATCACAAATAGGGCTGGTCCCTTTTTATTTTATTTTATTTTTATTTTTGCTAATTAATGTTATATATTATGTTATATGATGATTAATATTATATATAACATATATTATCATTTGGTAACCTATTTTAGGTGTTTGGTCATTATAATCTCATGGTTACTACTAAAAAAAGAATACATTTTCAAGTGTTCAAAATATCGAAATGTGAATTGTTTAAGGGGGTGTCAAATAATTATAAGTCTCGTGTTTGAATTAACCAAGTGTCTTGCATGGATGGAGCATTTAAGAATTGTGAATATATGATAAAGATTCACGAGTTAACTTGCGTTTATACATCATGTAACAAACAGTTGTAAGAGTCAATGTATAAATATGTATGAATGACGCGAATTTTATATAAAATATCATTTCAGTTACAATCAAAGTCTCGGAATTACAATGATTTAAAATACGATACGATTACAAGGAAATGAGCTTCCAAAAATAGAATTACGATACGAACTTTCTAAAAATGGAAAGCTGCGAAAAGCGAGGCGTTACAACACATGCATTAATATAAACAGGTAAAACTCAATTACAAAGTCTGTATAAAATTAAGGGGTTATAAGTGTTAAAGCTGAAAGGTTCAAGGGTAAAAGTATAAAAATTTAAAAGAAAACAAAAGGAACAAAAACTAATAAAAGATATCTAAAAGTTTTGCTAATTGCATTATAGTTAAGCATTCTTAATTGTTTTCTTGTTAAACATCCTCATTCTAAGGAACATATCCTTATTGAATATCATCTGGCTGTGGAACATCTTCATGTTGTGATTTTTCACCAAGAATGTATGGAAACAATGGAGTAGAAACAATTCTTTCACTTGTGGCCTAGTGATAAGAGGCTTGGGTTTTCCAATAGAGACTCAAGTTCAATTTTCACTTGTGTTATATTGGGTGGATATAGGAAATAAAGGATTTGGACTAGGTCTTGTGTGAGGTTGTCAGTTTGATTCCTCAGGTTTTCGTCCATCGTGTGTTACGCCAGAGAGCTCTGCTATTGTGGTGGCACAACGACTGTCAAAAGGCAGCCGGCGGTAGGGTTTCCCGGAGGAACGCCCAAAAAAAGCCAAACTTTGAAGTCAACGGTTAAGACAACATAGCCTGGCTAAAGTGGGGCAATACGGGATTCTCCGATTTGGAGAGCGTGGTAACCTTACACATGAAGTTCACCGTTCAAAAAAAAATAAAATGAAATAGCAACAATATAAAACTAGTTTTATACCCGCTCTAGTATGGTAGTGTGGAAAATTATACTAATTTTTATACACTTAATTCTTTCTTTTGGTCTGCTACCTTCACAATCCGTAACATCTTTATATGAAAAGCTATATACAATCATCAAATGGTAGTCTCTTTACGTATGCTAACATATCAAAAAGAAACATGCTTTTATTTATAATAAATCATTTAACCATTTTAGGGGTGTTTAGATTGCTTTTCAAAACAACTTATGACTTTTTGAAAAACTTAATAAGCAATCCCAAACGTCTCCTTAAACTATAATAAAAATGCTAGAACTTATCAAATAAATTTACATTGACATGTATACTATGCCTAAAAAGAAAAAAAAGACAATTTCAATAACGTAGTTTTCAATTTATTTGAATAAGAGTTAATTGCCCGGAAGGTCTCTGTGGTTTGCCATTTTTCACTTTTAGTCCCCACATTTTCAAAATAGCATGTTTGCTCTTTGTAGTTTGATAAATTGTTACTTGGCTAGTCCCTACAATGGATGACTGTTAAATTACTCAGTGAGTAAAACTACAAATATACCCTTACTAATAAACACAAAAGCCCATGACTTTATAGCCTACAATGGATTATTCAGTTAAGTTTTGTTATGTTGTTGGTTGTTTAGCAAATTTTGTTATTTTATATTTTAGGGTGAAATCTTTTTTGGAGTTTTTTCTCATTTTCGTGCGGTTTATTCAAAGATCTGTATACGCAAAATTATGAGTAGATCTCTATTCCCCTATTCACAATTAAACTTTTGGGTATATCATGTGTCACATTGATTCTCATGTTCCATTTAATTTAATTATCAACTTGCAAAATTAATATGTGGATTATGTGTTATATATTTGTTATTTGTTTACTCGTTTTGTCTCGTTTCACATTGTAGATCCACTGGTTGATCGGTTCTCCATGGCCATGGGTTGAAATTGGTATCCCCATTATCATTCAGTCTCGCTCTTCAGGGCTAGAGACTCGCATGTATCTCTTGTATTGTTGTTGATTTCTATATATTTATTTATTGTTGTTATTAGTTGTTATTGTCTCTTTTACATTTGATTGCATGATAACATTTGAGACAAATCATTTTATTGAAACTTATTTACTCATCAAATTTTAGTTGACCCATACTATTTACTCATCAAATTTTAGTTGACCTAATATTCTTTAAAACTTAGATTTACTCATCAACTTTTAGTTGACCCATAGAATATTTTACACATAATACAGAAAATCAAGTGTGACAAGACGAGGATAAAGACACGTAGGAATTCCCTTAGACAAAGCAACGGGATTTATTTTATGTTTATGTCTTTGAATTATGTATGGTTTATTTGGAAATTTTATGTTTATGTGACATTTTTAATCTTGACATGAATATATATTTAAATTTTTAATAGTTGTCATAAGATGTGGACAATTATCTCATTCTGACCGATAATCTGTCACGGGTGGGGATCTGACAGTGATAATTTTGATTATCATAATAATTAATCATATATATGTTATTTTTAAAAAAATAATAATAAATTGTAGTTGTACTAAAAAAACATATATAATAAAAAGAGGAGTTAAATGCTTGGTTGGTCACTGTGGTTTGCAAAAAATGCAGATTTGGTCCTACTGGTTTAATAATTACACGCGTGGTACCAAAACTTGTCAAAAATGAACTCGCTTGGTCCCCAGCCCTAACATCAGTTAAATATTTCAGTTAAAACACCCCATGTGCTTGGCACATGAGGGTAATTTCGTCATTTCAGTCCAGTCCATTATAACAAGAGATAAATACCTGTTTGGTCCCGCCCCATCTTCTTCCCCAAACCACCACCACCATCTCATCTCCTCCACGCCACCATCACCTCATCTCCTCCACCACCACCACTGAACTCCCACTCATCACCGCCATTTCTGCCGTACCTTAACTGCTCTGAAACGGTTTTATGCATTACAAATACATGTGGTTGAATTTCAACTCATACATGTGGATTGCAAAAATAACCGAGATCGTTAATCTGCGGTAGAACAGGGCTTTCCCTGTCTTTTCTCGTCACACCATAGTTGGCAATTTCTGCGTTGTATACTTGTATTCCATCCTTTTACATCACCTTTTCTATAGTTGGAATCACATCGTTAAGGAGCAATCAAGTAACTCATTTAGTAGCTCTGTAGCACTACAGATGTAGATGTCGAGATTTGTTTTTTATCTCCTTTTTTCATTTATTGCTCTTGGGATGGGGAGATGATGATCCTATAAGACTACAAACCGATCTTACAGATAATTTTCTTAGGCTCAAACTCTTCCTTGAATGTGATATTTTTATGTATAGAAATACATGTATTTGTAATGCATAAAACCGATTCGGAGCAGTTAAGGTACGACAGAAATGGCGGTGATGAGTGGGAGTTCAGTGGTGGTGGTGGAGGAGATGAGATGGTGATGGTGGTTTGGGGAAGAAGAAGGGGTGGGTGGGGTGGGACCAACCAGGTATTTATCTCTTATTATAATAGGCTGGACTGAAATGACCAAATTACCCTCATGTGCCAAGCACATGCGGTGTTTTAACTGAAATATTTAACTGATGTTAGGGTTGGGGACCAAACGAGTTTATTTTTGACAAGTTTTGGTACCACGCGTGTAATTAGTAAACCATTAGAATCAAATCTGCAATTTTTACAAACCACAGGGACCAACCAAGCATTTAACTCTAAAAAGAGTGAGTGATGATGGATAAGGAATGTGTATAACATGGGTTGAATGATATAGGTGAGAGAAGGAAGAAGATGATGTGACGCTGAGGTAACAGTGATGAGTGATGGATATAAAACTTAACCTAATCCCTCATACGGGGTCGAGGAAGTGCTACGCGGGTTGTGGAGGCATGGGCCCCCCACCACCACGTGCGTCATGCCTTGGTTTGTTATAATCGTGGAATCTACCACGTCCATCACGAGCCTCTCCCTCTCGCTAGATCATTACATGCAAATAGTACATCCTTTTGGTTAAAAATAAATAAAATGTGCATTTTTGCAAACAAGGTAGTTTTCTCATCTTCTTCAATCAACATCATGGGAATGCTCACGAGTTCTTTCCCATGTTTCAAAGAGAGATCCGTATATCATATTTGTCCATGTTACCATGTTATTAGCCTAGGGGTTCATTGCAGCCTAACATGAGGATCTATTTTTGGTTAACAAATGGACTAATTTACATAATTAAATTTCAGAACTGGTTCATTGTGCTCAATGGTACCAAAATGTTTGTTAAGGTGTAATTACTTCCAAGTTGTGAGAATTGGTGTGGCATTATGGACAAAATAGTGTATTTAGGAGTACTTTAGTTTGGAAAGAGCTTCAGTTATGCTCAACTTTCAAATATGTTGCTTTCATATTGCAGGTTGTAATTACTGGGTTCATGTTCATGTAACTTTTCAATTTGCTGATTTCAGTTGCTATAAGATCGGCCTGTCGTGACCCCAAGCCAAAATAACCATTTTACGAATCATCCCGTTCTGGTCCGAACCCATTTTGGTCTGATACCATCCTGGCCCGAACCAAAATAATCATATTTAAATTATCTTGTTTTGGCCCAAACAGATTCTGACGCAAACCCACCCTGACCAGGCAGCCCGCCCGACCCTATCCGCCCGCTTTGCCAGGTTTAGTACAAATACATTGTTTTGAAAGCAACCCAGTCCATCAACCGGCCACTGTATAGTTCACCAACAGTGTTTAAAAAGACGGAAAAAAACAACACATTAATATTGTTTTGTAATCTATAGTACTACTGAAAATAGTTCATGTGAGCATATTTTGTCAGTTTGGATTTTCAAAGTTCAGGTAAATCACGATTATTTAGTCAGATAACACCTAATCGGAAATGAAACAGTAAGAGATGTGAAAACAAGCAATCTACAGAGTTAGGTCCAAAGCGTGCACTCTTACAGAATAAGCTTTCTCCAATCAGCAAAATCATCAGCAATGAGATATACAGTATGGTAAATAAATACCATTCAAATTAAAAAAACAACTTATGTTGAGTTGATACACTTGAATAATCTAAAAATGTACTTTGCCTAAACATAAACCCCCCCACCCCCCCCCCCCCCCCCCCCAAAACCCAAACGTGATAGAAACATAAGGATTCTATGAAATCACATCATGTAGACATCATCACAACGCATTCGGCACCGATTAATATCCCTGAGACAAACAGCGTAAAAAATGAGACAGTGGTGTGCACCTCAATAGTAGGATCCGGATCCGCCCCCACTCATGTAACCACCACCACCACCCCCGCCCATGCTACGGCCAGAATATAGTGATGATGAGTAAGAGCTTCCACCAACCTGCACATACACAAACATCAAATCCTCGCCCATTCTTATTAAAATATGTAAAAAAATCCAAAATTTACTTTGGTACATACATCACTACCACGAGATACGTAATCCCCGCCATAGCTCGATGAGTACATACCGCCACCCTCACCACCACTGTAAGAGCCTGCACAATCAAAAAAAACATGAGCAGACTTATAACCAAGTATCCTAAGACAACCTTAAATAATAACTTGCTGACTTGGCACACCTCTACCATAAGACATGCCTTGACGGCTGCTGCTGCTGCTATAAAGACCATGAGAATCCTGACCAGACAGTGAACTCCTGCTACCACCATATCCTCCTATGTTTGATCTTCCAATTCTGACAAATCAAGTTCATGCTAAACGTTAGATAACACAATTCAACTAAAATTACATTTTTAAAACGATGAATCTATAAAACAGACAAACCTCTCACTGTATGCATCTCCATATTGCGAAGACCCACCTCCCATTTCATAGTCCACACGGACACGCGATTGGCGTACTTCAGCATCAGCATAGCGAGGTGGAACGTCATCCTTACATGGTCACAGAATGTTTTAAGAAAACGTTTAATAAAATATTGTGATAACAGAATGTTCCTATGCATGTAATTATTATAGATTTATATCGACAGTAACTAACCAGTGCAGCGTATGAACGTTTCGAACCAGAAATTGGAGGTTCATAATCTCGAGGGCGGGTTTCACGATAGCTCGGTGGCAGTCTTTCGTACCGTGCAGAATAGCCGCCAACATCTGTGTAGGCGTCTCTTCTTGATGAAGAGTGAGAGGACCCTCTGGGAAGATCAGCATAGGCAGGGGGTCCGCGTGTAGGGTGATAACTGTCTCTGTAAGATGAGTGTCTCTCTGGGGCGGACCTAGGTGGGCCATAGTCGGCGACCGCTCTGCTTCTTGGCGGAAGCTCAGCAACTGCTCTGCTTCTCGGTGGAAGCTCCTCACGTCGGCTATATTCCCGCTTCAAGCTACTCTTGGGGTGTGAAGGAACTGTATACGAAAGCACATAGTTTAAAACATGCACTTTACATCGGAAAAATGAATATTGGCAACTAAAATTAATGAAGCATACCAGGTGGCCTTCTCTCATAAGACCTAGGTAACGGAGCCACTGGCCTTGCGGGCCTTGCTCTTGGTGGCAAGGGCACAACAGGCCGTCTGGGCATTAATCCAGCGGGCCGGGGCCTCTTGAAACCACGATCAACAACAGGCGGTATACGTCCTCTAGCTCTTCTTATATCACGTGGAGGTAAACTACGTGGTACGGGCCGGGTCCAAGAGCCCCTAAAAGAGCTAGAAGAAGGACGACTGGGCCGAAAATCACCACGGGAGGGGTGTTTTCCTTTGCCTCTTTGAAGTGGTCGTGACAATCTGGCCCTGACTTTAGCCTGAAATTCGTAACCATTAAAAATGAGAAAAGAATTAAGTACTAATAACTAAATAGAATTAATATACTAAAAAGAAAAAACTAACCTTGTTCTCTCCTTCACCGATCTCTTCATTATTGATATTTTTAGCACATGTTACAGCTGCATCATGTGTTCCAAATGTGATGAACCCGTAATCTTTTCTTTTGGCAGAAGGCATGTTACGGGCTAGCTCAATTTTTTCCACCGACCCATATTTCTTGAGAATATCCCGCACTCGATCCTCATCCCATGAAGCCGGAAGCCCATCCACAAAAACAGTCTTAACCTGGAAAAGCATAAAGTTTAAATACAGGTCGCAAAATGGGTGCGTATATACAAATATATACTTTGCTAAAAAAAGATTACAAATACTATTTTTAGTACACACGTTAACAATAAAGCAGCAATGGATTCCTACACTCCATTAATGGACCATCTTGGGTGCCTGAAGTTTAACTTCTTTCGGAAGCTCGGATTCAAAAAATAACAACTTTCTTTTATGTGTATGACAGCTAAAAAGGGGCCCCCTTGAAATTCTTGATCTGATGAAAGACATAAGAAACCTTAGCAGACCTATCAATTACCTGGGCCATGACCTCATCACCAGGGTCGATGAAAGAATCTGCAAAAGAAACCTTAGCGGGCCTATCAAGACCAAACGTCACATTTCTCCTTTGCAGACGCTTAAAAGCATCCATCGCATCTGAACGCGAAGAGAATTCCAAAAATGCAAAGCCCCGGCTATTTCCTTCACTCTTATTGTCTTCCACCAATGTTAAATATTCCACGGTATCAACTCCATACTTTTTCAACTTTTCTTTTAACTGGATTCACATTTATTATCAGTAAAAAATATCTATCAAATAACTTTTAACGGTTTAACCAATTTTACACAAGAGACCCAAGTCTACTTACAGCTTCCTTGGTCCATGTCTTGCATATGTTACCCAAAAATAACGTATCACTGTCTTGACTTGGTGTAACACCGCATTGTTTTCCATTAACCTGGAATCCGGTGGTACGAATAACGTTATTTGACTTCAACAGTTCAACATGTTAACAAAATCAGATTTTCCTAAAATACTATAGGTGGAAGAAAATAAATAGTTTAATACCACAGGGTTTTTTAGTTCTACACAAGCTCGTTTTGCTTGTTCGACGGTTGCGAAACGAAGGAATGCAAACCCTTTGTTCTTCTTTGTTTGAGGATGCATCATAAGCCTGACTTCAGAAACTTCTCCAACTGCGCTAAACACTTTCCTAAGATCATCCTCGGTAGCGTCTTTATCCAATCCACCAACAAAGATTTCAAACTCTTTTCGTTTACGTCTTTCTTTGAACACGTCATGGTGTTCTTGTTCATCAGCATCCGCCATGTCAGCATGCTCATCAGCAGCCTGCTCATGTTCATGTTCATGTTCATGCTCATGTTCTTCTTGCATATCATCACCATCTTCCTCTATAGGCTCTTCCATTTCTCCCTCATGCATATCATCACCATCTTCCTCCTCACCAACGTCCCGTTCCTCAACTTCTTCCTCACCGACATCTCCATCCTCGCCAACTTTCTCGTCATAATCATCACCGACATATTCCTCAGGTTCGGATTCTTCGGGATCGTTATCCTCCAAATCCAACCGTTCTCCTTTTTCATATTCCTCAACGGAATCTTTCACATCACTGTCTTCTCCTGTCATGCATAAAGGCAATGAAAATACTTACATGTGGCTTAGTGGAATCTTGTCCACGAATGGAGAGGTCCCTTTATTACGGTATTACCAACTTAAATAGATATGATGTTAGCTTAAAACAATGTAATAAGCACCGTGCAGCAGCTCCAGTGCTTGATACTTCGTATATGAACACAAGATAGTTGCAATATCTACCATAAAAACTGGTAACTACACTTACAGAAACTGTTCCAGTTTTGTAAGAAAGCTCCATTGCTTTCTTCTCCTCATGCTGTAGTAAGTTAATTTAACCATACGGTGGTCCTACTTAATGTCAATATAAAAAGTTCTAGGTTGATTCTTCCAATGTTATACTAACAGTCTAAACATGAGAAGAATTACACTAATTTTTCAGGAAACAAATAATGCTGATAAGCATTGATTTCCTTAGAAAGGCACCCCCTTGAAGATAGCAAATTAAATGCCAGTCAGCTTTCAAATTTTATAGTCTGACTAAAGAAGTAATTTGATGGGTGAATTCTTTATCTTTCCATATGATAAATCTAGCAATACGAAGTCTCTTAATGGTAGTGCCTGAAGAACATAGGCGATGAACACATGAGTTCACTCCTTTGACATCATGAATTTCTCTATATTTGTATCTGGTGAATGTAAATTTATCTCTTTATATTGTTTTATCTTCAGAATATTCTACTACAAATTTCAAAGTCAGGTGACTCAGGTCCTTGTATGCTATAAGTAAATGTTGCTTCACAACAACAGCATCCATTCAGAGTCGGCCTTATGTATAGAAAAATATAGGCAGCCGCTTTGGGCCCCAGATTTTTTGATGAGCCAGCTATTTGAAGAAGTTGATCGAATAGTTGATGAACCAAACCACAATCTATTGCAATCTTTAATTGAGTAAAATCCAATATAACAATCTTTATATCACTCATGAGTCATGACTCATTGTAAGCAAAATAATTAATTTTATAAAAAATTCCCCAATTTTCTAATCCGCTTTAGGCCCTGAATATAGTTGAGCTGGCCCTGCATCCATTTTCTTATACAAAAAAACCTCTTTTCACACAAAGTGTGTTGAGAACACCCAATCCTTAACAAAAGCACTGTTTGCAGTTAGTTATCTTATATCCCTGTCAGCTACCGTTCTACTCTCTTCCAAAAAAAACAAACAAAAGAGCAAAATATCATGTTTCCATCTCCATGTTTATACTTTTCACACAAATATTAACCGTACAACAACCACTAAGAACCGATACTCAAAATCAAAGTCTTAATTCTGTTGTAAAACTGTGGAATATTTATTTACTCTATACCTAAATTACATAAAAACTAACCCTAATCTACCCCCATGCCAGTACCCGAACCTGGAGTATTTACTTATGCTAACATAAGATCAAACTCAATTTTATCCATTTAAATTTCATTAGCTCATCTCAACAAATCATCCACCAAACCATATTATCTTCAACAGCACAAGTCAACAATTTTAAATCTCGCATCATGAACCTAATACCATATGTAATCAAATAAAACCTAATCAGATTAAAACAGCAAAATCTAACAAAATCAAAAACTAAAACCTAATCAGATTTAAACAGCAAAAACTTAACAAAACCAAAACTAAAACCTATAATCAAATCAAAACATCAAAAACGGTATAAAAAAGAATAAACAAAACTTACTCTTTGCATGATCAATTCCATTATCATCCACAGGTTTCTCCTCAACTTTCTCCACTTTCTCCTCCTTTTCAACCACAACCGGCACCTTCTCTTCTTTAACCTCAACCGGATCCTCCTCTTTCACCGGATTAGCAGATTCCTCCGGCGCCGGTGCTACCGGCGGATCAGGTTGGGCCGCCGCTACCTTCGCCGCCGCACCTCTGGTTCTTCCGCCTCTTCTTCCTGGACCGGCGGACTTTCTCGCGGTTTTCGGAGGCATCGTCTGAATGAAATTTGTTCGATTGATTGGAAATTTTTGGTGAATTGGAATGTATGAACGTGTGTTGGACGGTACTCTGAAACCCTAAGTTGTATCGGGCTGGTTTAGTTTGAATGGAATTTGGGGATGTGTCGGTTCGGGTGTGGGTAAAGATAAGTTGACCCGTTTGATAGGATTCGGGTATATAATACTTTGCTTGCATGACACGTGATGATCTGATTTTATTTTAAAAAAATACATATTAACTTGTCGATTTTAAAAAAGTAGATATTAACTTGTCGATAACGATAATGGTGGGATTCCTGGTAAGTGATGGGTTTTTATCCGGTTCGTTATAATACAGGTATGATTCAAGCACCTATTGTAGCAATCGAAAAAGAGAAGATATGTTCGAGAGTATATAGACATGTATCTTACATTGATGGAAAACCGAAAAACGAATACAAAAACCGGTACCGAATTGCAATACGTTGAAAAACCATAAGAAAAAATAAAATAGCGGTACCGATGTTGTTTGGACGGTAACAGTTTGACCCATCACGATAAAAAACAAAAAAAGCTAACGAGATCACTTTATTAAAAATAATAATAATAATAACAATAATAATAATAAATAATGTATCCTTGCTTCTATACTTCTTACTAAAGGTAACCTTCTCTTACTAAATCAATTGTATTGTCGACCTATTATTTCTCATAGTGTGGTGGGTTAATGATAGATATGCTTAGCCTCGTCCATTATATGTGTCGGATACCTAGTTATTCAACCCGTTGCGCATCTGATATGGCTATTGGATCACTCAAAATTACTTACCGAGACTCCCATGTCTTTTTTAATATTATTTTTAATGTTTATGTAATTATGTTTCCTAATAAATACAAAAATCTAAAACATTGATGAACTGATATATTACTTCATTATATATAAGGTAATTTTGCAGGTATGTTTTAAGTAACCTAATAAAGATCATCATATATAAGGTTTGCCGGTATGTTTTGAGTAACCTGATAAAGATAAAAATATACTACATTGATGAATTGATATGTTACTTCATTATATATAAGGTTTGCAAGTATGTTTTGAGTAAATAGTCTTGTGTGATTTGAACGATTGAGAACATTTATTGCATAATATCATACTTGTCTTATATCCGTAAGTTTTTAAAGAAAACTTATCTCATAGTGTGTACTTGAATGCTTGTCTCATAAGTTTTAGGTTGCAATTTTGTGTTTATCTAACTGGTTTGAGTTTGTTTGTCATCCTTAGTTGTGCAATGGTCAAGATCTAACCGGAGTGTAACTTCATTTTTTAATCTCGTCAAAAAGTAGGTTTTCTTTGTTGTTGACTTGTACTCACCTACGTATATTGTTCTCATTGTTCCTTTTTCCTCAATTGCGTGATTCAACATTATCCCAATTATGATATTCAGGTAGACCAGATGGTATAGTCAAGTGTAACATTTCTCTCTACATATTGGGGCACCCTTCTAATCCTACTTTGTTAACAACACAATCAATCATAATACATCATTCTTGGTATAACTTGATGTTGTGGCTAGTGCTCACAACCCTGTATGAAAACCCCAAACGTGATGGTGCATCGTTGCCGCTATATCAAACCCTAATTTCTTTAAAAATTTCTTCTCTTTTGCATTGTTGTAAAACTGTCACACCCGATTTCCCGATGGGCCCAGTCGGTGGGTATATGCGTGACGAACGATATCAGTTTATCACATTGCACAGTGGAAGATGGAATTAAAGTAAATAAATAAAGTAAAAGCTTGGAATTAATAATTAATAATTTATACAAGATGTTCGTACAGAAATATCCACAGGCGGATCGAATATAAAATGCCACTTTAGACTAATAGGGTCTTCTCCGTAGAGTTGCAAATTCCAGTATTAAAGACCAAGCAGCTCCAGCATATTTCGTATTTGCTATATAACCTGCGCTTAGTCTTTTGAAAATACGTCAACTTTCGCTGGTAATACAATTAACCGACACATTTTGAAAATCTTTTCAAAAATGTTTAGATACCATTTGGTATATCATTTTAAAAATCACTTGGGATAAGATAATGTTTCATGTTGCCAGTTTTACATGTTTGTCAATATATATGGGACCCGGAACTAAACTACGATACATGATTAACCGACACGCTACATTTTCAATATCAGATAAATATACAATAGCATGATAGCATTAGCGTATGTCAGGTGCATTCCTACTCCCCGCCCTAGTAGTGGCCACTTGCAATTAAGTGAGCCGAAGATATCCAAGACACTGTCGCATTAATCCCCAATGTTTAGTTATAAGCAAAACGGATTAAAACGGGTTATTTAAATTTAAAGCATCATTCGCCCATGATTTAATACTCGACCAAGCGGCAAATTTGTTGTATCTCAAGCCCGCATAGAGAAAATAGGCTAAGAGTATTTACATTTGCAACTCTTTACAAATCAAAGGTATCAAGCACAACCCTTAATCAAAACAACTAATACAGACGCAATTTACTGGAGGCTTCTAGTCAGAAATGGAAGGAAATATTATCCTATAAAGTGTTCACGGGTCAATATATATCCTTTAGACTTTGAGTGGCTACTTAGATTTACACTTCAGCCTCGTTGGATACGGGTTATTTAACCAAGAATTCTGATTTAGAATTGTTTCGAAAACATTTGACCCGATTCGACTAGTTTATATATATTTTATATTTCTTAAACTAGTCGTACACGCATAAGCGGTATCGGGTGATCTAGTAGGTCTATAATAAGTCCATAATGCCAAAACATATTTTATAATGTTATAACATCAGTTTCATAATCATATTACATGTGCACTTGGTTTTGAAACCATCTTTTGTGCCATAAGGGCATTTATATGGCATAATATGTTAACTTTTCAATAGACCCAACATATGATATGATTAAATGGTATAACCTCAGAGGTTATTCTATACAATAATATGATCATATAAAAACCTTAATTCAGGCTCTAAATTTGACCAAACAGGTTATAATCGAAAGTCAAAGCAAAAGTCAACTATTTGACTTTCGACTACGAAATGAGCTCTAAGTAAGAAATGACTGGTTGGACATGATTAAACATGTCGTAATATGTTTTATAAACTGATATGATGTCAAAGTTTAAGGTTTTGATACTTAGAAGTTCACTTAGCGAAATTTGCAAAGTTTACGTTTTTGACTTTTTATTTAATAAAACTTTGACCCGTCATTTCACTAACTTAACATGAACTTCAGAGGGTGCTATCACAATTCACAAGCGATAACACCTTCATTATTACGATCACATAGCCATGTTCGATTCGAAATTTGGCTTGACCGAATTGGTCATAACCGAAAGTCAAAGCAAAAGTCAATTTGCTCGACTTTCGGCTATTAACTACCCTACGAATGGAAAAAGGCTGAAGGAGAACACTTACAAGTGTTCAAGCTGAAGCTTAGACTTCAGGTGGGAGGCCTCTATGAAGAGAAGTAGCTCCAAGGATGAGAGCAATGAAGGTGCAAGTTCAAATGGTGAACTTATCACCAATTTATACTAATCAAGAAGTTATAGAATTGTGCCAAGTGTTCCCATGTGTCTTAGGAACAAGATTAGTGGTAGGACACTTTTAAAAGGAGGTTAAGTGTGGCATAATTCAAGATAGGTGGCAAGAAGATGCAGCAAGGCGGCTTCCAGCTTCAATTCTGCTGTCAGCGCACCCCTTATGGGACACCCCAACCGATGGCGGAAACATCGAGGCAGGACGAAAGAGATTGCTCATTGCTCATAATACTAATAGCGACAATAATTAATTAAACCGGATTTCATTTCATACGTAAATTGTCACACAATACAAAGGAAATTCAAATACAACAATAACAAAAGACAAAATTTGATACAACGATAATAAACATAACGTCTATGTGTGTATCTAGTCATCATCGCTACTTTGGTTTCATAGCATCATCTTCATCAACCTGTAACATGTTTTAAAATAAAGTTCAATGCAAAAGCAAAGACGAGTACACAATTTTGGTGATACATAGCATAAGTATAAAAGTATAACTCGAATCCACATGTTAATCATATGCGAGGTAAATGCTAATCATGCAACACTAAATCAAACCCAAGTTTCCACAAGTATAATGAGCTTCCCTCGTCACAAAGGCAACGAGACTAAAAAGTATGAATAAGCTTAACATAACCCCGACAGGTGGTGTGCTACTCCTAAAGAGCTATATATGTCAAGTTGGGCTACCTAAGTTAATGATTAAGTATGTATTAATTTAGCATGTATCTAAACATAACAAGTATCATGTATTAACGGATTGAGCATGTAAAGCATAAGTCGTGATTTGTGTATTTTGATAGGTAAACATGTTACAACCAAAAAAGTGAGAAAGCGGTAAATGGGTCGAGTGTACTCACGGTTTTGCAAAATCATTCCAACTAGAGAAATTCGTGAGCTTGTTTGGTTGGTTAAGGATTGGCACCTTGTTCTTCTACACGAAGAACATAGGTATGAGTATGGTGATTAACGGAAGATTCGGAATATCAGCATGAATAATGAATAGTAAGGTAAAGTATGTAGGTATGAAAATAGTCACCAAGGTCTAGCACTCGTTTTTGACACTATGATAACCCGTAAGGGTTTGATGTGTTTTCATAGGTTTGAAACCTATTAGAATCGTAACGAGGAACTATACACTTTAGTGATAAACTTAATAACTTGACAAGTGATTAGTTAGTCATCATCAAGGGTTTGGTTTGAGGTTATTATGTAGTCCATAGATATACATAATATTAGTCTACAACTAACAAGGATAATCATATAAGTCATGTAGGAGGTAAGAGGTTGAACCATCCATTTAGGAACCTCGTTTAAGTTCACCACTTCACAAGTTGTCATAGATAACAAGGAGGGTCAAGAACAATATGAACAACAAGAATGCAAATGATTACCACTATACCAAGTAGCCAAGCAAACTACAACCCAGTGAGCCGGCGTCGACACACGTCGAAGGCTAGACGGGGTTGTGTCACTTTCAATCTAGCAAACTAACTTGGGATGATGATGAGAAATCATCAAGTGATGTGTGGTCATGAAGTTAGGATAGCCCAAGCTAACCAAGGTAGTCACACATGAACAAGTTCAAGACTTGCATCACTTGTGAGCTTGAAGCTCTTCGAAAATAGAAAGTTTGGAGTGTCTAACAACCTAGGTTAGGCTCCTTAATCATATAGTTGATTAGAAGCTCAAGAACACAAGGTGGAATGAAGAAAAACACAAGTTTTGAAAAGGTTTAATCACATCAGAAACTTTCAGCCTACTTGGAGCCTTTTCGGTGAATACCCAGGTATGGAAATGCCATGGCAAGTCTGTGGGTTCGAACCTAAGACTGATCCAAGGAAGTAGGAAGAAGAATCGAAGGATTTCGTTAAGTAATGAGCAAGTTATGCTCACTTTAATGGAAGATGTTGAATCTGTCCAAGAACTTGATTTCCAGCAGAATTATAATGATTTGAGAGAGATTAGAAGTTGTTTAAAGTGTGAAAAGCTTGGATTAGATGTGGTATTTATAGGGAAGAGTTGAGGTTGTTGGAGGTGATTAAAGGAGGTTTAGAGGTGATTGGGTGAGAGGTTTATGTGTGGTGCTAAATCGCGAGCCAAAACACAAACTGCCCGCCCAGATGGTCTTACGGACCGTAAGGGGTCCCCTTGCGGTCCGCAAGGACCTGGTCTGGGACTCATTTTTGCATTTTGTTGTTTTGTTGATTTTGAACAGGTTTAAGTGTTAAATTATGATATTTTATGAACATATAAAGTATTCTAAGTATAATGGACATGTTCTAAGATGTATAAGTATAAAATGAATGAGATCGAGTATATGCACTGTGTACAAAGTATGTATGAGGTATAGCTGTCACGTATTTGCAAGTATGGTCACGTTTCGAGTATAATGTATCAATGTATGTATGTATGAGCATGTATAACAAGTCTTGTGATAAAAGTATATTATTATGATTCAAGTCTCGATTACAAGGATTACAACGATAGAACGAATACAAGTACAAATGTTTCCAAAAATAGAAATACAAGACTAGCTTTCTAAAAATGAGAAGTATGAAAAAGCGAGGCATTACAGATGGCTTGCGGTTCGTAAGGACTTTCAGAGCCCAATTCCTTTTTAAATGTCTTACAGACCGTAAGGTATATGCCTTGTGGTCCGTAAGGGACCTTCAGAAGCCAAACTTTGGCATTTTATCATATTTAACCCCTCAACTTCGAATATATATATTAATATATATATATATATATAATGTATATATGTGTGTGTGTGTGTGTGTGATTTTTAACCCTTCCTGCTAGCAATCGGTTCGATGATGGCTATAAAATAAAGACAGATAGATTTAACGGTCTCTTGTGATACATAAACACAACACAAGAAATTGATTAGGGCAAACTAAACGAGAATCAAGATACAGATACACCACTTGATTCTAATCTAGGCTCCAAGAACACCATTCAAGTTGCCACACTTAAACTAGCATGGAAGAATTTACTACTCTCAAAATCCATTGAGAAAATTACCACAACTTTTTTTAACTCATAAAACTCCTTTCTTCATTCATTAATCC
This sequence comes from Scalesia atractyloides, assembly GCA_947069175.1. Classification (NCBI taxonomy): domain Eukaryota; kingdom Viridiplantae; phylum Streptophyta; class Magnoliopsida; order Asterales; family Asteraceae; genus Scalesia; species Scalesia atractyloides. Next base: position 67,922,761 of record CAMTDV010000004.1, on the reverse strand, counting down.
TAATTAATATAAAACAAAAATACGGTTACCTAAAGAATTAACTACCTACCCACTACATGCACATGCACTTAATCCTTAAATTAAATAAAAAGAAAATACATAAAATAAATGGAACATGGGAGCTTGCATGATAAAATGATCGTGGATGATTGCATGATTGTGGAGCAAGTTGACCCAGGTTGGCGACCCACCCATTATACATTAACGGGTTTGTGACTCGACATACATCATCCTCTCGGTCTTCAAAAAAAAGTTTGTCCTCAAACTTGAGACATCTTGCATCAACTTCCTCTTGTATATCTTGCATCGTGGTGGTTCAGGTGGTATATTTAGCTAGTATCCAATGGTCCATAGAAGCTTGTACATGTAGGGTATTGGTCGACTGCTCGGAACTCTTTCAACACATGATGCCCACATCCGCTCCATCTTTATCTTGATTTCGAACGTGCATGATCGCTGCCAAATAATCCATTTAGTCGGCTGGTTAGATGGCACCAAAGAGACCATATCTTGTTGACCCAAATTTACAACACCTTCATTTCATAATGAAAGCTTGAAACTACGCCTTCCTTTTCATAACGACTTTCATGTGTAGATTCTGGGAAACAGGTTCTTTCATTTCATTGAGCTCATTTGGGAATAACTCCTTGTTAGTCTCTAACCCGAATAATTCTATTCCAGAAAGGGTACAAAAAGCGGTTTCACGTTGAAGGTCCTCCTCTTGATCGGCAATCTCGCTAATAGCTCGTTTCACAAACAAGCATTCTTCTTCATCGGCGATGGTTCCATCGTCATCAAATCGGAATCCTTCATCATGTAGCGTAAAAGTGGGCTCCTCAGAGGTTTTGAATACATCAAACGTAGAACTAGAGGATGAACTATAAAACATTTTTCGGTCTTGAACTGTTGGTTTTCCATAGAAAAGTTTAGTCTTGACATGAGGGCTTGGGATGTTGGATTTGACCATCCCATAAAGTTGAAGATCAGAAAGAGTAATTAAAAAATGTTGAAACTTTGTCTTGCATTTCTTCTCTCTGGATCGTAAAAATTAACTCCTGCAACTTGTCTTGCACATCTCTAATTTTTGGTTCAATCGCTCGCCAATTATAAGCCATCACTTGACTGGACACTCTGATGATAATTGAAAACTGAAATCAGTTCGGAACGTGCTTGGGCTCAGATACCAAATGATAGCAATCAGTTCGATGATGGCTATAAAATTAAAACTCTAAATAAAAACTGATAGATCTGACGATCTCTTGTGATACAGAAACACCACACAAGAAATCGATTAGGGCAAACTAAACGAGAATCAAGATACAGATACACCACTTGATTTGAATCTAGGCTCCAAAACACCATTCAAGTTGCGACACTTGAATTAGCATGGAAGTATTAATTACTCTCAAAATCCATTAAGAAAATTAACACAACTTTTTTTAACTCATAAAACTCCCCATTTCTTCATTCATTAATCCTAATTAATATAAAACAAAATTACGGTTACTTAAAGAAATTAACTACCTACCACTACGTGCACATGCACTTATTCTTAAATTAAATAAAAAGAAATTACATAAAATAAATGGAACATGGGAGCTTGCATGATAAACTGATCGTGGATGATTGTATGATTGTGGAGCAGTTAACCAGGTTGGCGACCCACCTGTTATACATTAACGGGTTTGTGACTCAACATACATCATCTTTGTTTTTAGTTCCTAAAATTACTCTTGTAATTGTTCACTGTATATGATCATATATAGAGAACAATTACAAGGATATTTTTAAGAACTAAAAACAAACTGACCCATTAACCATAATCTCTAATCATGGGTTTAATTAAATAAAAAGTTAAAGACAACGTGCATAGAAAATGAAAACAAAGTAACTGAAATAACATAAATGAAACATAGTAGCCTTGATGGAGATCACGACTTGTAGGGGAAAACAAAGTAACATAGCAACTTTGACTTCGTTCACTGATGTGCTCTAAAATATACATATTTTTATATAATATTTCCTACACATTTAAATAGTTTTTGAGTTGTTTTTAGTTGATTATATTTGTACTTAATAAACGTTGTATAATAATAATGTACTTTTGTCTTGATTTGGAGTTGCCTTCAGAGAAACGAAAGACATACATGAATTAATTCATGTTGCATTCAAGTGGGCCCATATGCTGCCTATCAAGGAAAATTATATGGCAGCTACATACCAAACAATACTAGCCACCGATATTTTTAGAATTGGATTTGGGCTGCAAGGTGTCGCAAAGCCCAATTTGGTTTTGGATCGTCACCAGCTAAAAATTATATGGCGGCTGAAGAATTTGTGAAAAGACGGCCAGGAGACGAATACCCACTGTGTCGTACATATATACGGTCAAAGGTATCAAGGGGAGAATAGGAGTTCAAGGTTATACGGTTCAAGATCCAAAATCTACGATTAAAGATTCGAGTTTAAGTTAGCGATTAGTTAGTTTTCATTTTTGAATAACTTTGTGTTTTTCAGATTTGATGCTATGTTTTGCTACTCTTTTATGGTTTTAGTTATGATTTTTGGCTAGTTTTTTTATTTACTTAGGTTTGTGATAAATATTCTTAATAATGGGTAATTTGATTAATTAAAAACCCTCATATTAAAATAAATCAGTTAAGTAATTAGTTGACTTAGAGTCTAGTTAGCGTCACTAGTGTCCGTGGGTTCAATACTCGGACTTCATTTGGCTTTACTACGTACGATAGGTACACTTACCTGTCAGTGGTCTAGTATTTAGAGAGTCTTCGTTTATAAATTTAAAACTAGGATGTCTAGATTAGGTTAGTTTTTTATAGACCGCATTTTACCACATCAAGTTTTTGGCGCCGTTGTCGGGGACACTTAGGCGATTGGTTATTAGCTTTGATTGATCTTAATTGTTTAATTCGTCTTGTTTGTAAGTTGAGTCTTAGTGGTTGAGTCGTAGAGTTTGTGTCTAGTAGTAGTTTGTCGAGTCACTATTTTTTATAAAAAAAACAAAATTTATTAGTTAGGATTTTTTTCCTTTTCTTTCTCTACTTTGTGTTGTTTTTGCTACTCTCTTTATGGCAGGTTATCATAGCGAGTATCCTCCCTATGTTTGGGCATTCGTGGAATCATGTCAAGTCTTCGCTCAGATAACGTCAACAGCACAGGACCAAGGGGATCCGAGGTTTCCTAAAATGCTTGACATTCTTGAGCGAATGTTGGAGACGCTAGGTCAAATGTTGAGGGAAAGCATTAATCAACACGTAGATCCAAGGTGTCAGGACTGTGGTGGACCGTACCAGTATGAAGATTGTCTTGTCGCTTTTCGATGGGGAATGCCTTCGGTTACAAAGGGTATACACTGGGCCGATAATGATGAAGGGAAAATTCAAATCAAAGCATGAATGACGAGTCGGTATATGCCACCTAGAGGATGCTGAAAGGTACGAGTGAAGATTGTGAGGTAGAGATGTATCACCCTAACCCGCTTAAACTGAAAAGATGCAGCGGAATAAGTACTATAAAATTTCTTTAATTAAAAACATTCCAACATGATTGAAAGTCCTTTCTACGGTGAGTCTTTAACGATAATTACATTTTTCGTTTCGCTTAATACATAAAACATAACATATGTTTTATGATCTACAAGACCACACATTCCCGTACAATCCATGTTATGACTCGATCTTCGACCGCTCACGTCTCATGATGACCATGACATGTAATACTGTGCAACCTGCATTCACCACATACGATCGCATTATTAGTACTTGGGGCATTATATAATCTAAAGTGAATAACTAAAGGATCAGATTGCATTTTATGCTAATGTAGAGTCCATCTAGTTATCCTTCTGAATTCGAGCATATCGTCTCACATTCTAACCTTCGATGAGCATACAATAACATGCCTGCACTTCATGTCATTCTCAAAACAATTTGATTAACATCATAAATTCTTATACGTTAACACCATATTTACCTTCATATTAATCCATTCATTGGAAAATATGATGTAATAACACATGTACAAAACATCTAATCCAACTCTTTCTTGTATGAAAGACCTACTACGAACATGCAAACCTCCATATCCGAAACCCTTATATACGTCTTACGTACTCACGTATCCGTTAAACAATCCTAAGCACAACATTTGTGTGTAATTTCTCATACATACTAATCTACACGTATATTCATATCTAATCACATTTACCCCAAAACATCCCTTCTGCAGCCCAAAACCCTGATTTTCGTAATTTGGTCATTTTACTCACCCGTCACGTATCCCGGAAGTCCCAAGACATGTATTGACCATTTTTAAGCCCCCATATCCTTCTAGTACGTAACCCCAAGATCAAACCAATTGTCACAACTCGCTAAGTTACTTTCTATCTTCGACCCGTTTGATCTCGCCAACACTTTCCATCAAATATGAACTATAAGCATGTAACACTACGGTTTTTACGTCCAATTAAGTTCCGACACGTGTCCCGGTAATCCTCGTGTGCCGTGTCGTAAATCAGGAGGGACCAAAGTCGTTTAAATGATAAATTATAACCTCATTATATGAATGATGGAAGTCGAGGGGCTAAAGTGGCAAAAATGACAAAATTGTAATTTCTGGAAGGCAGTTACGGACCGCAAGCCATATTGGTTACTGTCCATAACCAACTTCAAAACCAGTGGGCACCAGCAGGCCTTAAGGACGCAAGGCCTAGGCCATACGGTCCGTAAGGGACTGCCAGCGACCAAAAACTTCGCATCTCCTTGTTATGCCACCTTTGTCGCCATTGCCACCTTTCATACATGCTTGCCACGACTTGGGACACTTGTTAGCACCCACTAACACCTGGCAATCCTCCTGGAATCCTCCCTAGCATTTAAGATGACATTTTGGTGAGTTGCAACAAACCTTTATGCACTTTAACTCACCAAGTTTATCTAGAGGAGTTCCTGGCCATTTTCAAGCTTTCCTTACTGCTCTTAGCATCATCTGGACCTTGTGTAAGTGTTCAAATTCGTGCTAAGTCTTTTTCATTAGGATTTAAGCTAATATCAAAGTCTCGTCGTCATTACGCCTTGACTTTGAGCTAAGACCATGATGGTCCAGCCATTGATCATAACGAAGGTGGCTATGTGATCCTAATAAGGTAGGTGTTAATCCCTCAAGAGGACATCTCCTGATTACCACGAATTCTTGACCAATTGACGAGTCAAAGTAAAAGTCAACAAAAGTCAAACTAGCCAGATTTCATATAAATGCATAACTAGTTATATAAATGTTATAAAATATGTTTTGATGCATAAACAACTTAAAAATAAGTAATAGAACTTATATAAACTGATTTGACTCATCAAGTTTCGGTCTAGAGTCGATTCGCAACCGAAAGTCGCAAAGCTTGACTTCTGCTTTGACTTTCAGTTCTGACCCGATTTAGATGCTTAGACTACTGACCTTAAGTTGTTTTTAGGACCATATTATAGTGTAGAATAACCTCTTAAAGTTATACTACATGGTCCCTTTATAATCTGCGATTTATACAAGTTCCGCTTAATTTGCCTAAACTTTGCAAAAAGGTCCTTTTCGTATAAATCAAGGTTTTAACACTAACACCATACAAATGAGTTATGCACTGATTTGTGAAGTTTATTAAGTTATTTTGATGTCAAGAATCTGACCATAAACTGCATTTTTATCGAATATGATTTATAAATCGTCAAAAGGACTAAAATTTCCCTTTTCGGCATTTTAGATAGTTTAAACATAATTTCTTCCATGAAATCTTTTATATACTGATGTAATATCATAAGTAGGTTATGTTGGGATATTAAAACAGTTTATAACCTTAGTTGATGCTATAGATTCGTAAAATGCCGTTAAATGACTAGACTACCCCTTTTACGACAAATTGATTTTAACTAGACTTTTGGGCACAAAATTTTATACCTACTGTTGTAACATGTTGAGTAATATATTTTGGTAATTTAATACTATCATAACCTCAGTTTACATTGAACATCAAATTAAACGACATTTATCGACTTTATCGCACTTTCGACACATAGTATGGTTTAAAACTATAACTATGAGCTAAGACTTGATACCTACTGATTTATAAACTCATTTTCAATATCTTTACAGCAAGTACAAGTCCCAAACTCAGAATCCCAATTAAGACTTCAAAGCTATGTGTAATTACCGAAATGCCCCTACTGGACATAGTTTGGTTTAAAACTATAAAAAACACATAGACTTGATATCCTACTGGTATAACATCATAAAATATATGTTTTTACTGAATAATTATGATCTTGAAATCACTTCCCTATCAAAATCCAGAATGTTATTGGTATACCCATATTATACAAGTCTTAATACTTGTCGCGTCCAATTAACCTTCTATTCCGATCACCGCTTAATCTAACGTATCGTACCATATTTATTTTAACGTAAGATTGGCCGGTTCAAGTCTAAGACTTAATTAAGAACCCGTTAGCATTCTAATTTGGTTAATGATACCATTACTCCAGACTAAACGCCTCCGCGGTAGATTGTGCCTGTACTTGTTATCTTGATTTGCGGTTGAGTTGTCACACCCCAACCGATGGCGGAGTCATCGGGGCGCGACACTAGGCGGATCATATTGTTCAAGAGAAATTCCATAACAACTATTAATGACAATATTTGAAGGTCCGATTTCCCATACAATCAAACAATATCTCATAACAATCATTACAAAACACAAGATCTCTTAAACATATCCAATCCGACAACCTAGATTTCTAATATGCGTTTCTAAAGATAAATACCTAATCCGTTTGCAGCGATAACATCCTCAACCTATCACATACGTTAAAATACAAGTCAATACAATAAAGTAAAGGTGTGCATACAGGTTTAATAGCAAATAATTAGAGATAAAGCGTTTACGCATAACCAGCATGCAACACCTAGAGAAAGTGAATCTAAGTAAGCTAACTATAATGATACGAGCTAACCAACACGACTGCGATGTGAGAATGCGCGATACGTGTTCACAATAGCGAACACGCACGTAAAGTAAGTATGCGAGCCTTAACAACCCCCGAACCGATCGGGTGCTAAGTCCAAACTATCGTACTATCGTTGCTAAGGGTGGTCTGCAAGTCCTCATTATTCACACATCGCAAACAAACATTCAGCAATCACGTATAACATGCGAGATCGGTTAGCGTTAAAAGAGTTTAGCGTTGTGTGTAGAGTGTTTTGATATAGAGACGTATGTAACACCGAAAGTGCGTTTAAAGCAAAAAGGGTTCAAGTATACTCACTGTCGGTGCGTACAGAGTGAGACGGAGCTGCTGTGGATTGAAGGGAGCGTCGGTTCAGCCTGTAAATGCGAACAGAAATGCATCAGTCTTCCGAAGTGCTGAAACGGTCGAAAAGTGAAGGGGCAGAGGACAAGTTCGGGAGAAGTTATACCAATTCCTTGGAATTGGTACAAGTTCGGGCGAACTTGACTATTTGTCTTACAAAACATACAAGTTCGAGCGAACTTGTCTGGTTTCCTGGGAAACGGGACAAGTTCAGGCGAACTTGCTTTGTTTTCTTGAAGATTGGAACAAGTTCAGGCGAACTTGGTTGATTCTCTTGAGAATTGGACAAGTTCGGGTGAACTTGATTGAATTGCTTAAGTTTTGGGCAAGTTCGGGCAAAGTTGGTCACAAATCTGTGACAACTTCGAGCGAACTTGCCCTTTTTAGAGCGAACTTGGCTGTTTTGGTCACCAAATCGTGCGTTTTCGCGTCGTTTGCTGAGGAAATCGAGTGTCCATCCCTCCAACCTTAAGCTACTGAGTAAAACATAGGCTGGAGAGGTCTTTTTGAGCGAGTTTTAGCCATTTTACAGAAACTCGGGCTAATCCGGGCGAACTTGTCGGTTCGTACGGGTTAGTCCAGTTTGTGCAAAGTGACGATACCATACTTGTGCTTCCGGATCTGAGATCTTGCTTGACAACGCCTCGTTCCACTTCATAGTGAACGAAACTGAAGAAACCCTAGATCAATAGAATTATGCGCGAATGGCGCAGTATGAACAAGGAGTGGGACGAGGTTGAGCTTGAGAAAGCGAGGCCTAAGCTTGAGAAGGAGAAGACGCTGAAGATGCTTGTTGATTTTGAGGCGGAAAAGGCCCAATTTGAGAAGGACAAGAAGACTGAAGAATGGGTTGCGCTGTCTTGGAAGCGCAAGTGTGAGGCGTCTGCTGCACAATATGCGGACGAGCGCAAGCGCTTTGTGGAGGCTTGCGAGCGTGATAATAAAGAAAAAATTTCTCTGTGCAACGAGATTGAGAAACTCAAAAAAGAGAAAGCTGATGCAATTGCGGCAGCAGAAGAAGCGCGCTCACATAGAGAAAGAAGCGAGCAAAATGAGGTATCAACCAAGATGACTCTCTTTCTTAAGAATAAAGAAATTGATGATCTAACTGCTATGCTTTTTGACCAAGAGCGGTTGCAAGCTGAGGTAGACAGTTTAAAAAAAGATGTCAACCTGCACCGAACAGAGAAAGCCGAGTTAATCCGCAGTTTGACTGAAGGCGATCAAAAACTTAACGACACGGAGGTCGCTCGTGCTACTGCAGAAAGCTTGACCCAATCCCTCATGAACCAGCTTACCTGGTTGCGGGAGTATGGGATTGTGGAGGTAATATTCACTTTTCTTTATTCGTCTGGTTTGATTTTTGCAACATATACTGATTGTATTTATGTACAGATCGCAAATGCCATCCTTAACTCTACGGAGTTGGATGAGAGAGTGGCAGAATTTATGGTGGCGGCGCGCAATGATGGGCACGCCGAGGGCTATAGAGAATGTACTTTGCACGTGGCCTATGCGCTGAAGATTGGATGGGATACTAGCCGTGCTGCCACGCATGGGCTAAATACTGCCGCCATTTATTCTGCTGCCAAGGAAAAATATGATCAATTGCAAATTCCGATTATGGACCTTGTGGACGCCGCGCTGCAGCAAGAAGACTTTGTTGATAAGCTAAAGGAGATTTTTTCTTCAACAGAGAAGCAGGCAGGAATCAAGTCCATAAAATAGGAAATTTGTAATTTTTACTGTATAATAACTTGTAACGTTGCGATTTTGCGCAAGTATCGTGAATATAATATATTTCAGTTTTACAATGTTTGCATGGAACCAATTACTTGTTTAGGATATACAAATGAACAATTTCTTTTCTCATGTGTGAGCGTAAGTATTAAATTAGCTTGTGGCTCATGAGTTTGTGTTTTTGTTTATCCAAAGGAATTGCATGCATTTTGTAAATGAACATATATAAGAATGTAAGTAGTGGCAAAGTATTTTATTCATACAGCAAAGTGCAAGGCTATGGTTGTCACTAAGATTACATAACAAAATAAAGTAAGCAGTCTCGTTACGCAACGCTCAGAAGTTGCTTAGAGGACTGAGATTACATATAACATCGGCGCAGTTGTTGGGCGTTCCAGGTTCGGGGAATGCTGGATCCATCTATACGCTTCAGAGTATACGCGCCTTTTCCTAATACTTCATTTATTACGTATGGCCTTCCCATCACGGGGCTAACTTCCCCGGTTTTTCGGCATTCGACGCTTCATTATCGCGAAGAACAAAGTCACCAGGCAAAAAGGAACAGATGCGCACCCTTTTGTTGTAATACTTTTCAAGCTGGGACTTGTATTTAGCTTCGCGAATCGCTGCGTTTTCTCGGCGCTCTTCCAATAAGTCTAGGTCGATGCGCCGTTGTTTTTCTTTATCTTGTTTTTCCAAGGCTAGCATTCTTGGAGATGGTAACCCAATTTCGGCACGAATCACAGCTTCCGTGCCGTATACAAGGCTAAAAGGAGTTTCTCCAGTGCTAGTCTTGGGCAGAGTTCGGTGTGCCCACAAGATGCTAGGCAATTCGTCAACCCACCCCCGTTATGCGTGCCAAGGCGGGCTTTGATACCGTCGACCAACTGTTTGTTTATGCTTTCAACTTGACCATTTGCTTGCGGGTGCGCAACAGAAGCAAAAGCATGCTGGATTCCCATTTCGGTCATCCATGTTTGCAACTCTTGAGCCGTTAAATTTGGACCGTTGTCTGTAATAATGCGCATGGGCAGACCAAAACGACAAATAATATACTCCCAGATGAACTTGCGAATTACCATCGCTGTAGTAGAAGCTAAAGGTTTGGCTTCTACCCATTTAGTGAAGTAATCGACCGCAACGATGATAAACTTTACTATGCCGGGCGCATCTGGAAATGGTCTCACTAAATCAATGGCCCATTGTTGAAATGGCCAAGCTGTTGTGACGGGTACCAAAGGATTCTTTGGGCGTAATGTTTTAGGGGCATGCCTTTGGCAGGACATGCACTTGCGCAAGATCTCTACCGCGTCAACGTACATTTCGGGCCAATAATACCCTGCGCTTTTTTACTTTGGCTACAACCATGCGCGGCCCAGAATGTATGCCACATAGTCCCTCATGAATTTCCCTGATCAGGTATTGCGCATCACGTTTGTCAACACAGCGGAGCGAAGGACCCATGTAAGAGCATCGGTACAGGATACCGTCAATCATTTCATAATTGAGGGCTTTGCATCGTAACTTTCGTGCTTGCGCTCTATCTTCTAGTAAAGAACCATGCAACAGATACATCATTATTGGAGACATCCATGATGGATCTCCTACTTCGATCATTGTCACTTGCCTGAGAGGGACAGATGGATTACTTAAAACCTCGATGCGAACCTCTTTTGCTAAATGCTTGAAGCTAGTTGCAGCAAGTTTACTTAGAGCGTCAGCATGTTTGTTTTCGCTTCGCTTGACGTGTGTGATTTTAAATTGTTGGAACTGTGCTATAAGAGCCTTGGCTTGCGCCAAGTATAGAGCCATGATATCTCTCTTTGCATCGTATGTTCCAACTACTTGCTCAGCCACTAATAATGAATCAAAATGGGCTTCTAAATTTGTTGCACCCATTTTGATAGCGAGGCGTAAGCCTGCTAGCAAAGCTTCATATCCGGCCTCGTTGTTGGTGCTTTTAAAATCCAACCGAATTGCATATGTGAATTCTGCTCTTTCTGGACTTATTAATCGAAGACCTGCTCCAGCCCCATCACTGTTTGATGCGCCATCTGTAAACAATGTCCAGGCTCTGTTGTCGATGACTGGGACTGGGTTTTGGATTGCTTGGCATTCTTCAAGCTTATCAGCAGGAATTTCAGCGATGAAATCTGCCAAAACTTGGCCTTTGATAGCTGGTCTAGGTTTATAACAGATGTTATAACCTCCCAATTCTATTGCCCATTTCGCAAGTCGCCCAGAAATGTCTGGTTTGGCCAGGACTTGGTCAATGTGAAAGTTTGTTAAACTGTAATATGTCCAGAAAAGTATCTTTGCAGCCTGCGAGAAGCATGGACCAATGCTAAAACTAATTTTTCCATGATTGAATACCTTGTCTCTGGATCGTTCAACATCTTGCTGATATAATAAATTGAAGACTGGACCCCTTCGCGTTCTACCAGCAAGACAACACCTACTGCTACCTCAGATGCAGCGAGATATAAGACCATGGGTTCTTTTTCTCGAGGAGCAGTAAGTGTGGGAAGCTGAACTAAACAATCTTTCATGTGCTGGAAAGCTTGATCAGCTTCAGGAGTCCATGCGAACTCTTTGCTCTTTGTACAATTGCGCAAGGTTCGAATGAATGGGTAAGACTTTGCAGCATGATTGGCAAGGAAGCGGTTTAGCACAGCTAACCTTTCAGCCAAACATTGCATCTCTTTGAAGGTAGTAGGAGAAGGCATTTTTTGTATTGCATCGACCTTTTCGTGATTAACTTTGAAACCGTTTTTGGTGACGATGAAACCCAAAAATTTGCCCTCCTCCATGCCGAAGGAGCATTTGCTGGGATTAAGCTTTAGATTTACCTCGCGTAGAGAATCAAAAGTTCTTTGGATGTTGTCTAGCATAGTGTCTTCTGAATTACTCATAATGACTGAATCATCCATGTAGACTTCCACAGTTTTCCCAATGTCATCTCCAAACACTGTATCCATCAATCTTTGATAAGTAGCTCCCGCATTGCGGAGACCAAAAGGCATCTTGGTATAACAAAAAATGCCCTTCTCCGTGCGAAAAGCAGTTTTATCCTCGTCTTCTTTTTCATCAAGACTTGATGATAACCTTTGTAACAATCTAGGAAACATTTCCAGCGAAAGGAAGCTAATGAGTCGACCTTTTTGTCAATCTCAGGAAGAGAATAACAATTTTTCGGACATGCCTTGTTTAGATCTTTAAAATATACGCACATCCGCCATCCGCCATCCGCCATTATGTTTCTTTACCATGACTGGGTTTGCCACCCAGGTCTGGTATTTGACTTCGCGCAGAATACCAGCATTTAATAACTCGGTGACTTGTTCGTTCATTGCCGTTGTCTTTTCTAACCCGAGGCTGCGCTTTTTCTGCACAACTGGTTTTGCTGATGGAAATACATTCAGGCAATGTTCCGCAACGTCGCGCGGGACATCAACCATGTCGGTAGGTGTCCAGGCGAAAATGTCTTTGTTGCGAAACAACAGTAATTTAAGCTTTGCGCGGATTTCAGTAGTGACTGCAGGTCCTAATAGGATTGACTGCTCAGGGTACTTATTGTTGAGTACCCACTTTTCTGGTTCATTGCTTGGCAGTGTCTTGCTAGCCTTCATAACTGGTTCCTCAATTGACATAATTTCTTCCCGTGCATAAAGTATAGCTATGCCATTTGGTGTCGGAAAACCACAAGCAGCATGCGGAGCAGAAGTAATCATACTAAAATCACGCTGCGTGCGGCATCCCAATATTACATCGTGACGGGAATTTGCCGGCATCACCATGAAGTTGACGTTACTCGTTCGAGAGCATTTTCCATCAGATAAAATGACAGGAAAGAGGATTTGTCCTAGAGGAAAGACAGCCTCATTGCAGAACCCAGTTAATGGAAAGTCAACTGGTTCCAAGCGTGCCTTATCCTCAGGATCTAGTTGCTTAAAACACTGCTCATACATAATATCCATGGATCTACCCGGATCTATAAACATATAGTATGTTTGGTAATGCCCAAAGATACCAGTGATGACTACTGGCCGGTCTTCTTGAGGACCTCATGGAACGATAGGAAAAATGACTTGCTGTTCGCGCCAAGTGTTGTTTTGAAAATGTTGATGGCTACGCTTGCGTGATGACCCACCTTGAATCATGGAAATGTGTTGTTTCATTTTCTTGTTGCTAGGTCCTTCGTTATCGCGCGTAATCTGCTTAATCTCCTTGCGCACGTTCTGGACTAGATGTGTAAGCTTCCCACTCTTTAACGCTTTCTCAATCTCCGTGCGCAGACTGATGAAATTATCTTTTGTGTGGCCGGTGTCTCTATGATAGTCACAGAACAAATTTGGGTCTTGCCCTTTTTTGTTTTTCATTGGTTGCGGCTGTTTAAACTGATAATTCTCAGTGCTGAGAACCTCAGCTGGAGATTTCGTTAAGGGAGTCCACTGACGTTCCCTATTCTCCTGTTTAATCGCTTTTTGAGTTGTTATCTTGTTGATTGTTACCCGTGCATCAATTGGTGAATACGGAGAAAACGAATTCTGACTTGACTCTTTCCAGTTCCTCTTATACTTGCGACTACCTCTACTCAGGTCTTGCGGACGGTTCTGAGGTAGAGGTGGCCGGTTAGAACTTAACTAGCACTCAGTCTGGGCGTAAACCTTGGCTGCCGCCATGAGTTTATCCCAGTTTTTTGGAAGGCCAGTTGTACCGGACAACACTTTAATCATTTCGTTGCACCTTACCGCATACTTGAACTGCACGCGTATAAGGTCTTCATGGACATCTCCAATCTCCAACACCTCTTTATTGTAACGTGTTATAAAATCTTCGAGGCTTTCATCGTCCCTCCGCCAGATGTTCATTACATCTGAGGAGTCGCGCACGTATCGCCTTTGCTGACTAAAGTGTGTAAGAAATTTTTCTTTCAAGTCATTCCAAGAGGAAAGTTTACCTGCCGGCAAATTATCAAACCAAAGGCGCGCAGCGCTAGTGAGGGTTTGTACAAATAAGTGACACCACATTGGCAGTGTCCAGCACCCAAGTAACCATGTGCCTGTAAAGAGGCGCATGTGATCATCGGGATCGGTCAAACCCTTTCCAACGTTGGATGGTAATTTCGCTCGCTCCAACGGAGCCAGTGCTATTTCTCTGGTAAACTTTGATTGTTCAGCTGTTTCGGTTGGGCGATACACAAATTGTAATTATGCTCAACTTCCAGATTGTATACTGAGCGTACTTTTGGCTTGTAACTAGCATGATCTGCAGATATTCGATTAAAAATACTTGCACCTATCCCCTTCCTCATATATTCTATCAAGATTGTCGTGTTAGGTGTCCCGTTTCTGTGAAGATCGCGGGCCCAAACGAGAGTGGACAGATGCACGACGCTGAACGTTCTCTCCTTGCCTTCTATTACCAGAACGAACAAGATCATTCCTGGTTTTAGAATGCATTTCTGTTTCATCTTCAGGCATGCGTGAAGGGGAACAGCATGACCTTGAGTATTATAACTCAAAACTCGAGGTGCCGGCGAAGCACGGACCTGAGGAGCGCTAACCGGAGCTTGAAAAGCTGGAGTTCCGGTTTAAGCATAACTGAGCATACATAACGTTTAGAGTCGCTTGAGATTTGATTAACCACGATAATGGAGTCTCTCCAGGTGGTAAAATGACGAAACATCAACCTGAGGAGCCGCCGGCGTTACAGGAATACTCGCATGATTAGGATCATACTGAGCATTAGCTTCGCCGGAAGAATCCTCAACTATTTGTCCGTCGACCTGAGGTCCGACAACAACGCGTCGAATCCCTGATCGAGGACCTTGAAACGATGATCCGTCAGCCATGACGCTGCAGATCCAAGTGAAACGAAACAAAAGGTGAGAGAATCGAAATCGATGGGCGCCAATGAAGAAACCCTAGATCAACTAGACCGGAATCAAAGTAGATCTATGGAATGGGCTCTGCATAAAAGGGTTAACCCTCCGTTTGGTTTCACGATGGATGCTGAATAGAACAATACTCTGGCTGATCCTGCAAAACAGAACACCGTTAGTCACCACGGGGAGAAGGGGGGTTCTCTCCGTGACCACCCTCCAGCGTGAGAATAAGTACAGGTAGTCGGAAGTAAGTATTGTAAGTGAGAGAGTAGTTGAGTGTGAATACCTTTCCTTGAACTCCAAGTTATTATTTGTAGCCGGTGTTTGGCGCCAAAAAGAGAGATTGTTAACGTTAACGGAATCTTTCGTTATTCCGTTAGCATTTGTTGGCAATCTGTTAGTGCACATGGATCGTGAGCTCATCAGCGGTTAGGGAGGCGCCACGTGTCAACATGAGATCACTCTCTATGAATGTGAGCATGCCATCACCGTGATCTTCCTCAGCCGTCCAGATGCTTCCATGTGGCAATTGGTTATAACCGAAAAGATGCTTGCACGATTGGGTGTTAATGGCTTCTAGAAGGTTTCACACTGTTATCCATCTATCGTTCGCCACTGTACATTCTGTTACAACAGAAAATATTCCCCTTGCTTCTGCACCAAGTTAAGGATTTTGCTAAGGGAGAGTTTCAGGATTTACTGTTTCCTTGCGCAAGAAGCGCAAGTTAGTTAACTTACTTCCTTCTTTTCCTTGCTGTTTGGTGCGTTTGGTGGATGCTTGCTTTGATATAAATATCTGCGCAAGGTTTGCGCATGGAGCATTATCAAGCAAGAATGTTCAAGGTTAACTTTGAACCTTGCGCGAGCCCGGCAAGGTAGTTAAATGAAGCATTTATCGGACAAGAATGTTCAAGATTAACTTTGAACCTTGCGCGAGCCCCGCAAGGTAGTTAAATGAAGCATTATTAGACAAGAATATTCAAGATTAACTTTGAACCTTGCGCGAGCCCCACAAAGTAGTTAAATGAAGTATTTATCGGACAAGAATGTTCAAGATTAACTTTGAACCTTGTGCGAGCCTGCGCAAGGTAGTTAAATGAAGCATTATCAAACAGGAATGTTCAAGCTTAACTTTGAACCTTGCGCGAGCCCGCGCAAGGTAGTTTAAATTATCCAAAGAGAGTGTTCAGGATTATCTTTGAACCTTGCGCGAGCCCCGCAAGGTAGTTAAATGAAGCTTTCTCTCTTGGATATTTGGCGTAAAGTTCTAATAAATCTTATTTTGGTAAAGAAGTCTGCGCACAGTTTCTTTAGAAGTTATTAATGGGTATGTTTTCTTGATTGGCGCAAGGTTTTTGGGACCATACCCCTTCAGAAACATACATCACTTAGTCCGTATTTGTGTAAAAATCAATGTTCTAAAAGGTTTTCTCAGACCTAACACTTGGTGAATCGAAATCATCAAGGATTTCTGTCTTGGGAAGCTAAAGCTAAGCCCAAGTGCACTCGTTTAGTGTAGATCTAAGTGAAAAGTAGAAGTTTTGTAGAAAGAGATAAAGATTTTCATAAACAGAAAAGTTTTGATGAAAACGAAGGTAATCCTTGTGCAAAACGTTGTAAAAGGTTGTTGTTTGCATAAAACGGGTTGATTCTTACTTGGAAATCATAGGTTTTTGATTTCGGGAGCTTTCGGGCGAACTTGCAGCAAGGGGAGCATGAATGGAGGTGCTGGGTATTTATAGGTGAGGAGTAATTAGGCTGGTGGAGACCAAGTTCGGCCAAACTTGGCACAAGTTCGCGCGAACTTGGCCAGTTTGCTTGAACTTTGTGCAAGTTCAAGCGAACTTGCTTGATTTGGAGGGTTTTCTGATTTATTCACCAGTGGTCAAGTTCGGGCGAACTTGGGATACCCAACTTCGGCCAAACTTGTCCTGGTGGCTAAGTTTTGTTCGTCATTTTCACGTTAGGTGTTTGTTTGGAGATTTGGTTCGTATTAGATAGTTATATTAAGCGTTTTAGTGAAGCGTTAAGCGTTGTTTTACCATTGTAACGAGAGAGCGAGCTGCGTGAGAGTGTGAGCATTTTAGCGATAGCAAACCATAACATAAACCTGTATAACACACATATAACATAATTCCACATAAGTAACATAATATAACATAATTAGCCGCGATGCGAGTTTGCGTTGAGAGTTCCGAGTATTAAGCGATGTAATTGCGATAATAAGCGTTTCAAAATAAATGTAAACCATTATAATTAATCTCGGAGTACAAAACGAGTTTAAACGGAAACAAACAGAAATAACGGAAAATAACTGGATTCGGATAACAATCCGAAAGATCGGTTGTTACATGAGTTGCGACTTTCTGAAGACTTATCTTAGGTAAATACTCTTAACCTGAAGACTTGGGATACGGTATATTATTACCGTTTGGTTGGTGTGGAAGTTATGTTTTGTCCACTTGTGATAATTAATTAAATTAAATAACCCGGTTTTGATCTGTAATGTTTGAAACTAAAACATTGGGGGTGGGCTTGATCGTGTCTGGGATATCCTTGGCTCACTAAAGTGCTAGTGGCCACGACTTAAGCAAGTGTAGGCATACACCGGTAATTGCTGGTATTAATTAATGTCTGCTTTCTGTGTGAAAGTTCAGTAGTGGTGTGTCAGTCGATCATGTCTCGGTTTCTGTACCGGGCCCCATATGTAAAAGACAAACATGCAAATCTGTATACAAGGTCTTTTGTAATTTCCCGAGTTATTTATAAAAATGTGCCTTGTGCACCAAAAACCATTTTCAAAAGGATTTTCAAAATGTGTCGGCTAACTATATTTACCAGTGTAAACTGACATATTTTCAAAAGATTAAAGTTACAGGTACAAGCACGAAATAGGTCGGGAGCTGCGGGGCAATTATACTAAGGAGTTGCAACCTTGTAGAAGTGCCTGTAGAGTCTGTTTTCATTTGTATGTTATTTGCTCCACTGTGGATCTTATTACATGTAACGCCTCGCATTTCCATGCTTTCTATTTATAGCAACTCGTATTGTATTTCTATTTTTGGAAAGCATTGTATCTTGTAATCGTCTTTCTTGTAATCGTTGTAAACCGAGACTTTAATCATAATGAAAACTCGTATTTTATTTATTTCTTATTTCAAACCATTTTATACCAATACTTATGCATACACATGGAACATATTCAATGATACTCATAATCGTATGACAAACTTGCAAACGTGATGATTATACCAATTCAAGGCTTAAACGTGATATTCATACTCCATCATATTCATTTTATACTTGTGCATACATTCATTACATAATTTCTAACACAAATTAAATCGTAAATCCTTATCGTGTATTCGTAATTCGTACACGCTTCATTCACATGAGACACTTGATTATTCGATTGCAAAAAAAAAACTATAGTTAATGAAATCTACACTTGTTACCATCTTAGGAACTTTAAAACTTTAAAACCCGCTCTTTTCGCTAATAAAACTCTAACTTATGAGGTTCATACTCCGAAATAACTTGTCACATGATAATACATGTTATGTTAGTAATATATAACATCTATTAACTTAATATATAACATTAAATAACAAAAATATAAAAAATAAAAATAAAAAAATGGCAGCCCTATTATTCAGCTTTGAGCTGAGTTTAGTGGACTTGTTCAAATCTAAACTCCCCCAAATCTTGTCCAAAGCCCAACCCACTTAAACCCTAATCCCTTCCCTAATAATAAACACTTCCCCACTCCTTTTTCACTTTTGCAAGCCTCCAAACACTTTAAAAACTCTCCCAAACTCAGCTGAGTTTCAGCCACGTTTTTTAGAGTTTCAGCCATAAAAAGTGAGTTTTAACTCACTTCCACTTCAATTTTCTTCTTGTTTCTTCTTCTACAACACTTGTATAACCTCTAGGAAGGTTCTCACAAGTTTGTTTGGGCAAACTAAGGTGAAACCTCACCATTTTGAGATCCAAAGTGCACCAAAAATTATGCTCATTTTTTATTTTTTTAATCTTCATGTTTTGGAAGAAAACTTATGTTTTCTTCATACATTCCTATGTCCTTATGCCACTAATCAAGTCTATGATTAAGTGTGCTTAAAAAAAGGGTGTGACATTCAATTTAGAGGATTTATCCTCATAAACTTCCTGTTTTCATAAGAGCTTTTAGCTCACAAGTGATTCAAGCTTAAGACTTGTTTATGTGTGTCCACCAAGGAAGCTTAGGCTTTCCTAACTTGAGACCACACATCACTTGATGATTTTCATCAAGATCCCAAGCTAGTTTGCTAGACATAAAGTGTCACAACCCCGCAAATGTTGACGATTGTCCTCGTGTGCTGGCCGGGTTGTCTTATACTTGGCTACTTGGTATCTAGATGTCACCTTTACATTCATGTCATTTACATTCTTGTATCTTATTATTTTGTTCTAAGACTCTCCTTGTTACCTTTTGGTAACTCGTGAAGTGGTGAACAATCATATGAGGTCCAAAGTGGATGGTTAATCCTCTCACCTCCTACTTGACTTACATGATACTAAGAGGTTCCAAAGTGGATGGTTCATCCTCCCACCTCTTACATGATTATATAATTATATAGAACTATATTATAAACCTAAAACCGAAACCTTGATAATGACCTTATAATCACCTATCAAGTTATTAAATTTAATGCTAAAGTATGTAATTCCTTGTCACGATTCTAATAGGTCCCGAACCTATGAAATCACATCCAACTCGTAAGAGTTTCTATAGTGTCAAGAACAAGTGTTACATCTTAGTGTATACTTTCGTATCATAATACTTTATCATACTCGTTTTTAATCATGCTCGAATACTCCTAATCTCCCGTTTAAAACTCTATACTCATACGCCTCATTTCCTCTTGTAGGATAATTCGGCGTCATCCTCGAACCAACATCTTCACGGATTGTCAAGTGTAGAAAAGACTAACAAACCGTGAGTACACTCGACCCACTTTTGTTTATAACACTTTTGGGTGTAACATGTTTTACATATACAAAAATCATGAACACTTAAACTTTATGAAACGCACAAACAATCTTATACACATGAATACTTGAATCTCATACTTGATGCTTGTTTTGGATATTCGTTATGCTATGCTCTAGTCATAAACTATTTTTAGCCTTCGTTTGACATGCTTAGCGCTATAGGAATTCACGCATCCACCTCCATCGTGTTATTCGTGAGGTCATGTTAAAACATCATTATTGCGTTAAGTTTTGATTATTAATATTGCATGCCTTGATATTGCTCTTGTATAGATTAGTTGCCATGAGGATTGAAACTTAATCGTATACGTATGCTATGCTTAAACTTGTGTACTCGCCTTTGCTTTCGCATTGACATTATTTTAAAGCATGTTACAGGTTGAAGGAGATGATGCTATGAAAACAATATAGCAAGGACTAGATACACACAAATTAGACGTTAGATTTAATGTTGATGTATCAATTTTGTTATGATTTTGCAAATGTTATGTTGTTTCTTTGTTTTGTTACATTGATGTATTTGACAATTTTTATGAAATGAAATATGGTTTAATTAATTATTGTCACTTATTAATGTTGTGAGCAATAAGCAATCTCGTTTTCGTCTCATCCTGATGTTTCCGCCATCGGTTGGGGTGTGACAGATTGGTATCAGAGCCATAACTATAGGGAACTAGGTAGAATTGCCATGTTCACCTAGTCTATAGTTCTAAGTACACATTTTGACCATTCTTGTTTATGCTTAAAACTTTATGCTTCCTACTTTGCTTCTCTCTTTTCTTTTGGTCTTAATACATATACATGATGTCTTTCCTAAGACACTTCTACACAATACACGTTTGGACGCTTGAATACACTCGTAACACAAACGAGACGATTTGCACCAAAATAGGTCCAATGACTTACAATTTTTGTGAAATCTCTCATTCCGCGTATTCGATTTTTCACGAAGTTATACCATCAAGTTAGGAGTGATATCCACATCTTGATGGAAACTTCCATTTCATACTCTAGTGGATCTTACAAACGAGTCGGAATATGCTCCTCGTGTAGTAAGAAACAACCACACTTAGGGTACGAAATCGTCAACTTAGGGGTGAAACCCGCACCTTGTCGATTAAGTCCCATTCCTCGATTTTCAATCTCGCCAAAGTCTTGAATTTTCTAATCGATTGGAGAAGTGTAGTAACTGAAATGGTAAAATACCGTTAGTCGCTTCTCGATGGGAGTTTTACCTATAGGCCAAAGCACGTTTTCTCTAATTTGAAAGGGTCTTCGATTCACTTTGGAATTCTCAACGATTCTCTACCCGAATCATTCCCATGTTTTATGAGCCTATTCTTTTATGTGACTCATTTTTATGTGTTTTAATACTTGTTACCTCATTCATTTCAAAACGTTACACACTCGCACGTTTATCGCAATATAAACAAAACTAATCCCCGTGAACAAACTAAATTTATACTCTTCATTCGTAATCATATGTGATTATACATGCTATACTTGTTGAATCCATGAATTGTACGTGAAACTTATGTGAACTTTATTCATACTCATGCATGCAAAACCTATTTTCTTTTATTACGATCAAGTCTCATGCTTTTTCTTGTTTACAATCCACTAGATGCCTCCTTACCGTACCTCGTTGAACCGCCCCAAGAAGTCCAAGAAGACGGATTCCAAGAAGGAATCCAACAACGAGGACTCGATATCGAAGCAAGAACTGATTGGGCTCGTTTGGAGCAAATGGCCGGGCAAATGGCTAAGATCATACCCGACATTGTTAGCCAAATCCACACCATACACGCCGAAGCCACACCTAAATCATCTGCTGATTCCAAAGCCGATACCCCCAAACCATCTTACCAATTCAAGCATTGCATGGCTTGTAAACCAGTGGAATTCACTAGCATGGACGGTGTTACCTCCATGATCAATTGGTTTGATTCAATGGAGCTTATCTTCCTTCAGGGCAGCTGCCCTAAGGAACTCCGAACCCTTAATGCCACTAGGGTCTTTCGCAAGAGAGCCCTCGAGTGGTGGACCACCAACGAAACACGCTTGGCAACGAAGCGACCAAGCAATTCCTTATGAAGAGCTTAAGGAGCTCATGAAGGAGCAATTTGTCCTCCGCACGAGACCCAGAAACTTGAAAACGAGTTCTGGAATCTCACACCATGTAACAACTCTCCAAAACACCCTAAAACAATCCATAATCGAAGCCCGGAACGCACAACGACACCCGATGCGAAAAACGAAAAATTTTCATCAGAGCATCCCAGGCGCCATGCGCCAGAATCCCAGGCATCTCCCGCGACGCGCGGGAGAGTACCAGGACACGTGGCTTCAGATCGTGACGTCTGGCGGGGCTATGCATGCAACGTAGCCTGTCTAGGCCAAATAGGCTATCCAGGCGCGTCATGTGGGAATCCTCAGATCCTGGCGCGACGCGCGGGAGAAGCCCATCTGACCTATAAGAAGGCAATCGTGGGATCATTTTCGATTGTAAAAAGCGTTCGTATACCTTCTGTATCTCCGTTTCTTTGTCCAATACCCCCTTCACCCCTAAACCTTTGAAGCATTGCCCTGTTGTAAGTGTTTTAACCCTAATCACTGATTCGATACTCTGCCCGATTGATCTAAAATCCAGCAACAGATGCGAAAGTAATGCCCGTTAATAAGGCTATGCTTTGTTAACTACGTTAGGGTTTTGTCTCGGGAAGTATCATTCATGTTAAGTTGGGTTATTGCACTAACACGTGTTGCATTATAATTTATTAGGAACCAGGAATAGCACCAGGAAGCTCTAAAGTTAAAAACCTAAATCCACAAAGTGAGTCACTCTCTTTTTCTCACCGTTTGTGAGTCATTCTTTTTTCTCAAATGCTTTTACAAAACCCTAAATATTTTTACAAGTTGTATTTACAGTGATTAAGTTTTTGCTAATCTGCAATTACTGCCAGTATGTGGGGTTTTGTATACACTACTTAGTCCAGCGTCACTATTGGACGAAAGTTAGCCAATAGTGGTATGACCACAGTCATTGTAACTGCCAACGTGACAAATACTAATTGAGTTTTTGTTAGATAAAAACAATGTAATTGCCTTTGATACTGTGAAATATAACCATGTGTCTTTTTACAAAATTTGAATGAACTCACAAGTATTTTTTTGTAACATCCGTAAAAAACCGGGTTTCCAAAACCCGCTTCGTTTATTTACCGAATAGTCAGTCAAAATTTTCGTCACGTATATATTGTTTATTTTAATTTTAAACGATACATAATTGGTAAACATTGATAGAAGTTTAAACCAAAATTAATAAATAACAAAAATAAAAGAATAAAAAAACAATCGAGGCTGCCGGGTTTCGAACCCGGGTCAGCCGGCTAACCAAACAGCCAACACACCACTCCGCTACCCGCTTAGTTTGGAATAATACTGAAACAATTAATACTTAATATAAAACTCGAAACTCAAAGATAGGTAACCAGCGCGCCCAAATCCGCAGTCGCCGGAAAACACGCGAATTTGCGACCGTTTTCCTTTGACTCCGGAATCAAGCAAGTGTAATTGACGATTAACGTCAGTTATAACCGAAAACCTTAAAGCCACTCATTCAAATCGTCAAAATCATAACCGAAGGATGATTAAGTCACTTGACCGAAAACCATCGAGCATGTTAGCTTTGTAAGTCTCGTTCAATTCATAACCACACTCTCACCGCATTTTGAAAACCAGTCTCTGTTTCGCCGGAATTCTCTGCAAGTCGCCGGAAAACCGAACCAATTTCATCTCTTTTGCCTTACTCTATAAATAGGACTTCTAGAGCTTCGATAGAAGTCACCCACACTCATCTCAAACTTCCTGAAGATCCTCTGTCGCAAGTTACACGTCGCCGGAAAAGTTTCAGTCACCGGAATTTTCTGTCGGAGTTAAACCGAAAAGTCTAACACCTCGCCCAATCGGTACAAACATTTAACTTTCTTCAATACTGTTTATATGCATTTGTTTAAAACTGGGAATCGAAATTATGTGGGCTAATAGTCGGGATTGGGAGTTTTGGGTTGTTTTAACGAAGAAGATGAAGTTTAGGTTGTGTATATATTTAATATAAATCGGGTTATATCTCGGGTTAGACACACAGTCCAGCGGTGGACTGTGTGCATTTGAAACATAGAGATACCGAGTTCGAGTCTGTCCTTGTTCCGATTCGTCACAATATTCAAACCTTTTTATAAAACCCAAATACGGAACCTTTCAGTTAGTATATAAGATTAATAAAAACAAGTATTTTAACCAGGTTTAGACACATAGTCCAGCGGTGGACTGTGTGCAAAGTTAAACCACAGGTCACGGGTTCGAAACTCATCATGCGCACCGGTTCGACTAGTTTAAAAACCTTTTAATTAATTAACTAAAATTCTGAATAATCTAAGTAGTATATAAATATAATTAAAAACAGAAATATTTCGGGTTAGACACGTAGCTCAGTTGGTAGAGCTGCGTGCACGCGTACGAGAGGTCTCGGGTTCGAACCTCACTCAGCGCATATAATAAACACGGTCCGACCGGTCAACGGTCCGGTCAATGGTCAACGCTCGGTCAACGGTCAAAGTCAAAAAGTCAACATTTTTATATTTTTTTATTTATTTATTTAATTTAAAATCAATTAAAAATACTTAAAAATAATATTTTTAAAGTTAGAAAGTGTCCTTAAACTCACAAAAATAAATCTAGAAATCCTATTAAGGTTATGAATTAAAATTATTAATAGTCAAATAAAATCCTTTTATTTACCGAACCACTATTTTATTATTTAGGTTAGTTCCTCTCGTGGTTAAATCCAAATTCATGCGCATTCATCATCAAGAAACGCAACCACTGTGAGTGAATTCTTACAAATTCCCCTTTTTATTCATGTTTTGGGGTGTATCATGTGTCGCTTAAATTAATTCGCTTATTCAAACTCGTGCTATACCATTATATGATCTAAACTTAGAATGTAAATATTGTTTGTTGTGATGTATTACATATTGTCAAGTTGTATGCAAATTATTTATTAGGCCCATCAGTTCCTCGTGGGAGACGAGTTGAACAACGCGTGCCTCAAAACTCATTCATTAGGCCCATCAGTTCCTCGTGGGAGACGAGTTGAACAACGCGTGCCTCAAAACAATCATTTGTTGTATGTGTGTGCAATATTTAATATTATGTGTTTTGTGAATAAATTTACATCTACATTTACTCATATGTGGTTATGCACTTTATTTTATAATCAATACAATAAACACGTTTAAATGTTTTCATAGGATTCACTCGCCAACTTTTTGTTGACCCAAAAACCCTATTTTTACACATGATACAGGTGGACAGGTTGAAGCAAGGAACACGTAGAAATTGCCTTAGAAGAAAAATAATGAAGTCTTGAAAAATGTATAGAACATGTTGTACTTGTATGATTGATTGTAATGTTTTCCTTTAAAAAGAAATAATAAATATGAAACTTTATAGTAAATGTCATGAGCTTTGATGAAAACCCAATCATGCCCCGATCACCATTTCCGCTGCGGGTCGGGGTGTGACATTTTTAACTGACCAAAATGTTTTAGAACGCGTTTCAGGTAACCTACTGTGAAAGTCATAGGAGCCAGCTATGGACCACTGAAGGCTTAAATAAAGTGGCTATGATAACCTGAATAAATGAAGAACTTATGTTTTTGTTAATTTGGGTTTATCCCTGCAAAACATTTTAATGGAATATGGGTTTATCCCATTTGTTTAATATTAAACTTTGGTGTTTGATAAACTCTGAATTTACTTTCCTAACATCGATCCTGATGATATTTTCCGCTGCCAAATTAATAAACACCAGTACCACTTGACTGCCTCGCGGCACCCGCTCCCAGGGTAGGGGTCGGGGGCGCGACAGAAGGTGGTATCAGAGCCACTGGTTTAAGCTATTTAGGTGTTCCTCTAATACCTAAACTTAAACATTAATGTTAGGAATTTTGTGTAAATAATTCATATGTTATATCTGTAAAAATAAATTTCAAAATATGTAATTTAAATTTCTATGTTATTTTAACAATTTATAAGTTCGCAGGATGAGTGATAAAAGTGTGTCAAATGCTTTTCTCCATATGGCTGATTCGGAAATGGAGGAAGGACCATCTGGAGCCACCTCAGGATACGAAGCCGAAACCGAAGGATCTTTTGTTTTCCGAGCCAAATCAGCTGAAACATTTCCACCAAAGAAACATGGATGGTTTAATAAGGAAAAAGGGAAAAACGAAGGAAAAAGAAAAACCAAGAAGCAACTATAACCCTACCAGAAGGACCGACTCAGATAAATGTTACCACACCACTGTGGGAAGAATTGGATCGGAGACTGGCAAATTGTGATCTTTTCCAACCAATAGAAAACCAGCTAAACCTGAATTTGCTAGCAAACCCTGAACCACCATTTCCACTATTTCAGCCAGAGCAGCCAATAGCACCCATACCAATGTACCCAGAACCCAACCTAGTAAACCAACAGCCAATACCCGCATTCGACCCGGAGGAAATCCCTAGGTTTCCTGCACCAGCACCAAATGCCCTGGAACAGTGGATGTCAAATGATTGGGCATTCCAAAATTTAGTAAATGATCCATATTTTCCACCAATAGAACCCGGACCCTAGATGCACCCACTAATGGACCCTGACCGCGTAGCAGAACTTCGTCACTATGGCGAAGAACTTATAAACGAAGGAACCCGAATACGCACCATAGGAGAGAACCTCGTCTGGAAGTAGACGAGAGGGATGGGCATTTCTAAAAACAACAAACTTAATATAATACTATATATATATATATATCATATTTTGTAAAAAAACTGATTATAACATATATGATGCATAATATAAATATCGCCTATACATATATAACAACGCATAATGTAAAATATCGACCTGTATAATTATAATAGTTTGTGCTGATGCATATATATAAAAAGAGTAGAAAGTCGCAATGTTCGACGATTTTGATCAAGATGTGTTTGAATATTTGTCTACCTTTATTTCTTTCTGTAATATTAATATCTGCTAATGTTTGCAATTCAGATGTCGAATGAAGTAAATCAAGAAGTCCAGAATAATAATGATAACGGAAATCACGTGGATAAGAGTATTATAGAACATATAGTAGCTCAAGGAATAATTGATGATATGCCATTTATTATTAATGCTATTAAGAATCCTGATCTTAAAAACAACAATAATACTATAGGCAGTAAACATACTCACCCTGAACCTAGTCACAACGTCAATGGAGATAACGACATCCTTATCAAAGCTCCATCTCCTAAACGAAAGAAAACCATCATTTATGGTTGTTCTTATAAAGAATTCTTGTCCTGTAAACCAATTGAATTTTCTGGTAATGAAGGAGCCATTGCAGCTTTGCGCTGGCTAGAAACGACTGAAGCCGTATTAACTATTAGTAAATGTGCTGAAGAAGAAAAGATAATGTATGCTTCTAATCTTTTCAAAGACGAAGCATTGGAATGGTGGAATACCATTCTTCAGTCAAAAGGGAGTAACAAGGTCTATAATATGGAATGGAATAATTTTAAAGAAATAGTTGAAAGGAAATTCTGTCCTCCTCACGAAAAGGAACAGATAGCTAACAAATTCCTAAACCATAAAATGATTGGGGTAAATTGTCGTGAATTTACTACCAAATTCTTTGAATATGCAAGAATAGTACCTACCCTAACATCGCCAGAACCGGTATTAATTTCTCGTTACATATGGGGATTGATTAGCGAAATTCGAGATATAGGAAAAGCAGCTAGACCACAAACAATTGAAGAGGCAGTAGAACTTGCCAACACTCTGACAGATGGACTGATACGCACAAGGGAAGAAAATCAGAAAAAGGATTTAGCCCAAAAGATTACCCAGGAATTATGTTCTGGTAATTCCTATCGTAAGAAAGGAACAAGTTCATCTTCTTCACCTCTATGTAAGTTTTGTAAAAGAAGGCATGCAGGGAAATGTACTAAGTATTGCAATTTCTGCAAGATACCGGGACATAGGGAAGAAGAACGTAGAAGGAAAATGAACACTAAAGTGTGCTTTAATTGCGGAGAGCATGTCATATCCGACCAAACTGCCCGAAACTAGCCCCGACAACCAACAATAAGGCCAAGACAACTGAAGGACCTAAGAAGACCGCTAGAGCCTTCGTACTGACAGACAAAGAGGCCGAGTTGATTCCCGATGTGATTACCGGTACGTTCCCAGTTCATGATGTCTATGCTAAAGTATTATTTGACTATGGCGCAAACCAAAGTTTCATAAATACTACTTTCTGTCAATTTCTTAAACAACCTTTAACCAAACTTCGCCAAGTGTACACGGTGGAAACTGCGAATGGAGATTCTGTCAATATAAGCGAAATCCTTCAGGAAGGAAATGGTAGAATTTTTAGGTCTAAATTGACCGCTAACCTATTACCCATGAATCTAGCCGGATTCGATGTCGTATTAGGAATGGATTGGTTGGTAGCCAATCATGCGCGAATTTTGTGTGATCAAAATTCTGTAGAGCTTTGTACGCCGATAGGAGAAAGTATCACAATCCAGGGAGATAAGCCAACAACATCTGCAAAATTCATCTCTGAAATGAAAACTGCAAGCTATGCACGAAAAGGAGGAATAGTATATATGATCTCTGCGAACATTAGTACTAAAGGAAAAGAATTAAAAGATATTTCTGTAGTATCGGAGTTCTCAGATGTTTTCCCAGAACAACTACCAGGATTACCACCCGACCGCGAGGTTGAATTTGGAATTCACCTAATACCAAGAACTGCACCAATTGCCAAAGCACCCTATCGTCTAGCACCAACAGAGATGCTAGAATTAAAGAAGCAACTAGACGAAACTACTGGAAAAATGTTTCATACAACCTAGCTCATCGCCTTGGGGAGCGCCGGTGTTATTCGTCAAGAAGGATGGATCGATGCGCATGTGTATCGATTACCGGGAGTTGAATAAAGTCACAATAAAAATCGGTACCCACTACCAAGAATTGATGATCTATTCGATCAACTTCAAGGAGCTCGATTCTTTTCCAAGATTGATTTACGTTCAGGATATCATCAATTGAAAGTCCAAGAGGAAGATATTCCTAAGACCGCTTTTAGAAGTAGATATGTTCATTATGAGTTTACAGTCATGCCATTTGGTCTAACAAATGCTCCAGCAGCATTCATGGACATGATGAATCGAATATGTAAATCATACCTGGATAAATTTGTAATTGTCTTCATAGACGATATACTTATTTATTCTAAAAGTAAGGAAGAGCATGCTGAACATTTAGAAACACTTCTGACACTATTGAGAAAGGAAAAGCTTTACGCTAAATTCTCAAAATGTGAATTCTGGTTGCAAGAGGTACAATTTCTTGGACACATAGTTAATCATGAAGGAATTCATGTAGATCCCACAAAGATCGAGGCTATTACCACATGGAAAGTCCCTAATTCACCAACAGAAGTAAGAAGTTTTCTTGGTCTGGCAGGAATTATAAACGCTTTATCAAGATTTCTAGGATAGTCATTCCATTAACCAAGTTAACCTGCAAATCAGTTAAGTTTAAATGGGGATCAAAACAGGAGGAAGCTTTCAAAATCCTAAAGCAAAGATTAACTAATGCACCAATTCTTGCCTTGCCAGAAGGAACTAAAGATTTTATAGTATATTGTGACGCATCAAAATTAGGATTTGGATGTGTACTAATGCAACGTCAGAAGGTGATTGCTTATGCCTCAAGACAACTTAAGAAGCATGAAGAAAACTATACAACCCATGATCTGGAATTGGGAGCAATAATATTTTCCCTCATGATTTGGAGACATTATCTTTACGGTAGTAAGTTTACTATCTTTACCGATCATAAAAGTTTAAGATATATTTTTGGGCAAAAGGAATCAAACATGAGGTAAAGACGTTGGATGGAAATCCTTAGTGATTATGATTGTGATATTCAGTATCACGAAGGAAAGGCTAATGTAGTAGCTGATGCTCTAAGTTGAAGTATCATGAGAAGCCAAAAAGAGTACGTGCTCTCAGATTGAATCTGCAGGTAGATTTAATGGAACAATTAAAAAATACCCAAGAGAGAGCAATCAAGAATGATTCTGAGGGAATGAAGGGAATGATAAAGGAATTAGAACAAGGAACAGATGGAATATGGAAATTACATAAGAAGAGAATTTGGGTACCTATCCAAGGAAATTTACAAGACAGAATTTTAGAAGAAGCTCATAAATCCACATATACAATGCATCCTGGAAGCACAAGATGTATCAAGATTTAAAGAAAAGTTATTGGTGGATAGGAATGAAAAAGGACATTGCAAGTTATGTTTCTAAGTGTTTAACTTGCTCACAGGTTAAAGCTGAACATCAGAAACCTTCAAGGCTTACTCCAGCAATTAGAAATGCCAGTTTGGAAATGGGAGTTGATAACAATGGATTTTGTTACCAAACTACCCAAGACGCGAAAAGGTAACGACACAATCTGGGTGATTGTGGACAGACTAACGAAATCTGCACATTTCTTACCCATGAAAGAAACCTTCGGTATGGAACGATTAGCTAAGCTATATGTAGATGAAATAGTTTCACTACATGGAATCCCTTTATCTATTGTGACAGACAGAGATAGTCGTTTTACTTCTCATTTTTGGACAAGTTTTCAAAAATCTATGGGAACTCGATTGAATTTAAGTACAGCTTATCATCCTCAAACAGATGGACAAAGTGAAAGGACGATTCAGACACTGGAAGACATGTTTAGAGCCTGTGTGATAGACTTTGGAGGAAGTTGGGACGATCACTTACCATTAATTGAATTTTCTTACAACAACAGTTATCATACATGCATTAATGCTGCACCATTTGAAGCACTCTATGGACGAAAATGCCGAACACCGGTATTCTGGGCAGAAATAGGCGAAAAGCAATTGTCAGGACCTGAGATTGTTCAAGAAACAACTGACAAGATAATTCAAGTCAAGGAAAGATGAAAACGGCTCGAGATCGTTAAAAGAGTTATGCAGATAATCGTCGAAGGCCATTGGAATTTCAGTAGGAGATAAAGTATTGTTAAAAGTTTCACCTTGGAAAGGAGTTGTCAGATTTGGTAAACGAGGAAAATTAAACCCGAGGTATGTTGGACCTTTCAAAATCATCAAACGCATTGGACCAGTAGCTTATCAGCTACAGCTACCTGAAGAAATGGCAGGAGTACCTGATGTATTTCATGTATGTAACCTAAAGAAATGTCTAGCCGATGAATCATTAATAATACCCCTTCAAGATGTAAAAAAAAAGGTAAATAAGAAGCTGAAATTTGTTGAAAAGCCTATACAAATTGAAGATAGAAAGACTAAGAACCTCAAGCATAAAAGGCTAATACTGGTCACAGTAAAATGGGATTCACGTAGAGGACCAGAATATACATGGGAATTGGAATCAGAGATGAAGCGAAAGTATCCTTACTTATTCCAGTAAATCTCGAGGACGAGATTTAAAACAAGGTAGGGAGGATGTAACAACTCTCCAAAACACCCTAAAACAATCCATAATTGAAGCCCCGGGACATGCACAACGACACCCGACGCGAAAAAAGAAAAATTTTCATCAGGGCATCCCAGGCGCCATGCGCTAGAATCCCTGCATCTCCCGCGACGCGCGGGAGAGTACCAGGACACGTGGCTTCAGATCGCGACGTCTGGCGGGGCTACGCATGCAACGTAGCCTGTCTAGGCCAAATAGGCTGTCCAGGCGCTTCGCGTGGGAGTCTTCAGATCCTGACGCGACGCGCGGGAGAAGCCCATCTGACCTATAAGAAGGCAGCCGTGGGACTGAAGTCTGAGCTCATTTTCGATTGTAAAAATCGTTCATATACCTTCTGTATCTCCATTTCTTTGTCCAATACCCCCTAAACCCCTAAACCTGTGAAGCATTGCCCTGTTGTAAGTGTTTTAACCCTAATCATTGATTCGATACTCTGCCCGATTGATCTAAAATCCAGCAACGGATGCCAAAGTAATGCCCGTTAATAAGGCTATGCTTTGTTAACTACGTTGGGGTTTTGTCTCGGGAAGTATCATTCATGTTAAGTTGGGTTATTGCACTAACACGTGTTGTATTATAATTTATTAGGAAACCAGGAATAGCACCAGGAAGCTCTAAAGTTATAAAAACCCAAATCCACAAAGTGAGTCATTCTCTTTTTCTCACTGTTTGTGAGTCATTCTCTTTTTCTCAAATGCTTTTACAAAACCCTAAATATTTTTACAAGTTGTATTTACAGTGATTAAGTTTTTGCTAATCTGCAAGTGCCGGTATGTGGGGTTTTATATACACTACTTAGTCCAGCGTCACTATTGGACGAAAGTTAGCCAATAGTGGTATGACCACAGTCATTGTAACTGCCAACTTGACAAATACTGATTGAGTTTTTGTTAGATAAAAGCAATGTAATTGCCCTTGATACTGTGAAATATAACCATGTGTCTTTTTACAAAATTTGAATGAACTCACAGTATTTTTTAACTGACCAAAATGTTTTTAAAACCGTTTCAGGTAACCTACTGTGAAAGTCATAGGAGCCAGCTATGGACCACTGAAGGCTTAAATAAAGTGGCTATGATAACCTGAATAAATGAAGAACTTATGTTTTTGTTAATTTGCGTTTATCCCTATAAAACATTTTAATGGAATATGGGTTAATCCATTTGTTTAATATTAAACTTTGGTGCTTGATAAACTTTGAATTTACTTTCCTAACATCGATCCTGATGATATTTTCCGCTGCCAAATTAATAAACACTAGTACCACTTGACTGCCTCGCGGCACCCGCTCCCAGGGTAGGGGCCAGGGGCCGCGACACACAACAGGGGAGCGATGCTGAAGGATTGATCGCGCGCTTCAAACAGTTAAGTATCATTTGCCCTGGGCAAGTCGATATGTTCCCAAGTCAATCGCCAAGCTCATCCGTTGCCTCTCCCGGTGATCATGAACCATGTAGCCGCAGCCAACCCGAAAACCATCGAGGAAGCCTATGCCATAACCCTCCAGCTCAACCATAACTGCATCCTTCAGGGGGCCTACGACAAGGTCCCTACGAAGCATGTGCACCAAGCCGTTGCCAACACCACCGAATCACCTACCCCTCCAGCCAAAAAGCCCCACAACAAGAATAAGAAGCGTAAGGCTTCTTCTCAAAACAATGCGGTCGTTACTCGCCTAACCCTGCACCCCTAAATTCCATCGCCACTACCCAAAACAGCAACTAACCCACACATGGTTACACTGGCCCTCATCCTCAGTGTACTACTTGCAACTACCACCATCCCGTCGGTACCCCATGTCAAAAATGTGCCAACTGTAATAGGTTGGGACACCTCTCCAACTTTTGTCGCCTACCCCAGAGCCAGCAAACCCCAGCCCTGTTACCCAATCCTAACCCTAAACCGAACCCAAACCGCCAAGCTCAAGCGACTCCTGCTCGAACTTGTTACAATTATGGCGATCCTAACCATTTCGCCAACGTTTGCCTGAAACGCACCAACAACCAACAACAGCAGCAGAAAGAGCCTGCAAAAGGACGAGCTTTTGTTCTCACCTCAGCTCAAGCCCAAAGATCGAATGACGTCATCACTGGTACGTTCCTTGTGAACCATATCTAAGCTACTTGCCTGTTTAATACTGGCGCATCTGTTGAATTTGAACCCTTGCTTAAGTGCGAACGAACTAAAATGCTTAATCCTTTTGCTGTCGAAGTTGCTAATGGCAAGACCATCTCCGTTGACTACGTTCTTTCTGGTTGCTCTCTAATCTTAAACGATCATAAGTTTTCCATCAACCTCATACCTATGCAAATGGGTAGTTTTGACATCATACTAGGCATGGATTGGCTTAAGCGAGTACATGCCGAAGTTGTTTGTTCCGAGAAGTTCATTCGTCTTCCCCTACCTCAAGGTGATTCCCTACACGTCTATGGCGAGAAGCCTTCTAAAGGCCTTAAGCTAATGTCGTGTATCCGAGCTCGCAAATACTTACGCAAGGAATACTTTGCCTTTTTGGCCCACGTTGTGGAAAAGAAAGACAAAGGTCCAAGCCTAAGTGACGTTCCTGTCGTTTGTGAGTTTCCTTCTGTTTTTCCTGAGGATCTTCCTGGTCCTCCGCCTCCTCGAGCTGTTGATTATCGTATTGACCTCATTCCTGGCGCAACTCCTGTTGCGAAGGCTCCCTATCGTTTAACACCCTCGGAGATGCAAGAGCTATCAAGCCAACTTCAAGAGCTTCTTGATAAAGGCTTTATACGCCCTAGTACTTCCCCTTGGGGCGCTCCCGTGTTGTTCGTCAAGAAGAAAGATGGGTCTTTTCGGATGTGCATTGATTATTGTGAGCTCAATAAACTTACAGTCAAAAACCGATACCCACTTCCTCGTATTGATGATCTCTTTGATAAATTGCAAGGTGCGAAGTGCTTTTCAAAGATTACCTCTGTTCTGGCTATCATCAAATTCGGGTTTCCGAGGAAGATGTACCCAAAACCGCCTTTCGCACACGCTATAGACACTACGAGTTCATGGTAATGCCTTTTGGTTTGACCGTGTGTAAGCCTTTTCTCGATCATTTTGTCATTGTATTCATCGACGATATCCTAATCAACTCCAAGACGAAACATGGACGACATTTGCGTCTCATTCTTCAGCTTTTGCAAACCGAACGTCTTTACGCCGAATTCTCCAAGTGTGAATTTTGGCTAAAAGAGGTTCAATTCTTAGGTCACACCGCTAATGAACTCGGTATTCATGTTGACCCCGCAAAGATAGAAGCTGTTATGAATTGGATTGCACCTAAGTCGCCTTCTGAAATTCGTTTGTTCCTTTGACTTCGTCGACTCAGAAAGATAAACCTTTTGTTTGGGGTCCCGAAGAAGTGGAATCTTTCCAAACACTCAAGGACATGCTTTGTAATGCTCCTATCCTAACCCTTCCCGATGGAAACGACGACTTTGTCGTGTATTGCGATGCCTCTAACCAGGATCTTGGTTGCGTTCTCATGCAATGAGACAAAGTAATCGCGTACGCGTCAAGGCAACTCAAAATTCATGAGAAAAACTATACTACGCACGACCTTGAACTTGGTGCGGTTGTTTTTGCATTAAAGATTTGGCGACACTACCTTTATGGTACCGAGTGTACGCTCTTCACCGACCACAAGAGCCTACAACATATCTTTGACCAAAAAGAACTCAACGTGCGTCAACGTCGTTGGGTAGAATTGTTAAACGACTACGACTGTGATATCCGCTACCACCCTGGTAAGGTGAATGTCGTGGCCGATGCACTTAGTCATAAAACTCATATTATGAGTACTCGTTGCTACCAAATCGTGGGAAACCTTCTTGACCTCATTCGCGACGCTCAACATTCGGTCATAAGTGAAGGCTATCTCGAGTCTGAACTAAAAACGGTGATCAGCATCCATTCGTTGCTAAGGCCGATGGTATCTTTTACTTCAACAATCGTATGTGGATCCCTGACCGTAATTCCCTTCGGACTACCTTGATGGGTGAAGCCCACAAATCCCGATACTTCGTCCACCCTGGAGCTAATAAGATGTACCACGATTTGCGTGCATCATATTGGTGGCCTGGGATGAAGCGCGATATAGCCCTTTACGTGTCCAAATGCCTTACGTGTTCCAAGGTCAAGGCAGAACATCAATTGTCACACCCCAACCGATGGCGGAAACATCAAGGCGGGACGAAATAGATTGCTCATTGCTCATAATACTAAATGCGACAATAATTAATTAAATCCGAATTTCATTTCATGCGTAAATTGTCATACATTACAAGGGAAAATTCAAATACAACATTATCTAAGACAAAATTTGATATCAATAATAAACCTAAACGTCTAAATATGTATCTAGCGTCATCGCTACTTCGTTTTCATGGCATCAACCTTCTCAACCTGTAACATGTTTAAAAATACGAGTTCAATGCAAAAGCAAAGGCGAGTATACAAGTTTGAGCATAGCATATGTATAAACATATGTTTAAACAAATCCACATGGCAACTAAGTTTACATACGAGCATATACAAGGCATGCGATATTTCTAGTCAACCCTCTGTTTACGCAACTAGTATAAATAATTCAACATGACCACTCATTCACGGGCGATG
Organism: Scalesia atractyloides; assembly: GCA_947069175.1. Lineage (NCBI taxonomy): Eukaryota > Viridiplantae > Streptophyta > Magnoliopsida > Asterales > Asteraceae > Scalesia > Scalesia atractyloides. The sequence continues at coordinate 67,886,462 of CAMTDV010000004.1, read as the reverse complement.
CGTTACTCCTATAGCACTATACATGTCAAATGGAGGCTCAAAATAAGCTAATGACTGTGGTATCACATACGTTCGGTCCTAGTATAAGCATAACATACGTATCAAAGCGTTCATGTATAATGGATTGTTCGTGTAAGTAATAAAGCATAAGTTTAGTGTTGTTTTTGATATGTAAACATGTTACACCCCAAAAGTGGTAAACGTAAAAGGGGTTCGAGTATACTCACGGTTTTGCAAGCGTTCCGATTAGCAAATTCTGTGAAGAGTTGTTAAGTTGCAGGATGAACACCAAGTTATCCTACAAGAGGGAAACGTAGGTGTGAGCGTTGGAATGATAATGAGAGATTCGGGATTTGGAGTAATGCATTCAAAGTAACGTATACGAAAATACTCACTAAGGTATCGCACTTGTCCTTGACACTTATAATAACCCATAAGGATTAGGTGTGGTTTCATAGGTTCAAGACCTATAAGAATCGTTGACAAAGAACTACACACATAGTGACAAACTTATTAACTTGATAGATGCTTATTTAGTCATTATCAAGAGTTTGGTTCCAAGGATTATATTATAGTCCATAGGTATATATATATATATCTAGTTATATAATCATGTAGGAGGTGGGAGGATGAACCATCCACTTAGGTACCTCTTAGTGTCATGTAATTCAAGTAGGAGGTGGGAGGATTAACCATCCACTTTGGGACCTCGTATGATGTTCACCACTACACAAGTTACCATAGGTAACAAGGAGGGTCTTAGAACAAGAACAATAAAAATGAAATAAAAGTATAACTAACCTAGGAAAAACATCAAGTAGTGTGTGGATTTCTATGAAGGATAGCCCAAGCTAGTCCAAATATCACACATTCAACAAGATTAACTTAGACACTACTTGTGGGTGTAAACCCTAGTTAAAACAGAAAGTTTGTGAGGTTTCAACCTCTAGTTTGACATGTCTCAACCTTGTTTTTAAGCCTAACCAACCACTAGTAGTGTTGTAAGCATTCGGACATAGGTTTGAGATGAGTTAGACTCAAGTTAAACAAGTTTTGACAAAGTTTGAATCAAAACAGAAAGTTCCTTGCACTTCAACCTCAAATATGAAGGAGTTCCATCTAGGTTTTCCATGGAAAAACCTAAGGAAACAATCCTAGAGGTGTCCCAAGTGCTAAGAGAGAAAGAACAATGAAAAAGATGAAGTGGAAGTGAGCTAGAACTCACTTTGGAAACCTTGAAGGTTCTACCCGAATTCTGAGATTAGCAACTGATTTGAAGTGATTAGAGAGTGAGTTTAGAGTGTTTGTAAAGTGGAGGAAGTGTGGAGGTAGTGTGGGTTTTATAGTTGAGGATTAGGGTTAGTTAGGTGGGCATTTAGTGCAAGAAACACAATCCTTGTGCTTCAAAATTGACCAACCATGAGCTGGATAATGTGTATGTCGAAAAAGGGGACTGGCGGGCCACGACTAGGGAGGGCCTGGGCGGTCGTGGCCAGCTAGTAGCTAGGATAAGTTTCATTTTTGGCAATTCAGGCCCCTGAAGTTTATATTTGAGGGTTATGGGGGTGTTTTAAGCATAAAAGGGGCTTTTTAAGGGGGGGGGGGTTGCGTAAGTTTATCATAAGAGTTATTATAAACAAGTATGATCGTGTATAAGTATCATGTCTAAGTGCCGTATATTGTATGTATGTCACGAAATTGCAAGTTTATCACACATTTACGAATATCACCAATATGTGTCACAAGTTCGAGTGTATGAACATGAATAAGCATAAAATGATTACGAATAAGTATAGCACAAATGAGAATAATAATATGAGCTTTCATTATGATTCAAGTCTCGGTTTACAAAGATTACAAAGAAAGGACGAATATAAGAAACAAAGGTTTCCAAAAATAGAAATACATCACGAGCTTTCTAAATATGGAATGTATGAAAACGCTGGGCGTTACATCAACGTCCCTCTAGTCTGCTCGAACAACCTAAAATTCCCGTATGGAAATGGGAGATCATAGCCATGGACTTCATCACGAAATAACCTCGTACTACCTCTGGTCACGATAGCATTTGGGTTATCGTTGATCGTCTGACGAAATCCGCTCACTTCCTTGCCATTCGTGAAGATTACAAAGTCCAGAAATTGGCTCGTATCTACACGGATGAAATCATTAGTCGTCACGGTACTCCTCTTGATATTATCTCTGATCGATGCTCGTTTCACTTCTCGCCTTTGGCAAACTTTTCAATCCGCCCTTGGCACTCGTTTGAACCTTAGCACCGCTTTTCACCCTCAGTCCAATGGTCAAACCGAGCGTACTATCCAAACTCTAGAGGATATGCTTCGATCATGCGTAATCGATTTTTGCGGCAATTGGGATTCACACTTACCCTTGGTAGAATTCTCATACAACAACAACTATCAAGCAAGTATTCAAATGGCTCCATTTGAAGCATTGTATGGTCGCAAGTGTCATACGCCTATTTGTTGGCACGAGATCGGAGACGTACAACTCACTGGTCCCGAACTTATACAAGAGACGACGGACAAGATTCTACAAATACGTGATAATCTCCTTAAAGCTCGAAGCCGAAAAAAGAGCTATGCTGATAGAAGACGCAAACCTTTGGAATTCAACATAGGTAATCATGTACATCTCAAGGTTTCACCTTGGAAAAGTGTTGTTCGTTTCGGTAAGAAAGGCAAGCTCGCTCCTCGCTATGTGGGTCCTTTCAAGATTCTTGAAAGGATAGGCAAGGTAGCGTATCGACTGGACCTACCTCAATCGCTCAGCAATGTTCACCCTGTGTTTCATGTTTCGAATTTGAAGAAGTGTCTAGCCGAAGAAGGACTTCAAGTTCCACTCGAAGATCTTCAAATTAATGATACTTTGCACTTTGTGGAGAAACCAGTTGAAATCATGGACCGAGGAACCAAGCAACTGAGGCGCAGTCACATTCCTATCGTCAAGGTTCGATGGGAAGGAAAACGTGGTGCCGAATTTACTTGGGAGCTTGAAAGTGATATGAAGACTAAGTATCTGCATCTCTTCGTTGCATCTTCCTAAATTTCGGGACGAAATTTCCTAAAGGAGGGGAGACTGTAACGCCTTGCATTTCCGTGCTTTCTATTAATAGCAAGCTCGTATTGTATTTCTATTTTTGGAAAGCATTGTGTCTTGTAATCTTCTTTCGTTGTAATCGTTGTAAACTGAGACTTGAATCATAATGAACACTCGTATTTTATTTATTGCTTATTTCAAACCATTTTATACCAATACTTATGCATTCACATGGAACATATTCAATGATACTTGTAATCGTATGACAAAGTTGCAAATGTGATGATTATACCAATTCAAGGCTTAAACGTGATATTCATACTCCATCATATTCATTTTATACTTGTGCATACATTCATTACATAATTTCTAACACGATTTAAATCGTAAATCCTTATCGTGTATTCGTAATTCGTACACGCTTCATTCACACGAGACACTTGATTATTCGATCGCAAAAAAAAACTATAATTATGAAATCTACACTTGTTACCATCTTGGGAACTTTAAAACTTTCAAACCCGCTCTTTTCGCTAATAAAACTCTAACTTATGAGGTTCATACTCCCGAAATAACTTGTCACACGATAATAATGTTATGTATGTAATATATAACATCTATTAACCTAATATATAACATTAAATAACAAAAATATATAAAAAATGGCAGCCCTATTATTCAGCTTTGAGCTGAGTTTAGTGGACTTGTTTCAAGTCTAAACTCCCCCAAATCTTGTCCAACGCCCAACCCACTTAAACCCTAATCCCTTCCCTATATAATAAACACTTCCCCACTCCTTTTTCCACTTTTGCAAGCCTCCAAACACTTCAAAAACTCTCCCAAACTCAGCTGAGTTTCAGCCACGTTTTTTAGAGTTTCAACCATAAAAAGTGAGTTTTAACTCACTTTTTTCTTCTTGTTTCTTCTTCTACAACACTTGTATAACCTCTAGGAAGGTTCTCACAAGTTTGTTTGGGCAAACTAAGGTGAAACCTCACCATTTTTGAGGTCCAAAGTGCACCAAAAATTCTGCTCATTTTTTTTAATCTTCATGTTTTGGAAGAAAACTTATGTTTTCTTCATACATTCCTATGTCCTTATGCCACTAATCAAGTCTATGATTAAGTGTGCTTAAAAACAAGGGTGTGACATTCAAATTTAGAGGATTCATCCTCATAAACTTCCTGTTTTCATAAGAGCTTTTAGCTCACAAGTGATTCAAGCTTAAGACTTGTTCATGTGTGTCCACCAAGGAAGCTTAGGCTTTCCTAACTTGAGACCACACATCACTTGATGATTTTCATCAAGATCTCAAGCTAGTTTGCTAGACCTAAAGTGTCACAACCCCGTAAAGCCGTTGTGCTCGCCGGGTTGTCTTATACTTGGCTACTTGGTATCTAGTTGTCACCTTTACATTCATGTCATTTACATTCTTGTATCTTATTATTTTGTTCTAAGACCCTCCTTGTTACCTTTTGGTAACTCGTGAAGTGGTGAACAATCATATGAGGTCCAAAGTGGATGGTTAATCCTCCCACCTCCTACTTGACTTACATGATACTAAGAGGTTCCAAAGTGGATGGTTCATCCTCCCACCTCCTACATGATTATATAATTATATAGAACTATATTATAAACCTAAAACTGAAACCTTGATAATGACCTCATAATCACCTATCAAGTTATTAAGTTTAACGCTAAAGTATGTAATTCCTTGTCACGATTCTAGTAGGTCCTGAACCTATGAAATCACATCCAACTCGTAAGAGTTACTATAGTGTCAAGAACAAGTGTTACATCTTAGTGTATACTTTCTTTTCATAATACTTTATCATACTCATTTAATCATGCTCGAATACTCCTAATCTCCCGTTTAAAACTCTATACTCATACGCCTCGTTTCCTCTTGTAGGATAATTCGGCGTCATCCTCGAACCAACGTCTTCACGGATTGTCAAGTGTAGAAAAGACTAACAAACCGTGAGTACACTCGACCCACTTTTGTTTATAACACTTTTGGGTGTAACATGTTTTACATATACAAAAATCATGAACACTTAAACTTTATGAAACGCACAAACAATCTTATACACATGAATACTTGAATCTCATACTTGATGCTTGTCTTGGATATTCGTTATGTTATGCTTTAGTCATTAACTATTTTTAGCCTTCGTTTGACATGCTTAGCGCTATAGGAATTCACGCATCCACCTCCATCGTGTTATTCGTGAGGTCATGTTAAAACATCGTGATTGCCTTAAGGGTTTCATTATTAGTATTGCATGCCTTGATATTGCTCTTGTATAGAGTTAGTTGCCATGAGGATTGTTTAAACTTATTCGTATACGTATGTTATGCCTAAACTTGTGTACTCGCCTTTGCTTTCGCATTGACATTATTTTAAAACATGTTACAAGTTGAATGAGATGATGCTATGAAAACAATATAGCAAGGACTAGATACACACAAATTAGACGTTAGGTTTAATGTTGATGTCTCAATTTTTGTTTGTATTTGACAATTTTTATGAAATGAAATATGGTTTAATTAATTATTGTCACTTATTAATGTTGTGAGCAATGAGCAATCTCGTTTTCGTCTCATCCCGATGTTTCCGCCATCGGTTGGGGTGTGACATTACAAGTCATGTATATGTTTGTATAGTTGTGTTTCGATTCTGGACACTTTATGGTTTGTATTTTACTCCAAACCTTCCGCTGTGTTGCTCTGTGTTGTAATTGGTTATGATGATATCAAATGTACGTCACGATACTCCCCATCGGGCCCACCGGAATACACGTGAAAATCGGGGTGTGACAAAGCATCTTACGACAACATTTCTTACCCATTTACTTACATTTCATAATCATTCCTACATAACTCCCAATATTCATAGAAACCACTTCATTAATATACTAAGAGTGAGTTTCGGAGTTCACTTACCTTAAGCGTCCGTAATCGCATCCGTTTCTTGCTTCTTTTGACCGTTAGCCTTCCATGCTTCCATCCATCTTGACATGATTCCTATACTTTCATGTCATCATATTCACGTTCTTTTTAGCATACACGTTTGTACATATTGGCGATCATATAAATTTCATATTTCACATTAAACTTTCAATAATCATTGTAACAAACACAAGTCATGGATTCAATGACACATCATTCCAAATTCACTAAATTTAACATGTCATCGGATATAATATATAAGGATCCACCAAGCACCATTTATCCCTTCTAGCCTTGTGATCATATTAGGATTTCTAATCATGCTATTCTCTTACCCGTTGACTTTTCAGAAAAGTCACAATCAAGTATGCAAATTACAAACTTAGGACACATGTCCTTATCGATGTAGTCGGTCGTGTTAATGGTACCATAAGCACTTCACACCCATGTAGTAGAGTACATACAACCTTGTAATCTCCTAGTTACATACATATTTACACACAATCGATTTTACACATGCTAATTGCTTTTATTACCTTACACTTGACAACCGCACAAGGCTAGATAATTTAACAAGGTCATACATCACTAACCACTAACGAATTCTTATGTTATATAATTAGTGCACATTCACTTCTGAATTACCAATAAGCAATTGGTCCATCCTATGGTGCGCACCTCGCCGTTCACACCTAGAGTACAAGTTACTAATGCATACTTCTACCCGAATCATTCCATCATCTACAACTTCTCATGAATTCCTTCTACAATGCATTTTACATGTTTAGCTATCATCACTTATGTCATTGTTTCATTCGACACTTGTTCGTCTATTGTTAGCATACATGTTTACATATTATTGTCTTTTAGACATTTCATCAAGCACTTGGTATGCATACAACATACTAAGCTTAGAGTACAAGAATTTAATGCACATCTTCCTACTTCTTGCTTTTATTCAACAAATACAACTAACATCCATCAATTTCATACAATAATCAACTTGTCTAATAATAATCATCACATACAACATACTACATCAATAATTACACAACATTGAACAAGGAAGATTCACCCATATCATCATCCTTGCTACTTCAAGTGGGTTTCACCCCAAAACATCAAATGACATCAAAATCTTGTATAATTCATGTTCCATATGATGATTCTAACATATATTCATGCTCAATTTCATACAAATTCACGGATTGGTCAAAACCCACTTCATAAAAGATCATCAAACTAACTTCTACAACTTACTTCATGTGTAGCAAGTCTAGATGATCATGAATTTAAGTCCATGCATTAGATTTGAGTTGAATTATCCTTCCAATTTGAAGATTTTGAGAGATTAGGGTTTCTTCCATCTTCTTCCTTGTTCTGGTCGACACACACACACACACACACTCACATACAAGTGTGTGTTGTGTTTTAGTTTCTTTTTATTTAAAACAATTAGTTTCAAGTTGCTCTCATTTGGTCCCTCAACTAGGGTTTTATTATAAAAGTCACTAGTTCATGTTTGCATTCATTACTTAATACTAATAAACTAGGTTAGTTAATCCTAGTTATTATACTTAATTCCATACTATGTGGAAACTGTATTAGCGGGTTAAAGATACAAGTTTTGGGGCGTTACAAGAGATAGAAGAAGAAGTTGAGGAAGAAGAGGTTGAAAGGGAGCTTACCGGTAATCCAGAGTTATCATGTGTAGAATTGGAGACGACAACGGACGATTCAGTCCCACCTCTGGTTCAACAGGACGTTGCACCTAATTGGTATTCCACGCCATGGTATTACGGTCCTAAACCCACTGAGGATGACTTCTGGATTGATGATGATGAGGGGTGGAAGATATGGATGAGCCACTGAACAAGATGGAGGATGAGAAGAAGGAGCATGTACCATCTTGGATGAAGAGTATGGTGATGAGTTGGTGGGTTTGCCAACTCTTGAGGATGAAGAATTTAACCCGGTTGGTGATCTAGCATATCTAGAGACGTTACTTGAAGAGAAGCCGACCATGGAGATCTAACAAATACCAAACGTAGAAGAAGAGAAAGTGGCTGAAAAGTTGGATAGGCAGCCCATAGAGAAGTTAGTAGTTGGATTGCCACACACGCCAACAAGAACACAGGAAAAGGCGCAAAGAAATTGCTCGGATCAACACATTGTGAGGGTAAGAAGATGGTATAAAAAGAGGCAAAATGAGAAAATGAAGTGCAGAGACAACCATCTTCCTTGTTACATGCATCGTATCAGGTTTGATCCAGGTAAATTTAAATTTTGGTGGTTTGACTCGTTTGAATGTCTTAAAATATTTTCTAGTTTCATCATTAGTTTTATAATAAATTATGATGAACAATTAAATTAAACGGGTTAGACCTGGGTTGGATAAAGGAGAAGCCTCTTGATTGAGGATTAAGTGTGGGATTTCACCCGAGCTGTAGAGTTTGTATTATGAGTCAGTTTTGAGTCGATATTACACTTGGGTTTGTTTGTTTTTCACTTGTGCAGGTTTGGAGGACACTGCCCGTACTCAATCTCCATTCGGGGTTATTTTGAGCTTGATCATTATGCAGAAGGCACCCCGACATATTCAAATACGACCGCGAATGAAATGCTATACGGTTTGTGGGCATGGAACTTGACATTTGAAGATTACAAGCTCCCACCAGGCGAGTTTGCTCCATGTTTTGTGTTTTTGATGTCTAGGTTGTTAGATTGCTAGGGTTAGGGACTTTGTGAGAAGACCACCTTAGTTTCCCTTCCAATACTGCTTCTCGAGTCGAATCAGGTTTCCATAGTTTCCCTGAACTTTCACGTTGTGAGGTAGATTGTTGATTTAGGGTACTTTATTAGTATAGTTGGAAAGCCCGTGAGGGATCCACTAAAACCGGTAATTAACAGCTTATTAAGGTTCCATAGGTTCTTCTCGTGATGGGTAGAGGGTCCTTTAGGTTTGATGTATTGCAAAATACATCCATTTATCATGTATAGTTTGTATGGTTTTCGTTAGTGTTAGTTTTGGTTTTTAGTAGAATATGCGTACTTCTGATCCGATTGCGTTTTACAGGTCTTGCTTAATAGAAACAACTGAAAAGTGCAAGAAACGATATAAAATACAAAGAAATCAAGTCCCGGAACGTAATTGGAAGTTCGAGGAATGAAACGGGAGTGAAAACTGCATCTGCTCCCTTCTGGCGGGCCGCGACCGAATGATATATTCTTCTCGCGGGTTGCGAGTGGCTGATATGTTTTGCATGGACTCTTCCACGGTCGCAGGGCGTGACCAGACACTCTTAATGTCTCGCGGGGCGCGAGAAGACCATATTTCCAGAGAGTTTCGTGCTAGGCAGGGATTTTGGCTTTTGGAAAACTATATAAACATCCTTAATAATCCCGTAGCCCTACTTACAAATTTTGGACTTCCAAGCTGCATTCGAGAGTTGTGCTAGCAAGGTTTTGAAGGTGTACGAGCTCAGGAATCATCGGTTGAAAGCTAGGAGTTTGCAAGTTTAAAGATTTAACTGGTTCCATCTTCTCGGTTTTCATTGTTTTTAACTTCTTCCTTTGACATGATGACTTTATACTTTAAAACTTGTGTTTTGGTTTTCAATATGACGTTTCTAGGCTAAATTTGTTTAACTACCTAGGTTAATGATGAACTCTTGTTAAAGTTTCGTTTTTTATTGGATTTTTTATGTTGATTTGGATTTTCTAGTAAAGTAAACAACTTTGGTTGATTGGTTTGGTGCGTATTTGTATTATCACTTGATTAATGATTGTTTATCTGTTTCACATAAATTCTATTGAATGTCTTTCATACAATGAGTTAGTGTTGCTATTCGGGTCTTAGCGGGTTCAGGTAGCTTGTGGTGAAGTGGCCAATAAACCATAGAAACAGTAACCAATAATTAATTCAGTTTTAATATTCTGCTAATTTTAGTGCTGAGAAGTACTAGGTTATTAGTAGGTCTAGTTGGGTAATTGCTAGGACTAGGGTTTTTAGAGAAGACCGTTTTAGTTACCTTATCACAATTTAGTCTATTAAACCAAATCGAGATCCTTAGTTGCCTTAGATTTCCAACTGAGAGGTAGGTAGTCGTATTAAGGCACTTTCCGAGAACGTAGATAACAGAAAGGAAGTCTATTTAACCGGTTTTCCTATCAAACCTTATAGAGTTCCATAGGTGTCTTCCTGAGAAGGGTCGGGGGTCCTGTTCGGTTTTTCTTAGGGTTAGAATTTAAAGATCCCGATTCCAAATCACATCATTTATCAAATAGAAATCCTTATGATAGCAAGGGAGATTCCAACCTAGGTAGTCTTCATCATCACTGAGTAACCCTTCGTCCAAAGTCGTGTCTAGATCTTCTAGCTAATTAGTTTAATTTAATTGCAGTCTTAGGATTGTTAGTAAACTCCCCCCAATCAAATAAACAATTAGTCATGTTCGTGTCAGTCATAGTCTAGATAGAGTCATTAGGATAGTTTGATCGAGTCTCGTGGGTTCGATATCCGGACTTGCTTTAGCTATACTAGAGTCGACCGGTTCACTTGTCGGTTAGTAGTTTAGTGTGTCTTAGTGAGTCTAGAGTATTACTTAGAGTTTAGAATTAGGTTAATTTTAGTTATATTTATTAAACTATTTTTAGCATATCAAGATTATCCAGTAAGTTTAGTATTTCAAGATCCCGATTCCACAACAGTTTCATTACCGATAGAAAGCCAACTGAATACGTGTAGGATTATGACCTAGGTAATGTCTTTATGATCATCTGAATCAATCCAAAATCCTAGTTTGCATCTTAATTCAGTTTTAGCTAGTTTTTAATTAATTGTAGTTAGGTTTTTAGAAACCCCCCCCTTAAAACATAAAAAACAATTAATTCAGTTTAGCAGATAAGTCAACCGAGTCTAGTTAACATAATTAATAGAGTCTCGTGGGTTCGATATCCGGACTTTTTTAGCTATTCTAGAGTTGATCAGTTCACTTGTCTGTTAGTAGTTTAGTTTTAGAGAGTCTAGAGTTTAACTTAGTGTCTCGTTTAGGGTCAGTTTAGTTATTAATTGTTGAACTACTTTTAGCACATCACTCTCCAGCATCGTATGTTTACGGACAACCTCGTACTCAAGCTGCATGTTCATATAAAAGTTAACGACCACAAGAAAGACAACATTTTCGTGTGAGTGTTCTAGGAGAAAGTTGCACCTCGCACGACATACACAATCATGCAAAGGTTGTAGGCAAAAATCAACACTTCCATGTGAAAATTCCAAGCGAAAGTTGAAGACAACCAAAAACCTTAGTAGAAACAATCTAGCGTCATCCTTCGTCTTTACGTTTCAAGCTACAATCGCTTTCCTAGCTTGACTTGCGAGGAAATATTAGACCAATAATAATATTGTACTAGATTAGAGGGATTTTAAAGTGTAACATGTATCTCTATATATGAAGACACCCTTGCAACCTTATTTGATAAACGGGACAAACAACCACAATACATCATTCTTGGTTTAACTTCCAAACACCTCACGTAGGTGACCTAATAAACATGGCACTAAGGCATTAGGTTTTAAGGCTCAAGCCTCAGCTTTTTAAGGCTTTGTTTATAAAAGAAACTAGGTTATGGACTCCATGTGTTACAAAGGTTGAATAAAGAAAATATCACACGTAAATGATAAACACAAAATTGCTTAAGACCACCTATAATAAAAAAATGTCAATTTCATTGAAATTTGAAGAAAAACAAAACAAATTATCACAATTTAAGATGTTAATATATCATAGATAATTTTTGCTATTATCAATATATACAAAACGTTAAAACTTACAATTTAAACATCTTGAATTACAATATTTTGAAATGGAAAGTTACACGTGATAAATCTACTAGTACCCTAAATCTTAATATTAGCTAGGGCACATATTTTATTAATAGGTTTCACTTTGATATTATATTTTGGTTTTTGTGCACAGAATAGTAATTTTTTAAGTAACCACATGATTTTATACCGAGTGACGGTAGCGTATGGAATCAAACTGATATCAATCGAAGCCGAATTACTACCACATTGTACAAGGGATTCCATTATTTATAATTTGAAATTATATATTTGTTATTAGTTAATAACTAAAAACTAAACTCATCCCATTAATTTATCCCACCGATCAAATGTAAACTCAATGAGCTATGTAAATATCTTCTACAATAATGAGAAATAACTCATATATATGATTGATCGTAAATTAAATTACAACCATAAGTTAAATAGAATTTAGTAACTATATAAAATTAAATTAAATTCAAAAGTTTATACTGGTTAATTTTCTCCAACCTTTTATAGTTATATTCAATACTAGTTTATATTTATAATTATATTTAATATTTATAATTATAATATATATATGTGTGTGTGTGTGTGTGTATTTTTTTGTAAAAGGAACATTTTTCGTAAGAGGTGTGAGAAGGCATAAGAGTTGACATGTATGCATCATGTTTTGGATTTAAGCATGGTGTTTTAAGTTGTTTTGCCAAGAAAAATACCAAATATAACAATTTAAGACACAATGCACCATGAATTCTAGGCTTAAAACTTAAAACATCATGCTAAAACGTTAAACAATGTGTTTTAGTGTGTTTTAAATGCCAAAATGCTTGTTTTTTAGTGGTGTGTTTATAAAATTGCAATCCTATTAAATGTGTGTGTGTGTGTGTTAGTAAAATAATATTAGAATTAGATTTGACATGTGCGAATTAGATCAATATACTTATGTTATATATTATTAATTAATTAATAATTAAGAATATTAGAACTATTAGATCAATATACTTTATGTTATTATAGTATATTAGAAAGGGCAAAGTGAATATGTGGCTGTTTCACATCTAACCTAACATGTGAAATCATCCAAAACTACGTAGTTTTGTTAAAAATTCTTTTTTACAAAGCTATTTTTTGAGCCGTTTAACTTTAATTCACCATTTTTGGCACGTTTGACCCGTTTCTTTTTACAAAGCTATTTTTTGAGCTGTTTAACTTAATCCACCATTTTTTGCACTTTTGACCCGTTTCTTTTTACAAAGCTATTTTTTTTTTTAGTCGTTTAACTTTAATTCACCATTTTGGCACGTTTGATCCGTTTCTTTTTACAAAGCTATTTTTTGAGCCGTTTAACTTTAATTTGCCATATTTTGGCATATTCAACACCATATAATTAACCCAAAATTGATCAAAAGACAGCAACATGTTTCATTTTCATTAGTGTAGCTAAACCTTGTAACGTTTTCAAATTTAACAAGCTGAATAAGAAAAGCCCTACTGTGTGAATACATTGGACAAATTCGATACTCTCATTACCAACTAACCTTAAACAAAACCTACACAATCTCTTGTCATCCTTCTTTTTGCTGCCTCATCTGCCTGAAAGTACAACAATTTCCAGCTATTAAAAAAGGTATTACACAGGCAACCATTAATTATTAATAAATATAATCAGTACTTACTTTCTTTCTTTTTTTGACATCCGCTGATGTAATGACCAACCATTTCTCTTTTTTGCGCTTCTAGCGAAGATTTGATTCTAGTTGCACTTTTAGACGACCTTTAGTATGAACAAAAGTAAAAACTTTGTATTTTAAATTAATCAATTGAAGTTGCTGGAAAGTAATTGTATGCAAGAATTTTGAATTAAAACAATCACTTTACATATCATAACAGTTTACGTCCATGATCTACCAACTGGAAATCAATTTAATGGGTGGTTTACAACATATTGATTCGAATTAATCAGTTGAAATTGCTGGAAATCAATTTCATCGGTTCTAATTAAGGTACACCATATTGATTCGTATTTTAAACTTAAAATTAAAATTGCTGGAAAGTAATCAAATGTAGAAATTTAGAATTACAACAGTAATCTCTTTACAAATCATATCGGTTTACCTCCTCCATGATCGACCAATTGGAAATCAAATTAGTGGGTTCAAATTAAGGTACGGCAGAGTGATCTTGGCAAGTGGATCGATCGAAATCAAATTGCTATTAGTTGGATGTTCGATTGTAATGGGTTTGGAATTTGTTGAAGAAGATGATTGCTGAACAATATTTGACGAAGTTCTTGGATGATTGCCGCACAATTTTTCACAATATTGTTCTGGACGATGATGTTTTCCAAAGTTGAAAAGATACAGATAATTTTTAGTTAAGTTAATTAAGGGATGAAGTTTGAAAGGATTTTAACAAAACTACGTAGTTTTGGATGGTTTCACATATAAGGTTAGATGTGAAACAGCCACATATTCACTTTGTCCTATTAGTAATAATAATAATAATAATTAATAACAAAAGACTTACATATTAAAGAAGAGAATGTCACATCATATTTAATGAAATGTGTTATTAGTATAGATAGTAACAATAACAACAACATATAAATACATTAATGATTTAAATTGGGCTTTGGTTAAAAAAAAAAAAACTAAAATAGACATGGGTCATGTAGAGTGTCATATGAGGCAACTATTAACGAAAGAGTTTGATTACTTCTTGCTTTAAGTAAAAAAGATATAAAAAATATATGATGATAGAAAAGATGGGGCAACTGAAACGTCTCTGGAAGCATTGGCAATGGAATACTGGAATCGATCTATATCGGTACATTATATAACCATTAAAAGGCTATTTTGTCATTATTACCCATAAACACCCTTCCGATTTAGTTTAATTTTCTGTTGATTTATACTACAACCTCTAAAAGATAAGTTGGTTGATTTTTTTTCTTTAACCTATTTTTTATTGAACTTTTTTTAACTGATTTACACTACAACCTCTAAACTCTTATAAATTTATCATTTTGAGTTTTTAACGAATTTTCTATTACGTGTTTTTTATGGGTATTGTTTTTTATATGAACGCTCACTACGCGAGTTCTTTTAATCTACGTTTTGACATGAATTTGCGTGACGTTGTTTTAAACCGTCCAATTGTTCTAAACATTTTTTAAATTGTTCGACACTCATCTCTAAATACACCATTGCCATGTGTCTTTTTTCTATACTTAAACAGGCCCGTTGTAATGCACAACCTTCGTGCTTATCTTTATATACCTTTTTCAGTGACTTTCGAATATACCGTTGCGACGCGGTTGATAACCCCTAGTTCAATATGTAAACTTTTTTATATTTTAAAAAATGCATAACACTTAACAAAATATACAGCTTATGTAACTTTCTCACAACTTTAGGGACGATTCATGTCACTAATTCATATATAGAAAGCTTTAAATTCCCATTCGAAAATGTTGAATGCAGAATAAATAACGAAACAACCAAAACTGCATATTAACCGAACGTTTACGATTCACTATTTTAGCCGTTAATTTCACCAACAATCGGATCTCACACACTCACCTCACTCATGATCGTTCATTCAAATCTCACAACTCTCGATCGTTTCTTCAACGTACTTTAATGGCTGGAGGAGGTGCTGCCGGAGGTTTTCTTACTAGAGCATTTGAATCGATGCTCAAGGAATGTTCTGGAAAGAAGTATAATTCGATCCAGATTGCCATCCGATCGTATCTAGGTTTGTGTTTTCGGTTAATTATCTGGTTATTTTGTTCGGAGTTTCAATATGCTGGTTCGAATTTCAGTTGTTTAGTGGATCAGTGTGTTCTAGAATGTTCATTTGATAATCACTGGTTGAATGTGCAATTAGATGTTGATGTGAAACGTGTATAAAACATCGATATAAAAACATAAAAACGAATATTGATACACACTGATACCAATAATGATGTTGTTTAGTCGATATCGGTTCCATTCGTTGCAGTACTGGTACTGTACGGCACCGACACTTGATATAACTTACGATACCAAAAAAAGAAACGGATACCGATACCTTTTTAATAACACCTGTACCGGTACGGATGTTGTTTAGTTGGTATAGCTTCCGTTCGTTCGTTACACAATGCTGGTTTTAAACCAATTTATATCGGAATGTCAAGAAAAAGAAAATTAAACACATCCATGTATTCATTTTTTAATTAGGCTATAGGATTGGATAGAAAAAAAAATTAAACACAGGCATATAGTAAGTTTTTTTAATAAAGCTAATGAATGCAGATTATCAGTGAAAAATGAAATTCTTTAAAAAATAAACAAGTTAAGGGTGTATATTATATAGAGTATAAGGGGTGTAATTGAAAGATAAATAAAATACTATTTTACTGTTCCTTCAGTTACGTTTTAGTAGTCAGTTTTTTTTAATAAAGCTAACAATGCAAGTTATCAGTGAAAAAATAAATTGTTTAAAAATTAAACAGGTTAATGGTGTATATTATATAATTGAAAGTTAAATAAAATACTATTTTACTGTTCCTTCAGTTACATTTAAATATTAGGTAAATTTTAATTTTAATATTAGGTAAAGTAAAATAAAATTCTATAGAGCACTGTTTGGTATTTTGAGAGGGTCATTAGGATTTGAAGGCTTTTTAATTTCATAGTTGGCCTTGTGTTAGGTTTTGTACATCTTTTATTCCTTGTATTGATCAGGCATAGATTTCTGGTTCCTTGTGCTTTTACAGATAGTACAAAAGCGGCCAATCAAGAGGCGGCATCAAACGATAACAGTCAAACGACATCTCCAAGTAAAGATAAGAGGTGCTTATTGCATATCAACTCATGCATGCTCTTGTTTATATAATTATATGTATAACTTTAATTGAGTGCCAGTTTTCGGCTGCGGTTCCTTAGCAGTTTTTCTTAGTGGCTAGAAAACAAATGAATGACATCAACTTACACTTTCAGTTTAAAGAGTGATGTTGGTCAGCATATAAACCAAACTTGATAATCATGTAGTTGAAAACTAATGAATGGCATCAACTTACACTTTCCATTAAGAATTCACTTAGTTCATATATTTTACAATAAAACAGAAGCCATTGGTTTCTTTAATCTGAGAATTATGAATTAGGTCCTAACATACCTATTTATTAAATATTGAGATGGTGAGATCGTGTTAACTGAACTTAATTAACATTGATTTAATTTATCAAAATAAAGCTTTGTGACAGTGATGATGGGAATGCAAGAACTGAAGTGGACCCTGGCGGAAATATCACAAAGACCTTGGCAAATGCTGGACATACTTTGGAAGGAGCTGAGTCAGAACTCGTTCTTAATCCACTTCGACTTGCATTCGAAACCAAGAATCCAAAAGTCATTGAACTTGCATTGGATTGTATACATGTATGTCATTTTCTGTTTAATTCTTGTAGCTATACCTACAGAATAAAATAGATTCGTTTAGTCGATTTTTTGTGTTTATAAACATTTCGTAAGTGCAGAAACTTATCGCCTATGACCATCTAGAAGGGGATCCTGGTCTGGAAAATGGAAAAAATGTTCCGCTGTTCACAGACATATTGAATATGGTCTGTGGTTGCGTTGATAATAACTCACCCGACAGGTACATTCTTCAATATATGTGTTTCTTTATTATTAGAAAGTTTCTTCAATATTTAAATTTGGTATGGTAACTTTTGAGGACATTGATTCAGTACAATTCTTCAAGTCTTGAAAGTGTTACTTACTGCTGTATCATCCAACAAGTTCAGAGGTAATATAAATCATTAACTTATTTCGTTGCTGTTGTTGTTGTTATAATAATTAACTACTAGTGTTTCAAGGTTCCATACAGTGCAAATGTCACATAACGTTTTTCTACTTCAATTTTTGAAATACTTTTTTTTTCTTTATGTAATTCGTATAAATAACACTAGCTTTTGTAAATGAATCGTCTGTCTTTGACTCCTTGTGTTTTGTATATTACTAAGTAAACGATATGCTTATGTTTGTTGTAATGTGATTGAAGAAAATTGTTATAACATGTTTAAATCAACGTGTTGACATTTTCAAAATCTCATATATGCAGTTCATGGGGAACCATTGCTGGGTGTAATTAGAGTGTGCTATAATATTGCACTCAACAGGTAACTACTATTCTCTTATCTAAATATGTATATATCATTATAGCAAATTGAATTAATATTATCTTTTCATCGTATAGTAAAAGTCCTGTTAACCAAGCTACATCCAAGCTATGTTAACTCAAATGATCAACATAGTATTCAGGCGAACGGATACCAACTCGGTTTGTAATCTGTACCTTTGTGTTAGTTTTCTTCACACACGTAAAACGTAATAGTATTGGTTCCACTATATTTTAGTTTTCAACGTGTAGTTTTCGCATTTTAGGTGTTTTCAGATGGTCAACCTGTAAGCAAAGGAAGTGAGTCATCAATGACGGTAGAAGAAACTTCACCGGCTGACGAGGATGGTCAAATGTTGACTCCCACTGCCAACAACACATTGATTGCACCTCTTGAAGAACTGCAGAATCTTGCTGGTGGGAATGACATAAAGGTGCATAGTTTCTTATTCTTTTAAAAATCCACCTACGTGAACGTGTGTTTCATATGCTATTTGACCAGTGAACACCAAGATGGTTGTCGTTTTTGTTTCACAGGGCTTGGAGGCGCTCTTGACAAGGCTGTACAGCTTGACGATGACGGAAAGATTAGGTATATGGTAAATGAATAATATGATATAATGTTACCATAAATTTTCTGTTACAATAATAACATACTGCGTTTTACTTTACTCTTAAGTGGGGTTGATCCCGAGAGCATGAGTATAGCAGAACGTGATGCAATGCTCGTTTTTCGCACCCTTTGCAAGGTTTTCACTTCTTTTTATCTGTTTTTTTTTCATGAGTCTTGGCTTAAATAATAATTCTTACTGTATTATTTATTACTACAGATGGGCATGAAAGAAGATAACGATGCAGTTACCATAAAGACACGGATCCTATCTCTTGAACTTCTACAGGTATTTTATTAAAGTTGATAACTCATCGTTTCAGCCAAATTTATTCTTATAATTGTTCAAAATATGAAATTTCCAGGGCTTGTTAGAGGGTGTTAGTCACTCGTTTACTAAAAACTTTACTTTTATGGACTCGGTGAAAGCTTATCTGTCATATGCTTTGCTACGGGCATCGGTTTCACAATCCCCAACAATATTTCAGGCATGTTTTAAGCTTTCATCACGGTTTTTCTTATCTTATTATTTTATTTTTAAAAAGTTTTAGTTTTAAAGTTTCAAAATGATATTGTATCTTTTTTCACTCAGTATGCTACTGGAATTTTTGCTGTACTTTTGTTGAGATTTAGGGAAGGCCTCAAGGCAAGTTATGACTTTTACAACTTTTACTTTAGACATGTTTTTGGAAATTTGCTGAATTTTTCTTGACAATTTTAACATTCATTTCCAGATCGAAATTGGCATCTTCTTTCCTCTAATTGTTTTGCGAACTTTAGACAATTCAGAATGTCCTCTGAACCTCAAACTAATGGTGATTCGGTACAACATTTGCTACATTTTGGTTTACTAAATGCATTTGTTGCAACTTCATACTCTTATTCTAATAAACATCACAGGATGCTGGAGAAAATTTGCAAGGAGCCTCAGATGCTTATTGATCTATATGTGAACTATGATTGCGATCTTGAAGCTCCTAATTCGTTCGAACGAATGGTATGATGATTCAGTTAACGGATTCGGTCATCATATATGTTTTGAATTGTTGATGTTGTATTTTTACTTCACATTTAGGTTACAACACTCTCCAAAATAGCCCAAGGGACACAAGATTTAGATCCAAACGCTAACTCTATCCAAACTGGAACTCTTAAAGGATCATCACTTCAGGTTTATATATAACTTATTACTAGAAGTGCTTAATAAAGTATTCCGAATTTGTTTTCTATTTTCTTTTGTGGGACGTTAATAATACAATGTGTAGATGTGTTTACTTTTGTTCTTCCTAGTGCCTTGTGAATGTCTTAAAGTCACTCGTTGATTGGGAGAAGTTGCGTAGAGAAGCAAAACAGAATAAAGACAAACAGTCCAATAATCAAGAAGTTTCGTCTGAGGATGCAAAAGCAAAAGACAGCAACGGCTCAGCGAATATCTTTGAGAAAGTGAAAGCTCAAAAATCAACCATAGAAGCAGCCATCTCTGAGGTATTTCATACCTTCATTAACACCAAACAAGCAAGAACAGTTTGACTTGAGGTCAAGGTCTTTTTTGGTCAAAATATATCCGATATTCCCATGTTCTTTTCAAAAAAATCTTTTACCCAAATGAGCTTTATAACAAATGCTACCAGCTCAGAGAAATTCACTCAAGGTTATAACAAAACCATAGTTGTCAATAGCGGCTATAGCACTCGCTATAGTGCTACGTAACGATGCGCCCTTATGGCGCGCTATAGGGTGTTTAGCGAGAGATAGCGACGTTTCTGTAATGTTTATTTATTTATATTTTTTGATAATATAAATAGTGATGCCCACTAGGGTTATTTTGTTTCATGATTGTAAAAAGAAACGTATTTAGATGATAAGTGATAGTGTATTTAGCTAATTTTTTATAAAATATACTTGTAAAATATTTCTTAAATTTTTACTTTATCGCTACTATTTCATCGCTATCACTACGTAGCATATTAATAGCTTGTCGCTACTTACTGCTATTCGCTATTGACAACTATGCACTTTAAATTTGACCTTATCTGTCAAAGTATGCATCATTTCAAGTGACAATTTCGATTTGTTACTTACAAATGGTTGACTGGGTTATGTTCTATCTCCACCAGGGGTATAATAGTTATATATGAGTTAGAACGGAACTGGGTTGAATGAGTTGAATGGAAGTCATCCAAAGTGTATCAACGATGCATATACCTTTGGAATCATCTTCCATAAAAAGTTAGATTATTATTAGAAAAAAAATTGTGGTCATATTTGACACTATCTAATTGTCCAACATATGAAAATTATGGACAACAAAGTGTTTCAGGTCAACCCTACCGGATTTGACCAGAACCTGTTACAAATGCAATGCGTCCGACGCGTTCATTTTGCCACCTATACTTTTTTGGGAATCGACTAATTACATATGATCAATAAATACAGTTCAACAGGCATCCTGCAAGGGGTATTGGATTTCTCACAGCAAATAGGTTGGTGGAAAACACACCCGCTTCAGTAGCACAATTTCTCAGACATACATCCAGTTTGGACAAGGTACTTATATAAGTTAAAACGGAGTTTCACACTCACATGTAAATAAATGATAAACATCTTCAATGGCTGGACTTTCAGGCTATGATTGGCGATTATTTGGGTCAACATGATGAGTTTTCCCTTGCCGTAATGCATGCTTATGTTGATTCAATGAATTTCTCTGGAATGAAATTTCATACCGCCATTCGTGAATTTCTCAAAGGTTTCAGGCTTCCTGGGGAAGCTCAGAAAATAGATCGAATAATGGAAAAATTTGCAGAGCGGTAAATATCTTGTAAATGTTTTATCTCCAATGGGTCAAATGAATAATAAAATAAATTCTATTTATAGAAAACGGGCCAAATGGGTAGAACCGGACAACATGTTGAACGTCACCCAAAGTGTACTTTTAATGCACAAAACCTTTTAAATCAGTTTTATTCAAAAGTTCGATTTCCGGACCTGACGTGACCTTACCTGTACCAAAAGATACCTGTTTTGACCTGTCATCCAAACCACCCGACCAGCCTATTTAGACGCCTATTAGTTTGTTTGCATTACACTATGAGTGTAACAATTTGTTTTGTTCATTTCTAGTTTACTCGTATTGTATACAAAGCAGACATACATATATAGCAACAGGATCAGATGAGAACTCCTCCGAGTTGCGAGAACCACGAGAACACAATGGAAATCCTACTTCCCGTGCGAGTTTCTCCACCAAAATTTGCACAAACGTATATGAACATCTAACTAAGACATCAGTCAAAAAAAATTTGCTGAGCCTGTATTTATTCGTCATGTAATCGCCATTTACACTGGTGTAATTTTTTATTTATTAAAAGCACATGATGTTACCGTTGGGAAATGTTAACACACATGTAAATTTGTTTTACACTGGTGTAAGATTTCATATACGGTTTTTTTTAAGTGACAGAATTTTAAAAAATTTCGGCGAAAATTAAAAAAAAAAAAACTTTTTTCAAAACGTTCTCATGGTTCTCTCGACTCAGGGTGTTCTCATTTTAACCATTCCCAAATACCCAATATACTTTTAACTGTTGCTTTTCACCAATCACCTGTGTGCCTGTTCTTATTTCTAGTTGGTGAAGTATTATGAATATGTTGCCATTGTTGCAGTTACTGTGCAGATAATCCAGGCCTGTTCAAGAGTGCAGATACTGCTTATGTTCTTGCATACGCAGTTATAATGTTAAATACGGACGCTCATAATCCAATGGTGTGGCCTAAAATGTCCAAATCTGATTTTGTGAGAATGAATGCAACAAACGATTCCGAAGAATGCGCGCCAAAACTACTTTTGGAGGAAATATATGATTCCATTGTTAAAGAAGAGATAAAGATGAAAAACGAAACGAGTAACATGGGAAAACGCAGTTGGCCAAAAGCAGAAACCGAAGAAAAAGGAGGCATTGTTGGTATTTTAAATTTGGCTCTCCCAAAACTGAGGAGTCAATCCGACACACAGTCTGAGAGTGAAGCTATAATAAAACAAACTCAGGAGATATTTAGGATACAAGGAGCAAAAAGAGGAACGTTTTATACGTCGCAACGGATTGAGATTATTCGACCTATGGTTGAAGCTGTAGGGTGGCCTTGCTTGCTACATTTTCTGTTATGATGGAGGAAAGGGAAAATAAAGCTCGAGTGCTTCTTTGTATGGAAGGTTTTAAAGCAGGAATTTACATCACACATGTTCTTAGAATGGATACAATGCGATATGCTTTTTTGACGTCATTGGTCAGGTAAATTTCTGCTTTGCAACAGTCTTGGTTGAATTTGATGTTTTTAGGCCGTATTATTTAGAGGCTGCCAGATGGACAAGTTCGGTATTATGTCAAAACGGGTTTGCTTGAAACGGGTGGGTCAGGTTGGGTTGACCCACTCATACTTTTGGAGATAAGACAAAACCCAAATTGACCCGTTTATAAAAGCGGGATGAATTTGCCACTTCTAGTGTTCTTTCACTTTCTTCTGGTATAATTATTACTAGAGTAAAGTACACGGATGGTCTCTGTGGTTAACCAAAATTTTGGATTTAATCCCTAGCTTTTCAAATTTACATGGTTAGTCCTTGTAGTTTGCACTTTGTAACGTATTTAGCCCCCAACTTTTGCCAAAAGTACACGGATGGACGTGTGGTTTGCACTTTGTAACACATTTAGTCCCCAACGTTTTGTTATACCACAGGGGCCATCCATGTACTTTAAAAAAGCTAGGGACTAAATCCAAAATTTTGGTTAACCACATGGACCAACCGTATACTTTACTCTATTATTTATTTTAATTTAGTGATGTTTATATTATACTTATTGTGTTGATGTTATAGGTTTAAATCATTCACCGTTTTACCTCTAATTTCTTTTATTTGTGGGTTCATTTGAACGCTTTTCACATCAAGTAGTTAGGACACCATGATCTCTATTCTCTTCAAATCAGTAAAAGGGACCCACTTCCAAATCTTCATTTCTTGCCTCACCATATATAAGATCCAATTGCCTAAACAAACTAAACCTTCCATTTTTTGGTTTACATTATTGCTCGGCTCTTGCAGATTTACTTTCTTACATGCACCGAGAGATATGCATAGTAAAAATGTTGAAGCCTTACGGACTCTATTGGATCTATGTGACTCAGAGCCTGACACACTCCAAGATTCTTGGAATGCCGTTTGGAGTGCGTATCTAGACTAGACTATACTACGTCTATTCCAGCTATGACCGCTATTGTAATGCATGGAGCTAACCAAATCTCGAGGGATGCAGTTGTTCAGTCTCTTAAAGAATTGGCTGGGAAACCATCTCATCAAGTTTTCTTAAACAGCGTTAAACTCCCAAGTGAATCGGTTGTGGAATTTTTCACTGCTCTTTGTAATGTATCAGTTGAAGAACTGAAGCACATCCCAGCCCGTGTTTATAGCTTGCAAAAGCTTGTGGATATTAGTTACTATAACATGGCTCGTATTCGCATGGTAATAATCTTCACCTATTTCAAGAATAAGCTTCTATCCAGTAACGTTACATTTATTTTCATTGGTTTTTAAATTACTGAAAACATTTTTAAATTTCAGGTGTGGGCTAGAATATGGTCTGTTCTTTCTAATCATTTTATTGCTGCCGGGAGCCATCATGATGAGAAAGTTGCAATGTATGCCATAGATTCTCTAAAACAACTAGTCACAAAATACTTGGAGCGTGCAGAACTTGCCAGTTTCACATTCCAGAATGATATCTTGAAACCATTTGTTATTTTAATGCGGCATAGTCGGAATGAGAGAATTAGGAAATTGCTTGTTGATTGCATTGTTCAGGTATGCTTACATGTCTATGCAACACATTACGCTAGAAGGGATACGGATTGACTTCTGTGATCCAATGGACCATTGTTTCTCATTTTTTTTTGTACTATGTTACTTTATAACCACATGAGGATTGGATACAGATGATAAAATCAAAGGTTGGAATTAAATCTGGTTGGCGAAGTGTCTTCATGGTATTTACAGCTGCTGCCAGTGATGAGTTGGGATCTATTGTTGAAAGTGCTTTTGAGAATGTAGAACAAGGTATTTTTTATTTATTGCTTTATTTCCATCATATTTTTTAATTATGAAAATTAAAAAGAAGAAAAAACATTTAGACACGCCAGTAGGGCTGCAAGCGAACCGAATGAACACGAACAAGACCTTGTTTATGTTCGTTTGTTAAGGAAATATATGTGTTCACAAACTGTTCATGAACACTTACTGAACGAGATTTTCTATTTGTGTTCGTTCATTAAGGAAATGAACGTGTTCGTTTGTTAATTTTAGGTGACGAACGCAAACGAACGTTCATGAACACAAATGAAAATAAATGAACACAAACAAGCGTTCGTGAACAAAATATATAATGCTTATTAGATATTTTATTTGTCGGAATTTTGAAGTATATAAATAAAATATAAAAACTAAAAACACAAACGAACATATTACTAAATGTTCACGAACATAAATGAATGACGTGGCCTCTGTTCATGTTTGTTCATTTAAGTAAACGGACGAAATTTCTTATTTGTGTTTGTTCATTTATTAAATGAACAAACATAAACGAACTTCTCGCTGAACGGTTCATGAACTGTTCGCTGAACGTTCGGTTCGTTTCCAGCCCTACACACCAGATAACACGTCAGTACCTTTGAGAACCTTATATAGAAACTTTTTAAGATTTTGTGGGTTTTTAGGGTGCAAACAAAGCTGGTTACCCGAAATGGAAAGTAGACCAAAGTTGGTTACCTCCTTAAGCAATTACCCCTAGGAACACACAGATATATGTTTTGGTTTACTGTGTCTAACCAAATGAATTTGACAGTTATACTAGAGCATTTTGATCAAGTTGTCGGCGACTGTTTTATGGACTGTGTTAATTGCCTAATAAGTTTTGCCAACAGTAAAAGTTCTCCCCGCATCAGTTTAAAAGCTATTGCACTTCTCCGTATATGTGAGGATCGACTTGCAGAGGTTTCATTTATATTATCTATCACCATTTTATACTTAGTTATGCTTTTTTTCTGTACCAAAACTAACCGGGTGTAATCACATTTTATCTTTATTAAGGGTTTCATACCAGGTGGTAGTTTAAAACCGGTTAACGTTAACGCCAATGTAGATACAACCTACGATGTTACCGAGCATTATTGGTTCCCGATGCTGGCTGGTTTATCTGACTTAACATCTGACCCGCGTGCTGAGATCAGCAAGTGCGCACTTGAGGTTTTGTTTGATTTGCTGAATGAGAGAGGACGCCATTTTTCACCCACCTTTTGGGAGAGTATTTTCCACCGAGTTTTGTTTCCTATTTTTGATCATGTGAGGCATGCGGGAATAGAAAATACTACAGCTTCTAAAGATGGGTGGCTTCGTGAAACTAGTGTCCATTCACTGCAGTTGTTATGCAATCTTTTTAACACGTTTTACAAGGTACCATAATTTCATTCGACACTAAGCACGTAACTTGTGCTGGACACTGTTTATTATTAATATCCTTTTATTACAAATGATCGTGATTATTCATTATAAATTCATGAGATACTAAGTTGTAAAAGATCTTCTACAGGAGGTATGTTTCATGCTATCTCCACTGCTAAATTTACTGGTAGATTGTGCCAAAAAGACAGACCAGTCAGTGGTCGCAATATCACTAGGTGCAATGGTTCATCTTATAGAAATCGGAGGACACCAGTTCATTGTTTCTGACTGGGATACCTTGTTGAAGAGCATAAGGTATTTATATTTCCATTTTTAAATGTGATGACACATTTGAAAAGCTCTTGATTTGTGGTAAATCCATTTGTATTTCAGGGATGCTTCTTACACCACTCAACCCCTTGAGCTACTTAATGCTTTGAGTCTTGAAAGCTCCAAGAATCGACCGGTTATGAGCGGTGGCTTAAAAGTTCAAGAAGACACTAGTCCCTCTGTTAGATCGCCTGGTAGTGAGCCACTTTTGTTTCATAATTAATTCAAATACTATTATGTTTTTGAGAAAATTTAATAATCACATCAAAAACCTTGTTGGCTGTATGTAATGAGCTCTATTTGGCAGGTCAAAATTTATTGATGGTGGCAAAGGACAAACAAGAAGATGAGCCATCAACAGATCCACACGAATCGGAAGGTTATGATTTGTCAAAATATATTTTAAACAATATTTTTGTTTTCTCTCCTTTTAAATAATATCTTTCTCACTCTTGTGCAGGTCACACTCCTTCATCTGAAAATTCTGATAAATCTCCTCCTAAACCGAGTTTGCAAAGGAGTCAAACAATTGGTCAAAGACTCATGGGAAATATGAAGGACAATGTCCTTGTTAGAAGTTTCACCTCTAAACCCAAGAACATGAGTTTAGATGCCTTAGTACCCATTTCCCCATCTAAGGTACCATGTTCCTAACTTATTTAACGTTTTTTTTTCCTTTCGTATTATATGTTAATCCTTTTATGTTCTAAAGTTATATCCTATTTCAATTCTTTTAATCACAAATCTTAGATCTAATAATACTAAGTATTAAGTACTTAATGGATTGCCCACATGCAAGAAAAAAGAATCAAATTTTGAGTTTTGAATAACTTCTGGAACCAACGGCAGTGTATACTTTTTTCATGGAGAACATTATAACTAGTTTTAATTATATAATTGGTGAAAGTGTATTGTACAATTTTGCTTAACTATGCTTGTGTACGCTGTGAAGATATAACATGCGTGATTAGTTTTATAACATGCGTGATTAGGTTTTTTACCCCATGCGTGATTTCTGATTTTGTACATGCGTGATTATGGTTTTCAACATGCCCGATTAGGGTTTTTGAGTTTTATAACGTGCGTAATTTCATCTCGTACACATCGTACGTTAAGGAATATTGTACGTTAACCAACCTATATAATGGTTATTAGAACATTAGAATAATGATGATTAAACATCAGAAAACATATATGTTCGATTTGAATTGAATGTTTTCTTTTGGGAAGGAGGGGGAATCCATCAAAGCTAGAAAGGATCAACAATCTTTTTCTTACACGTATTCGACTCGTTCATTTTGAAAACTCACTAATTCTTCTCAAATGCTAAAATAAATTATGGTAAAAAGAAGCATGGTGCAAATTACACTTTGTAACATGATACGCACATTTCAAGCACGATTTGCTGGACTACAGCTAAAATGCAGTGATCCATTTTGTCTCCCAATAATCTTTATACTTTTATGTAGCAAATACTGACCATTTAGTCCCCATAACTTTATACCAAATTAAACTAGAAAATCTTCAATTAACTTTAAAATTCAACAAAACATACTCATTTTTGTTTTTCTGTAATGTACAGTCTCCTGATGAGGAACCGGAATCTGAAGATGCGGTAGAAAGTCCATTTATGGGAACAATAAGGAGCAAATGCATAACTCAGTTGCTACTGTTAGGGGCCCTTGATATCATCCAGGTATGTGCCTTATGGGACGTTTGTAAAAATAACTGTGACTTACTAAGCTTTAACTAGCTTCAAATTTGTCGTTAAACATGCAGAAAAGATACTGGAGTAGATTGAAGGGATACCAAAAAATTACCATTTTCGAAATTTTGTTCTCGATGTTGGAGTTTGCAGCATCGTATAACTCGTACACTAACCTCAGGTCACGGATGCAACACGTTCCTCCTGAAAGGTTGGTTACTTGCATAGATAACTGTGTTTAAATTTGACTGCATTTAAAATATATTTTGGGAAGATAAAACATAACCGTTAAGTAAGTTGGTTTAAATTGCCACATGTAACTTTCATACTTCCAACTTATGTAAAAAATGAAATAATTTCCATTTTCAGTGTTACATATTATTTACAACATTTCCTTCTATGAAAATAATAAGGACGCGATTACTTGTTTAGCTGTTTGCTCATCGTCGTCTTTATTATATGATTTTGGAAGGATATTTTAGACATTTGGCTGATGATAAAAACACTTTTGTTAAACTAGAGTGAAACATTGCTATATTCATGGAACGGATTCAGATGCTATTCAGAAGACACTCGACCTTATCATTCTGACTCAAATTAGTTTATCTTCATTCAGGCCACCATTAAATCTTCTACGCCAGGAATTTACCGGGATCTGCATTTACTTAGAAGCATTACACAAAGCGACTTCTGGTAAAACAACAAGTGATTATGCACTTGATGAGGATTATGATGATGAGGAGGAAGATAGAGTTAAAACTAATGCTGAAGAAAAGCTTGCATCCTTTTGCGGTCAAGTACTCAAAGAAGCGTCTGATTTCCAAACGAATATCGGAGATAGTACTAATATGGAGATTCATCAAGTTCTCGAACTTCGTTCTCCCATTGTCGTTAAGGTATTCATAAATCGTTCATGTTTGGCTTTTGGTGTGTTTGGTGTGATTAATGTTAACATGTGAACGGATTCTAGGTGCTCAAGAGTATGAGTTCAATGGACAACCAGATATTCAGGAGACACCTCAGAAGTTTTTACCCTTTGATCACCAAGCTCGTATGCTGTGAGCAGGTAATCTCTTGTGCATTTTTGTAGGTCCCGTTTTGATATGATCGGTAAATTGGTCCGTTAGATATCTCTGCCTAACACTGGCTCTTTACAGATGGACGTACGTTGTGCTCTAGCGGATCTCTTCAGCATGCAGTTACGTGGACTATTGCAGTAGGATCAATGTCGTTTATTCGTCGTCTTCCTTTCCCTCTTAGAAGCTACTTATGAAGCTACAACTGACATGATTTTGAGTTTTCAAAAGAATAATAATGGCAATAAATGGTCAATGTTAAAGGGTAGAGAGAATAATAGATTCAGGATTCATAGGTAAGTTTTGGTTGATAAAGATTGTCAACTTTGGTATTTGTCTCATAATTTCTTATTCATGTGTTTATTCATCACATATGTAAACATATGAAATACTTGGTTAAATTTATAGCCAGTTATAGAAATCACAGTTTTGGTCACAGAAGCTTGTTCAATAGAAAGCCAGTTTTATGTAGAATAGTTCAACAATCGTGAGAACTGTCTAAAACTTATAGAATGAAGATTTGTAGTAATTTAATTGTGAATTGTAGTTGTTGCTTTATAAATGCATTTAGCTATGCATTTGTGTGATATGGCATAACAAGCACTTACTATCGCATTGGAGTCGAAATGCACTTTGGATGACGCACACTGAATTTAGTTAGCGTGGTGGGGGCATTTTAAAGATAACATTTAATTTATTCTTTTTCCACAACTTAAATGGTGAAATAAAGCTAACACGTTTACTTTTTTTTTTCTTTTTCACAACGTAATTAAATTAACGCTCGAAAATAGTTAAAAAAAACGTGTTTTAAAACTATGTAGAAAAATCGTAATAAAAATTAATTTTATTACCAATTTTATCTTCAAATATAATAACAGATTTTGAAAATGCGAACCCAAGTTATTTCTGTTAATCTTATTTATCTTTTAACTAGATTACAAACCAAAGTTATTTCTGTCCACCTTTTAAACCTTACAAATATTTTATGATTAAAGAACACCCTAGTTTAGCTATCCAAGTTATTTCTGTCCACCTTTTAAACCTTACAAATATTTTATGATTAAAATTCACCCTAGTTTAGTTATGAAAAAACAGTATTAATTGTATAATAGATAAATGTCACTTTTACTCCTATAAAATAGAAACAATTATTACAGTTTGGTTTTAAAAAACAAATATATGTTTACTAATTCAAAGCTTGTGACTAGAGGTACACAACCAAAACCGATCCAGATCCTAAACCGGTCAGGAAACTAATTTGGATGAAATTGGTTTGGATCCAATGTGATATGCCGATTTGAAACCGGTTTGAGCATATAAACTCTGAATCCAGTTTTGAAACTGGATTGAGAGGACTGTTAGTTGAATAATAAGTTGAAACCAATTTTCAATCCAGTGTATAGATTTCATTTAACAACCCGTTTTCAAATCGAACCGGTTTGGGCCTATCCGCTTTGACCTTCACCAACTCGACCCAAACCAATTTTAAATCCGACCCAGTTTAGCCCAAAAACCGACATTGGCAAAATGGTAAAGAGGTACAAAGCCCATATAAGGCCTATTGGGCCAAACTCAAAAGAACAAGGCTTTGACTTCTACTGAGCATCTGTAAAAAAAACTTTATCAGAAAGGAAGATCGAGCAAGAAGAAAAAATGGGTTCTACGAAAGATCAGTTGCCGCCATATCCAAACGCAGCTCGAATTTCAGATTCTCAGTGTTATCCTCAGTACACTGCTTCTCTCAAGTGTAACTAACCATCTTCTATCAATACTCTTTATTGTTATTATTGTTATTATTATTATTATTATATATATTATTATTATTATATTATTATTATTATTATTATTATTATTATTATTATTATTATTATTATTATTATTATTATTATTATTATTATTATTATTATTTATTATTATTATTATTATTATTATTATTATATTATTATTATTATTATTATTATTATTATTATTATTATTATTATTTATTATTATTATTATTATTATTATTATTATTATTATTATTATTATTATTATTATTATTTTATTATTATTATTATTTATATTATTATTATTTATTATTATTATATTATTATTATTATTATTATTATTATTATTATTATTATTATTATTATTATTTATTATTATTATTATTATTATTATTATTATTATTATTATTATTATTATTATTATTATTATTATTATTATTATTATTATTATTATTATTATTATATTATTATTATTATTATTATTATTATTATTATTATTATTATTATTTTATTATTATTATTATTATTATTATTATTATTATTATTATTATTATTATTATTATTATTATTATTATTATTATTATTATTATTATTATTTATTATTATTATTATTATTATTATTATTATTATTATTATTATTATTATTATTATTATTATTATTATTATTATTATTATTATTATTATATTATTATTATTATTATTATTATTATTATTTATTATTATTATTATTAATTATTATTATTATTATTATTATTATTATTATTATTATTATTATTATTATTATTATTATTATTATTATTATTATTATTATTATTATTATTATTATTATTATTATTTATTATTATTATTATTATTATTATTATTATTATTATTATTATTATTATTATTATTATTATTATTATTATTATTATTATTATTATTATTATTATTATTATTATTATTATTATTATTATTATTATTATTATTATTATTATTATTATATATTATTATTATTATTATTATTATATATTATTATTATTATTATATTATTATTATTATTAATTATTATTATTATTATTATTATTATTATTATTATTATTATTATTATTATTATTATTATTATTATTATTATTATTATTATTATTATTATTATTATTATATTATTATTATTATTATTATTATTATTATTATTATATTATTATTATTATTATTATTATTATTATTATTATTATTATTATTATTATTATTATTATTATTATTATTATTATTATTATTATTAAATTATTTATTATTATTATTATTTAATTGGATCATCGTTAGAAATTATGGTGATTTTTATCTAGAATGTTCCTTGATTGAGTAGAGACCGAAGAAAAATCTATACTAGCTTCACTGTGTTATCTGATTTGCCAATTTAATGATTTATTATTGCTTTAGTTTAAGATTTAAGACAGTCAATAACTTTGTAATTGAAGAAGGAAATCTCGGCACTAGCTTAATGATTTCGAGACTTCTTCCGCTAATGTCAGATTATATCTTTCTAATTTCTCCTTCTGATGAGATTTATGCCACAGGAAGAGGGGTGTTCCTATGACCACCACCGGCGTGAGTACTTGATCAGAATTGAAATCAAGTAAAGTGAGAGTGTAAGAGCTAGAGAGTGAATGAATGAATGTTACCTTGAGTTTGACTATTTACAGGAGCTTAGTTGTCAATAGCGATCACTATAGCGCGCTATGTAGCGTATAGGTCTAGTGTCGCTATTAGGGTTGTAGCGATGGATAGCGAGAATAGCAACACTTTATTTTATTTTTTGTTTTTTTAGTATAAATAGCAATTAAATATAGCTATAAAATAAATGGATTTTAGCCTTTTGTGAAATATACATGTAAAATAGCATATATACCAGGGTATTTTGATATAATATACATATAAAATTTAAAAAAGAAAATTTTCTAGTGTATCGCTATTTATAAAATAGCCGCCCGCTATTTATCGCTATTCGCTATGTAGCATATAGGTACCTTATCGCTATTTGTCGCTATTCGCCATATGGTTGATGTCATTATCACGTGGTGTGGTTCCGATGGGTGAGAATAACCGTTTCGATAGTGACATCTATTGCTCAGGAATTAACATTACTTTTGTCATGATTGTACCTTCTTTGCCACATAGGCGTAATAGAAATCAATCCACGGTGAAATGGATACCGAATCCATTAGTTTTTTCGGGTGGATTTCAGGTCATACCTCTTCAATATTCTATAGCCTCAAATATTACCAATGTGTTTGGGCGAAATGGTTGTAGATGAGAGAACTTCACAGGTAAGTGTGCTTAGGTGAGAATAGTACGAGGATGGGTGACTTTGTGGAAGTATCTACTTGGGCAACAAAAACAAATTTGTGAGCTCTCTAGACTATTAGTGGTATGAGAGGCCAGATGTTAAATATTGTTTAGTCACGGACAGTAAATTGATATGCACTTTTGTTAGGCAAAATGAAAATCAGTCAGGAAAATCATGGAAGAATTATCTGTTCTTGGATTCAGAAAGCAAGTATTAGAATTTTCTGAATTAGGAAATTCCAATTCTGGAATTATTTGAACTATGAGTATAATCTTTAAAACACCAAAGAACTCTAAAAACCTAGAATTCTAAGCAATGTTGCAAATGGTAACCTTTATCTTTTCCAAGATCTCGAATTGCCTCATGGTTCATGTGTTGTCATCATCATCATCATCATACTCAGTAAATCCCACTAATAGCAAAGCTAAGGTAGGGTCTGAGGAGGCTAAGATGTAGACAACCTTACCTCTACCCGTAGGAATAGATAGGCTGCATCCAGTGCGACCCCCGGCTCGATAGTAATTTTGCATCAAGCCTTGGACATAAGGCACATAACACTCAGCAATTGAGACAAATGCCGATTAGTGTATGTACCCCCTTGTCTTTCGGCTATCAACGCCACCACATGATGCATGATTAACCATCCCCTCTTTTAACGTTATTTTCACGAAATTAGTAAAATAACGTAAAAATTAGTGCACTTTCACTTTTGCCCCCCGAGCGCCCACACATATATACATTATATGCGCATACCGCAAGCAGGGCTTGGTTCATGTGTTGTCAACTACATATTAATATTAATCTGTTTTGTGAAGCTACATATGGTTTTCCACCTGTGTACACCAGTGCGTCTCGCGTGCGTCATTTGTGTACCTTTGCCTCAGCTCTAGGGACCCCATTGTCATGGAGCGACTTCATGTTTCTTAGGGAACAGCTTATCAATGTGCCTAATAGACAATGCGTATTGGTTTTGGGGTCAACAAAAGAAGTAGACTTTTGAACCTGTTTTAAGGAATGTAATCTCACACCACAAATATTTCGCTGCGGAATGCTGTTGCCTTAAGGAATAATACCTTTTGGTCTGTGCTGTTGTGACTATGTTTGCATGATTTCATAACTACATATATCCTTAAAATGTTTTGTTTTAACAAGTGTGATAATATTTGTTGATACTTATTAGGTATTAGTGAAATACTTTTGAAACTCTCATGATATGATGTTCATTTTAAAGCTTTCATATGGTTATCTGCCTGTCGGAACCCATCGATTACTTGCATCATATGTTTCGACAATTGGTAATAATATATCTCGACTTTTCAGGTTTAGAAGAGTTTAGCTCTGATAAAAGCAAATGTCAAGAGCATTTTGATGTCTACAAAGAATGCAAGAAAAAAGAGGTTAGCTTTAATTATTTTTCATTGTTCGACTGTGACGGAATATCCTTATCCTCCACTTAGGTTACCTGTATATCATAATCTATCTTTTATAATCTGAGACTACAGTTGATTGAAATTTTAACTGTGAAATGTCGAACAATGGTAGAGTATGTAATCTTTTTTGTTGTTGCAGAGGGAGGCTCGTTTGGAACGCAACAAAAGTCGATCATTGTTCTCATGAAACACCCAGTGAGAATCCGAAGAAATGGTTATGTACTACTCTAATACTTGTTTAAACAAACTAAAATAATGCTTTTACGATATGTTACTTGGTTCAATAAATAATTTTGGTTCTGTCGTTTATTGGTATCATATTTGCTTAGAAATCTGAAAGAAATCAGACTCAAGTCTGAATATATGTAACCATTTAGATTCTTTCGAAAAGTGCATACATGAAAGCCGAGAAACATTGTATTTGTATTTTGTAAATGTTGATAAATAACATCGTCTCACACGCCACACAATCTTATTTCCCGACCCTCTTTGACACTCCTATATTCTAATATCAGAAGTCGATAGTCTTTAGATTAGTAACTAAATGCAGGTGTACAAAGGCGGGGGCACGATTGTTGAGTCTCACCGAAGTGATAAACTATGGTTTGACATTTTACAGGTTCATTCTTTTTTCGGCAAACTGTTTTATAGTTACGCAGCTCTTATATTTTGATCAGATTTAAGCTCTTTACGTCAAGAAAGAACATATCTATCAAAATTATAATAGCTATAATAAAGAATCACAACCGATTTGGATCCAGTTACACGTCTCTTATAAGCTAAACTTGAATTTTTGTTTATGAAAACATCTTTCTAAAATAACATAAAAACTTGTTATTTGAGGAATGCAGATCTTGTAATTTAAAAAAAAAGTAAAAAAAATTCAGTTGTTTCATTTATAAACCAAGTTAATTAAGAGTAATGGCGTCGGGTTATATTAAGAGTAATAGTGTAAGGTTCCGTTTTAAAAACGGTTATATTAGTTAAGGGGCTACTTCTATAACTAGGTTGATAGTAGGCGTATATCATGTACAAGTAAGTGTGTCTATACAAACATTCTAGCATGTTTATACTTGAAAAAACATTAAATCTACATAATGAATCCAAATAATGTTCTTATAACAACATTTCCTTATAAAATCATATTTCATGCATAGATAGTTGTACAAATAAGCCAAACGCCTGAACACAAGCACAAATACATATGCATCCAAGTAGTAGCATACGTTCAGATTCGTTACGACTTACGACTGCTAGCATACCGAAGAAAAGATGCACTCTTGGTGATTTCACGCAAAGGCTTATCCGTGAACCTTATGATGTTATAGACCCACGCTCCAGAAATGGCACCAGCGGTCGGACCCAACATGTAAACCCATATGCCCCTGTATTCCTTTGACACAATGGCTGGTCCCAAACTCCTTGCCGGGTTCATTGACGCCCCTGATATCGGCCTGTGACCCACAACAATCATAAGTATTTCAAACTTAAAAAGGGGTGCTCATGGTTTTATTTGAAACCATAAAACCGCTCAAGCTGGTCAATGGTTTGGTTTCATTGTCGTTTTTTTTAAGTTTCTTTAGTCAAAATAGTCCAAACCGTGAAACCAAACAGAAGCCAAATCGTTAGTAACAGTTTGGTTTGGTTAAAAATGGTCAAAAGCGGTTTGACCTAAAAATCGTTAAAACCGGACCATGAACATTATGGACAAAATCATACCCTGCAAACATGACATTGAGCAGAACCGTTGCTCCGACCGCAAGTCCGGCCAATTCTCCGATCTGCATGCACATACATCATTAACTTAACAACATTTATATAAATTATAACTATGAAATCTGATCAACAGTTATAAATGTACTAACGGCTCGGTTATCGGTGGCGACGCCGGAGATGACGAACATGAGGTAGAATGTGATGATAAACTCAAGAACCAAAGACTGTAGATCGGAACCGGCGGGAAGAGTTCCGGCGAAATGATCTTGACGGCCGTTAAATATTAAACGGAGGGTCCCACTGGCAAGGGTTGACCCAGGACTTGAGCTGCCACGTATGCAGGTACCTACATTGAATATTGTTGAGTGTTTGCTACAAATAGCTTCACAATTCAACTAAAAGAATTCTTTTTTATTGTATCTTAGAACTATATAAGTTTCAAAGTTGAAAGTATTTATTTATTTATTATTTAATTTGTATTTTTTTAATTACTATTTACAAGAATGTACAAGATGTCACGTGTCACAATCATTTCGCTTGATTCAGGCACTTATTTCCTCGGATAAGATTATTAATCAATTAAATTAGCAACTAATGATGACAATAGTTGAACTTTTGTTAAAAGTTAATGAAATTTTAAACAAATGATATTTAATAATAATAATAATAATAATAATAATAATAATAATAATAATAATAATAATAATAATAATAAGGGTGTTATTCGGGTCTTTCCATGCTATTTAGGTTGTTCAAATTTTAAAATCTAGAAGTTGAATTCGCATTCGGTTCGGTTCGGGTAAGGACCGAACATCCAAAACATGAATTTGAAATCAGTTTGAATCGAATTTCTAGTTTTTTTAGTCTGCTTCAAACGATGAACACCCTTATTTTATCCTGAAAAACTTTTGATTATTCCGATAGACCCTAATGAAAATCTATACGTGATAAATAAGTAACTGACTGCGCCACGTGTCACACTCTCTGTGAGTCACAAATGATCACTCGCTTCTATTATTTCATTCACTCGTATTCTATTACAAAAATTTTAAACTATCGTATTATAATTTTTAAATCTTTATTTTTAACTATTTAAAAATTAATTTGTTCAACCTATGTAAAAATGGGTTTCTAAGCTAGTATTTAAATAAATAACTAAAGAACCTATTGAAATATATATCCAAAAACCTGTTTAACAGGAAACCTATTGCAAGAGGCAAACGCAATGGTAACGGCAGGGTTGAAATGGGCACCAGAGATATGTCCGACGGAGTACACCATGACCATAACCACCAACCCCCACACGATGGATATTCCGGGCAAACCGATCACCTTATCCTTGTCGGTATTCACCACCACAGCCGCGCACCCGGCAAATATAACGAAATATGTTCCAAGAACCTCCGCTATCAACTGTTCATTATAACAATTGATCACCAAACTTCGTCACTTGTGCATTAATGACTTGTACATAAAGATAAATTTAATTTAATTGTTTTTTTTATGTTTTGAATTTAAAATGGTTAGGTGGTTGTTAATCAGATTATTGACGAATTTAGGTGTGGACGACGACCAACCAAAAGATGACAATGATAAATTAATTAATAAAAAAATATTTTTTTTATAAGACTATGAAGTTTAAGAATATAATTATTTCAGATCTGAAATGTAAGGTCTATATCTCTTCACAAATAAATAATTTAAGGATGAGTTAACTGTCATTTTTGTTCATACGGGTTGATTTTTGACGTTTCAGTCCAATTTTTAAAAAAAATGCATCAATTTCTTCCCTAACATACTGGTAACGTGCCACTTCAACACAAAAAATAAAACTCAGTTAAATCAGACAGGTTTATTAAAAGGTATATTGTCTTTTCATTTGTTAGACATAACATAAGGAGAAAATAAAAGATATATGAGTTGATAATAATACTCTTCATTAAACTTGTCTGACTTAACTGAGTTTTAATTTTTGGACTGAAGTAGCATGTTTCCCGTATGTCAGGAAGGAAACTGGTGCATTTTTGAAAATTGGACTGAAATGACAAAAGTAAACAAACAGAAGGACGAAAATGATACTTAACTCTTTAAAGATAGATAAAAAGAATCTATGTACTTAAACCAAAATTACAATTAAATAATGATACATTTGGTTTTCAAAACTATCCAAACCAAACAAAAGAATGTTTTAGTTACCGACCGTTAAATAATATAGCAAACACCACAATAATATTACACGAGACCAGATCGCAAAAAAAAAAAGTTTTCTTTTTATATTCTCAATTGACAAAGCTATTAGAGTTGACGTGTTGCTCTTTTAAGATCAAAGGTTCGAGCCATGTTAAAAACGAATTTCAAGTTGTTAAAGAAATGGCAATTTATAGTAAACTATTAGAAAGAACCGACGTTAGATAAGCATCGATTAGATAACCGGCTGACCAGCAGTAGGGCACACCTTTAGCTCCGCCGATTAAAGTGATGTGTAACAAATTTGTACCATACTTGTTTGTAATCTATGAAGGTTGTTATCTTGATTACGATGTTATACCAAACAAGTCAAATTATAGAGACTAGCTATATTTCCATATCAATGAAAAAAAATCCACTTTTGTCTCCTAAACAATTGATATTTCATTGAAAAAAAAACAAGAAACAAAAGCAAAAACAAAAACTTTTCCTTTTTATTAAAGTCGTATTCACATGATTCAGGAGACTCAAAAGGATCAAGCATGATTTTACCTTTAAACTTCATATAATTCAGAAATAAATAATAGAGTTAAATGTCATTTTCGTCATTATGGTTTGTCCAATTATGTTAATTCATGCCAAATTTGAAATTTGTATCATTTTCGTCCATGACATTTTTGAAACATGGCAGTCCATCCAGAAAACTAAGGTTGAATCGAATAATTGGACAAACAATAGGGACGAAAATGGTCGTTAAATCATGTTTTTTTGGATGGAACTAGCATGTTTCAAGAATATCATGGACGAAAATAATACAAATTTAAAATTTGGCATGAACGATAATAATTGGACAAACTACAGGACGAAAATGACAGTTAAGTTAAATAATAACAATAACAATAAAAAGGGAAAAAAAGGATAACTAACCTTTTGAAGAAAAGAAACAGACGGAAAACAGCTAGTAGTTGTATGAGTTTGATCTTCTGTATTGAGGGTTACAGCATGGTGGCCGTCCGCCACCGTCGCCGCTGCAGCTCCTCCGTCAATCTCCGGCATGGGCAGAGTTGTGTTGTGTATGAAATGGATATGATGGGAAAAGGATTGTAGTGTGTTTCCCTAAAAGTGGCCCATATTTATGGAGGAAGAGAGGGTTTGACTTATTCCAAACGTATTTGACTTATTGGCATTTATTATTAGCATCATCCCTTCACATGCTCCTCTTCCAACGAAGAGAATAAGTAAATGATATATTTTTCAAAAGTTTTAATCACGTCACTTTTTTGAGGGTGGAAGGGGGGCGCCAAAATAGAAGAGTGGTTCACAAGATTTAGCTAGAATACCGTCGCAAGTGGTGTGGGTTGGTTTGAGTTGAAATAGATTAAGATAACGTGGCAGAGTATAATTGGGTGATGGTGTGGGTTCATAAGAATAAGATGGACCAATGGTGTTTAATAAGTGAGTTGCGTCGAGCCAGTTTCCAAGGTTGAGTTTAGACCGCTGGGTGTCGGCGGCGGTTTGGGGCGTGGGTTGCCCTTCAACGCCAGCTTTTCCACCCCGGCTTGGCGTTGGGCTGGGCGTTGCCCCCCTGGCGTGGGGATTCCGCATGGCGTGGGGCGGGGGGACAGGATGAGTTGGCTGGCTTTGATTGGTTGGTCCAATATGGTTGGCTATTTTAGGCTGGCCACGCCCCTCCACACCCCACTTTTTTTGAGTTGGCCTAATGGAGCCTACCTCCAACACGTGTTGTGCAAAGCCCCCCACACCCCGCGGTCTTACAACAACATGAATCGAGTTGATTTGATTTGTAATCTTTACTTCGAGATGGAAATTGAGATTGTATTCGACTTGACTAATGTTGTGAATTTTGATGACTTGAGTGTTTTGATATACAAGTTTCAAATGACAAGTTAACAATAATCTTTAATTGATAATAACTACCAACATACAAGAAGAATTAAGGATAAAAATTTATCTGAGCATGCTAATGTTGGCTCGAATGCTTATACGAGCCAAGTAACTCGAGCCAAATCAGCTTGATCTCAATAAC
The DNA here is from genome assembly GCA_947069175.1 of Scalesia atractyloides. Classification (NCBI taxonomy): domain Eukaryota; kingdom Viridiplantae; phylum Streptophyta; class Magnoliopsida; order Asterales; family Asteraceae; genus Scalesia; species Scalesia atractyloides. The sequence continues at coordinate 67,845,773 of CAMTDV010000004.1, read as the reverse complement.
AAGCAACTAAGCAAGCATTTACTGAGCATGTTACAAACAAGTTATGAAAAGTCGAACCACGTATAAGATAAATCAAGTCTGGCCTATTAGCTAGTAAAAAGGTTAATTTATTATTTGTATTGGCATAATTTTTTTTAAACTTACCTAGGATTGGGACTATATGAGGCGATCATACATTTGTTTCCAGCAAGGAGATCAAGAGACCCGACGATTCCTTTCTGATGAACTATTCCTTTCTGATGAACGTATTTTGCATATCATCTTCGTCATTGATTCAATCTCGTCGTTTGTTTTGCGTTCTAGGTTTAGAAAAGGGAAATAGAAATCATAATGTGTCATTAATTCAATATATCATCGACTTAAATATGCTAGTAATTATCAATTCATCAATTTGATTTCATCACCTACTTTTTCCTACGATGAAGTTAACCTTTCAAAAAATAAAACCGACTTTTCCCTAGTTCACTTCACCCCACTTTAATGGAAAAAAGAATAATTCAATTTCCTAACATATCGTTAACATATTAACAACTCTTTAATGTCTCTTAACGTAAGAAGGGAATGGTGTGCAACGTCAGTTAACATGTCATGTCACGCTTAACGCCTCAAATTTTGTAGTACACCCCAAGGCCTAAGTGTTTAATTGTTTCAACCGATTATATGTTTTGGGTTTCAATAATACTCTAAAGTTAATATTTTTTCTTTAAATTTTAGCTATGTTGGTGAAGTTGGTTGATCTGCTTGTGTTGTTATTTGTATTCTGCATATATTCAAAACTTTACAACATTTGAGTATGTGCAACTTATTGAATTACCGTTATGGAAGATCAAAGACTTAACTATGGGAACTTTGCTATTTTGATAATGAAATTTAAGATAGTAGATAAAAAGAGAGAAAAGCTTTATATACATGTTGTTTTCTTTTGTTAAAGAATGAATTGTCTATAAAACACTTAAATAAAAACATAAACAAATTCATTATAACGAAAAAAACTACAAACCTATCATTTAATGTTAAAAAAAAAAACACATAGGACATTTCATTGAAATTACAAAAAATAACATAATAAATAAATATAGAATATTTCAATCGTCATTATGAAGACCATATTTATTCTTGATGCATTCACGCAACTTCAAGGTTAGATCATGTTGCAGTCCTAGAGTAATGGGGATGGCTTTCGACAAAATTTTAAGATCAACCGCCATTTGTTGATCCTTTCTTAGTTAAAGGCGTTCTTGTCGATTCCCATCTTGTTTTTGCATATTCTCAAAACGTTGTCTTCCAATGTCGGTTAATGCTTCTAGTCTTTGATTTATTTCTAAAAACCATCGGTTGTAGTCAACAACGGACGCCAAATACGTTCTTTTTTCCGTTCCCCTTCCACCCCTCCTTCCAGCCGGACATGGGGGTTCTTCATATGTTGATTCTTCATCTTCGCCATACTTGTAATCGGTCTCGTTGAAGTCAATATTAACTCAAACGTCAGAAAATTGACTCGCATTTTGGGTGGACGATGAGGATATGAACTTCTTTGACGTTCGAGTCTTTGGTAGCGGGACAAGATGCCATTTTGAGCCCTTCCTAAAAAGATCCCAAGGTTTAATGTAGGTGAGCGTGCTTTTTTTTTGCTTGCAATTCTACCAAAGCTTCTTGTTGGATGTGAGCATCGTCTTGGCTACTATCCCTATTGTTCTTCAACCGGGTACGGTAGTCATATCCCTTCTCTTACTCGTTATTTGATCCCTAGTACGGTAGTCATCCGGTTTATCGATTTGGGCCAAAAACTTGACCATAATTCTAACCCAAAACTCGTTTTGTTGTTGATAGTTTACTAAAACAAAAAATAAATATTAACAAATAATTTTAATGATGTAAAACAAAATTAACAATGTATATAAAGAAATAAAAAGTCAAATTAGTAACAAATAATTTTAATGATGTAAAAAAAAAAAGTAGAAATGATTAAAAAATTAATATTTACCAACTTTAAGGTCCTCGCATATGTCGAGCCAAAGCAAATACTTCAACTGTTGACCACAGCGTATGTGGTTTCTTGTTCTTCGGCTCATCGGCGTCTTTTTTCTTATGAGACCGTTTCCGAGGCCGGACGGTCCAGCCTTGTCCGGTCGCTCAGGCACCACCTTGGTTTGTGACTCGAGAAAACTAGAGCTTGCGGCATTTGAGCTCCTAGTTAATAACACATTACATTTTGTTGAAAACCAAACGCATTCATAGGCATGTTTTGTATCATTCTAAAAAGGTTGTGATTTGGAATGTCAACGTTTTCAAAAAAAAACTTTGGATTAATCGGATAACTAGCCAGCATTTGGGTGTTTGGCGCGTTTGAGGTGTTTGGACAGTTCGTGTCTTGTTGAGGTGGTCGAAAGTTGGGATTGAATGGGTTTCATAGAGATACATCTTGAGTAAAATTTGTTGAGTAGAATTTGAGTATATGATTTGAGAGTATAAGAAATTGAAAGGATATGAATTTTGTGAGTAAAATTGGTAAATATAGAATTTAAATAAAGGTACCTTAGGTTTTCTTAATGGAACATGACCGTTGGCAATAGGCATGTTTTGAAATTCTCACCAGTTCACTCATAATTTCAAACCACGAGCCACCCACAAAACGAGCTATTTACGAGGAGCGGGAGGCGTACCGGCGTGGAATGGGGCAAAAAAATAGCCATTTGAAACCTTCTTTTAACCATTTGAAAATGTTTATTATGTCCAATGACAATAAAAATAGCCAAATTTTCTTCAAAACTTATTGACTGTCACACCCAACTGATGACGAAAACATCAAGACGAGACGTAATAGATTGCTAAAAACAACATAATACTAAATTTGCGCCAATAATTCAAAATTTCATTTCATTTCACCAAATCAAACATTACATTGTTCATGAAAATGGAAAGTACGACAATTGGAATTTCAAAACTAACAATATTAAAATGCATAAATTAAAACTAAGTGAGTATCTAATTCACCCTAAATCTTCTCTTGCGAAATCATCATCAAATATTTCCTTTAACATGCCTAAAATATCCATCAACACAAATTATGTCGGTGAGCATACTATTTTTTCTACATAACATAAGTATAAATAAATCTCAACTCTACATGTTTTTTCTACATAACATAAGTATAAATAAATCTCAAATCCACATGTTATTTGTATACTAAGTCATATAATCATACTAGCATGCAAGACTAAATATCAACCCAAAGTTTCCACTGGCGTAACTTTATTACCGAAGTGAATAAGACTGTAAAGATTGAATACTTAACAGTGAGCCAACAAATGAGGCGGTGTGCTAATCCTATAACGCTATACATGTTAAGGGAGGTTTTTTAAAGTTAATGATAGATATCATGGCATAAGATTGTTCTAGCATGTATGAAGATTTAGCATAACAAGTAAGCATGTTAAAGGAATGAGTGTTTGCAAAAGATTGATTGTATACGTGTGATTGTGTATTTAATTATGGATACATGTTGTAACCCAAATAGTGTTTAAAGTGTAAAATGGGTCAAGTATGAACTCACGGTTCACGAAGATTTCCACAAAAGTAAGTAATTAGTCTTGAAGGATGAGTTACCAAAGTTTACCCCAAAATGGTAAACAAATATGTATGAGTATGAGAATTTAGGATTGGAATATAAATGAAAAACTTATAAGTATGAAAATACATAAAAACATATCTTGCCTAGATACTTATTTGGAAACTATTTTTAGTTTGTGTTTTTCATGAGTGTTACACCCATTAGAAGTTCAAAATAAGAAGTCTAAAGCTAAGATAATTTCCACGTTAGCACATAACATTCAACCATGGGTTCGGTTGATATTATAGTTCAGTTTTTGAAAGTATTATGTATGTATATTATTATGTATATTATAGTCATGTATTTATCATGTATTAGATATAGGGTAATCGACTAACCTCAAGATTTTCACCATTGCACAAAATCACCATAGGGATGATTCAGATGGTCATGAATACAAGTATGAAAAACATAACTAAACTATCTATTTGCTAAGTAACCAAGTGAGGTATCACCTAGAGGAGTACTTCCAACATTGGGAGATTGGAGGCTTGGTATAGGTTACTCACTTTATGACTTGGAGATTACTTAGAAACTTACAAGGACTTAAAAGAAGTCATATGAACCTTAAAGTTGCTGGAAAAAAAAACCTTAACGCAAGACCTTTAACATGGAAGTTTGTTGCTGACTTGGTTTGGTGCGAAAATGTTCCAAAAACAAAGTAAAGATGAACATGTTCATAAAGTTTAACAAAAATCCTCACTTGGACCTCAAAAATGGTAGTATACCAGCTTCGTTTACCTAGGTAAACATGTGTTACCTCCTAGAGGTTATCCAAGGAAGGAGAAGAAGAAAAGCAAGAAGAAAAGTGTAAGAAAGAAGACCAAAACTCACTATTGTGGTTCTTGAACTTTCTTCCAGAAGTTGAATTGAATTATTAGAGAGTGATTGAGAGTGAGTTAGAAATGGTGAAAGTGTTTTGAATGTATTAAGGCTTGGTATTTATAAGTGAGATAAGTGGTTGGAGTTTTAAATGAGTTAGTTGGGGTTTCAAATGAGTTGGTTGGGAGTTAGAAGGGGGAAATTTCGTTTTTGGTCCTTGTGGTTATTTTGTTGGTTATCTGGTGCTCAAAACACATAGTTAAGCATGTTTTTTGGTGTTTTAAGTGTATGCAAGCATGTGTAATATTAATCACATATTAATAATAAATAAAATTTTATCTCGATGTATGGCTCAGTTTTTAATTAAAAACGTGTATTCGCGAAACGTTTACGTATTATGCAAGTATAATGAAACAAGGATTGTCACACCCCCAAATTACCACTTGTGGAGTTTTACCGCGAGGCGCGTGACGTACTAGGATCTAGCCACTAATCATGTCAAACCAATAACAAATATTATAAAACAAAGTCATCATGTCCAACATGAATATTGAATTTCAAATTAAACATTTCAAAGATGATACGTGTCCAGCGGAAGCAAACGTAAGGGTTTCAAATAGCCAAACCAATATGTTTCTAATTTGCAAAATATTAAATGTTGGTAACGCCTAACACGCCCCATGACACTCCTAGCTCCTCAGACTGCAGTTCCCAAGCGATTTGTATCTAATGACCTGCAAGCATGCAGAAAAAAATGTATGAGCGATAAAGTCGGCGAGTTCATAGTTTTGTTTAACGTAAAACAGGTTGATGTTTAGTTTAATGACATGTCAATAATAAACTCGATACCGAAGTGACTGTTATGTTTTTGTGCCCTCATTAATGCTTATCAACATTGGCCATGTGTTTAAGGTCCTTAGTTCACGCCCGTCCTCCCAGGTACGGTGTGAGGTTTGTCAAGCCTAATAGCGCTATCAACTAATACCTGTTGCCTCCAAGGCAACTAGTCGGTAGTAAGTAGGGACTTTCATGATAAAGTTGAGTTTATTAACTTACATCGAAATTAACTACAACATTTATAAAAAGTATTCCTCCAAGGAATAATAGTTTGTCCCCCCCGGGACGCATGCTTGTGAAAGTGTAGTGAACTCACCTTAGTTTGCTCGGTATGTGTTAACTTACTTCTAGCGTTTAATAATGTGTTAGATCCGTTAATCGCGACCTAATGTATATTAAGCGTGAGTCTGTAATAGGTAGGGTCATGCAATACCCTAATGTCCAAACAACAGGTGTTTGCTGATTATAGTTAACAAGTTTAGCATACATTACATACAGTAACACACATTTGGATTTCTTTGATTGATGACATGTTAACTTGGATACATTAGCATATAATAAATTCGGAGGAAGTATGGAAAATATATATAAACCCGGTAATATTGTGTGAAACTCGGAGCCTTTAACTTAATAAACTCATACCCATTGAATTATATTAACCCCGCCCATTAATTAATATTACTCGGCCCACCAATTAAAATAACTCTGGCCCATCTAGTGACATAAGTTCGAGCCCCCTACTTGATTACATAAACTCGGTAACTATTCTACATGCACAAGCAACCTTGGAATATTATAACTAATTCGGACCACATATGAAGGTCACAAATTTCAAATCCTTTTATTAAGTTAAACTCGGAATCATGTGCATTTAAATAATTAATCCGGACCAATTGTCAAGTAACCCGGACCCAACACAATGTATAAATTTGGACTGTTTCTTTGTGCCTAAACTCGAAGACCATGCTCTACGTTAAACTCGGAACATAGAACATTCAATGGAACCTATCTTTGGATTTTAACTAAATTCTGGATGCCTTTATACTTAGATACAAATTCGGAGTGTACATTTAATAAATCCAGACATCCTTTAAACTTCGTGAAACTCGGACTATGTGAATGTCATATGTAACTTCGGAATGTAGTTAACATATTTAATAAATTCGGAAACATGCTTCCTTTCAACAAACCCGTAAACATCTATTTAATAAGTAAACTTGGAGATCAGTAACTCGGATTACATAATACTTCTAGTATCCGGACTTTGTGATTTCACAAGGTCGGACAAAACCCTAAGCGCACTGTAACACGAAATGACCAATGTAATAGTTGTAGCAGTTCTACGCTCAAAATCTGTAACGCCCTGCTTTTTCGTACTTTCCTTAATTAGAAAGTCTGTTTGTATTCCTATTTTTGGAAACCTTTGTATTCTTGTAATTGTAACTCAGTTGTATCATCCGAGACTTTGATCATAAATGAAACTTATTCTTTCTTACAAATTCATGTTTTAACATATTTATACTCGTTCATACGCTTGATTTCATTATACTTATGATACTTGTTTACAATTCTTAGAAAACATACAATAAACTTGTCAATACGTGACATACATTAATTATACATCATTTGGACATACACGATACTTATTCGCAATTCATATACTTGATCATGCTTTTTAATACTTATCATTATGCTCACATTACATAAATAACCCTCATATTATGCTTTTTATGCGAAAAACACCTCGAAACATAACAAATACAAACTTCAGGGGCTAAATGTGTCAAAATCAAAGAAGTTCACGGCCACAACCCCCTCGTGTGCCGCGACCGTGTACCCCTTTTCTTCTCGCGCCCTGCCAGAAGGCATAATCCGCATAATTGTATTTTCAGCTCTTGGATTGAGCAATGGTGTGTTTGTTTAGTTCGTTTTCTTACATTTAAGACACCCTATCTAACCCTAATCCTCAACTATAAAACCCACACTACCTCCATACTTCCTCCACTTTACAAACACTCCAATCTCTCTCTCAAACACTCTAAATCCAGCTGAGAAATCAGTAGCAAGACAGATTCACTACAAGTTGCAAAAGCGATCATAACCTCACTTATACTTCATCTTTTTCATTCATTCTTTCTTCCTAGCACTTAGAACAACCTTAGGTATGTTTCCACAGGTTTTCCATCGAAAACCAAGGCTGGAACATCAACCAAATAAGGTTAAAGGTGCAAGAAACTTCCTGTTTTGTATAAAACTTTCTCAAAACTTATGTTTCTTCAAACAAACCTATGTTCCTATGCTCCTAAATCAAGACTATGATTAGTGAGCTTAAACAAGGTTGTTCCATCCATCTAGGAGGTGTTAAGTCCCTCCAAACTTTCTATTTTGTAAGGGTTTTTACCCACAAGTGTTGTATCCATCAAGCTTGTTCTTGAAACAAAACTTGTAATGGAAGAGTGTGATTCCTTGGAAGCCATGCTATCCTACCTTGAATCCACCCCTCACTTGATGTTTTCTCATATCTATCCCAAGTAGTTTGCTATCCTAAAAGTGACACAACCCCGTCTAGCCTTCGACACTTAGTTCACACTTTCTATGTCGATGTCGGCTCACTCGGGTCGAAGATTACTTGGCTAATTGGTATAGGGATCTCTTGTACTTTATTTATTTCATTCATGACCATCCGAATTGTCCTTGTGGCAATTTGTGTATTGGTGAATCATACAATGAGGTTAAATGGATGTTCATCATCCTACATCCATGCTTGACTTACATGACCTTCATGATATATATGTTAGACCTACTATGTATTATATTATGTATGAATATCTAAATTACATAACCAAACTCATGATAATAATCGTTATGGTTACTTGTTAAGATAATAGGTTCTATCATCTAAGCCTTAAACACACCGTTACGATTCTAATGGGTATCTAACCCATGAAACCATACTTCACCTCTACGGTTGTCATAGTGTCAAAAATGGGTGTATTGAGACTAGATGATTACTTTTTCCATATTCATACTTTTTGCACTTTACATTCTAAATCCGAATATTCCGTTATCACTCCAAATACTCACACACCTTCTTTTTACCCCATGTAGGGTAATCTCGGTGTTCCATCTATTTAGGGTGGACTAGATACACACCTAGATTCAACTTATGTATTTCGTTTCATGTTGTATTGCCATTTGAAACTTGTTGTATTTCTATTTCGAAACATGTATTATCAATTTAGCATCAATGAAATTTTGAGTTGTTAAATATTGTCGCGAAGTAGTGTTATGACGTTTTGAGCAATTTATTTGTATCATCCCGATGTTTCCGCCATCAGTTGGGGTGTGACAAAATCCCTAATCAACGAAGTTATGAATTAAACAACAGTTTTGCAGTTTCTAGCATGTCAATAACATCCTAATATCAGGCAGCAATTTCACATTCGTGCATAAACATTCCTACATTCATTCAAACATGATTACATAAACATAGAACGTTGTTTGGATTTCTAGGGTTTGCATGGAATCAAAAGAACGGAATCAACAACGTGTAATATAAACATTTACCTTAGATCGATTTAGAGTTTGCTCTAGAAGAACTGAGAGATCAAGGATCAAAGTTTAGAGATTTGTGACGCCCCAAATGATTGTCGCGAAGTAGTGTTATGACGTTTTGAGCAATTTGTTCGTCTCATCCCGATTTTTCCGCCATCCGTTGGGGTGTGACAGATTGGTATCAGAGCCATAACTATAGGGAATTACGAAAATTGCTATGCTCTTGACCTAGTCTATAGATTAAGTGTCCAATTATGACCATTCTTGATTCATGCTTAAAATGTTAATTCTTCCTACTTTGATCCTATCTCTTCTTTTGTCCTAAATATACAACGTGTCTTTCCTAAGACACTTACACAAATTACTCACTTGAAGACACTCGTATTACATCAACGAGACGATTTGCACTAAGATAGGCCCAATGGCCCATAATTTTTGGTGAAATCCCTCATTCCGCGTTTACGATTTTTTACACGAAGTTACGCCATCAAGTTAGGAGTGATATCCACATCTTGATGGAAGACTTCCATTTCAAACTCTAGTGGACCCTTACCAACGAGTCGGAATCCGCTCCTCGTTTGGTAGGTACCAACCATAGGGTACGATGTTATCAAGTTAGGGGTGAAACCCGCACCTTGTTAACTAGTCCCATTCCTCGATTTTCAATCTCGCCAAAGTCTCGTATTTTCGATCGACTAGGGACATGTAGTAACTGGAAGGGTGAATACCGTTAGTCGCTTCTCGATGAGAGTATTCTACCTATTAGGCCAAAGCATGTTTCCCTAACACGAAAGGATCTTCGATTCACTTTGGAATAGTCGACGTTTCTCTACCGAAACATTCCAATGTTTTATTGAGCCTCTCTTTTATGATTAATCAATTTTGATGTTTTTATACTTTGAATGTTTGTAACTTCGATTCATTTACACAAATTGCGCTTTTCTCGCAATCTCAAACAATAATAACCCTTCATGAACAAACTAAATTTACAATCTATTATGTCAATATTTGTGAGTTTACAATATAACTTCTTGTTTTGCCTATGTAAACTATTTGAAACTATGCGCTACATGTTACATGCTAAATATGTAAATGTCTTTTCTCAAAAACATTATGATCAAGTCTCATCTTTTATCATCAACCTTATAGATGTCTTCAAACTGTTTCTCCAACTCCAAGAGGAACTCCAAGTCGAGCTCAAGCAAGAGATGCTTGCGTTCATGGCTAAGCGGATGGCCCAAGTAATTCCAGATATTGTGAGTAAGTTTACCGCTAATACCCCCAACTCGTTAGTCAATTCCAAGGTTGCCTAGCCGAAGCCTACCTCTTTCAGCTACAAACACTTCATTTCTTGCAACCCTAGGCCATTTACTGACAATAATGGTGTCACCGCAATGCTCGAATGGTTCGAGAGCATTGAAGTGACGTTCATCAACAGTGAATGTCCCGAGCATTTGAAAACCCGAAGCGCAACGGGCGTCTTCCAATCACGAGCTTTCGAGTGGTGGACGAACGAGCGTAACCTTCGCTCCAACGAAGAAGCCTATGCCCTCCCTAAGCCTGAGGTTAGGGAAATGATAATGTTGCAATTCTGTCCTCCGCGCGAGCAAGAAAGGCTCGAGGAAGAGTTCTGGCACCTAAGGCAAATGAGTGACGATAACCTCGCGTACACCACCCGCTTCAAACAATTAAGCATCATCGTTCCCCACCTTGTAAACACGCCCAAACGTGCGATCAGGAAATACCTCAACCGTCTTCCTCCCGCCATTCGTGGCGCCATCCAAGCCTCAAGACCCGACAACAAGGAGCTGTGTTATCATCTAGCCGCTTGAATTAACGATAACCGCGTGCGAGATAAGCTATTCAAAACCCCCATCTCCAACAAATCGGTGAACCAAGCCACCACCAAACCCAGCGAACCCAAGTCTCAACCGCAAAACAATAATGGCAAGAAACGAAAGTTTCAAAACCAAAGTTGCAACGCAATTACACCAGCTGCTAACCCAAATCCCCCTCAAGAACCCGCTAGAAAACCGTACATTGGGACTCATCCCAAGTGTGCCTTATGCCATCACCATCACCCAGCCAACATTGTGTGCCACCATTGCGCCAATTGCAATCGGTTCAGACCTATAAACGCCGCTTGCCTAAATGGTCATGCACCACAAGGCAACCAAAACCAACAACCACCGCAAAACCAAAACCGCCAAGCTCCTGCCAATAATGTTCAAGCCTGCTTCAAATGCGGTGATCCAAATCACCTTCGTCCCCAATACCCTCAAAACAATCAGGAACAACCGCAACAGCCTCGTGGACACGCCTTCAGCCTCAAAGCCAAACAAGCGCAAAACGACAACGAAGTCGTGAACGGTACGTTTCTTGTAAACCATTTATATGCTTCTTTACTATTTAATACTGGTGCGGATAAGAGTTTTGTATCCATAGAATTCGAACCAATGTTAAAATGTACACGTTCTAAACTTCCAAAATCTTTCACTGTCGAAGTTTCCAATGGCAAGTCTATCACTGTTGACTTCGTTCTTCGCAATTGTTTTCTCACCCTCAATAATCATGTGTTCTCTATCGATCTCATACCTATGCAATTGGGTAGTTTCGATATCGTAGTAGGTATGGATTGGCTTCGTAAGAACCATGCTGAAATCGCTTGTCACGAAAAGTTTGTTCGATTGCCTCTTCCGTCTGGCGACACTTTGCACGTCTATGGAGAAAGACCCTCAAAAGGTCTCAAACTCATGTCATGCACCCAAGCGAACAAATACTTATGTAAGGAGTACTTTGCCTTTTTAGCCCACATTGTGGAAGAAAAGGGCAAGGGAAAAGACGTAACTGATGTCCAATGGTGTGCGATTTTCCCGACATTTTCCCTGAAGACCTTCCTGGTCCTCCTCCTCCCTGTTCTGTTGACTTCCGTATCGATCTCATTCCTGGCGCTCCACCTGACGCTAAATCCCCTTACCGCCTAACACCCTCGGAAATGCAAGAGCTATCTAGCCAACTTCAAGATCTTATTGATAAAGGTTTTAGATGCCCTAGTACTTCTCCTTGGGGCGCTCCCGTTTTATTCGTCAAGAAGAAGGATGGTTCGTTTTGGATGTATATCGATTATTGTGAGCTCAACAAACTCACCGTCAAAAACCGTTATCCTCTTCCTTGCATCGACGACCTTTTTTATCAACTCCAAGGCGCAACTTGTTTTTCCAAAATCGATCTTCGTTCTAGTTACCATCAACTTCGAGTCCTCGAAGAAGATATCCCTAAAACCGTCTTTCGCACTAGATACCATCACTACGAGTTCGTAGTTTATGCCATTCGGTTTAACGAATGCACCTGCGGTCTTCATGGACTTAATGAATCGGGTGTGTAAGTTATACTTGGATCGCTTTGTGATCGTGTTCATAGACGATATTCTCATCTATTCCAAGACACAAGATGAACACGAGCGACACTTGCGTCATATCCTCGAACTTTTACAACGTGAAAAACTAATACGCCAAATTTTCCAAGTGTGAATTTTGGCTAAAAGAAGTTCAATTTCTTGGTCATGTTGTGAACGAGAAAGGCATTCACGCCGATCCCGCAAAAATCAAAGTTGTAAATAATTGGATCGCTCCTAAGTCTCCTTCGAAATTCGTTCGTTTCTTGGTCTAGCTGGGTATTATCGTCACTTCATTTCGAACTTTCAAAAATCTCCGTTCCTCTCACGTCTTTGAGTCAAAAAGATAAATCTTTTGTTTAGGGTCCCGAACAAGAGGAGTCTTTCCAAACGCTCAAGGACATGCTTTGTAATACTCCTATCCTCGCTCTTCCCGATGGAAACAGCAATTTTGTCGTGTATTGCGATGCTTCAAACCGAGGTCTTAGTTGCGTTCTTATGCAACGGGACAAGGTTATCGCTTACGCTTCAAGACAACTCAAGATCCATGAGAAAAACTACACTACGCACGACCTTGAACTTGTTGCAGTTGTTTTTGCATTGGAGATATGGTGACACTACCTTTATGGTACCAAGTGTGTGGTCTTCACCGACCATAAGAGCCTTCGGCACATCTTCAATCAAAAGGAACTCAACATGCGTCAACGTTATTGGGTGGAATTATTAAACGACTATGACTGCGAGATTCGCTACCACCCTGGTAAAGCGAATGTTGTAGCCGATGCTCTAAGTCGTAAACCTCATGCGAAGAGTATGCACTGCTTCCAGATCCTAAGTAATCTTCAGGACCGAATTCGTAAAGCACAAGACTCGTCCATCAACGAGAACAATCTGTACAATGAGATGAAGTGTGGTGTTGAAGAACAACTCACGTCCAAAGCTGATGGTATGTTATGCTATCTCAATCGAGTCTGGATCCCGAATCGTGACAACCTTCATGACTTCTTGATGAAGGAAGCCCACAAATCTCAATACTCCATTCATCCTGGTGCCGACAAGATGTACTAAGACTTACGTACATCTTATTGGTGGCCTGCATGAAGAAAGATATCTCTCTCTACGTCTCGAAATGTCTCACGTGTTCTAAAGTGAAAGCCGAGCATCAACGTCCCTCTGGATTACTCGAGCAACCTGATGGCAGAGTATCGCTATGGCCTTCATCACTAAACTTCCTCGTACTTCTTCTGGTCTCGACAGCATTTGGGTGATCATTGACCGTTTGACCAAGTCCGCTCATTTCCTCCTCATTCGTGAAGATTACAAGGTCGAGAAATTGGCTCGTATCTACACGGATGAAATCATTTGTCCTCATGTATCCCCATTGACATCATCTCGGACCGTGATAGTCGTTTCACTTCGCGTCTTTGGCAAACCTTCCAAAAAGCTCTCGGTACTCATCTCAATCTTAGTACCGCTTTTCATCCTCAATCTGATGGTCAAACCGAGCGTACTATTCAAACTCTGAAAGATATGCTTCATTCCTGCGTAATTGATTTTGGTGGAAACTGGGATTCACATTTACCATTGGTAGAATTCTCGTACAGTAACAGTTATCACGCTAGTATCCAAATGGTACCATTTGAAGCATTATATGGCCGAAAATGTCGATCACCTATCTGTTGGCACAAGATTGGTGAAGCTCAAATCACTGGTCCTGAACTCATACAAGAAACAACTGGCAAGATTTTGCAAATACGTGATAACCTACTCAAAGCTCGAAGTCATCAAATCAGTTATGCTGACAAAAGACGCAAACCGTTGAAATTCAAAGTTGGTGATCAAGTACTTCTCAAGGTATCCCCTTGGAAGGGTGTAGTTCGTTTTGGTAAGAAAGGTAAACTCACACCTCGCTACATAGGTCCTTTCAAAATTCTCGAGAGGATTGGCAAGGTTGCGTATCGACTGGACCTACCTTAAGAGCTCAACAACGTTCATCCTGTCTTTCATGTTTCAAATCTCAAAAAGTGTCTAGCTGAAGAAGGACTTCAAGTTCCACTCGAAGATCTTCAAATCAGCGAGACCTTGCACTTCGTGGAGAAACCTGTCGAAATTATGGACCGAGGCGTCAAGCAATTGAGGCGTAGTCGAATTCCTATCGTCAAGGTTCAATGGGAATGTAAACGTGGCGCTGAGTTTACTTGGGAACTCAAAAGTGATATGAAGACTAAGTATCCGCTTCTTTCGTTGCAACTTCCTAAATTTCGGACGAAATTTCCTAAAGGAGAGGAGACTGTAACGCCCTGCTTTTTCGTACTTTCCTTAATTAGAAAGTCTGTTTGTATGCCTATTTTTGGAAACCTTTGTATTCTTGTAATCGCAACTCAGTTGTATCATCCAAGACTTTGATCATAAATGAAACTTATTATTTCTTACAAATTCATGTTTTAACATATTTATACACGTTCATACGCTTGATTTCATTATACTTATATACTTGTTTACAATTCTTAGAAAACATACAATAAACTTGCCAGTACGTGACATACATGAATTATACATCATTTGAATATACACGATACTTATTCGCAATTAATATACTTGATCATGCTTGTTAATACTTATCATTATGCTCACATTATATCAATAACCCTCGAAAACATAACACAATACAAACTTCAGGGGCTAAATGTGTCAAAAATCAAAGAAGTTCACAGCCACAACCCTCTCGCGTGCCGCGACCATGTACCCCTTTTCTTCTCGCCCTGCCAGAAGGCATAATCCGCAGAATTGTATTTTCAGCTCATGGATTGAGCAATGTGTGTTTGTTTAGTTGGTTTTCTTACATTTAAGACACCCTATCTAACCCTAATCCTCAATTATAAAACCCACACTACCTCCACACTTCCTCCACTTTACAAACACTCTAATCTCTCTCTCAAATACTCTAAATCCAGCTGAGAAATCAGTAGCAAGACAGATTCACTACAAGTTGCAAAAGCGAGCATAACCTCACTTATACTTCATATTTTTCATTCATTCTTTCTTCCTATCACTTAGAACAACCTTAGGTATGTTTCCATAGGTTTTCAATGGAAAACCAAGGCTGGAACATCAACCAAATAAGGTTAAAGGTGCAAGAATCTTTTTGTTTTGTATAAAACTTTCTCAAAACTTATGTTTTCTTCAAACAAACCCATGTTCCTATGCTCCTAAATCAAGACTATGATTAGTGAGCTTAAACAAGGTTGTTGCATCCATCTAGGAGGTCTTAAGTCCCTCCAAACTTTCTGTTTTGTAAGAGTTTTTACCCACAAGTGTTGTATCCATCAAGCTTGTTCTTGAAAAAAACTTGTAATGGAAGAGTGTGATTCCTTGGAAGCCACGCTATCCTACCTTGAATCCACCCCCTCACTTGATGTTTTCTCATCTCTATCCTAAGTAGTTTGCTAGCCTAAAAGTGATATAACCCCGTCTAGCTTCGACACTTAGTGTAACAACTCGAAAATTTGTTGTTATCTTTTTCTTTTATTTTTCGTTGTATCTCTCCTTGTAATCCCGAGATTCGAAATTAATTAAGAAAGTTATGTTAAATTAGTTATGTTTGTTATAATGATTATCGCATCTAATCGCTTATTAAACGCATATTCAATCGCAATCACAAGTAGTTATGCTACTATACGAGCCGAATGTGTTATTGTTTAATAAACACTTGTGCTATCGCATCGCTTATCTCATCGCATCGCAAAACGCTGTTAATTATGTGGACGTATGTTTTATGTGTTTTTATTTGTTTATGTTATGGTTACAATCGTTATCACAACG
This sequence comes from Scalesia atractyloides, assembly GCA_947069175.1. Lineage (NCBI taxonomy): Eukaryota > Viridiplantae > Streptophyta > Magnoliopsida > Asterales > Asteraceae > Scalesia > Scalesia atractyloides. Next base: position 67,829,733 of record CAMTDV010000004.1, on the reverse strand, counting down.
CTCTCACACGCACTAATCGCTAAATCGCACTATTAAATCAATTATAACGCTTAGTATAACAATCTAATACAAACAAAATCGCCGAACGAACACTTAACGCGAAATAATCGAACAATACTTGGCCAATCGGTCAAGTTCGGCCGAACTTGTGCATCACAAGTTCGCCCGAACTTGCCAAACCATCAAACTTCTCAAAACATCACAAGTCCGCCCGGACTTGTCTCATATATGCAAGGAACACACAAGTTCGCCGAACTTGTAACAAGTTCGCCCGAACTTGATACAAGTTCGCCCGAACTTGATGTTCCAGCTCACCATTCTCACTCCACCTATAAATACTCAGCTCCATTCCTCATTTGAACTTGCTGCAAGTTCGCCCGGAGCTCCCCAAAACCGAAACCCTTGTTTTCTAAGTAAGATTCAACCCGTTTTCACTACAACGACGTTCAACAACATTTTACAACGATTTTGCAAAAGGCTTTGTCTTTGTTTTCATCAAATCTCTTCTGTTTACAAAAATCTCCTATTTTTTATGCAAAACTTCTCTTTTTCACTTAGATCTACTCTTAGATCTGAGTAAAACCTTTAAATCATCCATTTTTACACAATATTCGCACTAAATGACGTATTTTCGTTCACTTGGAAGTGGAACAGGCGTTGTCAAGCAAGATCTCAGATCCGGAAGCACAAGGACGAAATCATCGCTTTACACAAGCTGGACTAACCCGTACGAACCATCAAGTTCGCCCGGATTAGCCCGAGTTTCTGTAAATGGCTAAACTCGCTCCAAAAGACCTCTCCAGTCTAAGTTTTACTCAGTGGCTTAAGGTTGGAGGGATGGACACTCGATTTCCTCAGCAAACGACGCGAAAACGCACGATTTGGATGCCAAAACAGTTAAGTTCGCTCGGAAAGCATCAAGTTTGCCCGAACTTGTCACCAGATTGGTGACCAAGTTCGACCGAACTTGATCAAATCTTCACCAATTTGCACAACTTCGCCCGAACTTGTACTGATTTCCAAGGAAACAGACAATTTCGCCCGAACTTGTATCACCCTTCCTCAAGAAGGACAAGTTCACCCGAACTTGTCTAGTTTCTCAGGAAACTTGACAAGTTCGCCCGAACTTGTACTTTCGAGTACAAGTTCACCATAACTTGTATACTGTTCTCTTACCCGTTAACCGTTTCAGCAATTCGGAAGACTGATACACTTCTGTTCGCTTACAGGCTGATCCGGAGCTCTCCTCAACTCGTCTCAGATCCCGTCTCTCTCCTAAAACGCACCGACAGTGAGTATACTTGAACTCCTTTTACGCTTAAACGCACTTTTGGGTGTCACATATGTTTCCTATATCAAATCACATCGCACGAATCTCAAATGCTTATTTGCAACCCGCTGTTACATGATTATACGTGAAATCTGCTGAATTGTATGTATTGCTAGATTGTTTGTACGCCACCCTTAACATGATAGTATACTAGAGGTTGACCCGCCACCCGGAGGCCCGGGGTTGTTAAGGCTCGCATTTTACATTTCTCATTTATTTTCTCTTTTAGGATGTGGACACTCGTTCGCATGCCTCGATCAATCGCGATTTGTTGGTTTGCTTGAATCTAAGTAGTTACATAATTCACATCTCTTACGTATGTCATGCGGTGTATGCTAAACGCTTTTATATCTATATTATACGCAAACCTGTATGCTCACCCTTACTTAATTGTATTGACGTTTTATTTTAACATATGTGACAGGTTGAGGATTACATTTGGATGCAAATGGACTTAGGTTTTGCTTTAGAAACGCATTGTAATAAATCTAGGGAATATCGAACTTGAATTTGTGTTATGAGAATCTTGATATTTTGTAATGTTATTTGAGGATTATATGTTAATAGTATGGGATATTGACGTTTAAATATTGTCGCTTAAGTAGTGTTATGGAATTTCTCATGACACAATCTAGTTCGCCTAGTGCCGCGCCCCGATGATTCCGCCATCGGTTGGGGTGTGACAGATTGGAATCAGAGCCATAACTGTAGGGAATTAGGTAGAATTGCCATGTTCGGCCTAGTCTACAGTCTAAGTACCTAATTTGACCAATATTTGACTTAAATACTTAACCTACTTGCCATAAATGCCTGAATATGCCTTTCCTAAGGCTAACACAATTTACACGCTTGGAAACGCTCGTATCACACAAAACGAGTGATCAAGTCGAGAATAGGTGTGAAAACCGAGAACTCTCTATAAGAACATTCACTCCACGCATTCTCTATCGCAGGAGATACTTTCGTTGAGTTAGGAGTGATATGCAAACCTCGACGAAGATCTCCATTTATCTAGTGGAACTCCCGATTTAAGTTATGGGTGAAACCCGCATCTTAATAACTAGTTCCGCTCCTCGATTTTCAATCTCACCAAAGTCTCGATTATTTCGACGACTCGGAACACGACATAACTGGAAGGATAAATGCCGTTAACCATTGTACAGCGAGAGCATTTGTCTATTAGGCCAAATCGTGTGTCCGAACTCGGAGAATTCTCGAACCACTTTGGGGTAGTCGCTGTCTCAAAACCCAGGATGCTCCCAATTGATTTAAGCCTATTATCGCCGATTTTATGCATCATCGAGTTTATTATTATTTATGTGTTTAAATTTTAAGAATTTTCGTTTACTCGATTTCTCGCTTTATTGATTTTTCGTATTATCGATTTCTCCCTTTATCACTCTTCGCTTTATGAAGTATGCACAACTCGCACAGCTCCCGTAATCTAAAACGCTAAATAATGCACCAACCAAACTAAAACGCTCATCTTTCTTACACGCATGTCCCCATGCTCAATGTTACTCGCTTATCTCACTTATATATATCGCTTATGTCTCGCTTATATCTCGCATCTCATACGCGCTACACTTTACTTATAAGAAGGTGAATACGTGCAAAGTGTATGCTTACATGAATTATGTGACTACGTGCTTATGTGCTTATGTGCCTACGTGTTTGCCTGCCTACGTGTTTACTTGTCTACGTGTTTTTTGTGATTTTGTGCATTACTTGACTAATAATAATAATAAACTTTTAAACATAATCCCTCTATAATCGAATCTCATCCAATCAAATCCTTTATGTAGATGGCATCAATGGGATCTCACACTCTCGCACCGCTCAGCGCAACAACACTGACAAACGCATCGCCTCTCTTGTAGCCAAGGAAATAGCTAAGGTGATCCCACAAATCGTCAGCGAGATATATGCGGTCAGCAGCAACTCTTCAGTTGATTCCAAGAATGATGCTCCAAAATCCCGCTTCAGCTTCAAGCAGTTTAAAGCCTGCGGTCCTGCAGCATTCACCGGAGAAGACGTACCAACCAAGTTGTTTCATTGGTTCGATTCGATTGAAGTCACCTTCAGACAAAGCGGATGCCCTAAAAATATCCGCACTGTTAACGCCACTGTCTTTCAGTCAAGGGCACTTGACTGGTGGACCGCCGAGCGCAACAGGCGCGGTAACGACGAAGCTTACTCTCTCGCGTGGGAAGAACTTAAGGAGCTAATGATCAAAGAGTTCTGCCCACCTCACGAAATCCAGAAGTTGGAAAATGAGTTTTGGGGTATCAAGGAAAATGGTGGTGACAATGCTGGTCTCACCACTCGCTTCAAACAGCTCAGCCTTATCTGCCCAGGTCTGGTGGATACTACCGAAAAGGCAATCAAGAAGTATCTCCGCACTTTACCAGATTGCGTAGCCGACTTTGTTCAAGCAGATCAACCCACTACCATCGAGGAAACTTACCAGATCGCCGCTGAGATCAACGACAAACGGGTTCAAGCTGGTTATTTCAAAAACTTGACCAAGAATCCCAACCAAGCCACCATTGAGCCAAGTATCAATACTGCTCCACCTCAAGTCTCCAAAACAAGTAACCAGAATCGCAAGCGCAAGGGAAACAACAAGAACTGCGCATTGGTCCCCGCTCCAAGCTCTCAGCCTCACCAAGCCGCTACTCCAAACGCATCAGCTGCTAAGCGTGCGTACACAGGACCTTACCCACTGTGCTCTAAGTGCCCATATCATCACGTAGTTGGAGGGAACTGCCGCTTTTGCGCCAACTGCAATGTTTATGGTCATTTCACGGCGCATTGTCGTACTGGTCCTCGTCAGCGAGCTCCTCCCGCCCTCGCAGCTCCGCCAGCTCCTATCAATGCTGCTCCTGTTAACCAAGCACCGCCAGCACCAGTAATTCAGGCCCGCACTTGTTACACATGCGGTGACCCGAATCACTAGCAACGCTTGCCCAAACCGTGCCATCAAGCAAGAGCCACAGCACCAGCAGCCTCAGCAACAGCCACCACCACAGCCTCAGCAACAACAACAGGCTGCACGTGGACGAGCCTTTAACCTCAATCATCGCCAGGCTCAGAACGCCAACTATGTTGTCAATGGTACGTTCCTTGTCAATGTATTTATGCTTCATGTTTATTTGATACTGGTGCCGATAATTGTTTTGTATCGTTATAATTCTAAAAGGTTTTAAAATGTAAACGCGCTAACTCCCAAAGACTTTCGATGTGGAAGTCGCCACCGCAAAAACTGTTACTGTTAACTCCGTCCTACGTGGTTGTACTCTCGATCTCAACAACCACATCTTCTCGATCAATCTCATACCTATGCAATTAGGTAGCTTCGATATCATTGTAGGCATGGATTTTCTTCGTGAAAATCATGCTGAAGTTGTATGCTTCGATAAAATGATTTGTTTTCCTCTTTCGAACGGTGATCAACTCCATGTTTACGGTGAAACTCCCTCAAAGAAGTTGATACTTTTGTCATGCACTCGAGCACACAAATGTTTGCGAAAGCAATGTGTTGCTTTTCTAGCACATATCGTGAACCTGGGGAAAGAAAAGAAAACCTTTAAAGACGTCCCCGTTGTTTGTGAATTTCCTAAGGTCTTTCCCGACGATTTACCCGGTTTACCCCCTACTCGTGATGTCGAATTCCGTATCGATTTGACTCCCGGTGCTACTCCCATTGCTAAAGCTCCCTATCGTCTCGAACCATCCAAAATGCGCGAGCTATCGAGCCAACTTCAAGAGCTACTTGATAAAGGTTTCATACGCCCGAGCACTTCGCCATGGGGCGCACCCGTTCTTTTCGTGAAAAAGAAAGCTGGAACGTTCCGAATGTGCATCGATTATCGTGAACTTAACAAGCTTACGATAAAGAACTGTTACCCTCTTCCCCGAATCGACGACTTATTTGATCAGCTTCAAGGTGCGACTTGCTTCTCTAAGATCGATCTACGTTTCGGTTATCATCAGTTACGCGTATTGGAAGAAGATATTCCGAAAACCGCCTTTCACACTCGTTATGGCCATTTCGAATTCGTGGTCATGCCTTTTGGTCTTACCAATGCACCCGCTGTAACATTTGCGTAAATCGGGTTTCGAAAGCCCGCCCTAAATTATCAATCAAGTGTATCTATGTCGTCAGTTATATTTTTTTTTTAAATTATTAGAATATTACATAATAATAACCAATGTTTAAAATAATCTTAATACAATAATAAATATTCAGTTAAGTATTAAATATTTATATTAATAAATGATTTAAGAGGCTTAATAAAAATAATAAAGTAAAATAGGGACCAAAAGGGTAAACCGGGATCGAACCCGGGTCCCTCTGGTACACTAATTGATTTAAAATCTAGATCAATTTATTTATAATCGATTTTAGAAGAATGCCGGCGAGTTAAAACCAGCGAACCCGCCTGACTAGTCCCTGTTCTGGAATCCGGCTGGCAATCCGCGTAAAAACTTTCCAAACCTGTATCAATCCACCTTAATTGTGCGAAATCAATCAGTTTTGTTTCTAAAACCGAAATCAATCACTTTACTCGGTTTCTAAAACCAAAAACCGAGCACCCTGTTTCAAATATATAAATACCGAGCAAATCCCACAATCAAAACTCGCTCATTCTGCTCGCATTATTCCTCTGCTCACACCCCCCTGTTCGCCGGAAAAATGCAATCAGCCGCCGGAAATTCAACCGCCGGAAATCGTGACCCTCCACTTCTGTTCTACGGTAGACTCCTACTCTTTTCCTTTGAATATTACTCAATTAAACATCGCATACTGATGGTAATCAGAAGTGAATCAGATTTTAAACGGGCGGGTACAGATTTGGTTCGAATTCAAAATGAAGAAGATGAAGTGAAACTCGCGTTTTTATATAATTAAATCAGTTGTTTCAACAGGGTTAAACACACAGTCCAGTGGTGGACTGTGTGCAAACACACGTACACGTCGCCGGTTCGAACCTGATTCACTACCGTACCTCTGTTATGTCACACCCCGACCCGCAGCGGAATAAGAGTCGGGGCATAATTGGGTTATCACCAAAGCTCATGACATTTACTAATATGTTTCATATTTAATAAAATCAAAGTTACATTTCCAAATATCCACACATGTTCATACAATACAAAGAAAATAAACCAATCATAACAATCCCAACTCTAAATCATTTTATTCTTCTAGTCCAATCCTATGTGTTCCTAGCTGCTGCTGATTCACCTGTATCATGTGTAAAAATGGGGGTTTTTGGGTCAACATAAGTTGGCGAGTGAACCTTATTAGATAAACATTTATTAATGAATTACTTGTTAGTTTATCAATGAAAAATTGTGCATAGTCATAAATGAGCAAATGTAAATAATCAAGCAGTGGCAAATAGCAATCACAACTAACATACTATAACATATGATAGCATACTTGAACATACCAACATCATACAATAAATAACATAATTGAAACTGTGCGATCAAGGCTCAATCAAACGGAGCCGATCGTATTGCATGTACTGAAAATGTAAATTGTCTGTGCGATCAAGGCTCAATCAAACGGAGCCGATCGTATGTGGGCACGCCAGGTTCAACCTCATAATGAAATGGGGAACATGCTCAACGCTCATAATGTAATGGGGAGCGGCGGCCTATGAAATTGCATGTACTGAAAATAATAAATTGCATCCAACAATAACTACACAACATTTGAAACAAACCGAATACACATGTTCATGATATGATGTATGCACAATGATTTAATTATAATATATATATAACAAGACACATGATACACCCCAAAACGTGATTAAAACGGGGAATTTGTAAAGATTCACTCACCTTGGGTGCGTTGGATTGGAGATGGTGAGATGCGCACGAATTAGATGAGCGGAACAACGAGAAATACTAACCTAAATAATAACGGAAAAATATATTAAATGAGTGGATTTTATTAAGGATTTTAATGAAATTTTTAGATATATTTTTGTGAGTTCAAGGCTATTTTCTATCTTTAAAAATGTTATTTTTAAGTATTTTTAATTGATTTTTAAATTAAATTAATTAAATAAAAATATAAAAAAAAATTGTTTATTTAGCGTTGACCGTTGACCGTTGACCGGTTCGGTCAGCGAATTAGTTTGCGCCGGGTGAGGCTCGAACCCGAGACCTCCCGTACGCGTGCACGCAGCTCTACCAACTGAGCTACGTGTCTAACCCGAAATAATCTTGTTTTTAATTATATTTATACACTTATTCAGTTTAACCGAATTCCTTTTAATTGCAATAACATTTTAATTCAACGGACCGGTGCCTGTGATGGGTTTCGAACTCGTGACGTGCGATTCAGTGTTGCACACAGTCCACCGCTGGACTGTGTGTCTAACCTGGTTATTATCTCGGTTTTTATTATACTTAACAACTAACTGAGTTAACCCGGTTTAGTTTTTAAACAAAAAGGCATTTTATTACATAAGGAGTGCGTGTAGCAGGGATCGAACTCGGGACGTGTATGATTTTTGTTTGCACACAGTCCACGCTGGACTGTGTGTCTAACCCGTTTATAATTCCGATTTTATTTAATCTTATGTCATCTCTGAACTCGTCTTCTTCATTTCAAACACAGACATCAATCAAAGGAACTGATACGTGGTTAATTTAGTTAATGAACAAGATGATCAATTTGAAAGCATTGAACCGAAACGTTTGGGGAAAGAAAATACCGAACAGATCGTCTTCTTCAGAGACTCCGGCGAAGCTCGTCGGCTCTGTTTTGGAACCTTTGGCTGTGAGAATCAACTAACAGGTTTAAGGGTTTAGATGTGAAATTGAACTAATGAGTATTGATTATCAGCATGTTTGAATGATCATACCGGTAATCAGCGAGTTTCCGACAAATCCAGGAGTTTTTCCGGTGAGAACAGAAAGTCCAGCAACGTCGTCTGTGGTTGAGTATGAGCGATGGGTTAATGTTAGTAAAGTTCTAACAATTGATTGAAACAGTAAAGTCGAGGTATTTTACCGGTTTGAGTTGAATACGGTTTTCCGGCGACTTTTGCAGAAAATTCCAGCGAGCTGATTTAAGCTTCTCCGGTGGACTGTAAGGTTGCGGAAATGTAATTGAAAGTCTTGCAGAGTGTTTTGAGTCGCAGGAAGGGTCTGAAGTTGAAGTAATCTGGACTTGATGATTTTTCGGTTATAAAAACCGATAATGATGAGACTTTATGTTTAATCAATTCCGACTTGATTAAAAATCGTCGGTGCATCGGTTATAAACTGAATGTGCGAGTAAACAAGCGAATTGACGATTGATTTGCCGATTACCGTTTTTCAGTTGGCGCAACCGGTTTAACTGGGTTTGTGTATAAATCTCATTTGTGTTCCTAGAGATAACAGAAAACACAATGTGGCGGAGTGGTCTTGTGAGTGTGTGTTAAGTCGCTGAAGTTGATTTCTGGCTGACCCTGGTTCGAGTCCCGGCAGCATCATTTTTTTTTTTTTGTTTTAACCTTTTATCAAAAATACTTTTTATAGTTTAGTTTATCTATTAACTATGTATCTTTTTAAATCAAAATAATCATAAATATTCAACGTGATTTTTATGATTTGATATTCGATTACAAAACGGAGCGGGTTTTGGAAACCCGTTTTTGACAAATGTTACATGTTATATAAACAGTTTTGTTTTTGTTACATCATGTCTAGCCGTAGTATGTATATAGATATAATTAAAAAGCAAGTTTTGACGGGTTAGACACCCAGCCCAGTTGGCCGGGCTGGGTGCAAAACACATAAGAGGTCACGGGTTCGAAACCTATGCCAGTCACCAGTTCAACCCTGTAAATCCTTTTAAATATAAATCAATTTCTGGAATAAGCTAACTAGAGTATTAATGTAATTAAAATCCAAATTCTTTCGGGTTAGACACGTAGCTCAGTTGGAAGAGCTGCGTGCACGTGAACATGAGGTCTCAAGTTCGAATCCATACACACGCATACCAACTCCCTAGCGAACCGGTCTGACAGTCAGCCTGTCAGACTGACAAATTTTTTTATTTTTTTATTATTTTATTTAATTATTTATTTATTTATTTTATAGTTATATTAAAAGAAAAGTTTATTAAAAATACCTAAATTACAAGGGTTTAAAATATTAATAAAAATCACAAAAATAAACTTAAAAATCTAAACAAAGGTTTTTAATCAAAAAGTTAGCTTATTTATTTATCAACTTATCGCGTTGTTATTTAGGTTAGTATTCTTTCGTCGGTCAAATTCTCAACTTGTGCGCACTCATCATCAACCAAGACTACGCACCCACTGTGAGTGAATCTCTACAAATTCCCCGTTTAATCACGTTTTGGGGTGTATCATGTGTCCTATCATTCCTTTATTTTATTTAAACACTTGTGCTTATATCATTTCGTGATCAAATGTGAATTGCTTGTTGTGTGGTTTATATGTGGATTCAATTTATCATTTCAGTGCACTCATTTCATTAGGCTCATCAGTTCCTCGTGGGATACAGGCTGAGTATCAGGGGCCCCATTAGATCGGCTCCGTTTGATTGAGCATTGATCTCAGATACATCATCATTCATGTCATATATTCATTCAATGTGGTTTGTGATTGGTTACATATATATATTTGCTCACATGTGATTTATGCATAATTTTCTTTAATAAACAAAGTAAGCAATTATTTAAATGTTTTATCAAGGTTCACTCGCCAACTTTTGTTGACCCAAAATCTCCTCTGTTTTACACATGATACAGGTGATCAAGTTGAGGAAAGAAACACTTAGGATGGCCTAGAAGAACAAACAAGTTATTGCGTTGGAACAAACATTTAGATTTTTATTGTATTTCTATGAAATTTTTGTTGGATATTTAAATTTTAAATTTGAATTTAATAAATATGAAACTTCTTAGTAAATATCATGAGCTTTGGTGATAACCCAATCATGCCCCGACTTTTACTGCTGCGGGTTGGGGTGTGACAACCGCGGTCTTCATGGATTTGATGAACCGTGTGTGTAAATCTTTCTTAAACCATTTTGTCATTGTATTTATTAATGACATCCTTATTTACTCGAAGTCGAGGGACGAACGCGCGCGTCACCTCCGTTTAGTCCTCGAACTTCTCCAAGGTAATCGCCTTTATGCTAAGTTCTCTAAATGTGAATTCTGGCTCGAAGAAGTCCAATTTCTCGGCCATATCGTTAATAGTAAAGGAATTCACATTGACCCTGCAAAGATTGAAGCCGTCAAGAGTTGGATTACACCGAAGAATGCATCTGAAATACGTTCATTTCTTGGATTGGCGGGTTACTACCGTCGATTCATCGCCGACTTTTTGAAAATCGTCGTTCCGCTTACCGCTTTAACTCATAAAGACAAGCCTTCCGTTTGGGATTCCAAACAAGAGGAAGCCTTTCAAACTCTCAAGCGTATGTTGTGCAACGCTCCCGTACTCGCTCTTCCCGACAGAAACGACGATTTCGTTGTCTATTGCGATGCCTCCAATCTTGGTCTTGGTTGTGTTTTAATGCAACGAGACAAGGTTATCGCGTATGCATCTCGACAACTCAAGATCCACGAGAAAAACTACACAACCCACGATCTCAAACTCGGTGCAGTTGTTTTTGCATTGAAGATATGGCGACACTACCTTTACGGTACTAAGTATACAGTCTTCACCGACCATAAGCGCTTACAACATATCTTTAATCAGAAGGAACTGAATATGCGTCAACGCAGATGGGTTGAACTTCTCAATGTTTACGATTGCGAGATACGCTACCATCCCGGCAAAGCAAACGTCGTAGCTGATGCTCTAAGTCGAAGAAGCTGCGTGTATAGTGTTCGTGACTCAAGCTTTGAATAATCTCGAAATTTTGTTACGTTCCGCCCAGTTTGCTTGTTTTAACGAGAACACCCTGTAAGATGAAATGAAATGTGGTGCCGAAACTCAGCTTGTTGTAAAACCTAACGGTATCTATTACTATCTCGATCGCATTTGGATTCCTAGCCGTAATAATCTTCGTGAACTGCTAATGACCGAAGCTCATAAATGTCGATACTCCATTCATCCCAGAGCCGACAAGATGTACCAGGACCTTCGTCCTAAGTACTGGTAGCCGGACATGAAAAAGGATATCGCCATTTACGTCTCAAAGTGCTTAACTTGTTCGAAAGTTAAAGCCGAACATTAAAGGCCCTCTGGTTTGCTCGAACAACCTGAAATCCCGATGTGGAAGTGGGAACTATAGCTATGGACTTTATTACGAAACGTCCTCGCACTTCCTCTGGTCACGATAGCATTGGGTTATCGTTGATCGTCTTACTAAATCCACGCACTTTATTGCTATACGAGAAGACTTTAAGGTAGAACGATTAGCACGAATCTATACCGACGAAATCATTTGTCGACACGGGATGCCTCGTGACATCATCTCTGACCGCGACGGTCGCTTTACCTCACGTCTCTGGGAGACTTTTCAATCCGCCCTCGGTACTACGCTTAATCTCAGTACCACTTTTCATCCTCAAACTGACGGTCAGACCGAGCGCACGATCCGCACCCTCGAAGACATGCTTTGTGCGTGCATCATAGATTTCGGTGTTAATTGGGATACGCATTTACTTTAATTGAATTCTCTTACAATAATAGTTATCATATCAGTATACAAATGGCTCCTTTTGAGGCACTGTATGGAAGGAAATGTCGATCGCCTATTGCATGGCACGAGATCGGAGAAGCACAAATCACCGGTCCCGAGTTAATTCAGGAAACGACGGACAAGATCCTCCAAATCAGAGACAATCTCTTGAAAGCTCGGAGTCATCAAAAGAGTTATGCCGATAAACGCCGCAAGCCCCTACAATTCGAAGTGGGAGATCACGTTCTCTTAAAGGTTGCACCTTGGAAAGGAATGATCCGCTTTGGAAAGAAAGGAAAGCTAACGCCACGATACGTTGGTCCCTTTAGGATTCTGGAAAGAATTGGCAAAGTGGCCTACCGACTCGAATTACCGGACGAACTCAATAACGTGCATCCGACTTTCCACTTGTCAAACCTCAAGAAATGCCTAGCTGAAGAAAATCCCCATGTACCTCTCGAAGATCTACAAATCAACGAGACTCTCCATTTCGTGGAAAAGCCTGTCGAAATCATGGACCGAGAAACCAAGAAATTACGGCGCTCTGGCATCCTTATCGTGAAAGTCCGATGGGAAGGCAAACGCGGTGCCGAGTTCACATGGGAATTGGAAAGTGACATGACGGCTAAATATCCGCATCTCTTTGTTACGGCCGCTACTTAAATTTCGGGACGAAATTTCCTAAAGTAGGGAGACTGTACAACTCGAAAATTCGTTGTTATCTTTTCTTTTATTTTCCGTTGTATCTCTCCTTGTAATCCCGAGATTATAAATTATAAGAAAGTTATGTTAAATTAATTATGTTTGTTACAATGATTATCGCATCTAATCGCTTATTAAACGCATCGCTAATTCAATTGCAATCACAAGTAGTTATGCTACTATACGAGCCGAGTGTGTCATTGTTTAATAAACACTTGTGCTATCGCATCGCTTATTTCATCGCATCGCAAAACGCAGTTAATTATGTGGAAGTATGTTTTATGTGTGTTTTATTTGTTTATGTTATGGTTATAATCGCTATCGCAACGCTCTCACACGCACAAATCGCTAAATCGCACTATTAAATCAATTATAACGCTTAATATAACAATCTAATACGAACCAAATCGCCGAACGAACACTTAACGCGAAATAATCGAACAATACTTGGCCAATAGGTCAAGTTCGGCCGAACTTATGCATCACAAGTTCGCCCGAACTTGCCTAAACCATCAAACTTCTCAAAACATCACAAGTACGCCCGGACTTGTCTCATATATGCAAGGAACACACAAGTTCGCTCGAACTTATAACAAGTTCGCCCGAACTTGATACAAGTTCGCCCGAACTTGAAGTTCCAGCTCACCATTCTCACTCCACCTATAAATACTCAGCTCCATTCCTCATTTGAACTTGCTGCAAGTTCGCCCGGAGCTCCCCAAAACCGAAACCCTTGTTTTCTAAGTAAGATTCAACCCGTTTTCAACTACAACGACGTTCAACAACGTTTTGACAACGATTTTGCACAAGGCTTTGCCTTCGTTCTCATCAAATCTCTTCTGTTTACAAAAATCTTCATCTTTTTATGCAAAACTTCTCTTTCTCACTTAGATCTACTCTTAGATCTGAGCAAAACCTTTAAATCATCGATTTTTACACAATATTCGGACTAAATGACGTATGTTTCGTTCACTTTGAAGTGGAACAAGGCGTTGTCAAGCAAGATCTCATATTCGGAAGCACAGGGACGAAATCGTCGCTTTACACAAGCTGGACTAACCCGTAAGAACCATCAAGTTTGCACCAGATTAGCCTGAGTTTCTGTAAAATGGCTAAACTCGCTCCAAAAGACCTCTCCAGCCTAAGTTTTACTCAGTGGCTTAAGGTTGGAGGGGTGGACACTCGATTTCCTCAGCAAACGATGTGAAAACGCACGATTTGGATGCCAAAACAGTCAAGTTCGCTCGAAAGCATCAAGTTCGCCCGAACTTGTCACCAGATTGGTGACCAAGTTCGACCGAACTTGATCAAATCTTCACCAATTTGCACAAGTTCGCCCGAACTTGTATCACCCTTCCTCAAGAAGGACAAGTTCGCCCGAACTTGTCTATTTCTCAGGAAACTTGACAAGTTCGCCCGAACTTGTACTTTCGAGTACAAGTTCACCCTAACTTGTCTACTGATCTCTCACCCGTTAACCGTTTCAGCAATTCGGAAGACTGATACACTTCTGTTCGCTTACAGGCTGATCCGGAGCTCTCCTCAACTCGTCTCAGATCCCGTCTCTCTCCTAAAGCTCACCGACAGTGAGTATACTTGAACTCCTTTTACGCTTAAACGCACTTTTGGGTGTCACATATGTTTCCTATATCAAATCACATCGACGAATCTCAAATGCTTATTCGCAACCCGCTGTTACATGATTATACGTGAAATCTGCTGAATTGTATGTATTGCTAGATTGCTTGTACGCCACCCTTAACATGATAGTATACTAGAGGTTGCGCCACCCGGAGGCCCGGGGTTGTTAAGGCTCGCATTTTACATTTCTCATTTATTTTCTCTTTTAGGATGTGGACACTCGTTCGCATGCCTCGATCAATCGCGGTTTGTTGGTTTGCTTGAATCTAAGTAGTTACATAATTCACATCTCTTACGTATGTCATGCGTGTATGCTAACGCTTTTATATCTATATTATACGCAAACCTGTATTCCCCTTACTTAATTGTATTGACGTTTTATTTTAACATATGTGACAGGTTGAGGATACGTCTGGATGCAAATGGACTTAGGTTTTGCTTTAGAAACGCATTGTAATAAATCTAGGGAATATCGAACTTGAATTTGTGTTATGAGAATCTTGATATTTTGTAATGTTATTTGAGGATTATAAGTTAATAGTATGGGATATTGACGTTTAAATATTGTCGCTTAAATAGTGTTATGGAATTTCTCATGAGACAATCTGGTTCGCCTAGTGCCGCGCCCCGATGATTCTGCCATCGGTTGGGGTGTGACACTTAGTTCACACTTTCTATGTCATGTCGGCTCACTCGGGTTGAAGATTACTTGGCTACTTGGTATAGTGATCTCTTGTACTTTCTTTATTTCATTCATGACCATCCGAATTGTCCTTGTGGCAATTTGTGTATTGGTGAATCATACAATGAGGTTAAATGGATGTTCATCATCCTACCTCCATGCTTGACTTACATGACCTTCATGATATATATGTTCGACCTACTATGTATTATATTATATATGAATATCTGAATTACATAACCGAACTCATGATAATAATCATTATGGTTACTTGTTAAGATAATAGGTTCTATCATCTAAGCCTTAAACACACCGTTACGATTCTAATGGGTATCTAACCCATGAAACCATACTTCACCCCTACGGGTTGTTATAGTGTCAAAAACGGGTGTATTGAGACTAGATGATTACTTTTTCCATATTCATACTTTTTGCACTTTACATTCTAAATCCGAATTTCCGTTATCACTCCAAATACTCACACACCTTCGTTTACCCCATGTAGGGTAATCTCGGTGTTCCATCCTCAAACTCTCAACTCTTCACGAAATAACAAAGGAAAGCTTTGCAAAACCGTGAGTATACTCGATCCCATTTTTCCATTTTAAAGACTTTGGGTGCAACATGTTATAAAATCACAATAAAACTTGTTTACACAACTTACCTACCCGTTATTAACATGATACTTGTCCATATTCTTGATTATCGCATGCTATGTTAGACTTGTGTTATATGATCATTAACTTTGCTAGCATCCCTTAACAAATATAGCGCTATAGGAGTAATGCACCGTCCGTAAACTTGTGGTTTTGTTAAGTAAACTATATTACACCCTCTTCGTTTCGATGATGTTGGGTAATCACGATTGCGTTAGACTTTGGATTGACATATAAGAACACATGTTTAGTATGTTTATAACAATTATATGTCACGGTTACCATGTTGGATATGAGTCAAACTTTATTCACTATTATGCTATGTAACAAACTTGTATGCTCGCCAACTTTTGTTGATATATATTATTTCAATGCATGTTGGAGGAAACTAGTTGATGCCGTTGAAGAGATCTATTTAGGGTGGACTAGATAACACCTAGATTCAACTTATGTATTTCGTCTCATGTTGTATTGCCATTTGAAACTTGTTGTATTTCTATTTCGAAACAATGTATTATCAATTTAGCATCAATGAAATTTTGAGTTGTTAAATATTGTCGCGAAGTAGTGTTATGACGTTTTGAGCAATTTGTTCGTCTCATCCCGATGTTTCCGCCTCGGTTGGGGTGTGACAAAATCCCTAATCAACGAAGTTATGAATTAAACAACAGTTTTGCAGTTTCTATCATGTCAATAACATCCTAATATCAGGCAGCAATTTCACATTCGTGCATAAACATTCCTACATTCATTCAAACATGATTACATAAACATAGAACTGTTGTTTGGATTTCTAGGGTTTGCATGGAATCAAAAAGAACAGAATCAACAAGTGTAATATAAACATTTACCTTAGATCGATTTAGAGTTTGCTCTAGGAGAATTGAGAGATCAAGGATCAAAGTTTAGAGATTTGTGACGCCCCAAATGATTAGAGAATTTGCAACAACCGTATGATTGGAAATATGAGAGGTTTAGGTTATGCAGTAGTTATTAGAGTTTCACAATTAATCCTAAACATCCCTAACTATATTCGTATTACACAAAGTACATATCATCTTACAGTTCGTAGTTAAAACACATAACTCACGTATTTGTCATGCATGTATAAATTTCACATAAACCATCTGTTTATAATTATTATTCGAGTTAGTCACCAACTTCAAGAATTATCATGTACGTGTGTTCTGGAAATTCTCTGACTTACCAAAGTAGACTCATTTAACTAACCCTAGTTAAATGCGGTGTTATGAATTTGTGTCTAAGTTAACAGTGGTTAGGTTAAAGTATTAACCTGAAATTTCGGGTTGTGACAAGGATGATATAAAATATAATTTCCATTATGATCAAGTCTTGAATTACAAATATTGAAGAGAGCATACGAATTAAAATAAAATTGAAAAGGAATGAAAAATACGGAACGTTACATTGACCCATTAGTTTGCAATCGATTGTTTAAAATGATGCACAATAGTACAAATACATCATATGAAAGACGCAACATCTCATGAGATTGTATAGAAGATCGATGCACCAATTCTTGTGTGTATGCATGAATGGTCAATGGTGAATTCAGATCCCTTATCCTTTCATTTCTTCTTGAGGCTAGCCGTAGCCAAGGCTTGATGGTGTGAGATAGCCCCACGTAAGCGACACATAAGCGAGGCTTTATCGTAACTTGCACGATGTAGAATAACGCCCCCTATAAAGGCTTTTTAACTATATTAAAAAATAATCAAATCTGATTGCTTTAAGCAGGTGAGCCCCATCCCCTTCTTCCTCTCACACCCGTTGTGGCTTTGGCGAAGACCAATGATAACGCCCTTTATGGCTGAGGCAAAGTGGTGTTGGGGGCGACACCCAACACCATCCAGTCTAAAAGAACTATATATAAGATTTTTTGTTTATAGTACTAAGAATATTTAAGATATACGTATATTATTCAATTAAAATTGAACAGCTTATCGAATGAGTGTGTATAAAAAAAAAAAAAGCAGCTAGTTTAGCTTGATTGACTTATTTCATAGGAAGGTAGAAAGCCACCAAAATCCGATATAATATATCTTTTAGGCAATGGGTATAAACATTCAAGTATAACCACGTACAAAGTAATATGGCGGCAAACGAACCGAACGAACACATCAAGACCTAGTTCGTGTTTGTTTGTTAAGAAATATATGTGTTTACGAACTGTTAATGAATACTTACAGAACGAGATTTTGTGTTCGTTTATTAAGGAAATGAACTTGTTCGTGCCCGTTTTTGTTTGTTTGTTAATTTTAGGCTACAAACGAAAACGAGTGTTGATGAACACAACTGAGCACAAACTAATATTCATGAACACAAATGGAAACAAACGAACACAAACAAGCGTTCATGAACACAACATATAATACATTATCACTAATTAAATATTTTATTTTTCGGAATTTTGAAGTATTTAAATAAATATAAAAACTAAAAACACTAATGAATTATCGAACACAAACGAACATATTACCAAACGTTCACGAACATAAATAAACGAACGCGACCTCTGTTCATGTTCGTTCATTTAACTAAACAAACGAACTTCCCGCCGAACAGTTCACGAACTGTTCGCCGAACGTTTGATTCGTTTGCAGTCATAAATATGATCATTAAAAATATTGATAGATGCTAATTTCACTAGATTGACTTATTGGCAATGTTTGGTAATTATGTATCACGCATATATAATCATGTACTATAATTATGGGTATAAAACATCCATATATAATTGCATACTAAGTTTTATAAACACGTATAAAATTATATAATCAAGTAACAAATTATATAATCAAGTAAACATATCATATTATATAATCAATTATTATAATCTTAAAAGAATAAACTATACCAATATTAGTCAAATTGAAGATAATAATTTTTTTAAGAAAAAATATACGTGGTAAATCATATAAAATTATTAGATTTTAAAAGAACTGATGCAACTAGATTGAAAACCAAAATCTAACAATTATGATTAGTTCTTTTATGTCGTTCCAACAATTGTGATTATTTGATTTAAAAAGGAACATGAAAAAGAGATCAAAGGAAAAAAAGCAAGTTGTGACTTTGATCTTCTATATTAAAATGGATGTGATATGAGAAAATGGTTGTGGGTTTCCCTAAAAGTGGCCCTTATCTATGGGGGAATAGAGGGTTTGATTAGTTATCATAACGTATTTGACTTATTGGCCTTCATTATTAGTATCTTGATTCCTTCATATGCTCCTTTTTCAACTAAAGTGCTTTTTGGAAACATGTAAGTGATTAACTAACAAGAGACTTGGTTCATAAAAAGACTAAGCCAGTAATTGCTATCTCACTAGTGATGTTAGGTTGGACTTTTGAATAAGTGTGCATAATGATTATTTTACCCTCTAAACATTTTTTGTGTTAAATGAAATGTATCTGTCTGATCAAAATTGTGAATAATTGGATTAAATGGTGCATAATTATAAAGGAAAATTCAAAACATCAAAGAAAATTCAAATTAAACATATAAACCCTTTAAAATCCAAGAAAACATACCAAAAATCCAAATCCAAATAGAAATTAAATCTTTTACGTACAAAGTAATCTATATACTCAATGCCTTGTGAACCCTATTCTATGTCGTGAACGAATTGGTCATCACTTTCTCCACCTTGTATTTCAGAAAACACTGTGCTTTCATCGTATTCCATAAAAAATTGATCAGAATATTGCATTCCTTATAAAATTATAGACGGCGAAATAAACAATCACACTCTCTCTCTAATTATATTGGGAAAGGGAGCATTTGCTTTAGGTTTGGGAATCTCACCTTCAAAACACCATACGCACGCTCAATAACATTTCTGAGTTGTGCATGAGCATGATTGAATCTTTCTTCCTTAGTAACGCATGTTGTGTTGTTAATCGGCTAACCAATACCTCGTATTATCATAGTGATTTATAAATCCACGAGTATTGGTGTATGCAGCATCACTAAGCTAATATTTATCTGTAAATGTTAGTATCAGAACTATTACACAAAAAAAAAGATAATATATTTAATAATCAAAGTTAAAGAATGATTATAAACATGGTGGAGAAAGGAAAGCTGGAAGTCGGGTTATATGCAACTTCTTTCAAAACTCATGAATCATGTGCACTGCCCTCCCATCTGATCCATACAAATGTGAATATCATATCATATCAAAATCACAAACTACTAAGACATTTTGAAAGCATTCCACCTCACCACTTCTCCTGTAAAGAGTCTACTAATCAGCAGGCATGACTACATGTACAAGATTTCCATCTAACGCATCTATTGCTCCAAGAAATATTTGTTTTAGCTTTCTATATCGTTAATGAGGTATTTGTGATTGCAATAAAAGATGTTGAAACAATAACTTTTTTGCGAAATTCATTATAGGACCTCGTGAAAACATATACGAATCGTTTATGTTGAGTGTTGAAACCTTCGTTTAACCATTCGAAAACGTTTACTATGTCCCGTGACATTAAAAAAATAGCCAACTTTTCTTCAAAATTATTGGCCCATTGGTTTTCAACCGATTTTTTTGTTTAAAATGATGTACAATAGTACAAATGCATCACGTGAAAGACGCATCATCTCATGAGATTGTGACCAATTCTTGTGTGTATGCATGCGAATTCAAATGCCTTATTCTTTCATTTCTTCTTAAGGCTAGTTGTAGCCATGCCAACAAAGGAAAATGAAAAGTGTAATTTCATCATCCAAATCCATAGGGTACTTAGTAACAAAATTACCAAAAATTCAAGATGAAAAAAAAAATCATATTATAACATCCAAAAGGATGAGGAAGTGTAGAAGACTCCTCATAAACACATTTAGTCAAGGATTCTCATTTAAGTACATTTAATATCCTCAGGACCATTTAAATTGTGGTTAGGCATTTTCTTGGAAGGATGAGGAAGTGTAGAAGACGGTCCCTCAACTGTCAAAGCTATTCGAAGATAGAGCCCTAAAACAATGAACACGAAGCTCGAGGTAAGGAATTGACGAACTTCTCAAAGCTTCTATGTACTTGTGGGACTGCGTAGAAAAATATTATAAAATATTATAAGATTATTGATATATAATAGAAAAAAAAACCTTCGTCTCTTTTAGCCATCATTCTTCCGACAAGTTAAAAGTGTTTGTTACGGGGTTATTAACTCTTGTCAAATGACTTAAATACCCTTGTTAAATAATAAATAATAATACATACTAAAACTAATAATAAAATAACCATATTCCCATCAACGAGAGAAAATTGTTGAAATTCGTGTGTTCGACACTCAATTATATAACGTTGCTATCATAGTACAATTCAAAAAGTTACATTTTGGAGGACAGACATGAATAATATATTTAATTGTTTAATACATACATACATACATATAATATATATATATATATGGGAAGGTTTAAATGAGAACGCTAAATATTACGAGAACCGTGAGAACAAATGAAAAAACCACGAGAACTTGATTAAAAACAATTCAAATTCAAAATTTCTTTATATACTTATCATTATTATTCGAATACAATATTAAAAATTAAATTTACACATTTAAATTTACGTGAATTCGTAAATAAAGAAATTTTACTCATGTGTAAGTTTGCCTTTAAATTGTAATTTGTATATTTACACATGTGTAAACAAAGCTAATTAGAGTGACTTTGAGAGGAGAAATGAACTATTTGATATTGTAAATTCTTTTTTTTGATATTATAATTTTAATCACAACGAGGTTTGTATTAAAAAAATTGGTTTTGATTGAGTTTTTCATTCGTTGCTCACGGTTCTCGTAATATTTAGCGTTCTCAAGATAACCTCCCACTATTATATATATTATATTAGGATTCGGTTTAATGGAGGAACCACTACCAGTTGCGAGAACCATGAGAATTTCTCTCATCCTATAATTAGTTTAATTCAAAGGGGTATTTTAGTCTTTTTCTCTCAATATCACATCACCTCTCTCTTATCTCTAAAACACATCACATCATCATTTATATGTTTGAAATAACAATATATCTCTCCTTTCATCTTTTTTATACTTTCTATATTTAAAATTGGAAAAAAAATATATCTTAGATTTTAATTAAAACACCAAAAGTATTATTAATTTAGAAAATTCAAAAATATCGAAAATGATATTTATTTCTTTTTGCTCTGTTTTACCTAATTATGACATAATGTTCTTTATAAAATGCAAGCTATATTTTTCTTATATGTTTATAAGAAAATACAAAATTATCGAAAATGATATTTATTTCTTTTTGCTCTATTTTTCTTAATTCTAACATAATGTTCTTTATAAAATGCAAACTATATTTGTCTTATACGTTTATTGAGAATTTCTATTTCATTTATTAACGTTTGATGACTTTGCACTACAACTTTTTAAAAATATATTCGACAACATGCGTAAAAATAGTTTTGACAACGTGTGTAAAAAACTTTTAACAATTGCGTAAAAAAAACTTTTGACAACGTACGAAAAAAAAATTTGACAACATGCATAAACATTTACACGAACTGAGTATGAAAACACCACTATGTAAATAAATAAATAAAACTATTTTGACAACGTGCGTAAAAAAGGTTTTTTACGCCCCTGATCGCCAACCCGAGCTCATCTAAACGTCACGTGTAGATCTAATTTTCAAACGTATGTAAAAACGAAAGCCGTAAAATAGTTTTTGCGTACGTTTGAAAAATGTTTTTACGTAAGTTGTCGAAAATAAAATATATTTTTTCGCACGTGTCGAATGAAAAAAAAATTACGCCCCTGGTCATCGGTCCGAGCTCCTCTAAACGTCACGCGTAAATCTATTATTCAACGTATGTAAAAACGGCATACGTAAATATTTAGTTTTTACATACGTTTGAAAAGTTGTTTCTTGTACGTTGTCGAATGTAAAAAAATTCGCGCACGTTGTCGAATGTAAAAAAATGTTTTTTATTACACACGATAAAAATGTTATTTACGCTCCTGATCGCCGGCCTGAGCTCCTCTAAACGTCTGTGGAATGTAAACGCTATGTTTTTTATTTGATTTTCGTAGGTGTTAGGACTTTACGTTCAAATGACAAGAATAACGAACAAAAAATGAAGATCAAGATCAGAGATTGAAGAAGTTTTCTTTTTATACATATAGTGTAATTTTTTGTATAAAAAATCATGTGTTATAAATATTTTTTTTTAAATAGATAAACGTAATTAATGTTGACATGAAGAGTGATGTCGTCTATGATGTTTGATTGTCAGTTTGACAAGTTGACATGAATAGTACAAAAGTCAAATATTCCAAAATACACTTCTTGTACTATTTATTCTTTTTAATCAATAAAATCACTATAAGAAAAATCAAATTTAAATAATTCAATTTCATCCACTCATACATGAGAGATCTATGGTGGATAATGGTTCCTATAGATCTCGCATCTAAAGGTGGTTCCTATTTTACCTCATCCCTATAATATATATATTATATATATATATATATACAGGGCAAGGTTTATACGAGAACCACCTTCTGCGAGAACCGCGAGAACCATTGTGAACACAAAAAAATACCTAAAAACACAAAAAATTTTAATATTTTTTTTCAAATCGCTATATTTCGTCACTAAAAAATTCGGAGTAACAATTATCGATGCACATGTGCATATGTATCATTTTTTAACAAATTCCGTAATACATTACTAGTATTATACAATTGCACTTTCATTTACACTACCATTCGTAATACACTACTTTTTTACATTACCAATATTAAAAATGCACATGTGCATCATTATGTATAACTATTATAACGTGTTTTGGTACAATAATTTTGTGATTTTGAATTATGAAGTAGGCCCATATACATGTTTTTGGTTAGTTATATCTAGTGGTTGATGGTTTGGTTATATTTATCACTTTATGATGTTATATATTGTTTGGTATGATATGAAAGGTGTTGATGTACATGTGCATAAAGTGAAAATATTATACATATTGGTAATGGTAGTGTATTATGGATGTTGGAGGTAATTGTAGTGTATTATGGATGGTATGATAGATGAAAGGGAAAGTGTATTCGAAGTAGTGTACCAAAACACGTTATATCATGTTCATACATACAGATGCACATGTTCATTTCTAATATTGATAATGTAAAAAGTAGTGTATTATGGATGGTAAATGTAAGTGCAATTGTCTACTACTGGTAATGTACTATGGAATTTGTCAAAGAAATTATACATATGCACAAGTGCATCGATAATTGTTACTCGATTTTTTTAGTGACGAAATATAGCGATTTAAAAAATTGTATGCTTTTTGGATTTTTTTAGGTATTTTTGGTTGTGTTCACATTGGTTCTCGTGATTCTCGCAATAAAGGGTGGTTCCTAACGGATCCTTATCCTATATACATATAGGGGTTCATTTGAGAAGAAAATTTAATTGAGAAGAAAAACAACAAAGGGTACAATTGTAAAACATTAAATAATTTTTTTTCTTTCTCTTATCTCATTTATTATTATGTCTGACTAATTAAATAGTCATCAAAACTATCATCCTCCACATTAAAATTT
Organism: Scalesia atractyloides; assembly: GCA_947069175.1. Lineage (NCBI taxonomy): Eukaryota > Viridiplantae > Streptophyta > Magnoliopsida > Asterales > Asteraceae > Scalesia > Scalesia atractyloides. The sequence goes on along the minus strand of CAMTDV010000004.1, from coordinate 67,805,438 downwards.
TGTGCCTACATAAATCAAAAGTTATCTCACACATTTCGAAAATTTATTCTACACAACTCTTAATTTATCTTACACACCACGTGATTTATCCTACACTATAAATGAATTTTTATTTTTACTTTTTGGGAAAATATATATTTTAAAAATAAGTTACAAATTTAATATAGTTAGTTATTAAAGAGGAAACTACAAATTAGTGATATATGTTAGTTTACCAAAATACCCTTATAATATCATTACATACATATATTAAATGAAGTCTTGGTTGAAATTTCTTCTTTTTTTTCTTACAAATAATTTCTTCTCATTTGAACCCTCCACTATATATATATATATATATATATATATATATATGTATATATAGGATTAGGATCAAGAGTGAACAACTTTTTAAGAGTGAACTGGGTGAACTAATCTTGGCCCTTGATCATTTTTTTAGATTAAAAGTGTAAGATTGACATTACCCAAGTACATTTAATAAAATTCCTTAAATTTCTTATCTCTTAACTCTCTTTTTCTCTCTCTCTCATTTTTTTATTATTTCTTCATTATTTTAATTATAAGAGATTGAAATTTTGGAATTTTGGATAAGGCTTAAAGTTTCTGCTTCGTCTAAAAATACACTGAATTCATATGTATTTATTTCAATAAAGTCTCATTTTGTTTGGTAAACTTTTCTTTTTCATATTTGCAAGAATTATTTATCCTGTTGTTTATAAATTTAGAGTCCTATATAATTCAGTTATTATGCACATAGTATATTTAAATTAGTTATTTATTTTGTATCTTCGCGTGATACTCGAGATACATATGTGTGTAGAGCGAGATATCTATGTGTATAGAGTGAGATACATTTATGTATCAAAGTGATACCTAGTTTTCTTAATTGATTATTTCACATATCGATTATGTAAATTATATACGTATAATCCTTGCACTTATGATCAATTACTTTTTTACTTAATGTTTGATTATAATGGTAATAGCAAAAATAAATAACTTCATTACATATTTTAAAAAAAAGTATCGTATGATATCGACACTTGGTATTGTTTAAAATAGGAAAAAAAATACTTTATCTTGAAGGCGTTACACTTTCAAAAGAAATTATATTAGAATGTTTAGAAATGTATTTTATAAATTGTTGTTAATATACAAATATGTAACCAGTTCTGAATATAATACATAGATGTATAAAAGTCTGTACACATGTGTATAAACAAACAACTATGTATATTGTATAAACTGGTAGTTAGCCTGACTGCACACATATGTATAAACTAGCAGCTATGTATCTTGTATAAACTGATAGTTAGCGAGACTGTACACATGTGTACAATGCTAAATAACCATCTCAGATCCTTGTTATACACATATGTACAATGCTGAATAACAATATCATTAACTTCTAGTTGGAGGTATATTATGAATGTACATATGTGTACATACGTTTCTAAAATGCGAATACGTATAATACATATATGTATAGAGAATATAATTAAATATTTTTATTCGTGTTTTAGATGGAACAATATTTAATAATGTTTGTATTTTTAATAATTATAAAGTTAGGTAATTGGTGAAAGATAGAAATATAAAAAATATAATTAAATATTCTTTTAAGTGGACACGAAATATGTGAAAAGTGGGGTTGGGAGATGCCGTATAATTTTTAGTTTTTTTTTTTACTTTGCAATGTTTAGTTTTTTTTTTTACTTTGTAATTTAGGGTTTTTTTAATGTAATATTTATTTAAATGAAATTATTATTGTTAATTTATTATTTTAAAAAAAACCATCACTAGTGATGGGCACCCTCACTAAAATTCATCACTAGTGATGGAATGAAGTTTGATGACGTGGCGGAACATAATTGGATGTGGTGAGTGATGGAAAGTGAAGCACCCCCACCCCCTTAGCTACTGATTTGGTGTTCGGGAAATGTTATGTATATAATTTATTGAAGGAAAAAAATATCAATAGTATGTCAAAAATTATAAAGTGATATATACTTAACTAATTAATAATTTGTAATATATGCATAGTATTAACTATCAATTAACCTGGTCAATTATTTGTTTATAAGATACACATATCAGTTAACAATTATTTTAGAATTATTTAATGTGTATCAATGAAAAAGATTAATATTACATATAAGTAAGTAATCAAATCTCTCAAGTAATCAAATCTCTCAAGTAATCAAAGAAATGATCTCCATAATATTATAAGTGAAGAAATCCTTGATGAAGAAGTTAAGGGGATTATATATATGAAAAGTATTTCAAGCAAATACCACATGAGATCTCTAGAAATATACAATCATTTAAATTTTCACCAATAAAAGAATAAAAAGTCTAATGCAAAGTTTAAACCTCTTTATTTCTATTGTCAGATTTTGATTTCAAACAAGAGGAAAGTGATTTGGGGTGTTAAAGCAAAACAATTTGGAGTTGTGCATGGATACTCGGTAGCTAGCAATAAGTCTATAGCCGATAACTCATGGTAAAGAAAACTCGAGTGAAAAAAATAGTGAAATCTAAAGTATTTAGGACGGGCATTCAGGTATGGAACCATGCACTGTATTGGTTTAAAAAATGTTGTGGGTTAGAGACCAAGTGTGATATTAGTGTAAAATATGCTAAATCATATGATCTTAAAATTTTTAAAACGTGCAATTACTAAAATTATAGAATTTTAGAAGTGTGGTTTGGTATTTGATACTTCAGGTCGATTTTGAGGTGGGTATAAGATCAAGTTCTAGGTAATGGGCATTTTTTTTCACCACATAAGATCATAAACAAGTATACCAGATACCGACGAACCCAGTGAGTAATAAAACATAGGTACCCAACGGGCATGGACATACGATTACTAACAACCATCAATTGCAATCCCTGCATCAAAGTCTTTACATAGAGATAAAATTCTACAACCATTTGTGGTTGTGATGTTTTGGTTGTATCATTTGGATCCAGTTGATTACATAAGTTCATGAATTGAATAAAATGGACACACCTACAAGCTGCCAAAAGGAAAACAAGATCATTGAGGAGCTTGTCGTGCAAATGATAAGCGTATTTTTTAGGGGAAATTTGGATCACTGATGGACCACTGGAGTATCATCATGCCACCAGTGGATCCACCCGATCATATCCATCTCCACTAGGCATAATGCATATACACTAATTCAGGAGGAAACCCAATAAATATGGGAAAATCTCCCTTGTGGGAATCGAACCCAAAATCTATTGGTCATAAAACTTTATCCCACTCTAAAAATGTCACTAGACTATAAAGCCTGTGAAAATGATAAGCATATGATAATGCAATGTACCTTAGACATAAATGCATTTTGAGGTGGTACATGACTTTGTTAAATGTATTAAAAAGTGTGGACTGATTTGTTTGACATCTCCATTAACATTAATAACTATCTATCGTTGCTATTTTTGGTTCCCTCCATAATTATCATCTCCTCCATGGTCGCACTATGTAGACCCCTGACATAATGCGTGTGTTGATTTATCAACGACTCATAATTTTTATTTTTTTAACGGGAAATTTCAGTTTTTAATTTTTTATAGGACTTGAACCTGACCTCCCAATTTAGATGCACCTAGAAACTTTGCTTCTTCCACTGAGCCACCAGCTCCAATATCAGCGACTCACAAATGATGTCGTATGCTAGATGAAGAAGACTTAAAGTGGATGGATCCACGGTGCTTCCTATATATGTTTTGCATCTAGAAGATTTACATAGTCAAACCTTGTGATATTGCTATTTTGCTAAAGTCAAGACATACCATTATGGTTTTCAAGGTATATTATTAAAGTATAGTGCGCAAAAGATAACTCAATTAAGAGAATATCATAGTATACGAATATCTAGATGTGTTTAATATGCTAGAATAGATGATTAATGTTGGATCGGTTATTCTTGCTTCTACAACTGTTTGTGTTGTTTGTTAATGACACGGAAGTAATAAATCAAAATAAGCAATCATATATTACGTACTAGTGAATTAAAATGGGAAATCACGCTGAAAAACAATCTTAGCATCTTTATCTTTCAGGATATCTTCAAGTGTGATACCTACTGATGACTGTTGTGCTCGGTAGGAATGTCCTTTAGCCGCAAGCAATCTTCTTTGTCTATAGCAACTGCCTCTCGATAGTAACCATTTGGTGTAGGAATTGTTTTTCATTAGCAAGTAGCTTGTCTTTTGTAGGTTATATTTTTGGACTAACAATCTCCCTTAGACTAGTGATATCAAAACTTGATTCTTCTTTGTTAAGTACCTAGTTATAGGACTTGAGCTTTGATTCCATCAAAATTTTAGCTAAGCTGGTCACAATTCTATTTGCCCATGTGATAGAGAATGCATTGAATTCTCATCATAAGCCCAAACCTTTATAAAATTTACAACTTATTAAACTCTATAAAAATAATAACTTTTAGTATATAACAAAAGCGTAGAAAAAATCTTCCATAAGAAGATAGTTTCCAATCCGTTTTGGAGTTTTTCGACACAAGTTTTCATTCGACAATCATGTCCAAAGTGTTTGAAACACTTCCTAAAGAAGTGGTAAGCTTTGGTGTTATCTGAGATGTTCGTTGGACAAAAAAATTGAAAAACTTTACACATCCGCGATCGAGATCGAATGTTAAATGAGTCTTCACACTATTTAAATAAATATCATCTCACCATGGATTTACAATAGAAGTGTTAAAATATTCTGTGTATTATCCTTTCCAACACTTGAGTGTTTATGTATGAGTGGCCAGAAGCAAAGATGTAATCACTATCTTAATTTTATTACTTACCAGATTGTTTTTTAGCTATTACTTTCATTTCCCAAAACAAACTTGTAACTCTTAATAGCTATCAATAATATTAACAAAAGAGCATTGCTTATACTTTTGAGTGTTCTTTCTTAGGCTACTCGGTAAGGGGACATCCCCGCTCCGTCGAGCCCCGGCGCCGGCCCTCCAGACCGTTTCCACAGGGACGTCGTCGTCCTCTACATCTTGTCCAAGACGTTGCAGCCGTGCTGCCACATCAGCAGTTCCACCCTGCACACCATCACAACCGCACCACCCTACCTTTCCGCACACCCCATTCCACCCCGCACACCATCACAGACTTGAACATTACAAGTTGCCGACGAATTGGATTTTCTGGTGGTGGTGGTGGCGGCTATTCAGTTGAAGAAGAGATAGTAAACCTAATTTGGTGGGTTATAATATTAGGAGCTGTTTGTTTACCTCTTAATGAGGCTCTGAATGGTTCAGACCTCTTAGTGATTTAGCACTTAATGGTTCAGGCTGTTTGTTTCGCGAACAAATGTCTGAATGGTTCAGAATGGTTCAGACATTTGTCTCTGAATGATTAAGCATTATACGGAGTCTGAAGGTTAAGACCTCTAATCTGAATTGGTCAGACATTTGCCTCCGAACGGTTAAGCATTATACTGGCTCTTAATGGTTAAGACCTCTTACTGGTTCAGCACTTAATGGTTCAGACCTCTTACTGGTTTAGTAGTTAACCATTCAGATGTTGACAAACAGCTCCTTAGTCATAAGTAGGGTGAGATATGGGGCTTTATTTACTGAGCTAAAAAAATTTGAATGGACATTGGATTTTAAGTTATGTTTTTTTTTAAACATGTTGAATTTTTAAGAAAAAAAATTAAATAAATGGTGGGTAGGGTCATCAACCATTTCCTTGGTTCCATCTTTGGAGGAGCATCCTCCAAGGACTATGACGTGGCGCTGGGGTGGAGGGTCATCCTTCAAGGACTACCCTCCTCCCATACCGAGTAGCCTTATAGTTGAGGTCAACATTAACATCAAAGAGAAAAAAAATATAAAGAATCAAATCAATACATACGAAAGTCAAATATAAGCAATATGAGAGGTAACAGAATCCAAATTCAAAAAAAAAAAAAATTTAAAATGACCATGTAAAGATCTTTGACTATTGATGGGTTTACTTTTAACAGCTTAAAAGGATGAGTTCTATCTCTTAACCAGGAATCATACAAAGGACATACATCATCAACTAGCTATTGAAACCTGGGAAATCTAATATGGTATCAAATATCAGTCCCCTAGTAAAACGTCGGTGTCAAATATCGTCAGAATATCGGTACCGATATATATCACCGATATTAGACCGATATTAACAGATATATCACTGAATTATGGGTGTTAAATTGCTATATATATAAATTCGGCATTATATTAAAATTACCGATATCCCACCGATATCACACCGAGATAACCTATATCTCAAATATCGGTCCTTGACCGATATCCGATATTTTACCGCATTAATGCATAGATACGTGATATCCCACATCTAAAAATATGAAAAGTCAATCTCGTATCGACTTGTTAACTTCAATATCCTACCAGAAAAGTTCTGAGCAAGTATGTAAATCTATAGCTCAAACTTGACAAAACCAAAATAATGTGTGTAAGAACCACATATGAAACTTAACCAAACAACACTTCTAGTTACAGAATTAGTTCCCATGTTTAGAACCGAAAAATATCATAATCGGCACTGAACATGTCTTTTAAACACCCGTCCAAAGTTAGCAAGTCCGTAACAAAGTACAACTACTAATTTACTACAAGGCCAAGTGAATTTCCATATAAATTTCCAAACCAATTATAAAAATTAAAAAAGAAAATAAAAAAGTTGACTTGCAACACTATGTTAACATGTTCTCAAGTACTTTCCCAACACAAGTTTTTGCTCAAAAATAGACAGGCCAGAAAATATCCCCATTTGTCAAATAATCAAGTTTCCGCCTTTCACTCGACAAATCTGTGATTTAACTAACCTGGCTTGATGGAACCGTGTGTAGAATCAAAGATCGGGCAATAGGGTCTGATAGGCGGGACCCACGATCACGGTTTATGGAGCTTGAAACCAAATACTCTCGGGACGTAATTTTGAGTTGCTTTTTGTGGCTTCAGGTGGCCATAAGTCATCAAGAACAAGTGAGGGAAAGTGGTGCCAAAATAAGCACCATCAATATCTATGGCCGGTTAAGGAAAAGAACATTCGCATTTGCATTAAACTATTTATTAGCATAGAATAACAAACAGGCAAACAAAAAATAATTAAAGCTGGATTTTTTGGTCGTAACTGAAAAATATTATAAATGATATGCTCATAGATCATATGGGACTGGATCATTAGAAAACTACTTCTTCATGAGAAACTAGAAAACTCAATATCGGACACGTGTAATATATACCACATACATGTGTATTATATATTGCATACATGTAGTACTACATATACTGCGTATATGTTGTTACGATATATTGTACACTACTACATATATGCAATATATATTGCATATATGTAGTACTACATATACGCAATATATACAACATATGGGTAATATTGTGCAGTATATCGTATAGTATATGAAATATTTGCAGTACTACATATATACAGCGTATACTACACATGTATGCAGCATATATTACACGTCCATATTGAGTTTTCGCGTTTTCTCACAAAGAAGAGTTTTCTCATAATTCTTCCTCTAGATCCTATGATAAATATATGGACGATTTGCATATAATAATATTAACTCTCTGGAAACACGAATGTGCCAAATTAGAGCTCAAGACCTCCCTAGGATCTTATCAACAAGTCCCAGCCAGTTGAGCAATTTATAAAAATAAACTTATAAACAACAAAATATTACATAAGGTTATATAATGAAGATCAAGAACAATGCTCACGAAAATTGCATGTTTTGCAAATGTAAGCTTCTTTTAAAGATGTTTTAAGGTAAGATGGTTCATATGATAAAGAGTGTCAAGTTCAATGACTAAAAACGTAATTCATTCCAAAAAGTTAGTAGTCTAGCTTTGTATAAACCAATATGAACTTTACAAAAAAAAATAAAATAAATAAATAAAACCTATTCACATGATATATATATATATGTGTGTGTGTGTGTGTGTGTGTATGTGTGTGTGCAATGTAATGTGAGGATACTGCCTTGGTATTTAGATCGAGGGTAGTAGATGTCTTCACACTTGGGACAATAAATTTTCACGGTACTTGAACGCGGTATGTCCGCTTGACCAACAGGAAGGCAAGGTTGACCACAGCAATAAACTCTTGGACACCGTCCAAAGTCATAGTTTTTGTATTTCTCCAACTGCAGAATTTCAAAAACATCCATATACGTTAAACTATTTAATCATAAAATAAGAAGAACAAAAGTGCAGTCACGTTATTATACCATCGCAGAAAGTCCCTTGGTAGTTAATATGTACCGCACATGTATCAAGCCGTACAACATCTCCGCTGCTGATTCAACAAGTTCGTTCTGCTCTTCAGTGAACATATCTCCTTTTCATAAACAGTCAACAAGTGTTAGCATGAGGGAGAAACAAAGATGGGTTCAAGATGTGGGACTTGAGACAAGTGTGTAGCATGTGAGTCTTGGTTTTAAAAGGCACAGGTACTCCATAATGTTTAGGTCCCAAAAGCCGAGGTGCGAGCTTCACGTACGTGAGGTATCAGTATTTATAAACTAATTACAGATAATATTGACAAATGTCTAAATCCTTGAACACTAGAAAACTGATTAAAAAACCCGAAAAGGCTTTATGTACAACACTACAACCTAATAACCACAAATATAGGTACAGCTTAAGAGTACAGCCTAAGAAGCTTGTTTCTGAATCCCATAACCAGCGGCTTGTTTCTTAATTGCAATTCAGCTTTAAGTTTTCATGTCCATTTGAAGATCAAAGTTCAATTTTAGTTCAGTAGACATTATTAGGTGATCCTTTGTTTCTTAATAAACAAACTAAGTGGCCGATTGTTTCGTCAATTTCAGTGAATTGGTGGTCGATTTCAGTGAATAGGTTGTCAATTTCAGAAGAAGCCAGAAACGACGCTTCATGCAAAGTGACTGCCTCAGCACCACTTCATGGGATAACCGCGCATTACCCTCCCTAAGGTGGTGTTCGTTTATCGTTAAAAAAAGTTGTTTGTGTGAAAGAGAATTGAAGATGAATTCTATTTGGTACAAAGATTCATTGTTACACTGCTTTAAATATCAACCATCTTGGCTACAAGTTGAGGAGACCATAGTTGTTAATAGCGAATAGCGGGTATAGTAACAAGCTACCTATACGCTACATAGCGATAGCGATGAAATAGCAATCGCTATCATATGTTTAGCGACACAAAAAGAAAATTTTAGATATATTTTATGTGTATTTCATATTTTATCAAAATACGCTGTTTACGTATGCATATTTTATAAAACAAAAAAACAAATATCCTGCTATTTCATACACATATGTTATCGCTATTTATACTAAAACAAAAAAACTTAAGAACCTATAATCGACCTACTTTCACACTATGGAGACACCAAAATCAGATTGCGACCTATAGACGCAACGCAACGCACGCTAAACGCTATAGCAAGCGCTATGCTCGCTGTTAACAACACTGGGGAAGGCATTCAAATTATAAGGCTAGTTGTGTTGATTAGCAAACAAAAACAAGTTAGAAACCCCATCATCCTGTTACTAGAACATGGTAGTTTTCAAGAGTGTAAAACGTCATGAGCGAAAATCCCCAACCCAACAAATAAAAAAAATTACAGCAATATGAAATATTAAAGAATGATAAAGAGTGAATTGCACTTTCCATCCTTTTTAAGTATACATCAAGTTTCAGGGTTTGTCCTTAAACTAACGTCTTTACAATAGATGTCCTCTATGTTTACATTTCTATGCACGTTTTACCCTTTAGACCAAACTCAGTTAGTTTTAGAGCTTGATTATAAAATGTGCGCATCAGGAACGCATAATGATGCAGTGATGAGATCACATTGTGAGTCCAAGATGCGCGCATCACATAATGTCGTCTATTGTGGCGCCTTATGCAGTTGACCGGTATTTGAACAAATTAGATCTTTAATTGAACAATTCTGACTATAGATGATGAGAGTATTATATTTTAGTGTTTAAAGGTTCACAAGTCAAAATATTAGCTAATCCGTATTTTTAATAACGATCATACGTGATGCGTGCGCTCCGCGCATTGCGCATCACACATCGGGTTTTTGGATCAAAACGCATCCGATCGCTACACGCATTTTAAAACCAAGTTTTAGAGTTAAATCCACCCATGTGCACTCACGTGAGGCTGTGAGGGCATAATAGTCATTTATTACCAACCCTACCTCATCCCCTATCTTGTGCATCCCTCTAAATAGTCACTCGCTGGCCGCCATCACCATCCACCACGCCGAAGACATTCCGACAAACAAAAAGAGGTACTCGCCAGCAACTTTCCGACCACCATCACCATCCACCACTAAGGATATTGCAGCTGCTTACTGCCGGGGAGATGGATAAGAGGCCACGATGATTAAATGCACAAAAAGTACCTTGAATCAGTGAAGATGATGAAGATAAAAAGAAAAAAAAAGTTAAAGAAGAACCTAAAACCACCTTCTTTGGCTGATGAAACCATAACTGGTTAAGTTTATGGAAGCAAAATCCACACATGCATTTGAAGAACCAAAAATCTAACCCAAGTCGGTTATTCTTCCTTAAAATATTCTGAGCCAAGCTTTACGATCAAACAAAAAATTGAGGATTTTAAAATCAAACATTGGTTAAACGCAAACAAGGGGATTGGCCTGATTAGGAGGGTTCATGAAGACGAGAGACGGCAGATGATGAGGGTAAGTCTCCATACTCCAGATAACAACGAGGACTTTCTTTATGAAGCTAATTCAGTATTTTTTTTTTTTTGTTTTTGTTTTAAAAGCATGGGCCTTAGATTAAGGCTTTCAGTTTGCAGATGAGGAATCAGAGGACATTGCAGATTGTAGGTTTCTTCATCAGTGGGCAGATGCAGATTAGGTCGGTGAAGTGGAAATCAATTGCGGGTGACGATGGGTGGTGGGATATGGCGTGCGAAGAATCGACATTAGGTGGTCGCATGTTTATTTGTGTATATGGTTTTCTGGCCAGAAAAAGATGCCCGAAGGTTGCAGGAGGGTAGCTAGAAAAAGATGGGAAAGAGCGGTGGCGGGTAACAGGTATGTGTTGGTGGGAGTCCCGTAATTTATTTATTTTTGTTATAGTATTTTGATTATGGTAGATAACAAGAACACTGTCAATGTAAGAAGATCATTATACCATCACGTGAGGGGCCCATTTGTTGTAAATTCCTTAGTTTAAGAACATAACTTGAAACTTGCCGTGTACTTAAAAGAAGGAAAGTGCAATACACTAAAGAATGATATCACTAACTTGTGCACATAACTTACCATGAGAGGACTCCACATCGAGAATTAAATCAAGGGCATAATCAAAGTAAGGAACTTGACTGCTTAATCCACATAGATTAAAATCATCTTGAATGTAATCATCATCAACTTCACAGAAAAACTCATTTCCACGTAAGTTGCAAAACCAAGAAATCCAAGAAGTTTCCTCTTCGTCAGAACCACTAACGTCAGATTCCTCGCTGTCTGTTTCAGATTCCTCTGCAAAACAAAATAGAGGTCATATCGCTAACCATACCTACTAATGAAAAATCACAACTTTGAACCAAGCAGACATATTCTGGTAATCAAGCTAATTCATAGCAACATCATTACAGTAATAAATCGGCGCCTAGCACCACCAATATTGTCTGCTTCACACACAAGAAGCTCAGAGATTTGTTTTTGGTTGCCCGAGTGGAAACTTCCCACAAAGTCACGATACCATTGATGAAACTCCCACTCGATCACGTTAAACTATAGAGTTCTCCTACATGTCAGTGATATTTAAAAGGGGGCATGCCCTATGCAGTTATAGCGGTAAAATTTCGGATATCGGTCAAGGACCGATATTTGAGATCATAGTTACCCAATTCGCCAAAAAAATCCCGAATTTCGAATTGGTACGAATCACATGATATGCAATTCGATTTCGAATTCAAACGCTTCAATTCGCGAATTCCAGGAATCAATTCGGTCGTTTTTTATAGGAACGATTCGCGAATTGCGTTTAGTAAATCAGAGTATTTATGTAAAGAATTCAGCGAATTTCATGGATCAATTCTGCGTATTTGTTACTCCAATCGCATTTTTGGAAACAAATCGATTATTTTAAGATCCAATTCTGTGTTTTTTGGCGGGTTGGGAAAGAGCGGGAAAATAACTGGATACGTATCGACATATCCATAATCATGAACATTACCAAAACCCAGAAACTGATAATCATCTATAAATATCAGCTATATTCATTGATCATTCGGATTTATGAAATTAGTAATTTTTGTTTTAGTTTGTGTTTGACGAACCGGATAGTAATATACAACGTACCGAATCGTACCGGATCGTACCGAAATGAACCTACCCCCTCCGAACCGAATTCGTCCCAACTAGCGAATTGCGAACCCGAACCGCGTATGCGAACCGGATCGAACCGCGAATTAGGTAACTATGTTTGAGATATAGGTTATCTCGGTAGATATCGGTAATTATAATATAACGCAGAATTTATATATGTAGCAATTTAACACTAATATTTCAGTGATATATCGTTATATCGGTCAAATATCGGTGATAAATCGGTCAAATATTAGTCAATATCGCCGATAATATCGTACCAATATTTGACACTGATATTTTACTACGGGACCGACATATCACCGAGATTAACTGCATAGGGCATGCCTTACGGCACAGTACCTCTCATGTCAACAAAACGGAACGATGTGGGATTGGCCTAAAGTATTACAGTTACGCTCCGTCCTACAAATCACTCATATCATGAAACCAACAATGACTAGTAGAGAACCTATTTGCAAAATGAAATACTAACACGTCGTCTACCCAATACCCCACAAATTTGTTTTTAAGAAAAAAGTTTTTCGACAAGAAAGAGCCCGAGCTCTGATACCTATAATGTAACACCCCGCCCGTGCTAGTGCAGACATCTTTAAGCTACATACCAATCAAATCCTTTTGTATTAAACCACAGTGCCACATTGTAACTTGACTATAACAAAAAAAAATAAAAAATGAAAAATTTTCTACAACTAAATACATACCAACCCTACTTCATCAAAAAACAATCAACACATCCAAACAACAAACACTTTGTACGAAACAAACATAATATTAAACAAAAACAAACCATCGGAGGCCTTGGTTTTGGCGGAGGATGAAGGGTTAAGATCGTGTTGAAAGGATTTACCAGCAGCTGCAGAAGTAGAAGGTACGGAGAGTTTGTCTTTGTCCTTATTGAAAACCCTAGAAGTTGAAGGAGATGAAGTGGTCTTCTCTAAGTGCTTATCTAAGGCATCGTTGATTCGTTTACGATCCAACGATGAGCCTCGTCCCACCATATCCGACCTGTACATATATATATATATATATATATATAGATAGATATAGGTGAAGTTGAAAATTGAGGAGAAAGGGATGAAATGAAGAGGAATTGAGAGAGAAGATTATGCGAAAATGAAAGAAAGAAAGGGGAAATTGACGGAGAAAATTAGGGTTGTTGGTGTATCCAGAGAGACCAGGTGGGTGGAGCTCTCTGTCTTGATATTTTTATTTATTTTTCATTCCGAGAATTTCCTTTTCTTTTTCTAGTTCTTTTTAACCACAACTATAATACGTTCCTGAGTCTCAATTAACACAGCTGAGGGAAGGGAAAATTTTCTTCTAATCTCTTAATGGAAAATTTTTCTCTTTTCTCTTTTCCTCTCCTTCTATCCTTAAAAAAAACTAGAAAACATGGTTTTTTCATATTTTCTACTCTTTTCTTCCCCTCCCCCTGTTAAATGAGACTCGGGAACATAGTGTAAGTGTTTTTTCAGTTCGGTTATTTTGTTATAGGTTCGTATTATTGGCACATCTTGCAAAATTAAATCGACATCACCAATACAGGTCGTATATGCCTATACGACTCGTATATTGGTAAATTCAATTTCCAAGGTCAGTCAAAGGCTGATACTGTCTTCACATGCCTTATTAATACGCATCGTATAGGCCAATACGATGTGTATATGTAAAAGGTTGTCTATCAACTCTAACAGATAGGGTTCACATGCAAACCTTATACGGATCGTATAGGCCTATACGATCTGTATTAGGTACGATGTTACTTTCTGTCACTCAACTGTGACATAAAGTGATTGACAATAACATTAAAATCAGCCCTATATTGGTCGTATAGGCCTATACGACCCGTATTGATCTGTAATTTTGCTTTCTGTTCGGTCTTCATAAATAAGTTAGACGAAGACGCAATGAACATTCCTTCTCTTCGTTATTTTCTTTATATTCGATATTCAACAATGTCTTGGTTCAACCTTAGTTATCTTTCCGGCGAGTAGTCCGACACATAAACGAGCACGTTATACCGGGAAGCAGTGTAGTATAGCTTCTTTTTTTACTTAGCACACTGTTTGTATTAGGAAGGGTCTGATGTCCCTGATTCTTACGATGGGAGAGGAAATGATGATCATGCAGAGGAGGTCGTGTCTGGCTTTCGTCCCCATGATAATCAATCGTTGTTGCCAGACCTCAACGAGGTATGTACTTATTTAATTTTTTTATATTCGGTGTTAAATTTACCATTACCTTTTACCCGTTGGATTTTTTTAGTTTGTTGTGCCCCGCCAACCGTTGTTGCCAGATCTGAACGAGGTAACAATGGGTAAAAATATATTTACTTATTATTAAGAAGGTTTTTAGATGTATCGTTATCATTTAACCGTTGGTTTTTTCAGGTTATTGTGCCTAACGATGATCATGGTTATGGGTTACGGATTATGAAGGCAACTACGGTGCCTCGTACGGACAAGAAGACTATGGCAATAATTTTTTCTGTAATGGTGCGTCGGGCATACAACAAGACGTTGGTGCGCCTTCTTACGCGCAAGAGTCATTAGGTGGCGAGTAACCTGATTGCCCTGAAGTTTCGTACAAAATTGATAAGGTACGAATGATATAGATTTTGTTAAAAATGTTACTCTAAACATTTTATATTTTTTAAATGTATTATAAATGCTATATTTGTTTTTTTACAAAATTATTATAAACGTTATATATATTTTTCACTTAGGATTTTATATCCCGCAATGATTTGGAAGGTTGGGTAAAAAGAAGGGGTTTAGCCAACGGATACGTTATCGTTACTAGACAGTCCAAGAATCATTGGACATGGCTCCAATGTTGTCGTAGTGGCGAGCATGAGAGTAAGGCCACGATTAGGAGAACCGACAGTAAAAAATGTGCATACCCTTTTACGGTGATAGGTCGTCTCAACCAAAGTCGTCGAGCTTGGAGGATAGATTATCTGCACAAAAAATTTAACGAGAAGCATAACCACTGCCCTGCTGAACATTTGGAGGGTTACGCATATGCCAGGAGACTTACTCCTAATGAGTTTAGATTGGTGCAAGAGCTGACAGATCAAGACATACAGCTCCATACAATCTGGAAAGCCGTAAACGAACACAACCCTGAAAACAAATGTGTTCCGAAGGACATACACAACGCTCGCTAGAAGATTAGGGCCTCGAAGTTAGATAAAAAAACGACTCCCATGCAGAGACTGGAACAACTTCTCCTGGAAAAAAAGGATGACCTATTACATATAGATGGAACCTTCCACCAATGTTGTTCAGAATATATTTTTTTGTCACGACAAGTCCTTTGAAATGTCGCGGGCATTCCCGCATATGCTTATGGTCGACGCGACCTACAAAACTAACCTGTACAATCTTCCATTTTTGCAAGTTGTAGGTATGACGTCGACAAAATAAACCTTCTGTGTTGCGCATGCGTTTCTTTCAAATGAGCAGGAGGTAACGTACGTCTGGGTCCTGGAGAGGATCAGGTCCATGTTGCACGACTGTATGGAGCCGTGTGTAATTCTTACGGACAGAGACCAAGCACTGATAAACGCATGTAAAAAAATATTCCCTGCCGCACACAGATATCTGTGTAGGTTCCACATCTTACAGAATATCGTAAAGCACTGCAAGAATTCATTTACTCAACCAGATTGGGAGGACTTTGTTCGACAGTGGAAAAACAGTGTGTGATTCTGCTAACGAGGAGTTATACGATTATAACCTCACCAACCTTCATAGACGCCTTATCGATCAACAACGTAAACGTACGTTTTCTCTTACGTTAATACATTCATTTAAATATATATACACATATATAATAAAATTTACGTATGTTTATATATTCAGATGTTTTTGATTATCTGTGGGAGAACTGGTTAAACACATCCCGTTATAAATTTGTATCTGCATGGACTAATCAAACGCTACCATTTTACCAAACTACGACAAATAGAGTTGAAGGCGCACATGTTACATTCAAGAAACAACTCAATACACCGAAATGTAGTCTGGAAACCCTGGTGAAAAAGTTGGATACCTTGATAATAAAACAATGTAACATCCGTCGAAAAATCGACTCAGAGTACATGAAGAAGACGTCCCAAAGACCGCCTTCCGGACTCGTTATGGTCATTATGAATTCATGGTCATGCCATTCGGTTTAACCAACGCCCCAGCTGTCTTCATGGATCTAATGAATAGGGTATGCAAACCCTACCTCGACCGCTTTGTCATAGTCTTCATCGACGACATCCTCATCTACTCCAAGTCTAAATCCGATCATGAACGACACCTTCGACTCATCCTTACACTCTTAAGGACTGAAAAGCTCTACGCTAAGTTCTCAAAATGCGAATTCTGGTTAAGAGAAGTACAATTCCTTGGACATGTCGTTAATGACAAGGGAATACATGTCGATCCTTTGAAAATCAAGGCAGTACAGGAATGGCAAGCGCCACGTACCCCTACCGAAGTAAGGTCATTTCTGGGTTTGGCTGGTTACTATCGCCGCTTCATTGCTAATTTCTCCCTTATTGCTGTACCGCTCACGGCTTTGACTCATAACGGAAAACCTTTCATATGGGGACCTAAACAAGAAGAGGCCTTCCAAACTCTAAAGCAAAAACTTTGTGACGCACCTATCCTCACACTTCCTGAAGGTTGCGATGACTTTGTAGTATATTACGACGCATCAGGGCAAGGGCTAGGCTGTGTATTAATGCAAAGAGGAAAAGTGATAGCCTATGCTTCTAGGCAACTCAAGGTTCATGAGAAGAACTACACCACCCACGACCTGGAACTTGGAGCCGTTGTGTTCGCTCTCAAGATATGGAGACATTACCTCTACGGTACCAAGTGTGAAATATACACTGACCATAAAAGTCTCCAACATATCTTCAACCAAAAGGAGTTAAATATGAGGCAACGAAGATGGGTCGAACTTCTCAATGACTACGACTGTGAAATTCGGTATCATCCTGGCAAGGCAAACGTGGTGGCTGATGCGCTCAGTCGAAAAGGTTATGCGAACTCCATTCGTCTTCTATGTTCGCAAATCATAACCGACATCAAAGATCGAATCCGAGCAGCTCAACATGTTTCTGTAACAGAAAATGACGTACGCGATGAGCTGTCATGTGGAGCTGAACTCAAAATCGAAACTAAATCCGATGGTATTCTATACTATTTAAATCGCATATGGATTCCTGATCGCGATAACCTTCGTGATTTCCTCATGAATGAGGCGCACAAAACACAATACTTTGTACACCCAGGAGCCGACAAGATGTATCAAGACATACGATATACCTACTGGTGGCCGGGCATGAAAAAGGATATTACTGTTTTTGTTTCCAAGTGCCTTACCTGTTCCAAAGTAAAAGCTGAACATCAAAGACCTTCAGGACTTCTAGTCCAACCTGAAATACCTGTATGGAAGTGGGAAAACATAACCATTGATTTCATTACCGGGTTACCTCGCACCTCCAGTGGGTATGACACCATATGGGTAATTATTGATCGTCTTACAAAATCAGCTCACTTCATACCGATCCGCGAGGACTTCAAGAACGAGAAGTTAGCTCGTATCTACATCAGCGAGATCGTAAGCCGTCATGGTGTACCTTTAAGCATCATTTCAGACCGTGATGGTCTTTTCACTTCACGAACATGGCGAGCCGTACAAACCGCCTTGGGTACGCGATTAGACCTCAGTACCGCTTTTCATCCTCAAACTGATGGACAATCTGAACGCACCATCCAAACTCTTGAAGACATGCTTCGAGCATGTGTCATAGACTTCAAGGGAAATTGGGACGCTCATCTACCATTAGTTGAATTTTCGTACAACAATAGCTACCATTCAAGTATCGGCATGGCTCCTTTCGAAGCTTTATATGGTCGTAAGTGCCGATCTCCAGTATGTTGGCACGAAATTGGGGAATCACAAATCACCGGTCCAGAGTTAATTCAAGAAACAACCGACAAGGTCATTCAAATTCGAAACAATCTTTTAGCGGCTCAAAGTCGTCAAAAGAGTTACGCAGACAAACGACGAAAGCCCTTGGAGTTTGGCATTGGTGATCAAGTACTTTTAAAAGTATCACCGTGGAAGGGAGTGGTTCGTTTTGGCCAGAAGGGCAAGCTAGCACCACGCTACGTAGGACCTTTCAAGATACTTGAAAGAGTAGGTCCTGTAGCATACAAGCTTGACCTACCAGAAGAGCTCAACAGAATTCATCCCACATTCCACGTATCAAACTTGAAGAAGTGCCTCGCCGATGAAAACCTCCATATTCCTCTAGAAGATATTCAGATCGATGAATCTATGCACTTCATTGAAAGACCAGTAGAAATCATGGACTTCGGAGAGAAGCGTTTAAGACGAAGTCGTATTCCAATTGTCAGGGTACGTTGGGAGTCGAAACGAGGACCTGAGTTTACTTGGGAACGTGAAGACTCAATGCGCGAGAAATACCCGCATCTTTTTCCTGTTACCACTACTACTTAAATTTCCGGACGAAATTTCTAAAAGTAGGGGATACTGTAACATCCGTCGAAAAACGGGTTTCCAAAACCCGCTTCGTTTATCAATCGAATATCCAGTTATAATTTTTCGTTGCACATTTATTGCTCAAACTAATTTTAAACGATACATAATTAATAACTATATTAGAATTTAAAAACCATAATTTATAAATAATCTTAAATAGTGAGAAAAAAATAAAATGGGGACGCCGGGTTTCGAACCCGGGTCGCCCACAAACCCAAACACACAACACACCGCTCCGCCACATGCCTTCTTTATGAATATAATGAAACAAATAATACTTAAAATAAAACCCGAATTCAAAACCGGAGATCACCGCGCTCAGAACTCACAATCACCGGAAAATCCGGCAATCCGCGACTTTGCCACTTTCCTTTTTACTAAACATGCTAACCGACATCGACATCGGTTATAACCGATGTCTGACCCTCGATTTTAGTCGTAACCGCCGGAAAACCCTTGACCGCGAATCAAGACCCAAAATCGGACCCAATTCACTCAGTTCTTTCCTATAAATACCCACTCAATCTTTCGGAAATCCTTTCGCTCAGAACCGCTCACTTTTTCGAAGCTCTAGCTCGTCGCCGGAGATATTCTGCATTCGCCGGACTTTCACCGGAAAACCGAGACTTACTCCGAATCGGTAAAATTCTCGACTCTTTTGTTTGCAATCCATTATTCAGCATGTATTAACATAAATCGTGCAACCAGAATCGGTCTCAGACGACGTTGCCAGGAATTCCTGCACTCACCGGAAAATCACTGAAATTCCAAGGTCTCACTGTCAATCGGTACAATCATCTAAAACCCCTTATCCCTTGTTTAGTAACTTAATTGCACAACTCATTGATCAAAACTGTTAATTGATTCACTCAGACGGAAGTCACCAATCAGAGCCGACGACTCTTGCCGGAAATCTGAGAAAAACATTCTGTTCGGTACATTTTACTCCGTAATCCTCTTTATCCATTTCATTCCAATCAATTATAAGTTCGATGACCGATTTAAACAAGAACAGTCGGACATCATTGTTCTGTGTCTTTGTAAACGAAGAAGACGAAGTTGAATATGTGTATAATTATAATTAAAAACGGATATTCGAACGGGTTAGACACACAGTCCAGCGGTGGAATGTGTGCACAAACAATGCACACGTCCCGGGTTCGAATCCCGCACGTTACCGAATTTCAGAATTAAAACCAACATTTTTACAAATGAATCGGATCAGGTCACCGAATGTTAATAAGAATAATTTAATCCATAAGTTAAACAGATATGACACACAGCCCAACTGGTTGGGCTGTGCGCACTCGAACCGAAGGACCCGAGTTCGACTCCGGGTCCCTGCAACCGGTTCGGCCATATAAATCGTTTTTAATAAAAACCCAAATAAGTTAAAAGTTAATTAGTATATAAATATAATTAAAACAGAGAATATTTCAGGTTAGACACGTAGCTCAGTTGGTAGAGTTGCGTGCACGTATACGAGAGGTCCCGAGTTCGAACCTCACTCAGCGCATAATTAAACACAATCCGACCGGTCAACGGTCAACGGTCAAAAAGTCAAATTTGTTATTTATTTTTATTAATTTATTTAATCAGAAAATCATTTAAAAATACTTAAAAATAAGATTTTAAAGTTAGAAAACCTCCTTAAACTCACAAAAATAAATCTAAAAATCACATTAAGAGTATGAATTAAAAGTACTAATTTACCGAATCATTTCGTTATTATTTTAGGTTAGTTTTTCTCGTCGATCAAATCCTAAAATTCGTGCGCATCCAACGTCATCAAAGAACGCACCCAATGTGAGTGAATCTCTACCAATTCCCCGTTTTAATCACATCTTGGGGTGTATCACGTGTCGTTTAATCCCTTATTATATTTAAACACTTGTGCATCCATCATATCCGTGATCAAATGTGTATCAAATATGTATCAGTTATTGTGTGAATTATGTTTAGATTGAAGTTATCATTTTCAGTGCATGCATTTCATTAGGCCCATCAGCTCCCCGTGGGATACGGGTTGAGTATCAGGTGCCTCATTCGATCGGCTCCGTTTGATTGAGCCTTGATCTCACATACATCATCATTCATGTCACTCGATCGGCTCCGTTTGATTGAGCCTTGATCTCATATACATCATCATTCATGTCATTTACTCATCCAATGTGGTTTGTGTTTTTGTTATATATATATGTTTGCTCACATGTGATTATTGCACAAATTTTCAATATTAAATACAACAAGAAATTAATAACAATGTTTTCTCAAGGTTCACTCGCCAACTTTTGTTGACCCAAAATATCCCCCGTTTTACACATGATACAGGTGATCCAGTTGAGGCAAGAAACACATAGGAAGGCCTAGAAGAATAAATCAGTTTAAGCTTGGGATTGTTTTACTTAGTTTCATTTCCTTGTAATTGTATGGATTTGATTTGAATATTTAAGTTGTAATTTGAATTTAATAAATATGAAACATTTTAGTAAACATCATGAGCTTTGGTGATAACCCAATTATGCCCCGATTCTTATTCCGCTGCGGGTCGGGGTGTGACAAACAATATACGCAAAGAAAAAAATGTTTGGAAGAAAGTCAAACCAAGCGAATGAACCACCACCTTGAGATTCCTTTGTTTCGCAACGTACTTTGTAAAGTTTCCATCCATGCTCTTAACCTACTAGAAAACGAGCTAACACGGAGACTAAGCACGTTACGGTCATTTGGACAACATGTTGCTGCCAGCTGTACACGGGTTGCGAGTTGTTATGTGCCTATCGTCTTGAGAAAATGCAAACTAGATGTACTTATAGACTTATAAAATATATTTTATTGTATTAATTTAATATGCTTGTGTAATGCTTTTTATTGTTTTGCAGAACACATTATTCAGCTCGATGATATAGACATTTTCTCGAGAAAACTTAACCTGAATCCATCAAATATTGATGATGAAGAGGTTGATGTAGAAAAAGAATTCGAAGATGCGAAACAGAAAGTGTGTACCCAACCCCCTCAAGTGAAGAAAAGCATCATATCGAAGATCAAGGCAGTGATGAACCCATTTATGAGCGACAAAAAACCGCCTGTCATACAAAAACACTCGTGGGAGGCCAACGTCCAAGGTCCAACAACAGCGAAGAGAACAAGTTGATAGACATAGCTCAGTTGGGCCTTCCGAACAAAGTAGGTGTGACCCTCCTCGACACAGTTCGTATGTACAGTCGCAAGATTCTCTAGCACCATCTACATCTGCAATGTCTCAAAAGTCTCAAAGGTCGTTAATGCGACGTAGTCGTTCAACGGCTTCAGGGAAAAAAAGCCTCGCGAGGACCATGGGTTTCCGTTATCACTGATGATGGAACGCTTGAATATGTTCTCAGATTCAAAAAACAAATTCCAAAAGTGTTCCATCCCCACATTTCAATAATAAAAGATGTCAAACCGGATGGACACTGTGAGTTTCAAGCTATGGCAGTGGGTTTAGTGTTGGAACAAGACTACTTTGGGTTTATTCAGAGCCAACTAGTTGAAGAGTTGATGGGTGAGAACAAAGATATGCGGAAGTACATTTTAGACGGTGATTTAGCGGAAGACTACGATGCGTAACTAAAGAGAATAAATTTTACCAGAGTTGGAGCACCCATGGAGCATTGGATGGAGATTTATTGGGCATGACTCCTTCTTGCCCATAGGTTTGGTGTGATTGTTCACATATTAGACATGAGAGGTTGTTCGACTTTATTCCCCTTCTATCATCCAGGACGCGCATGTGTCCCCCATCAGGTGGTTACACTAGTATACGTTAACAAATGGTCATTTCATCCATGTCAAACTTGATGAGGACTATCCAATGCCGCCACCGAACTATCTCAGGATAAGACACCGAGGCGAAGAAGCAGCACTTTGGACGCAAGACTATACGGAACGCATAGCGTGGTATGAAATAATAACGAAGCCTAATATTGATAAGACATTGCATTATCTTAATTAGTTTGTAATCTTAATGAAATATTTATTTGTATAATGTATTCCATTTGTATTGATTTTGCTTAAATACGTCAAAATACGCTTAAATACGTTAAAACACGTCAAAATACGCTAAAATACGTCAGAAACATTAAAATACGTCAAAATACGCTTGAATACGTTAAAATACGCTAGAATACGCTAAAATACGTTAAACTACACCTGAAGTACGCTACAATACATCAAAATAGGCTTAAATATGTTAAAACACTTCAAAATACGCTAAAATACCTCAAAATACGTTAAAATACGCTAAAATATGCTAAAATACGTCAAAACATACGCTAAAATACGTAAGTAATGATATTCTAAGACGCGTATCCATATAACGCGGCACTTAACAATATAAGTGGATTCCAAACAAAATTGTACGTAATCATAGACACGATACTCAAACGCAACCGAACGTCACCGAAACGACACGTATTGAAGGTATACTTCATAAAATGACACAATACGCCAATATTCGTCAAATCACGACATGTATACACGTCGAACCGAGGAAAAAACGATAGACTTGGAATTTGGTGTTATGGCCAATACGATCGTATAGGCCTAAGTTGTGTTGTATTTAAGGCTTATACGCATCGTATAGGTCTATACGATGCGTATTACCCCCTGATTTCTAAAAAATCTAGGGGGCGATTTGAAATTTCAGGGGGTTATAATACGCATCGTATAAGGCTATACGATGCGTATTACCCCCCTGAAATTTCAAAAAAATAGGGGGTTATACGCATCGTATAGGCCTATACGATGCGTATTATAGGGCAAAACGATATAACCCCCTGATTAACAAGGTGTTCTTATGTTATACGATCCAAACACACACAAATACACACACATACGGTCATCAACATACGGATTGGATTCGTGTTTAAAGACAAGTAAGGTATGTATCTTTGAACCCTCGTCATTTATACATATTCAATTTCTGATTTTGACCGTATATATGTTTGTGTTTTGGGGTTAAAGGTCGTGTTTAGGGGGGTTCGTTGAACGTTGAAGCAATATGATGCGTATGGGCCTATACGCATCGTATTGCTTCTAAAAATAATGTTTTTGTTTGAATTTATAAGCTTATATGACACTAATGGGCCCAAATAATCTTATTTTTTTTCTTTCTAGTTTTTTAAAATACAAAAATATGTTTAAAATCTGTTTTTTTTTTTGTAAAAAGTTTATACTTTTAAATAGGAATTGATGTTATATTTAAAAAATATATTAAATAAATTTATATTTAATATTTAAATAACTAAAATTCTTATGTTTTTGAAAAATATTATAAAAGGTGTTATTTGATATTAAAAATTGTTATATTTTTTTTTTAAAATATAATGAAAAGGTGTTATTTAATATTGAAAATAGTTATATTTTTTTAGTTTGATATAAGTGACGTTGTCGGGAGAGGGCTGGGTCGTGGTGGTGGAAGTGGAGGTGGAGGTGGCGGATGTGGAGGTGGAGGTGGCGGACGTGGTAAAGGTGGCGGTGTCGGGCGGGTGGTGGAGGACGTGCAGGGGCGGGGGGTGGAAGACGTGGTAGGGGACGGGGACGTGGGCGTGGACGGGGCCGCAGTGGCTTAAATGTTGACCGTTGCTAGATAATCCTTATCTAGTGTTCGAGCATGGGTCCGAGGCTTTTCACATATGTGAAAAGTTTCGCTGGGTGGAGATCGGTGACCATGCGGCCGTCGATTGGACGGCCCTGGAGGAGGTGGACGAGGCGACAAGGGCTCGAGATTACATTGGACATGATACTCCGTGGTCCAGGTATACTATTTTGGTACTATGTTTTTATTTGTTTTGTATATGGAATGGATACTAACCACATTGTGTGACAGGTTGTTCGAGCTAGCATTCTTGCCGTCCTATTAGGTGATGGTGTGCGAGTTCTTGGCATCCTTCGAGTTCGCTCCCAAGCCTGCTGGCTACTTAGATGAGGATGAGGATCCCCAGGAACCATGGATCGAGGTTAGTTTTCATTTAGGGGGTGAGTGGCATGATATGTCACTGAGAGAGTTTGACGTGCATACCGACTTGTATACAATAGAGGAGACAGACACCCCCTCTACACCGAGGGCGTCCATGAGTTACCCCGTACGACATTTGCCAGGTTCTGGCAATTGATCGGTAGGGGTCGCTTTGGCCGCTCGAAGTCGAGGGTTTCATATATGATAGACCCCATGTTCTACTACCTGCACAAGTTTATTGCCACATCTATTGCATCACGTGAGCAGAGTCCGAGTGGTGCAATCATGGGGATCTATTTTATATGTAGTGTCTTATATGGGGGAGATGGGTGCCCTCCATCACTGCCTAGCCCAACGGTTAGAGGCGACGTTCCATCGGCATGACAGATTTTATTGTACGGGAGGGCGTACATCACGCGCATTTCCATGTTGCTGGGCCTTGTTCTCCACTAGGACCCACTATTTGGCGAGGGGGCACGGTTGAGCCGACCAGGTTGACACGACAGACGTTGATCGGCATGCACATTACGTGTGACTTCCTGGGCTCGGGCTTCGGTTTATAGGGGAGGACGGCCAGGTGTTTGTCCCTGCTACCCTCCAATGGGAGTTACCAGAGTTGCTGCCAGAGCCGGCATGTGGTGATGTCGACGACGCTGACACCACTGGTGACCAGGCTCACCCACCACCTCCGCCACCACCACCGCAGCCGTAGGGGGTGGCTCAGTACTCCCAGCACGTTCTGTACGACTAGCTCGCACCAGCTGTGGTGCTTGCGTTAGATGGAGGGCCGAATTGACGCCCACTATTCCCGTACTGAAGCCTTTCTCAAGCGGGCGATCCAGGGCGATATACAAGCAGCTATTGAGCGTGGTCATACCCCACTACCGATACCGACGTTGCCGCCTCGCCCTGGAAAGGATCCGAGGTCGTCAGGCACGACTCAGGGGGCGGCCGGGCGGGGCCCTCTGGAATGACTCAGGATGCGGATCCAGCGGTTTAGATTGTTGTACTTTGTTGTACATTGACCGTTTACGTATTTTGAACGATGTCACGTATATATACAAACTTACTATTTAGTTAAATTTGCAGTTTTAGTTTATTTATATATGTGATTGTTTATTTTGACTGTTTAGATTGTATTGCTTGGTTACGTATAATGTATAATGTTATAACATCAAACGTCGTGTAATACGTCAAATAAAAAAGTTAAAAATGTGGTACGGTACACAACGATATGATACAAGGATGATACGATACGTAACGACACAATACGATACAAGGATGATCCGATATCATACGTTACGTCACTATAAAATATAAAAAGTTAAGAGTGTGATATGATACGCCACAATACGCTATAATACGATATGTAACGATAACAAAATAATAAAGATTTTAAAACTCATTAAAACAAAAATAACCAACAATAAACACCAATACCAACCCAAAATACCAAAACCAAACACAACACACCAAAATTCAAAAACCTTAAAAATTCAGGGCTTCAATACAGATCGTATAGGCCTATACGATCCGTATAAGCCAGCCGCCAGACATCCCCTGAACCTGTCAGTCTGCCATGTCTTAACTTTATGCAATACGGAACGTATAGGCCTATATGATCCGTATTGAAATGTCAAAGTGTGTAGATAGATGGGCCGGTGTGCCAATAGAATCTCTCTTGTTATATTTTCCCGTGTGGTTTACTTTTTCTAAATATTTCCCGTCAATGGTTTTATTGAGTAAAAAGATGTTTCGGTCATTGTCACCGTGATTCATATTGGATGCACGTTTATCTTCCAAAATAATAGACTCTTCAGTATGTTGTCACAGAGGGTGCTTGTGATGGCCTCGTGGGATGGTGAGGCACACCGTGCCACCCACTCAATCTGCCACATCTTCCAGGAGCTTGAGAGTTATGATTGTGGTCCCAATCGTCCCAACCCTCCTAAATGAAAAAGGCTTTTAAAAGGATAACAAGTATATTTAAGAGATAACTGTCTAGGGGTTTATGACATCATATATGTCACACCCCAACCAATGGCGGAATCATCGGGATGTGGAACTAAGCGAACAGATTGCTCAAGAAAATCCATAACGACTATTAAGATGGCAATATTTAACAAGGTTCAATTTCCCATAAATCAAAAAAATATTCACACAATAATCCAAACAGATTACATAATTCTTGAACTAAAAATCCGAAAACTAGATTTAAGTGGGTTTCTAGAGAGTCCTAATCTTGATTAGAGATGTCTGCATTTAACCTGTAACATACGTCAAAATAATGTCAATACAAAAATGTATTGGCGAGCATACAGATTTTGATATAATAGCATAGTAGAGAAAAGTGTCGCGAAATACCGTATACATAAACGAGATACAACACAACATATAATTAATCTAGACATATCACATGTTAGTTCTGAGATGACTGCGATGGAGAGGTGCGGTGCGCATAACTAGACCCCATCGGGTGTGAGTCGAATTATAGTACCATACTAGTTAAGTTGGAAATTAACCAGACAATGTCCTAGCATCACATGTAAATATGTATAACAGATATTCGCGTGTGATAAATCAGTTTAGCGTGTGTTGTGTACTTTTGATATGAACGTATGTTACACCAAAAAAGCGCGTTAAAGCGAAAAGGGGTCAAGTATACTGATAGTGAGTGCGTAAACAGCAAGACACGAGTGAGATGGAGTGAGGAGAGTGTCGGGTCAGCCTACGGGTAGAAACAGAAGTGCATCAGTCTTTGGTAGCGTTGAAATGGTTGAACGGAGAGTTGTGGGGGGAATATTTCATGCGAAAAATTGCGTGCAAAAATTTCGTGCGAAATATATTTTCATGCAAAAATGCCTGTTTCATGTCCAAATCGAGTGTTTTCGCGTCATTCTTCGGGAAATCGAGTGTTCATCCCTCCAGCCTTAGGCCACTGATCGAACCTTGAGTCGACGAGGTCTTTTAGAGCGAGCTAGTCTCTCATGGAAACTCGAACTGGGTTGTAAGAACCCATTGTGGTTCGGGCGAGCCAGTCCAGTTTGCACAAGTGACTGTTCTTGCGTCAGTTATGCGACCGGAACTAAGATTGTAATGCCTTGTGTTTTAAAATTTCCTATATTAATATATATATATATATATATATATATTATATATATATATACATATAATATCCTACTACTTTTTTTTTAAATATTCGGGTATGAAAAGATCCTTTAAACGAGATCGGACAACTCTAAAAATGTAAGAACCGGGCTAACGGGCTTAAGGCCCAACCTACACCTAACCCTAACCCATATAACCCTAGCATTCTCTTCTTCTTCACTTAACAAGGAAACCCTAGCCCCCACACAACCATCCAGCCGCCACCTGCGATTTTCATGCGCCGTTTTTCGGCGACCGGCGTTGCCTTCCCCTCTCCGACCACATCCATCACCCTCCGGCCCTCCCTTTCTTCGGCCGCACCCAATACCACCCAGCTCCCCCTCTCTCCAATGACCCGACAGAAACCACCACCGCCACCCCTTCTCCGGCGAACCACCCTCCAACCTCTTCCTCTCGCTCTCTCACCCTCTCCACGTTTTTTCGGCGCCAGAGCAAACACGGCGGCGGCAGCGGCGGCGGCGACGGCGGCAGCCGCATAACAGAATAGCGGCGGCTTCGGGCCTTGTTTTGCCCAGCTCGGGTTCCAGTCGTTCAAGTTTGTTCGTGTTCGGTACGGCAGTGGTGACGGTCAGATTCGGGTTCGATTAACTCAGCAACACGGTTCGGGTTCGGTTTCAGTTTTAACACGAGTCAACCTTAGTCAACTCAGATTCAGTTCGGTGGACACGTCAACACGGCTCAGTTGGTTCATGCTCGGTTCAGGTTCAAGTTCCGGTTAGTTATGTTTCAGTTTTGGTTTGCGTGTATTTTGTTTCTAGTCGGTTCAAATTACGGTTTGTTTCAGGTCATGATCGGCTCAGGTTATAATCATGCCCCGGTTCAGATTTCGTTCAGTTCGGGTCAGGTTCGGTCCAGTCAACGTTGGTCAACAACAGTTTGGTTCGGTCTCGGCTCGGGTCAAATCTGGACAAACAGTCAACGCCGGCCAAATCGGTTCAGTTTCGATGTCCGGTAAATCTTTAAACGTCTTAAAGTTCATTATATCATTTATGTTAACGTTGAATCTTACGCGAACCGAACTTTTTATGAGTTGTTGTTTCGGATTGTTTCGTATTTTAATCATTGTTAATGAATCGTTAAGTTTTGGAAAATAATATCGATACTTGTGTGTTGGGATCGTCCGAAATAAGGGAAACTCTGCCCGTTTTTCGTCAAAACAAACAATTATATATTTATTACACCTTACGAGAATATATATTACTTTAACGACAAAAAATATATAAACATATTACACTTCGACAAAATATATTTATTAAACTTTACGACGGAATATATTTATAATTATTGTACATCTGGATAAAAATATATGTTTATTTATATTATACTTTTCGACGAAAATATACCTATTTCTTTATTATGCTTTTCGACAAGAACATAAATTTATTTATTATAATTTTCGATAAATACATTTATCTAAACGACCAAATATATATAGATATGTTATTTTTTTACATATATGTTCAATGACACAATATGTATATATTAAACCTTTCATCAAAATATACTTATAACCTTTTGTCGAAACATAGATGCCTATCATGTTTTTCGTTAAAAGATATAAACATATATACATATATCTATTTCGCTTTTCGTCAAATATACATATATATATATTTATAGTAAAAAACTAAAGATAACGTATCAGATTCAAATAATTTTTATAATTATAAAGGTATATGTATCGTTTATTTTGACGGCACTCCTAGAACACTTTTTTATAATTGTAAAGGTATATGTATCGTTTATTTTGACGGCACTCCTAGAACACTTTTGTCGAAATTAAATTTAGAATTGTTACACTAACTATGTTAAATATATACGTACATCCAAATTCCATCTCAAATCCTCTGTCTTAATTCCGTTTACTCATACACCTTCGTTTGTCATATAAGGTGACCTCGGCGTCTCATTCTCCAACTCATCAACTCGTCACGAGATTTCAAGAAGACTTAGCAATTTTGTGAGTACACTCGACCTACTTTTCGTTTATAACACTTTTGGGTGTAACATGTTTCCTTATACAAAAACCACAATGCTTAAACTTTATGAAATGCACAAACAATCCTATATCTATGAATACTTGAATCGATTAATTGCTGCTTATATCTTGGACATTCTTTATGTAATACCTTAGTCATTAACGATTTTAGCCTTCGTTTGACATGTATAGCGCTATAGGAAGTAACGCATCCCCTCCTCAAGAAATCTAGAGGCCATGTTAAAATATCGTGATTGCTTTAAGGGTTTGACTAGTAGTATTGCATGCCTTGTGTAAGCTCTTGTATGAATCGTAGTTGCCATGAGGATTGTTTTAAATTTTATTCGTATACGTATGCTATGCTTAAACTTGTTTACTCGCCTTTGCTTTTGCATTGACTTTATTCTTAAACATGTTACAGGTTGACGAAGACAATACTATGAAATTGAAGTAGTGATGATGCTAGATACACATATAGACGCTTAGGCTTAATCATGTTGTATAAATCTTGTCCTTATTGTTATTGTATTTGGAAATTCCATGCATTGTAATAATGATTTATTTATGAAATGAAATTCGGTTATTATGTAATTATTGTCACTATTAGCGTTGTGAGCAATGAGCAATCTATTTCGTCTCACTCTGATGTTTCCGCCATCGGTTGGGGTGTGACAGATTGGTATCAGAGCCATAACTATAGGAAATTAGGTTGAATTGCCATGCTTTCGACCTGGTCTATAGTTTAGCACCACATTCGACCATACGTGATTCACATGCTAATTTCTTGAAACATCTCTTATGTGCTAAGTACATGAAATGCCTTACGTGTTCGTACTCGTTATATTATTTCAAACATACGCCTTTCCTAATGCATTTTACTCGATTATACTAAACTCGAAAACACTCATATTACACAAGTGAGACGACTTCACGAAAATAGGCGTGATATCCATAATTTGGTGAACGACTCTCATTCTGCTTATTCCTTATTTTTCACGAAGTTACACCATCTTGTTAGGAGTGACATCCATATCTTGATGGAAAACTTCCATTTAAACTCTAGTGGACACTCGTCAGAGCGTCGAAATTTATTTTGACCCGACGAGTACCAACCCCACTTAGGGTACGAAATCGCCAAGTTAGGGGTGAAACCCGCACCTTGTCGATTAAGTCCTATTCCTCGATTTACAATCTCGCCAAGGTTTCGATTTTCCGATCAATTTGAGACGTGTAGCAACTGGAAGGGTAAAATGTCGTTAATCGCTTCTCGACGAGAGTGTTTTACCTATAGGCCAAAGCACGGTCCTCTAATTCGAAAGGATCTTCGATTCACTTTGGAATAGTCGACGTTTCTCTACCCGAGACAATGTAATGTTTTATGAGCCACTCTTTTGTGCTATTTCAATTTATTTGCGATATCTTACCTTACATGCTTGTCACCTCTTCTTTCCAAAACCTCAAAATTTTATTTTAGATTTATATGAATCATACTAAACCTTTTCATACACTTAAACATTATTTACACGCATAATTTCAAAACGTTACCAACCAGACTTATATTTCTCGTAAACCCCAAAATGGAGACCCGTCGTCGAGATTGGAGTGACTTCCTTACCTTGACGATTAAACTCCGCTTCTTTCCTTCTTTAAAACGATCTCACCAATGGGTTAGGGTGATTCCCATACCTCGGTGATCATTACCAAATCTTCTTCTTGGAAACCTTATTTTACAAATCACGCGTCCAATTTGCATGCCAAAATCTTTTATCATATTGTCAAAATCCATACTTAGATGAATTTCAAAATTTACTATATTATCAAACGTATTTCTCATCCTGCGATTTATTTCATATAAACCACATGCACATGCACTTAGACACCGCATAAAGCGTTTTGTTTCCTAATTTTCAAAGTTGACGGAATGCTACCTACCAACTTAATCGGTCTAATGAATACCTTGCCCATAAATCTTATGTTTATCATGATCACTAAAACACGCTACGTGACATCATTACACTTAGGACTTTCATTTAAAAAAACAAACCAAAAGTCTTATAGATAGTATCGGATCGTTTTACTAAAACTCCTATCGCGATTAATAAAACATTTTGCTAAAACACTTTTCAACGATCAGTAAA
Organism: Scalesia atractyloides; assembly: GCA_947069175.1. Taxonomy (NCBI): domain Eukaryota; kingdom Viridiplantae; phylum Streptophyta; class Magnoliopsida; order Asterales; family Asteraceae; genus Scalesia; species Scalesia atractyloides. Next base: position 67,773,165 of record CAMTDV010000004.1, on the reverse strand, counting down.
TCTATCGCCCCAAATTCTTTTCAAGGGTCAACGTTTCACGAGAACCTCCAAATTTCAAATTTCTATTTTAATGTAACATCCTTTAAAACGATACCAACTTGCTATTTTTAGAAACCTTTTCATACACCTCCCCAAAATGTCACCTCAATTTCAAAACACGTGGGCAAGAAAACTTTATAAGGACCAACCGTTTTCGACTTAAAGTCTTCTAAACCAATGGTAGCACTTCCGTCCTTTACAAAATACGTAACGCGTAACCAATGAGTACTTTATATTCTTTGTACATCCACGAACTAGATTCTACACTTTAAGTCAAACTTAAATCTATTTTTGAATCGATAATCTCAAAGGTTTGCTCAAACCACTATACATGCATATCTTCGTACGCTATCTAGTCAAATCTCATACGACAATTTCACTTATATCATTCGTTTTACATACTCAACTTTCTCGATTATTTTACATGATTAAAATTCGTTGTACTTAATTCATGTCATGCACACAATAGTCGTCTTTTACGCTTGTTGATATTCATAATTATATCCATAATCATATTCATGAACATACGTGCTATCATTTATACTTATACTTATATTCACACACATGCATATACGCCTTATATCCATGCTTATACTCCTACTTATACTTGTAATCATACTCATATTCATACATTCGTGCCGTGCGCGAGCGAAACCCGAGGGATTCGCTTACATGGCCCCTGTGCTTAATTGCACGCAAACATGTTTATATACTACATTCTTACACTCACACAAACTTATTTTCATAATTTATGTATACCCAAATTCGTACGCCGCTAATATAAGCTATGCGGATCATGGGACGATCGGTATAATCACGGGTGCACACGGGATTATAATGATAAGCGCATGAGAACCATGGAGTGTACTACCGTGTATGGTAAGACACGGAACGTAACATTGCATCAAATAACGAAACGGTCCCAACGTGGTCAAAACATGGTGGATACGCCGCTGGTACTTCCTATATATAAGTGCTTTCACCATGTTGCCAAACTTTTGTAATACGTGCCATGATAAATTCGGTGTTTTACAGACCATAGTAAGACCTGATATGCAAACTTTAAACAACTCACAACTGCATTGCTAAGTGCGCGATACCCGATTATCCACAACGAGTCTTCATCCCTAACGCAACGTCTTCGTTTGTTCGTATACATATGCCATTCTTATACTCGTATTAGTTTATTTGATCAAACGTTCACTCTCATGTCTCTAGTATCTCCCGTTAGTCTTGTCTTTATACAACCTCGTTTACAATCAATCGTTTAAACGTTAGAGCCCTAAATGCCTTCTCACTTTAAAACTACTTCCCATCCTTGCTGAGGTGCAGCACACTTAGTTAGCCGCTACCTCGATAAATGGTCTATTTCAAATTACCTAACCTTAAGCTATTCAAACTTGTTTAAACACATACGCATAGTTACACGTTTTACTTATGCTTGATGCCTCAAGTCATTCTAGTCAAGCAACTTCGTGTTGCAAACCTAACTCTTCGTTGCTCTAAACTTCACGCTTTCCCACACGTATCCAGAACTCCTAGTCTCAATCGTAAACCCTCCTTCTTTCGCCTATTCTTTTCAAGTCTTCCTCTTGGATAAATTTCGGGACGAAATTTCCTAAAGGAGGGGAGACTGTAACGCCTCGTGTTTTAATATTTTCTCTATTTAATATATATATATATATATATATATATATATAATATCCTACTACTTTTTTTTTAAATATTCGGGTGTGAAAATATCCTTTAAACGAGATCGGGCCACTCTAAAAATGTAAGAACCGGGCTAACAGGCTTAAGGCCCAACCTACACCTAACCCTAACCCATATAACCCTAACCTCCTCTTCTTCTTCACTTAACAAGGAAACCCTAGCCCCCCCCTAACCATCCAGCCGCCACCTGCGATTTTCCGGCGCCGTTTTTCAGCGACCAGTGCTGCCTTCCCCTCTCCGACCACATCCATCACCCTCCGGCCCTCCCTTTCTTCGGCCGCACCCAACACCACCCAGCTCCCCCTCTCTCCACTGACCCGGCGGAAACCACCACCGCCACCCCTTCTCTAGCGAACCACCCTCCAGCCTCATCCTCTCGCTCTCTCTCACCCTCTCCATGTTTTTCTGGCGCCAGAGCAAACACGGCGGCGACGACAGCCGCATAACAGAATAATGGCGGCTTCGGGCCTGGTTTTGCCCAGCTCGGGTTCCAGTCAATCAAGTTTGTTTGTGTTCGGTACGACAGTGGTGACGGTCAGATTCGGGTTCGATTAACTCAGCAACGCGGTTCGGGTTCGGTTTCAGTTTAACACGAGTCAACCTTAGTCAACTCAGATTCGGTTCGGTCGACACGTCAACACGGCTCATTTGGTTCATGCTCGGTTCAGGTTCAAGTTTCGGTTAGCTATTTTTTAGTTTTGGTTTGCGTGTATTTTGTCTCTAGTCGGTTCAAATCCCGGTTTGTTTTAGGTCATGATCGGCTCGGGTTATAATCATGCCCCGGTTTTGATTTCGTTCAGTTCGGGTCAGGTCCGGTCAACAACAGTTTGGTTCGGTCTCGGCTCGGGTCAAATCTGGTCAAACAGTCAACACCGGTCAAATCAGTTCAGTTTCGATGTCCGGTAAATCTTTAAACGTCTTGAAGTTCTTATATCATTTATGTTAACGTTGAATCTTACGCGAACCGAACTTTTTATAACTTGTAATCAAACATAGAAATATATATATATATATATATATCTATATATATATGTACATATATATATACATATATGTATATATATATATAGATATATATATATATACATATATATTAATTTTGTGAGTTGTTGTTTCGGATTGTTTCGTATTTTAATCATTGTTAATGAATCATTGAGTTTTGGAAAATAATATCGACACTTGTGTGTCGGGATCATCCAAAAACAATGGGAAACTCTGCCCGTTTTTCGTCAAAACAAACGATTATATATTTATTACACCTTACGAGAATATATATTACTTTAACGACAAAAAATATATAAACATATTATACTTCGACAAAATATATTTATTAAACTTTACGACGGAATATATTTATAATTATTGTACATCTCGATAAAAATATATGTTTATTTATATTATACTTTTCAACGAAAATATACCTATTTCTTTATTATGCTTTTCGACAAGAACATAATTTATTTATTATAATTTTCGATAAATACATTTATCTAAACGACCAAATATATATAGATATGTTATTTTTTTACATATATGTTCAATGACACAATATGTGTATATTAAACCTTTCATCAAAATATATACATATTTATTTATCATACCTTCGACAAAAATATACTTATAAGCTTTTGTCGAAACATAGATGCCTGTCATGTTTTTCGTTAAAACATATATACATATATCTATTTCGCTTTTCGTCAAATATACATACATACACACACACACACACATATATATATACTTATAGTAAAAAAAACTAAAGATAACGTATCAGAGTCGAATAATTTTTATAATTATAAAGGTATATGTATCGTTTATTTTGACGACACTCCTAGAACACTTTTGTCGAAATTAAATTTAGAATTGTTACACTAACTATGTTAAATATATACGTACATCCAAATTCCATCTCAAATCCTCTGTCTTAATTCCGTTTACTCATACAGCTTCGTTTGCCATATAAGGTGACCTCAACGTATCATTCTCCAACTCATCAACTCGTCGCGAGATTTCAAGAAGACTTAGCAATTTTGTGAGTACACTCGACCCACTTTTCGTTTATAACACTTTTGGGTGTAACATGTTTCCTTATACAAAAAGCACAATGCTTAAACTTTATGAAATGCACAAACAATCCTATATCCATGAATACTTGAATCGATTACTTGATGCTTATATCCTGGACATTCTTTATATAATACCTTAGTCATTAACTATTTTAGCCTTCGTTTGACATGTATAGCGCTATAGGAAGTAACGCATCCCCCTCCTCATGAAATCTAGAGGCCATGTTAAAATATCGTGATTGCGTTAAGGGTTTGACTAGTAGTATTGCATGCATTGTGTATGCTCTTGTATGAATCATAGTTTCCATGAGGATTGTTTTAAATTTTATTCATATACGTATGCTATGCTTAAACTTATGTACTCGCCTTTGCTTTTGCATTGACTTTATTCTTAAACATGTTACAGGTTGACGAAGACAATACTATGAAATTGAAGTAGCGATGATGCTAGATACACATATAGACGCTTAGGCTTAATCATGTTGTATAAATCTTGTCCTTATTGTTATTGTATTTGGAAATTCCATGCATTGTAATAATGATTTATTTGTGAAATGAAATTCGGTTATTATGTAATTATTGTCACTATTAGCGTTGTGAGCAATGAGCAATCTATTTCGTCTCACTCCGATGTTTCCGCCATCGGTTAGGGTGTGACAAAGATCTCGTCTGAAACAAATGTAATTTCGAGTCCATTTCGTGACGGTTTGACAGCGCCTCGTTCCACTACTTGGTGAACGAAACATTAGTTGGTTTGATCAGTTTTCGTGTGAAAATCAATTTATAAAACTGTTTTGTTAAGATAAACACTTTGTGAGATCGAAACAACAAGGTTTCAGATCTGAGAAACCAAGGTTAACTCAAACATGCTCGGTTATGTGTAATTCTAAGTTAAAATCAGAAAGTTTGGTGAAAAAGATGAAGGTTTTCGTAAACAGAAAAAGTTTATATGAAATCGGAGATAAACTCGTGTAAAATTATTGTAGAAATCATTGTGATTCGCGTGGAAAACGTAGTCTTCTTACTTGGATCAGAGAAAACGAGCTAAAAGTGCCTTTCGTGCGGAATTTTTGCAAGAGGAGCACGAATGGCTAAGGATAGTATTTATAGGCGAAGAGGGTGGGAGTAGTTTGGTGATGTTTTTCGTGCGAAAATGACATTTTTGTGTGAAAATGCCATTTTTCGTATGAAATTGGTCATTTTCATACGAAAAAGGTGATTTTCGTATGATTTTTTAGGTTAAGTGCGTTAAGTGTTCTAGCGAGGTGTTAAGCGTTTAAATGGAATAAATAAGCGAGATGGTATGCGTCTCAGTTCCCAAGTCTTGTGAGTGTCGCGTTGTTGTGTAAGCGAGTGAGTAGTCCTGGAAACATCACGCAATTATCATAGTATTAGCAAGTGTGTTGTAAGAGTAAGCGTTGTGAAGTGCGATGTAGTGCGAAAGTATGCGACGTAGCGTAGTAAGCGATATAGTTTACATTATATCCGAATCTCTGGTGCTAGGCGTAACGAGAGTAACGAGCTGCGAAAATGCGGGTTGTTACAATATATATAATAGGGAATGGTTATTTTTTGTTTATTTTTAAATGTTAATTTGTTTGTTGAAGAACCAATATGAAATATTGTTGTAATGGAACAAATGTTAAACTTTATGATTGGTTGTTAAATGTGGAATCAGAACAAATCCCATCAGATAAATTTAGATTCATTCACCATCTAGATTGAGTTTTAAAAATATCCAAAAGTATTTTAAAGTTAAAAAAATCATAGTTTTCACTTCATCTTTCATAAGATTAGATCAAAGATCACATAAAACAAAATTATGATCAGTACCTAGGTCTTCTAGTTGGGGCAAACATGAATCTTCTGAAAAACTGAAAATCGATTATAGATACTTTTAGAAACTAGTTATACATCTGGTAAATTAGACAATTCTTGTATGGTGGGTGTGTTACCTTAATAAAGTTGGTGCTTAACTCATTGCCTACGTAATTTTTCTTGTTATATAATGCCCTAGCTCAAGTTATTACTAGCTCGGAAAGTATGCGTATAACTTTCTTCTTGGGGGTACATAGGATTAATCTAAGGTTAATTGGATTGCTTGGGAGAAAATCATTTCTCTGGTTGAATATGGGGGTATAAGTTTTGGTTCTCTAACAAATGCAAATTTGGTTAAGCTCACCAAATGGTGGTGGGGATTCAAAGCGGATAAACATGGTTTATGAACGAAAGTTATTTGGTTTATTCACCACAATTCTAGGTCTTGGAGTTGCAAGCAAAATTATAAAGTTCTAATGATTTTCTTTAAAGGTGGGGATAGATTTGAGTAAGGCTATTAAAGGGGCGTTGGGTCGAGGGACAAAAATATTATTTTGGTTGGACATCTGGCATTTGTATGTGGTTTTCCCTTCGTTGTTCCTTCTAGAAGCAGAAAAATGTGTTCAGTGGCTGATCGGGTTTGGTTAGACTCGGTTGGCTTGTGTGAGTGCTAAGCTTGGAAGCAGCCGATGTTGACTTCGACAAAGTTGATTGAGATGGTGCAGCTGCTGCTTCTGATGGAGTCCAGGACAATCTCTAGGGTTGAGGACCATTGGTTAGAAACTTAGATAGTTTTGGAGTTTTTCAGTTAGTAGCTCAAAGAGACGTGTCAGACAACTAGTGGGCTTGAAGCTTGGATAGTTCTGGAATATTTTCTAGTTATAGCCTAAAGAGATGTATCCAGTTAACTACTAATGTGTAGCCAGGTTATGTGTTTACGTGGAACAATTGGGTCCTGAAGAAGGTCAGCATTCTTGCTTTGAGGGTCGGAAATGAAGGGTTACCAACTATGGATGCTCTGATTCATAGGAATATCCAAGTGAAATTTTAATCATGTGTTTTCAGTGGTGATTTCAAAGAATCGCATGAGCACGTTTTTTTGTCACATGTTCGTTTGTTCAATCAGTCTGGCAGGCTATTTCCCAATAGTGCAACATTACGGCTATTTATGCTTTCCGCTTTAGAGATTTGCTAGGCTTACACATGTGTACCCATGGCTCTAAGAAGAATAAGAAAAAAAAAACGTTACATGTTATCATTTTAACGTCTCTACGGTGTATATGGAAAATGCAAAAAGATATGGTGTTTAACCGGAAGTCAGGTTCAGTTTCACGTGTTGTCGAGGAAGTTAAAGTGTTGGGATTTTGATGGACAAAAACTAGTCGAATAAGTCCCCTTTACTTGGAGTAAATGGCGGAGTTAAGGTGTTTTTGATGTTTGGTCAGTTGTTTGTTTTTCTTGGGTTTCCCAGTTTTGGTGTTGTTATGTTATTCCTTTTGGTGGATGTACTTTTATGTGTCTAGCAGCTTGCTAATCACCTACGTTTAATAAGATCTTGTTGGTCGTTTAAAAATAGGCAAATTGCACTCGAAAACATATTTTTATACAAATTTAATAAACACTACCTTGTGTCGTAATTTAAAAACTTGAGTCCTGTTAATATGATTAGAAAGGGCAATTGTTTGTGAATTTTATTTAGGTGTGTAAGTCGTTTAATATAATCACCCTTTACAATGATGCACAAGTTTATCTTCCTAATCATCAATTTCTTGTGTTAGTGAGTTTGGATTACATGTGAGTACAAAAATGCATTGAATAACTCACTTATGTTGCTTCATGAATATTATAAGAAATCGATTATCTTTTTTGTAAGAAATTGGATTCAGTGATACCAAACACTACAATTTATGCCGAATAATATTCCGTAGGGTCTTCTTTAAGATTTTGTCAATATTTATCACTGCATAATGAACAATAAACAATAGGAATACCAAAGTTATAATACCACATAAAGAATGCAACAATTGCATTACCAGGGTCGGAGTACTATGACCCATGGAATGAGTTGTTATTATCTTCTAAAAGACAAAGAATGTCTAAGAATAAGAGGATTGTCCCCTTCATTGAGGTTTCTTTTACGCTATAACTTTATTATATGTTAAAAACCCTAATAGTTGTAAGTAATTTCTTTTAACAACAAAACCCATACACGCAAGTCTTCTGTTGAAAACCCTAATAGTTGTAAGTAATTTCTTTTAACAACAAAACTCATACACACCAATTTATACCTATGTTCAAAACTAGATTCAACCTTCAACGTACCATTTAAGAAGGGACGCCTTAAATACATCCATAAGTGACCTTCCAGTGATATCGTTAAGACCAGTGTAGCCCTAAGAGTGTGTCGGGTAGACGACTCCACATGACCTAAATATTTGGGAGCCAACAAGTTTCCCCCTTTTAATATATATAAAGAAATTTAATTGTTATTTTCAAATTTAAACCTATAACTATGACACAAAAGATAGTAAGACACTCTCTATGTCACATACAAGGTTGTGGGTTCAAGGCTTGACAGTTTTGCTTTCTTTTTCTCACTTATATTTCCTTCCACTTCGTTCCATTTGTGATTTACCCATCCCACATCACTCAAACGAGACCAAGGCGAGTTGACTCAGTTATAAATAAGCAGCTCGGTTTAAAAACCGACCCAAGCCAAGCTAGTTTGATTAGACTTTTAACGTGTCCGAGCTAGCCTTAGCTCGATTCGGTTCAACTCATGAAGAACCTTATTTAAACAATTATCAAGTTTTTGTTTTAAAGGGTTCATTTTTAATAGTCGCACAGGGCATCCAAAATCTAATGACTCGCCCTAGTTAAGACATTGTGATGCTCCCAACTATTTTCTTCATCTTAAACAAATACAAGAAGCACCGCAAGTCAAGCCATCTTAGATCTTCTTCAATCTATTTCTTGTAGCAAGTTAATGTACAAATACAAGTTAACATGTGTACTTTTTTTACTTTTGACAATAAATACCAATAACAATATGGTGGAGTGGTTGGTTGACATATATAGAAATTCTATTAGGGGAATTATGTTAAAGCAATAAATTGCAAGTGGTGAGGATACAAATTTACGTTTTAGTGAATCTCTACATTTTAGGTTTAGAGTTTTTTTAAAGTTTTTTCAAAAGTCTCTTTTAATACAACTTGTAGTGGTTTAATAGAATTAAGATGTTGACATAAAGTGCCTTTTAAGTTGTCTTTGTTTACAACGTAGATTAAGAAATACTTTATACTTTAATTGTTGGTAATTGTTTTACAAAGTCTTGCATAATGTACCATATGTTATACTAAGCCCTAAATTAGGATTATTCTTGGCATGCTTTGATAACATGCTAACCTTTAATTTTTTTTATTTCTTTTAATTAAAGTGGCAAAAAGTAAAGTCTTTCTAGATGCAAAATTGTAAAATCACATTTGTGAATTCCAACTCTAGTGTATGTCTTTCTTGTATTCGGAAAGAGATAACTTTTACTAACTCTTGTGACAAGTATATCCATATTTCCATCACAATATTTTGTTTGTCATTATTGATGGTTGAAAGGGATGATTTTCATTTAAACAATAAGAAATGCACATTTAAATAATATACCGACCGTAAATCATAAACATGTTAAATAATGAATATCGACTCCACCCTCATGAATCATGAAGATTGTGGATATCTCTACGAGGCTCATGACTGCTTCTCTCCCACTCTTTCATTCCACATTGTATGGCCTTAAAGAGTTAATAGTTGTTGTTAATTGTTATTTGTTATCTGATCATCGTGTTGATGACTTGAGTTTGTATGTTGTGTTTGTTCTTGTTTGAATTCTTTGTGTAACAATTCTGTGTAAGAAATGCTTTGGTTTGGGTATTATGTGTCTTGATCTACCATTTGTGACAATATGTTTAGAGGACCCTTCACCAGAACTTTGAGTAAAATACATGAGAGGACAACAACTCTAGATCAATCATTTTACAATTTGATATGTAACTAGATTTACTATCCGCCGCAATGCGGCAGGGACGTAAAACTGGGCCGAATAGCACCAATGCCATACCATCGCCAGCGGCAACCAATACTAAAGTTACGGTGTGTTAATGTGAAGAAATTAGACTGCAATGTAACACATAGAAAATAATTATTAAGTCGATTTAGGACCCCGCGCGTTATTACGAACTTGTCAAATGGGGAAAAGATACACGACGTAAAAACGTTGAACCACACACGCACGTTGAGCCATGTTAACTCGCAAAATCTAGTACGAAGTGTAAACAAAATGTTAAAACGTTAAACCACATACAAACATTATGCTGTGTCAACTCGCAAAATTTAAAACGAAAAACCTACAAAATATGAAAAGTGTGGGAACCAAAGTTGAAAGTACAAAAGTTGTAAGGTTGAATTGTAAGAGATGAAAACTTTTTGTGTTATAAGTAGAAAATTAAATAGCTTTGAGTTAAAAATGAAACATCTGAACCTTTTTCTTGAAAACCACCCTAAGCATGAGATACACACCTCTATGCATACAAATGTTGTTTATTTATACTTTGTTAATACATAATATATAATTTTATATGCGGTCAATCTTAAGATTATGTTAACTATATGTTTAATCTTCTATTTAATATAACAACCCATACATATAATACAAATTCAACAGCTAGTTGGGCAAAAATAGTTTACATTAATAAATTAATAATATATAGGAAATTTGGTCATGAATACAAGACCATCTCGATATCATATATCAAATAATCAAAAGGACTAAAGTTTTATATTTTTATAATACAATACATCAAAAGAACTATTAGTTCCCAACTTCTTATTACTAGTAAAATCACCATGTAATATGATAAACATATTTCTTTTCACGATTTGATACATACACGATTTTTTAAACTAATCAGTGGCGAAGCTTGAAAGTTCGGGGGTCGCCCCCCTTCTATGTTGCGCCTCTGAAACTAGTCTGACACGATTTCGTTATTTTTTCGTTTGAGATAAGAAGCATGTCGTGAGATGTTAAAATACAGCTTGATGTGCAATACTGATCAAACATAGTATTATCAATTTCAATTACTAGGGTTAGGGGTTGTCGTTATTATGACATCACTATTACCGTTGTTATTAGGTGATACCAATAGCAATAACGTAAAGAAAGAAAGCGACGATGATGAAGATGACTATTATGAGAGGGTAGTTTGGGAATATAGAGAATTTAGGACGAAACTTAATCGTAACTGAAAAAAAAACTTAGGAAAGGTTACAATCGAAAGATATGAGTATTAATTCTTCTTTATGTACTTTATATTTCTTGTGATATATTTTTATTTTCTGATTTTCAAGTGATGATATGATTTTTTCATGGATCTAAAACTCGTTCTTCCCAACTATTAAATTTGGTTTTGATTTTTAGGATTAGATTAAAGTTTGTTTATTTAATTATAGCTTTATGGAAATAAACGTCAAACAATGTTTAATATATATTAGTTGTAAAGCTAAGAGACGTAGGATACGATCGTACATACCAACTCCTTGAAGTTACACAACGGCGGTCACACATGGTCGCAACAGTCGCTAGACGCTATCTAGTCCGATTTTATAGTACTCAGAAATACGCGACATGTACTTGGACTGGGCGGAGATTACTCAGGGAGTAATTGGCGTAGGCGAACAGTACTCGAGTCTCAGCAGACTACCTTGTAGCGAGTACTCGGATAAGCAAGACTTTTACAATCATAAAATAACACGAATAGATAGGATAGTGGCATTTTCATAATAGAAAAAACACAAACAAGCGAAAAGTAAATGAAAGGCATTGCAAATTTGGTGGACCTAGATTTTGTATTTTTAAGCATCACAATATTTGTTTCCAAAAATGGAAATTTTGTTATTAACCAACTCAAATGTATCTATTTCTTATCAATAGTTTAGAAACTAAGGTTGAATAGATTTAACATGTTAAACCATTGTTTTCGAATGAAGATTTTGTTTGTTGAATGTTATCAAACATTTTTTAAATAAAAAATAAAAAATAAAAAAATATTTAATAATGATAAATAACAAATAATGAAGATTAAAGAACTTTACAATGTGGTAGTGATATAACTGAAATGTTATGTCCAGTAACTTTTAATACATTATTAAAATACACAGATTTATATTCTAGATGTCTTGATTTAGTTATTAAAATCACTATTATTTAATAATGTGACACGTGGTAAAAGTAGCCTAAGAACTTGACAAACGGTAAAAATTATATTGCTTTATCAGAATAGAGGAAGAGACTTAACATAAAAACCCCAAAACACCCTCTAACATAGTGTGTGAACATTGTGTGCTTTCACATTTTCAATGCCGCTACATTAGTATTAGAGTAAATTGCACAAAACATCCTTTATGTTTTCTCAAACTTGCAGGTTCCAGCCTTAATGTTTAAAAGTTGCTAAAAACAACCTTTAACTTTATTTTTGTTGCGGGTTCAATCCTTTACAGCTAACCACGTTATTTTCTTCAGTTAAGTTCCCTCACATGCATAACATGTAAGGGTATATTCGTCATTTTGGTTGATCATGTGAGGGAACTTAACTGAAGAAAATAACGTGGTTAGCTATAAAGGATTGAACCCGCAACAAAAATAAACTTAAAGGTTGTTTTTAGCAACTTTTAAACATTAAGGCTGGAACCTGCAAGTTTGAGGAAACATAAAGGATGTTTTGTGCAATTTACTCTTAGTATTAAGCTCTCCTTCCACTTTTCCAAAATCTCTTTGGCATGCTTCTTCACATTCCACCCTTAATTTTCCTAAAATAAGTAACATCGTCATTGATATCAAACTCTACATTATCACATGACAAATCTAACTCAAATCATTTATGCACATTTTTATTGTCCACCAGAAAACCTTATGCATCCAACACAAATATTTGTGTTACTGTTCACTTGAAGAAGGCTATCCAACCCCAAAATGCTAATGAATCCATTATCAACCTTGGGATTATCTTCACCATCATCATAATTGCTAGTCCAGACCATTGCTTACATGGCAAGTGGAGAGACTCAATCACAAAGATTTACATTGCAGTTTCACGCTCTTTGGAAGAAACACAATACACTTTAAATTAACTTTTAAATACTTTATTCTTTTCTTTGATCACATCTCTTAGGAGGGGTTTCGCCTAATTGAAATAAAATGATTAAAAGAAATTTACACACAACAATTCAATTGTTCATGTGTGATGTGATGTATGTCACTCGAATTCATAAGGCTCGACAACCGAGTCAACTCACAAGGGCCATGGATTCAAAACAAATCAAACGCATAAACAATCAAAACACAAAGCAGAAAAATAAAATATATATTTTTAGCTGGATTAATAACTCGGACATTCTACACGGTTCTTTTGTAGTTTTCTAACAAAATAATAATAATCATCATCATTTCACCTCATGTAACATTCATTTCAACCTAACCTTAACCACTAAAACTACCAAATCTACAAAAAAAAAATAATAATAAAAAATAAAATCAAACCATTACTTCTAAATGTATAATCTCTAATACTCCATAAAATCCAAAATTTTATCATACCCATGGACCCTTTCATACATCTTACTAAAAAATGAAATAATAAAAAAGGCCAATGAGAGTTATCATATAACAGCATCCAACTCTCTATAAATATAGATACATTTCACTAAAAAGTAACTGCTATATCAATATATTTTCATTAAAAACAAATACTTTTTCTCTCTCATTTTCAATTAAATAATATTTTTATATCTTTATCATAATATTTTCTCTCTACTTCACTCACAACCACTTTTAATATATATTAAAAAACTATAAGGGATGAACAGTGTCTCCCAAATATACAGATCAAAAGTAACATTTTCTCTCTCTCTCCACTTATAACCACTTTTTATATCTTTATAATATAAATACTCTTTTTCACACATTTTGATAAAGAGAATATGAATGCTCTTTCTAAGTTTGGTTCCTAGCCAATCTCCCCTCAAACAATAACAAAACCAAAATCAAAATCAAAATCCCCAATAAACACTTCACTCTGCTTCTCAAATTCCTCCAAAATTCCACAAAATCCCACCAATTTCTCCACAAAAGAAAACCCCATTTCTTCTCCAATCTTGTTCCCCAAGAAACCATCTTCAACATTCAACACCAATTTCATACAGATTTAGCCTCTTTTTAGGGTTAATTGTTCGTGATTTCACTTATGTAATGCATCAGAAGAAATCAGAAGTTCAGATCGGAACAGATAGCAGCGGTGTCTCTTCCGATTTCAACCCTAATCCCATTATTTCTTCCCCAAACCCTAACCCTAATGTTCCAATCACTCATCAGCATCAGATTCTGATTGATGATGATGAAATTGATCCGTTTGCTTCATTCACTCCCAAATCCACACCTCACAAACGCCCTCAATTTTCCCAAATAACATCAATTTCATCCTCTTCAAGTTCCTTCACAAAATCCCCAATTTTGTCGAATCGGTTTCCGTCGAAAATTCGGTTTTGCAACACGAAAGCTGCTGCTTTTCGGGTTCTTTACCGCATCCGGAGGCTCCGAACCCACCTCCGGCTGATCTTGTTGCTCTCATTGCCGTTTTTTTACTTCTTGGTTTCGCACCCGAGCCAGTCGTTTTTGCTCGATTTCTTATCCGCCTTCGCCTTTTCGACTGCGTTGTTGTTTTCGCTGAATCTTGCTCTGCCGAGATTGTCGTCGATTCGGTTGTTTCTTGCAAGGTCTTTCCCAATTAAGTCGAATTCGTTGAGACCGCATTTGCCGGTGTTTTGGTCGATTGGGTGTAGGAACAGAGGGGATAAACGGGGTGGTTCGGGGTGTTGGGTGCAGGCGTATAACAACGGGGATATGTACGAGGGTGAGTTTCATAAGGGGAAGTGTTCGGGTTGCGGGGTGTATTATTACTATATGAGTGGAAGGTATGAGGGGGATTGGGTTGATGGGAAGTATGATGGATACGGGGTTGAAACGTGGGCTAGGGGTAGTCGTTATAGGGGGCAGTATCGGCAGGGTTTGAGGCATGGGTTTGGGGTGTATACGTTTTATACGGGTGATGTTTATGCGGGTGAATGGTCGAATGGGCAGAGTCATGGGTGTGGAGTTCATACTTGCGAGGATGGTAGCCGTTACATAGGGGAGTTTAAGTGGGGTGTTAAACATGGTCTTGGTCACTACCATTTTAGGTAATCTTTTAGTTCATTTCATCGATGTTGGATTTGATGATTGCCTTGTTGTGTGATCGGCTTTTATTGTATTCATAATGCGTAGTAGTTGTATTTGAGGGATAATATACACTGCATCTTATTACTTATAGTATACTCATTTTGGGATATTGGATTTATTGAATTTAGCCCATATATCTCTATTGTACTATAGTGAAGTTCAATAAGATGTTAGATTAAGTTAAGTTAATTCAAGCAAGTTTAGTATAGTAATCTATGTCCTGTTTAGTATACGAACCGATACCTTTAATGCACTCAGCTTATTTCATATAGGCATATATACCAACACAACCAAATAAATAAATATATTATATATATATATAACATACACACACACACATCAATCGTTCCGTTTTGTAGGAATGGTGATACGTACGCTGGAGAATACTTTGCGGACAAGATGCATGGTTTTGGAGTGTATACTTTTGCAAACGGTCATAGATACGAAGGGTCATGGCATGAAGGAAAACGACAAGGACTTGGTATGTACACTTTTCGAAACGGAGAGACTCAATCCGGGCATTGGCAAAACGGTGTTCTCGATGTTCCAAGCTCACAAACTACAATGCACCCTGTATCCCTGTCGCTGTTTATCATTCCAAAGTTCTTAATGCAATTCAGGTATATATATATCCTCTTCTGTCATATATTATTATATGTGATTTATAATATTGATTAGGGCTACAAACGAACCGAATCAACACGAACAAGCCCTTGTTTGTGTACGTTTGTTAAGGAAATAATGGTGTTCACGAAATGTTCATGAACACTTACCGGATGAGATTTTTTGTTAGTGTTTTCTTCACTAAGAAAATGAATGTGTTCGTGTACGTTCGTTAATTTTAGGTAACGAACACACACAAATGTTACAAACGCAACCGAACACAAACGGACGTTCATGAACACAAACAAACGTTCATGAACAGAAACAAGCATATTTAAAAGGTGTGTAATGCACTAACAAGTATTAAATTTTTTATTAGTGGGAAATTTGGAGTATTTAAATAAAATATAAAAGTTAAAAACCCAATGAACTATCGGACACAAACAAACATAAAAGAACACAAACATAAATGAACATGTTACCGAACGTTCATGAACATAAATGAACGAACGCGGCTTCTATCCGTGTGTGTTCATTTAACTAAACAAATGAACACAAACGAACATCCCGCTGAGTGGTTCACGCACTGTTCGCTAAATGTTCGGTTTGTTTGCAGCCCTAATTTTGATGATACTATATTTCTTTGTGTACATGATTTGTAAGTTGATGATGGGATCTTTCTTTGTGTGTACATAATCAGGAAGCACGAAGAGCTGCAGAGAAAGCGTACGATGTAGCAAAAGTTGACGAAAGGGTGAATCGAGCGGTAGCAGCGGCCAATAGAGCAGCTAATGCCGCTAGAGTGGCGGCCATTAAGGCGATACAGAAACAGATGCACCACAGGCCTAACAGTGACGGGCTTCCTATCCCAATGGTTCAAAACTTTCATCGTCTATCAACCCAGTTGCCGGTATGAGTTTATCCCAACGGGCCTAGTTTTGTTTTGACGTCTTGTTTAGTTTTCATAGAGAGAGAGAGATGAAGAGGGAGGTTGTTTTTGTTTGTGTTTCTACTTGTAAAGTTTAGGGTTAGATTTGAGTTGTCGTGCCGATGGGAAGTTCAAAACTCATTACGGCATTCTATGTGTATTAACATACAAATAACAACTACCACTGATGTTATAAGTTCAAATCTGATGTTCCGTTTCTTAATTGTAGTTTTTTTTTCTAAATCAAGAAAACAAAGTTCTTAGCTTTACAAACTGTATTTGTGGGATTTTAGTAAAATGGCTCGTATACTAATAAGAGAATGTTATAGTGTGTTTGGTTATGTAAGTATACGACTCGTATACACATATGCTGGTCGTATATAAGGCTCGTATACATATACTGGTCGAATATATGTTTATGGGTTGTATATAAGGCTCATATACATGTATGTTGGTTGTATATAAGGCTCATATACATGTATGTTGGTTGTATACTTGCTCAACCAAACACACTGACGTTTTCTTACTACTATACGACCTATATAAACTTATACGAGTCGTATACATGATTCGGTGTGTGAATAAGATATTAGGGTGTGCCAATAGTGGAGGCCCTTCACTTGAACAAAAAGGGCGATACGCGACTGTGAGTCGCGTGGATGATGCATTTATGGATGCATTAAGTTCGAATGGAAAAGGTTGATACGCGACTAGGTGTCATGTACATTGTTTAGGTGCCATATACATTGATAAAATATGGTATTGAATAGGAGTGAGATATTAAAATGAGCAGTACTTCACATTCACTGACAAATCTTTTTAGTGCATGTAATAAAGATTGGCTGAAAGCTTTTGGTCCTCAGGGTCTGATATGAAATGGATGTTTTTTTTTTTTTACAAATTATATTATATATATACTTAAAAGGATACGTCGGTGGGCCAATCCGACATAGCAAGTGTCATCTTGTGGTTGGCCACAAGAATTTTATGACTTTACCCTTAACTTTGCTAATTTACGTGTTTAGTCCTGATACTTTAGCTTTCCTAATATATATATTTAGTCTCTCAACTTAATAAATTTCATTCCACATTAGTTAACTTTGCTTATATACATGTTTAGTCCATCTACTTTAACATTGTTGATATACATGTTTAGTCACTCTACTTTTATTTTTATTCAGTTAAGTATTTCGCATTTTTTAGATTTTTTTTAATCTCCCTAACGTGATGAACCAAAGCCAATCCAACTGAACAATATTGTTTCCTTAGTATTTCGTTTGTTAGTGTTTTTTATACATACGGGGACGTTTCGATGCTCCTTTTCTAATGTTTTTATGTTATCCTTTTTGGTTGCTATACCGAGTGTTGGTGCTATACTGATAATCAAACTCCCACCGCAACGCGCGGGGTAAATGTACTAGTTTGACATATTAACCATTTCAACCACAAAGCATATACGACTTAACACTATACAATACTTTTAGATGTACCCTCTATCTTGGTCAACCAAACAACTAGATAATCCAAAGTCACCCCCTAAGGGACATCCAGGTGGTTTATAAGGCTTCCTCAAAAGGTGGAGGGTTAAATCTTGTAATGTGCAGGTATATACGGTTGGTATATGAGCGGTTTAGGATTATGAGCCGGTCTAAAAAATAGTAATTGTCAGCTAAGAAATTTTAAGAGCACCCACATTGGAAATTCATCTTCATCTCCAAATTTTAGAGATTTCTCCTAATTTTCTTCTCCATCTGAATCTCTATCTCCAAAATAGAAAGATTTTGCAATAGTAAACTCTTTGTATAAAGATTCACTATTCACTTCTTCAAATTTAAGGATCGAACTTCAAGGATATATGGTTTGTGCCTCAAGCGTTTTGGTTTATACCTCAATCATGGTAGAGAAAGATAAATAAATAATTGGTTGCTGGAGAAAAAAATGTTCGGTTTAATAGGAATTCGGTTACTGACTACCATGCTTACCATAACAACACCCCTACCATTTGTCGTGTGAAATATTCTGATCAACTTTTATTAACATTCACTACACTCATCTCCTAAATTTACCAGTAAATACTGATACTGTATATTCGGTATAGTACAAATACCAGTTTTCCCCATTTTTGGGTACCGATGTCAGGACCGTCTCCGAAAAGGTTAAAAACGTTTTAGGCCCTGGATGAGATAAAAAACGGGCCCTACTCGCCTTATAATATAAGTTATCAATTAGTTTTCTTTATTCATCTTGTGTGATATATATGAGTTTCTAACCTAGTATATATTATAACATAATAAAAATTAAGACAAATTTTAGCTAGGCTAAAAAATAAGCCCAAATACATGTTTTGAAAACCACACCAGTGATCAATTAACCAATTAAAATACCATTAATAGATATTTATAAAAAAAAGTCATAATTATATGTCTGATAATTTAGTAACTCAAAAGAGTACAATTCTATTTTATATTCACTAGTGATACTATCACTTCACGTTCAGCTTGAAAGAAAAGAAAAAATAAGATTGTTTTATTAGTCCCACATCAAGGGTTTGTACTTTGTAGAAAGATGCAAAGCTAGTATAAGATATAAAACCCTCCAACTAAAAGAAAACTTCAACCTAAAAGTAGGTGGCATGCGTGACTCGAACTCGAGTAAGCACTACAACACAAGCGTTTTACCATGTGAACCACCATGCTCGTTGATTTTACTTTTCTCGCAGACTATATATATACAATATATATAAACAAAACTAAAGCTTTGGGTCCTTAAGGGAGTTTGGGTCCTGGGCCGTCGCCCACCCTGCACTCCCTTCGGGCCGGACAGGTACCATGCTCATCCATACTTAACACCCATTCTACTTTTTAATTTTGCTCAGTTCCCC
This sequence comes from Scalesia atractyloides, assembly GCA_947069175.1. Classification (NCBI taxonomy): domain Eukaryota; kingdom Viridiplantae; phylum Streptophyta; class Magnoliopsida; order Asterales; family Asteraceae; genus Scalesia; species Scalesia atractyloides. The sequence continues at coordinate 67,753,798 of CAMTDV010000004.1, read as the reverse complement.
CTTAACTTTCAGCATTGATACTTATTCTTTTTCAACTTTCTAAAATGTTATTTTGACCCCTTCGAGTGTATAAGTTTTAAGTTTACCATTCGTTACCTTAAAACACCATTTTCTTACATGCTTAATTTTATGTACGTGTCAGTATAAATTCAAATTGATTTACATTTCGACATAAGAAATAGTGGGTCAAATATAATACGTTTTCGTACTTATTTATATGTACATTTTCAATTGATCTATGTTTTGATGTAAATTTTGTTCTGAAATGAATCGGGTAAAATGTCATACATTTTCACTAAACGGTATAAATTCAAGTTATTTGATGCTGTCATAAAGCGCAATGGTAGAATTACTAGTTAATAGATTAGTCCTATTTATTTATTCATTTAAATCGGTATAAACTAAAAAAATGAACATATGTAATAATCAGAAGAAAGATAAAATTATAGTAAAGTTATAGTTTCATTCTGAAAGAGTGATAACAAATATTATGACAACACATTCGTAGTCAGTTCATTATTATTAATGTAGAATAGTTCAATAATTTTGGTGAGTTAGATAAAGTTTAAAGCAGAAGAAGATTGTGTTTAGTTTCTATACGTACAAATTTAGTTGTTAAAAAAATCATTATAAAGTAACTAAAGGAGAAAAAAACATAGTTTTTCCTTTTTAGTATTCCTTATAGTAAAATGAGAGTTTATTTATGTACACATAAAAGTTGAAGATATAGATTTTCTCTTTTTACTCTTCTAATTTGTTAACCCTAAATAATTATTCATGCACATACCTTTCCTTTGAATGAAAGATTCCGCAGGAATCTAAGAAATGCGGCCGGATCATCTACAAGACCTAAATATCGTACGAAGTGTACGCGACACTAACATGCATGGGTATTTTCGTCTTTTCATCTTTGGTTTATATTAGTAACAATTCCGAGTATATTTAGTGATTGAATTCTCTCATTCTAAACAATTGATCGGTCCTAACGATTTCATTCTCTCTTCGTTCATCTGTGTGAGCATGTCTTCAAAATTCAACCTCTCAGATTTGATTTCACTCGATTTGTAGGTTCTAGCAGTTTTAATCGCAGATTTTGTTATGTAATTGTTTTGTTTTTTCATGCGATTATGTAATTTTTCATAAGATTTTAATGTTATGCTAGTTTCTAGTAGTTTGAATTGTACTTTTCTATTATGAAATTGTTGTTATAATCAATTGTTATGATTTTGTTTCGTAATTGTTTATGTTTTTTCATGTGATTAATTGAATCTGAGTATTTTTTTGTTATCAAATAGTTGTTATAATTATGTTTTTATTCCGTAATTATTATGTATTTTTCATACAATTACGTGATTATTCATAAGATTACCTGTTTTTTACATGTGTTTTGCTTATTACGTGATTATTCATAAGATTACATGTGTTTGTTAGTTTTTTGCTTATTACGTGATTGTAACAAGCAAAACTTTATTTTTTATGTTTGTTTACGTGATTTACAGCATTGTTTTGCCAATGATTAATGTGAATATGAAACTAGTTCTTCTCGTGCTGATACGATATTTATACACCACAAGTTGCTGGTTCAATTAAGATTACAGTTTTATGCTATTTCGTTATTAGTTCTGTTTTGCTTTTCTTATTACGTGATTATATTATGTTAGTTTTTGTTATGTTTGATTCGCTTATCAGTTTTTGCTTATTACGTGATTTTACAGCATTGTTTGCTAATGATGAATGCGAATCTGAAAGTAGTTCTTCTTGTTCTGATATAATGTTGTATACACCACAAGTTGCTGGTTCAATTAAGCCATGTGTTGATATGGAGTTTGCTTCGATTGATGACGCGTATGAGTTTTACCAAACATATGCTAAAAGTGGAGGTTTTAGTATTCGTAAAGGAGGTCAATATGTTTAAGTTAATGTTTTGAAGACGAAGTACTTTGTATGCTCAAAAGAAGGAATGAAATCATATAAAACATACAATTCTATTGATGATGGTAAAGAAAAGTCGACTACTAGGTGTAGACCATCCCAAAGAACAGGTTGTAATGCTCAGTTGGGATTGAATTCAGAAGATGGTATAAAATTTAAAGTTTTTAAGTTTGTTGAGGAACATAATCATAAGTTTGTTGATGAAGAAGATATGCAGTTCCTTCCGTCGTCACGCCATTTGACATATCAGCAAATGCAAGTCTTATGCAATATGTCGAAGGTTAACATTGGTCCTGTTAGGGCTTTTAACGTAATGAGGACAATTTTTGGAGGATTTGAAAATGTTGGGGCAACTGCAGCGGATTTTAGAAACTTTAAAAGGGATCTTAATACTTATATCGGGGAGTTTGATGCCGATATGTTGGTTAATATGCTGAAGAAGAAGAAAGAGTGTCTTCCCGATTTTTCTTTCGAGTATTTTATTGATAGTAAACGACAGCTAACTGACTTTTTTGGGCTGATGAACAATCGAAAAGAAATTTCAAGGTTTTCGGTGATGTTGTATCATTTGATGCAACTTACAACTTAAACAAGTATGTCATTACGTAATTATATTCAGCATATTATGTAATTATTGTTTTGCTATTTAATTTATTAAGCAATGTGTTTCGTTTTTCAGATATAAAATGGTATTTGTTCCATTTACCGGAATTGATAATCACTTTCGGAATATTACTCTCGGAGCTGGCTTATTGAAATCAGAGACAATTGGATCATATTCATGGTTATTAAATTGTTTCAAGAAATGTTTTGGCAAGGAACCGTTGGTCGTTGTAACTGATCAAGATGTGGCTATGAAACAAGCTATTTCCTCAATTTTTCCTAACAGCAGGCATAGATTGTGCATGTGGCACATTATGAAGAAAGTTGCTGATAAGGTATTTTTTTACTATTATTAACTGATTACACTTACAAGTTAAAAGCATTACGTGATTTTATAGTTCATATAATATTTTTTGTTTTTTTAGGTTGGGTATCCATTATGCAACAATGATGATTTCAAACAACGGATTTGTAATATTGTATGGACTGATTCTATTTCCCCGGACGAATTTGAGAAAGGATGGGAGTTGCTTATGTTTGAGTTTAATCTTTTTAACCATGATTTGCTTTATGACATTTATTGGATAAGAGATATGTGGATTCCTGCTTTTTATCGTGATGAACAATGTCAGGTCTCATGCGTACTACATCAAGATCTGAATGTGAAAATCGTTTCTTTGGGCAAGTTTCTAATGCTCAATTGACGCTTCTTGAATTCTTGAGTCATTTTGAAACGCTATGGAATCCCAAAGGTATACTCACAGGAAAAATGATCATGATACAAGGTATACAACTCCAGACTTTTGGACTAATTATGCCCTCGAGGCTGAAGCTGCTGAAATTTATACAAGGACTATCTTTTTTGATGTTCAAGATGAAATTTATTCAACAATTACCAAATGTTTGAATGTTTCTGTTTCAAATGATGGTGATAATGGGAGGTTCTTGATTAGAGATCGTTTGATATGGGAATGGAGTATTGGAGGTATGCTTAGGGGTTTCTTTTGTGTGGTATTACGTGATTACAAGTGTATTTACGTGATTTTATCTGTGGTATAAAGTATTTTTTTTTCAAATGTTTCGTGATTTACATATGTGATATTACGTGATTATATCTAATTTAGAAATGCAATCTAAGGGATTTTGTGATTACATATGTATATTACTGATTTATCTACATTTAGAAATGCATATAAGGATTTGTGATTAATATGTATATTAGTGATTATGTGAATACATATGTGACATTACGTGATTATACTGATAACTTAATTGGCTATTGCTGGTCATTTTTAATTTGGAAGAGGTGACCCTATTATGTAGTTGCAAGCGTTTTGAGCGATATGGTTTGTTGTGCCGTCATGCTTTCTATGTGTTAAGCTTGTGCAATATTAATGGAAATTTCCTAAGAAACATATTGTTGAACGGTGGACGAGAGATGTGATTCGTAATTCACCTTCTCAATCAAGTATGTCGATGGTTTTGCGTGATGGTGAAAACGTTCAGGATGAAACTGTTAATGATGTTGTTCGTGATATAATGCAATCAAGTGAGGACTTATTAATAAGTTGATCACTGATTTTGATCAACTTAAGTTGTTTAGAGACAATCTGAAAGGCATTGCCAACAAGACTGATGAAGGAAGACAAAAGAAGTTATCTGTAAACAAAAGACATATCATTGAATCTATTATTGGGGCTGCACATGGAACAGGATCTGAGCCTGTTGTTCGTTATCCTACGGATTAGGAACAATGGTTGCGGTTCACGCAAAAGGTATAAGTCTGCACGTGAGCAAGTATCAGTCCGTGCAGGGAAGAGGAAAATATCATGCACAATATGTGGTGGTATAGGTCATGATAGGCGGACTTGTTCTGTCTTACTGGAGTTGATTCAAATGGTAATAGCTGAATGGAACTGATGCTGGTCAAAGCAACGGAACATATTGTCCTCTTATAGTTCATGAGATGAATGATTTCTTACGTGATTACATATATACTGTTAGGTCATTACATTTATACAAGTGACATTTTTTGTTTTTTTTTTGTGATTACCATCGTGTTACGTGATACATTTCGTTGATACGTGATTACATATATACAGGAAAACAGATGTTTCATAGAAATTCATATATTTTAACCAAGTAAACCAACAAACAAAACATTCAAATGTAACCAACAAATGTACTGATTTTACCATCAAAACCAAAAGAACATACCTATTGTTTTAACTGATCCCATCATACCCACAAACGCATAAACCAACAAAACAAACATAGTGTATTAAAAGAGGAACATAAAGTAAAGTAATTCAATGTTTTTCACCATTAAACAAAGTCGTTCTGCCTTTGTTCAAGCATTTTGAGCAGGTTTTCTTTCATTCTTGCTTTGTCATTAGCATCCAAGCCATTGTACTCTTGTGCAAGTCTGTTAACAGCATTTCGTTCTTCATTAACATCTGAGAATAAAATCTTTGCAAGATATTTGTAACCATGTCATTGAGTTGCGCTTGTTGAGCTGGAGACTCTTTGTTTAAGCCACTAACCCATCTTCTTGCATATGTGCTCATATACGTCTCCATGTGTCTCATGGTAAAAAATTCCGCAGTCAATAACATTGTTTGTTGTTCTCCAGTCCATGTCCTTCCTTGTTGGTTGTTTGCTGAACAACTGTTTGGCGTTTAGATGTGACTGTACATACAGGTAGTTGCACAGGGCTTCTCTCTGATTGAAACATAAGCATTACATAATTACTAACAAGTTCATTACGTAATTTATATAAACATTCTTTGTATATAAGTAAAGTTATGGAATATAATATTTACCAGCTGAAACGGGATTTCATTGTATTATCCAGGCTTGGGTGTGCAGCTTTGTTGTTATCCAAGATATCATTCTTTCGGGGTTCTCAAATTGAAACATATCCGAAGCAATGGTTGGCTATGAATAACAGATCGACATCATTGATTGATTTGATGTTAAACCTTTTCAAGGTGTTCTCTAAATTCTCTGTCAGGACGTCTATCCTGTTGTGATCATCAAATTCTTCTTTGAGATAGTCAAGAGGCTGCATTATGTCATTACGTGATTAGTAAGTTTCTGAATGTGATGTTATTACGTGATTGGTTAATAAAAATTTAATAAACAAACAACATACCACAATATTTGGTTCACATAATAGTCTCATTGGTGAATCTGGACCTTTTTTATTTTCTTCTGTGTTGAGGATATATACCCATGCATCCAAGATTCCAATTGATACTTTGATTCCAGGGTACAATCCTTTGAATATACACCTTTAGTAGGGCTTGTTTCTTTTCCTCTGAAAATGATTTCGCTGTTTTGAAAAAGATTTTATTAGATAATGGTACAAAAAATATCAGTCATGACATCAAATAATAGTGTACTTACCGTGTTTCTTTTGTGGGAGCAAAGATATACTCTGCCAACATGGTTTCATCATTGGTGATCTTTGCTCGGATTGCCACTGACCGTTGAATGTATGGTGACTTCAATGCTTCAGACAACATTATCATTCTTTTTTCCTTGTTTTCTAGCATAAACGGGACCACTGTTGATAATGTGTTGGGTTGATTAGGAGCTTGAATTGGTGTTTGAAAATCAACATGATGATCTGGTTGTAGAAATGGTAGTTCTCTGATAGCATCATCAACAACTTTTTTGCCTTTTGCATCAAAATTTGATTCTTGTGAGAGTAGGCGAAAACTTGGGCCTGCTTCTTGGAGATCTTCTTCTTCAGTACGTGATTTTTGATTTTTAGCTGCCAGCGATACTATCTTAGTTGCAAGTATCATTTCGTTCAAAAACTCTGAAGTAGTTTCTTCAGTATTATGACTTGGCATTTCAGTGGCACCATCTTTGATTTTTTCTGCCTCTTCAGCTTTATTAGTTGCAACTATGAAAGCATTAATTAGCCCAGAGCTAATGTTTTCAGACAACGTGTTTTGTTGATTTAACTCCTCTTGTATTATTGGCAACTCAGCTTCATTTCTTTCTTTATTTGCTTGATTAGTAATTTCAACTTCATTTTTTTCTTCTTCAATGTCAGTGGCTTCTTCATGTGCTTCATTGGTCTCATTACGTAATTTGTTTTCTTCATTATGTGATTCCAGGTTCGCAATTTTAGCCTTTTCTTTTTCGATGTAAACTTTGTACCCGCTCACCCAACAGTTCCATCTAACTTGCTCTTCCCTTATGCCATTGTGTGTTGGGAACTTTGATATGGCTTCTTGGAAAATGTCTTCCATTTCTTTGAAATCAAACTCAAACTTTTGCATTTTGTTGATAATTTTTTATAACCACTGTTGCATGCATTTCGTGATTATTAGTTATACATACATAGATATTTTTAATTGAAATTTTTTAAACTATATATAGCACGTACATCTTGAGCAATAGGAATTTGAATGGTCAATGGAGTATTGCTTTCATTTGTTGATTGTTGTTTTTCATGTTGTTCTCTTGCTTCTTCATTTGAATCACTAGCATCATCATTTGCACATTCAAATTGCCTTCATCTGGTTTATCTTCCTGCTGCAAACATTAAGTCTTTTTATAAGAATTTTTATGTATATCTATATTATATGATAGGTATCGTAACTGTAGATTATGTACTTACATTTTGTGCTACATTAGGAGTGCTATAGTTCCGGATGTAATCTGTAATTTCATCAAGGGAACTTGGTGTTCTTTCAACGTTGATAAACTCTTGTGTATCCGGTCCTATCTCATGATGTATGTCTTGTTGATATAACAAATCAACATTTCTGTTTTGCTCTTGATTGTCTTCAGTATTTTGCACTTCAACCCCTTCTACTTCATTCTGTTCATTTTGCACTTCAACCCTTTCTGCGTGAAGCGCTTCGTCGCTTGCTACTTCTTCTTCATCGTCTTCATCTTCTCGTTCTTCACTTGAAAACTGGCCATTGTTGTATAAATCTTGATCAATTTTTAATAGATCTTCAGTGTTAATATGCATGATTGCTGGGGTTTTTGCTGATTCTGGATTTTCTGACAACCTTCTTTCATGTGCATAAAGTACCTGCAATGTTTTTAGTAAATGTTTTTGTTAGATGTTTTTTTGCGATATATGAAAATGTGAAGTTTTTGTACATATTCATATATAAACTGTAACATTTGTGTAAATCGGGTTTCGAAAAACCCGCCTCTTTTATCAATCAAAGGATACTTGTTTACGTGTTTAGTTATTTATTTATAATGATTAAATTAAATGTTTAAAAATAAATTTATAAATAAAATTTAAAGATTTAATCCATTAATTAAGAAAAACAAATCAATAATTATTTATAATAATAAAAACAACTAAGGAAAAGAGGTTTTAAAAATAAATGGGTGAACCGGGAGTCGAACCCGGGTTCCCCCGGATACACACGCACAACAAACACCGCTGTGATACACATGTGTAAATTCTGGTTTCTTATTATATCTATATTGAGGCTGAGAAGAACCTGCAATCCACAACCACATCTCCTCGCCGGAGATTCACGCGTATTTCCTAAACAAATTCGACAACTGTCCGTCTAAGTTTGGTAAACGCATAGCCGCGATTGAACTGGCAATCAATTCGAACCAATTACCAAAACCGAGCTCTCGACTCTCCACTATAAATACCAGTCGAATCCCCCTTCAGAACTCGTTCATATTCTCTATTTACTCTCTAAAACTCGTCGTCGGAAAAGCTCTGTTCCACCGGAGAACCACCGAAATCGTCGGAATCCACCGAACGGAATCGTGCCGCCACCTCTGTTACAGTAGACCTCTTCTACTATTCTTTTAAATTTCACCTAATTAACATATATGCGGTCGATTACTAACAAGAATCAGAATGAATAAGAAAATCTATTCAGGCGGGTATAAGTTCTGGTTTAATTTTAAAATGAAGAAGACGAAGTGGGTTAAGTGTTTTTATCTAATTAAAACGAATGTTTCAAACGGGTTAGACACACAGTCCAGTGGTGGACTGTGTGCAAGCACAATATACACGTCCCTGGTTCGAATCCGGCTCATGACCGCACAAATACACATATCCGTTTTTATTTTGCATGAAATATATCAGTGGCAGTATGTATACAAATGTAATTAAAATCGGGTTTTTAATCGGGTTAGACACACAGTCCAGCGGTGGACTGTGTGCATTACACGCGAATGGTACCGAGTTCGACCCTTGTGCCTCACCGACCCCCCCCCCCCCCGAAATAAAATCCATTCTTTTTAAGACCAAATTTCATTGACGCACAGTAAGTTGTTAAGTATAATAATATTCCGATATTAAGCGGGTTAGACACCCAGCCCAACTGGTTGGCTGGGTGCAAAATAACACTGAGGTCGCGGGTTCGAGGCCGACCCTTCACACCGGCCCGATCACTTTCAAACCTTTTTAATATTGATCACTTATGCAACAACCCAGTTAGTGTATATGTATATTTAAATCACAAGATTTGTCGGGTTAGACACCCAGCCTAGTTGGTCGGGCTGGGTGCATAACGTCTCAAAGGTCACCGGTTCGAGTCCTTTGACTCACACTGATCGAACTATTTAAATCCCTTTTTAAACTTGATCAAAATTTAATGAACGTAATATGTGTATAAGAATAATTAAAATCATGATTCTTTCGGTTAGACACGTAGCTCAGTTGGAAGAGCTGCGTGCACGCAACCGAGAGGTCACGAGTTCGAGCTTCACCGCACGCATGCTTTAAATCGATTAAACTGGCCGACTGACAAGCCCTGTCAGTCTGACATTTTTTTATATATTATTTTATCTTTTATTTTGTTTTTACTTTATTGGCCTATTAATTTAAATCAATTAAAAATATATATATATTTTCCAATATCATTAAAACTCACAAAAATAATCTAAAAACCTAAACAAAAGGTTATAACCTAAATAATAGTTTACTTATTTATCAAGTTATCACGTTGTTATTTTAGGTTAGTATTATTTCGTCGGTCAAATTCTCAACTCGTGCGCTCTCATCATCAATCATGACTACGCACCCACTGTGAGTAAATCTCTACAAATTCCCTGTTTTAATCACGTTTTGGGTGTATCATGTATCGTACCATTCCTTTATTTTATTTAAACACTTGTGCTTATATCATTTTGTGATCAAATGTGTACTGGTTGTTGTGTGGTTTATATGTGGATTAAATTTATCATTTCAGTGCAGTCATTTCATTAGGCCCATCAGTTTCTCATGGGATACGGGTTGAGCATCAGGTGCCTCATTAGATCGGCTCCGTTTGATTGAGCCTTGATCTCAGATACATCATCATTCATGTCATATGCTCATTCAATGTGGTTTGTGATTGTTTACATATTTATATTTGTTCACATGTGATTTATGCACGAATTTTCTTTAATAAACAAAACAAGCAATTACGTAAAATGTTTTATCAAGGTTCACTCGCCAACTTTTGTTGACCCAAAATCTCCTCTGTTTTACACATGATACAGGTGATCAAGTTGAGGAAAGAAACACTTAGGATAGCCTAGAAGAATAAACAAGTTATTGCGTTGGAATAAACACTTAGATTTTTTTTGTATTTGTATGAATTTTGTTTGTTGGATATTTAAATTTGTAATTTGAATTTAATAAATATGAAACTTCTTAGTAAATATCATGAGCTTTGGTGATAACCCAATCATGCCCCGTCTTTTATTCCGCTGCGGGTCGGGGTGTGACAGATTGGTATCAGAGCCTGTGACTATAGGGATATAGGATAGGTTATTAGACCCTTAGAGCCTATACTATAGTTGATTAAATTTTAATTGTTTATGTGTTACATGCAAAATTCATGATGTTTATATTTCATGTTTATTTCCACACCCAATATTATGCAAGCACTCTCACAAGTACATGTTAATATGCAATGCTCATCATAGTTCATATCCTCATAACATGTCATACCAATGAAAGCACACACCTCACGATTTCCATGATGTTTTTGTATTTTTCAAATCACATCAAAGTGAGTTTTCACGACGGAAGTGTCACACCCCGACCCGCAGCGGAAAAGGTGATCAGGCATGATTGGGTTTTCATCAAAGCTCATGACATTTATTATAATGTTTCATATTTATTATTACATGTTAAAAGAGATCATACAATCATAATTATAACATGTTCTACACATCTTTCTAGACTTCATTATTTTCTTCTAAGGCATTTCCTATGTTTTCCTTGCTTCATCCTGTTCACCTGTATCATGTGTAAAAATGGTTTTTGGATCAACAAAAAGTTGGCGAGTGAATCCTATGGAAAACATTTAAACAAGTTCATTGAATTGATTTTAAAATATAGTGCATAACCACATATGATTAAATGTAGATGTAAACTTATTCTCAAAACACTTAATATTAAATAATGCACACACATACAATAATAGATTGTTTTGAGGCACGCGTTGTTCAACTCGTCTCCCACGAGGAACTGATGGGCCTAATGAATGAGTTTTGAGGCACGCGTTGTTCTACGAACTGATGGGCCTAATGAATGAGTTTTAAGGCACGCGTTGTTCAACTCGTCTCCCACGAGGAACTGATGAGCCTAACAGATAATTTGCAAACAACTTGACAATATGCAATACATAACCACAAACAATATTTACATTCTAAGTTTAAATCATAATATGGTATGGCACGAGTTTGAATAAACGAATTTGTTTAAGTGACACATGATACACCCCAAAACGTGTAATTAAAAAGGGGAGTTGTAAGATTCACTCACAGTGGTTGCGTTTCTTGGATTGATGATGAGTGCGCACGAAGTTGGATTTAACCACGAGTGAAACTAACCTAGATAATAACATAATGGTTCGGTAAATAAGTGGATTTTATTAATCAATTTTAGTAGGATTAATGGATATATTTTTGTGAGTTTTAGGCTATTTTCTAACTTTAAAAATGTTATTTTTAAGTATTTTTAATTGATTTTTAATTTAAATAAATAAATAAAAATAATAAAAAAATGTTGATTTTTGACCATTGACCGTTGACTTGTTGACCGTTGACCGGTTCGGTCGGTTATATGTGTGCGCTGGGTGAGACTCGAACCCGTGACCTCCCGTACGCGTGCACGCAGCTCTACCAACTGAGCTACGTGTCTAACCCGAAATATTTCTGTTTTTAATTATATTTATACACTAATTAAATTAATCCGAAAATCATTTATTTTTAAAAAGGTTTTAATGCATCGACTCGGTGCTCTCCACAGGTCTCGAACCCGGGACCTGTGGTTTAGTTTGGCACACAGTCCACCGCTGGACTGTGTGTCTAACTTGGTAAATATTCTGGTTTTTATTATACTTAACATCTTACTGTTGTGGATCCGGTTCAGTTAAAAAAAAGGACATTTTATTACTGCGAAGGTGTGTGTGTCAAGGATCGAACTCGGGACGTATGCGTATCGTTTGCACACAGTCCACCGCTGGACTGTGTGTCTAACCCGTTTATAATACCGATTTTAATTAATCTTATAACTTAAGCGACTTCGTCTTCTTCGTTCAAAACACAGACAACGGTTAGCTAACAGTTATTTGTTAAATTAATCTAACGAATTTATAAACAGTTGCAATGTATTGAACAGAAAAGGGTTTGGGGAATGATTGTACCGAACTAATCGTCTTTCTTCAGAAGTCCGGCAAAGATCGTCGGCTCTGTTTTGGGAACTCCTTCTGTTCGGATTCATTAATCAGTTTGGATGAATTAGATGTGAAATTGAACTACTGAGTAACGATTATCAGTAGGTTTGAATGATCATACCGATTAACAGCGAGTTTCCGAAAAATCCAGAAGTTTTCCGGCGAAAACAGAAAATCCGGCAATGTCGTCTGGGGTTGATTCTGGGTGATGGAGTGATGTTAGAATTTGTCTAATAATGGGTTAAAACAGAAAAAGTCGAGGTATTTACCGTGTAGATGAAAGTCTCGGTTTTCCGGCGACTTGCAGAGAATTCCGGCGAGTGAAATTTCTTGCGACAGAGATTCTTCAGAGGTTTAAGGTGAGTGGGGGTGATGTCAGTATGAGCTCTAAGATCTTATTTTAGAGTAAGAAGAAAGGATGGAATGAATTCGGTTTTCCGGCGGAAATTTCCGGTTTAATTTGCAGAGAATTCCGGCGACTGCGGTGAGGTTTTTCTGAGCGAAAAGAAGAGTGTAATCTTGATAAACTCGCGAGCTCACTGATGAATAAAGTATAACTCAGGTTTAAGTGTATTTCCGGTTTCGAATTCAACACTTTTCGGTTATGGTCCGATGATTTGAATGAGTGCCATTAAGGTCTTTCAGTTATAACCGGCGTGGGTGTAAACGTATCCGTTATGACAAAAGAAAACGTTAAAGATTGACGATTTCGTCGGGATTTCCGGCATCAGTGACTTGAGTGACCGAATTCGACTTCAATTTTTTATTATATGTATTAATTGAATCAATATGTAAACAAAAATCACAAGTGGCGGAGCGGTTGGAGGGATGTGAGTTAAGACTTTGCATGATGCTCGGCTGACCCGGGTTCGAAACCCGGCTTCAGCATTTTATTTTTAAATCACTATTTTTAGTACATTTTCAAATATAAATTTTATATTCTAATATACTTATTAATTATGTATCGTTTAAAATTAATTTGAGCATTAAATACGCAATGAAATTTTTAACTGGTTGTTCGGTTAATAAACGAAGCGGGTTTGGTAAATCCGGTTTTTGACGGATGTTACATGTAGTAACTGGAAGGGTACCAGTACCGGTAGTCGAAACGTCCTGTCTAGGCTTGGCATTCGTATAAATCCAAAATAAAGGACCAGTTTGCCTACCTGGGGACTAACGATGAGAGTACGAAAGACCTATTAGGCCAAAGCATGCTATACCAAACGTCGTGTGAGCTAACCCCACTTTGAGTTGTCAATGTGTTTATACCTGGACACCCTCCGACCATACATCTCGCAATCATGTTTTACGATTTTCATTCGGGTGGTGCGAGTGTTAACCCGCCGACACCAATGTGAATCCTACCAAGCCCAATAGTCATGGGGGCCCACATGACTACATAGGCAATGGTATGGGGGACATTTGGAGGCCCAAACATGAGCAAACCCAAGACATCCTATGGATGTAGTTAAATTATTTCCAGTTATGTTGTTTTCATTCTTTTTATGACACATGACACCTAGGAAATTCTTGAACTCACAATCTTCCTACGTATATTCCTGTAGATGTCGGCTAGGCAATTACGTGGAGGTAGAAGGTCAGGAAAGCCAAACGAACGCTTGGCCACGCAAATTGCTAAACAAATGGCCGCAGTGCTTCCTGACATCGTGATACAAGTTCAGCAAGCCCTCACCGCTAATCCCATCAACCCTCCCAACTAAGAAGACCAAAGCGTCGCCAACCCTCCTCCCAAAACCCCCAAATGCACCTACAAACACTTCAAGTCCTGCGATCCCCCAAAATATGAAGGGACTGAAGGTGTCACCGCTCTCCTTCACTGGTTTGAGGAGATGAAAAACACCTTTCTCAATTGCGACTGTCCCGAGGACCGCAAGGTACCTTACACGACTGGAAGATTGTTTGGGGTAGCCCTTACCTGGTGGAACACGGAAAAGGGTAAGCGAGGTGTTGAAGATGCCATGGCCTTAACATGGGAAGAGTTAAGGGAAATCATGGCGAGACGCTTCTGTCCAAGAAGTGAAATCAAAAAGCTAGAAGACGAGTTTCACGCATTGAAACAAAAGGAAGGAGACCACACTTCATACAATAAGAGATTTCTCGAGTTGAACCAGCTGATCCCCAATCTGTTCACCCCATTATACCGCCTAGTCGAACACTACATTCAAGGCCTCCCCTTGAAAATTCAAGACTTGGTTTTAAGCACTTCGCCTGCAATACTTGAAGCCGCAATGGAGTTAGCTACGGAACTCACTGAAAATCGCATTCGAAACGGCAAATTCAAAGAAGAGAAGAAGAAAACACCCATTGAGCCCCCAATTCCAAACCACCCAGGTTCATCCTCGAAGTTTGCTGGTAAGAGGAAGCGAAATGGCAAGAACTTTGCCGTCACCCAAACCAACCCTCCCATCACTGCTGCCCCAATCACCCAAGTTGCCCCTCTAGCCGCACCATTCAAAAGGCCATACACTGGCCCACACCCAAAGTGTAACCGTCGTCAATACCATCACCCTCCTGAAAACCCCTGCCAACATTGCACAAGTTGTGGCCGTGCGGGTCACACCATCCAAACCTGCCGTACCTTTCAGCGAATGAACCACAGTCAACCTCCAACCCAAACCCAAAACCAAATGGTGGGCCAAGCCCAACAACCCTTACTTCTACCACCTGCACAACTCACAGCCTAACCTTACTACCAACCCAACTACCCCATGATGCAATCCATGCGAGCCTGTTTCAATTGTGGGGACCCAAACCACTTCAGGAACACTTGCCCACGCCTAGTGAACATCATCCATGCCCAAGCTCAAGCAAACCCGGTAAACCAAGCCAACCAAGCTCCTCCACCTGCTAGAGGAAGAGCTTTCAATATCAATGCCAACCAAGCCAGGGCTGACAACAATATGGTCAACGGTACGTTTCTCATCAATGGTAATTATGCATCCATATTATTCGATACTGGTGCGGATAAGAGCTTTGTGTCCTTAGAATTCGAATCTATCCTCGACCAATCTCGTGTTAATATCGTTGAATCTCTGACGGTGGAAGTTGCTGACGGAAAACCCACTTCATTAAATTCTATTATACGCAATTGTACTCTCACCCTAAATGATCACGATTTCCCAATTGATCTCATTCCTATGAAATTGGGAAGTTACGATGTTATCATCGGCATGGACTGGCTCAGCCAGCATCACGCTGAAGTGGTGTGCCATGAAAAGTTCATTCGTATTCCTCTCGCCGACGGTCAGACACTACGTATCTTTGGGGAAACCCCTTCGAAAGGACTTAAATTGATGTCCTGCCTTCAAGCCCGAAGTTATCTTCTCAAGAACTACGTCGCATTTCTAGCTCACGTCGTCAAGAAGGGAGGCAAGGAGAGGAAGCTCGAAGATATTCCAATTGTGAAAGAATTCCCGCAAGTTTTTCCCGACGACATTTCAGGACTTCCTCCTGTGAGAGAAGTCGAATTTTGAATCGATCTTGTGCCTGGCAATACACCGGTCGCAAAATCTCCTTATAGGTTAGCCCCATCCGAGATGCAAGAGCTGGCCAGTCAACTGCAAGAGTTGACTGACAAAGGATTCATACGTCCTAGCTCATCGCCTTAGGGTGCGCCTGTTCTTTTTGTGAAGAAGAAAGATGGAACGTTTCACATGTGCATTGATTATAGAGAACTCAACAAGTTGACGGTTAAGAATCGCTATCCACTGCCTCGTATTGATGACCTTCTAGACCAACTTCAAGGCGCCACCTGTTTTTCCAAAATCGACCTTCGTTCTGGTTATCATCAGCTTAGAGTGCGCGAAGAAGATATTCCAAAAACTGCCTTCCGAACTCGTTATGGTCATTACGAGTTCATGGTTATGCCCTTCGGTTTAACCAACGCCCCCGCTGTCTTCATGGATTTAATGAATAGGGTATGCAAACCCTACCTTGACCGTTTCGTCATAGTCTTCATCGACGACATTCTTATCTACTCCAAGTCAAAATCCGATCATGAGTGACACCTTCGACTCATTCTTACACTCTTAAAGACTGAAAAGCTTTACGCTAAGTTCTCAAAATGCGAATGGTTAGGAGAAGTACAATTCCTTGGTCATCTCGTCAATGACAAAGGGATTCATGTCGATCCTTCAAAAATCAAGGCAGTACAAGAATGGCAAGCGCCACGTACCCCTACCGAAGTTAGGTCTTTTCTCGGCTTGGCTGGTTATTACTGACGCTTAATTGCCAATTTTTCCCGTATCGCCGTTCCGCTCACGGCCTTGACTCACAAAGGAAAACCCTTCATTTGGGGACCTAAGCAAGTGGAGGCCTTCCAAACTTTAAAGCGAAGGCTTTGTGACGCACCTAGCCTTACACTCCCTGAGGGTTGCGATGACTTTGTGGTTTATTGCGACGCATCAGGGCAAGGTCTAGGCTGTGTATTGATGCAAAGAGGAAAGGTGATAGCCTATGCCTCTAGGCAACTCAAAGTTCATGAGAAAAATTACACCACCCACGACCTGGAACTTGGAGCCATCGTGTTCGCTCTCAAGATACGGAGACATTACCTCTACGGTACCAAGTATGAAATATACACTGACCACAAGAGTCTCCAACATATCTTCAACCAGAAAGAGTTGAATATGAGGCAATGGAGATGGGTCGAACTTCTTAACGATTACGACTGTGAAATTCGGTACCATCCTGGCAAGCAAACATGGTGGCCGATGCGCTCAGTCGAAAAGGATACGCGAACTCTATTCGTCTTCTATGTTCGCAAATCATAACCGAAATTAAAGATCGAATTCGGGCAGCTCAACATGTTTCTGTGACGGAAAATGACGTACGCGATGAGCTGTCATGTGGAGTTGAACTCAAAATTGAAACCAAATCCGCCGCTATTCTATACTATTTAAACCGCATATGGATTCCTGATCGCGACAACCTTCGTGATTCCTCATAAATGAGGCACACAAAACAGGATACTCTGTACACCCAGGAGCCGATAAGATGTATCAAGACCTACGATACACCTACTGGTGGCCTGGCATGAAAAAGGATATCGCTGTTTTTGTTTCCAAGTGCCTTACATGTTCCAAAGTAAAAGCTGAACATCAAAGACCTTCAGGACTTCTAGTCCAACCCGAAATACCTGTATGGAAGTGGGAAAACATAACCATGGACTTCATTACCGGGTTACCTCGCACCTCTAGTGGGTATGACACCATATGGGTAATAATCGATCGTCTTACAAAATCATCTCATTTCATTCCGATTCGCGAGGACTTCAAGAACGAGAAGTTAGCTCGTATCTACATCAGCGAGATCGTTAGCCGTCATGTTGTACCTTTAAGCATCATTTCAGACCGTGATGGTCGTTTCACTTCACGAACATGGTGAGCCGTACAAACCGCTTTGGGTACACGGTTAGACCTCAGTACCGCCTTTCACCTCAAAACTGATGGTCAATCTGAACGCACCATCCAAACCCTTGAAGACATGCTTCGAGCATGTGTCATAGACTTCAAAGGGAACTGGGACGCTCATCTACCGTTAGTCGAGTTTTCGTACAACAATAGCTATCATTCAAGTATCGGCATGGCTCCTTTCGAAGCTTTATACGGTCGTAAATGCCGATCTCCAGTATGTTGGCATGAAATTGGTGAAGCGCAAATCACCGGACCTGAATTGATTCAAGAAACAACCGACAAAATCCTTCAAATTCGAAACAATCTTCTAGCGGCTCAAAGTCGTCAAAAGAGTTATGCTGACAAACGACGAAAGCCCTTGGAGTTTGAGATTGGTGATCAAGTACTTTTAAAAGTATCACCGTGGAAGGGAGTGGTTCGTTTTGGCCAGAAGGGCAAGCTAGCACCACGCTACGTAGGACCTTTCAAGATACTCGAAAGAGTAAGTCCTGTAGCATACAAGCTTGACCTACCAGAAGAGCTTAACAGAATTCATCCCACAATCCACGTATCAAACTTGAAAAAGTGCCTCGCCGACGAAAACCTCCATATTCCTCTAGAAGACATTCAAGTCGATGAATCGATGCACTTCGTTGAAAGACCAGTGGAAATCATGGATTTCGGCGAGAAGCGTTTAAGGCGAAGTCGTATTCCAATCGTCAGGGTGCGTTGGGAGTCAAAACGAGGACCCGAGTTTACTTGGGAACGTGAAGACTCAATGCGCGAGAAATACCCGCATCTTTTTCCAGTTGCAACCACTACTTAAATTTCGGGACGAAATTTCTAAAAGTAGGGGATACTGTAACATTTGTGTAAATCGGGTTTCGAAAAATCCGCCTCTTTTATCAATCAAAGAATACTTGTTTACGTGTTTAGTTATTTATTTATAATGATTAAATTAAATGTTTAAAAATAAATTTATAAATAAAATTAAAGATTTAATCCATTAATTAAGAAAAACAAATCAATAATTATTTATAATAGTAAAAACAACTAAGGAAAAGAGGTTTTAAAAATAAATGGGTGAACCGGGAGTCGAACCCGGGTTCCCCCGGATACGCACGCACAACAAACACCGCTGCGATACACACACAAGTTGTGTAAATTCTGGTTTCTTATTATATCTATATTGAGGCTGAGAAGAACCTGCAATCCACAACCACATCTCCTCGCCGGAGATTCACGAGTATTTCCTAAACAAATTCGACAACTGTCCGTCTAAGTTTGGTAAACGCACAGCCGCGATTGAACTGGCAATCAATTCGAACCAATTACCAAAACCGAGCTCTCGACTCTCCACTATAAATACCAGTCGAATCCCCCTTCAGAACTCGTTCATATTCTCTATTTACTCTCTAAAACTCGGTCGTCGGAAAAGCTCTGTTCCACCGGAGAACCACCGAAATCGTCGGAATCCACCGAACAGAATCATGCCGCCACCTCTGTTACAGTAGACCTCTTCTACTATTCTTTTTAAATTTCACCTAATTAACATCATATGCGGTCGATTACTAACAAGAATCAGAATGAATAAGAAAATCTATTCAGGCGGGTATAAGTTCTGGTTTAATTTTAAAATGAAGAAGACGAAGTGGGTTAAGTGTTTTTATCTAATTAATACGAATGTTTCAAACGGGTTAGACACACAGTCCAGTGGTGGACTGTGTGCAAGCACAATATACACGTCCCTGGTTCGAATCCGGCTCATGACCGCACAAATACACATATCCGTTTTTATTTTGCATGAAATATATCAGTGGCAGTATGTATACAAATGTAATTAAAATCGGGTTTTTAATTGGGTTAGACACACAGTCCAGCGGTGGACTGTGTGCATTACACGCGAATGGTACCGAGTTCGACCCTTGTGCCTCACCGACCCCCCCCCCCCCCCGAAATAAAATCCATTCTTTTTAAGACCAAATTTCATTGACGCACAGTAAGTTGTTAAGTATAATAATATTCCGATATTAAGCGGGTTAGACACCGAGCCAACTGGTTGGACTGGGTGCGAAATAACACTGAGGTCGCGGGTTCGAGGCCGACCCTTCACACCGGCCCGATCACTTTCAAACCTTTTTAATATTGATCACTTATGCAACAACCCAGTTAGTGTATATGTATATTTAAATCACAAGATTTGTCGGGTTAGACACCCAGCCCAGTTGGTCGGGCTGGGTGCATAACGTCTCAAAGGTCACTGGTTCGAGTCCTTTGACTCACACTGATCAAACTATTTAAATCCCTTTTTAAACCTGATCAAAATTTAATGAACGTAATATGTGTATAAGAATAATTAAAATCATGATTCTTTCGGGTTAGACACGTAGCTCAGTTGGAAGAGCTGCGTGCACGCAACCGAGAGGTCACGAGTTCGAGCCTCACTGCACGCATGCTTTAAATCGATTAAACCGGCCGACTGACAAGCCCTGTCAGTCTGACATTTTTTTTATATATTATTTTATCTTTTATTTTGTTTTTACTTTATTGGCCTATTAATTTAAATCAATTAAAAATATATATATATATTTTCCAAGGGTTTAATATATCATTAAAACTCACAAAAATAATCTAAAAACCTAAACAAAAGGTTATAACCTAAATAATAGTTTACTTATTTATCAAGTTATCGCGTTATTATTTTAGGTTAGTATTCTTTCGTCGGTCAAATTCTCAACTCGTGCGCTCTCATCATCAATCAAGACTACGCACCCACTGTGAGTGAATCTCTACAAATTCCCCGTTTTAATCGCGTTTTGGGGTGTATCATGTGTCGTACCATTCCTTTATTTTATTTAAACACTTGTGCTTATATCATTTTGTGATCAAATGTGTATTGGTTGTTGTGTGGTTTATATGTGGATTAAATTAATCATTTCAGTGCACTCATTTCATTAGGCCCATCAGTTCCTCGTGGGATACGAGTTGGGCATTAGATGCCTCATTAGATCGGCTCCGTTTGATTGAGCCTTGATCTCAGATACATCATCATTCATGTCATATGTTCATTCAATGTGGTTTGTGATTGTTTACATATATGTATTTGTTCACATGTGATTTATGTACGAATTTCCTTTAATAAACAAAACAAGCAATTACTTAAAATGTTTTATCAAGGTTCACTCGCCAACTTTTGTTGACCCAAAATCTCCTCTGTTTTACACATGATACAGGTGATCAAGTTGAGGAAAGAAACACTTAGGATGGCCTAGAAGAATAAATATGTTATTGCGTTGGAATAAACACTTAGATTTTTTTTTTGTATTTGTATGAATTTTGTGTGTTGTGTATTTAAATTTGTAATTTGAATTTAATAAATATGAAACTTCTTAGTAAATATCATGAGCTTTGGTGATAACCCAATCATGCCCCGTCTTTTATTTCGCTGCGGGTCGAGGTGTGACATAAACATACCGTAAGAAATGTTAGAGGTCCATGGTATGGCTCTTCTCCGTTCCACTCTTCTTTTGTCCTTTTCAAGCATTTATCATATAATCACACCAATTTATCTTTCTTATCGCAGAATCATCTGTTATTGTTGTTAAAAACCTCTTGTTCAATGTTGAGCTTTTTGTCGTCTCACCTAGCAATGAGTTGTAAAGAACAAGGAAGTTTAACTTGAAAACCCAGTCTGCCTTTTTGCTCTTTTTCATATTTTTCTTTACAGTTGTGACTAAAACTTTTTGGATTGTATATTGCACTGCCCAATCATCATGTGCTTTTGATGACCCTTTCCTTGGTTTGTTTTTCTCAATCAGTTCTTTACCACCCAAAGAAATTCCAAATACGTCATTCACCTTCTGTGGTGTAACTGGAATAACGTGGTTCCCTATGTTTAGCTCGCTGCGTGTAGGATCGTAATTTGTTAACAACCAATATGACATCCTTGTTGGTACGGTTGTTATATTCATTGAAAGCAAAGACTCAAAACCCATTTTTTAACTGCTTCTTTTTGAGATTTTGTAAAGCTGTTTATTGCTTCTTGGAGGTTGATTATACTTGCCCTCACTATTAGCTTCTTGTTCGTATACGGAACAAAGGGTTTTCTTGGAGGCAAAATGCTCTCCAAAGCAGCATCTTTTAATCTCTTCGGTGGTGGGTCAACAAAGTCGTCATCATCGTCATAAGATACACGTGGCACTTGACGGTTAGCTATATGTAATAGAGAGAATAGTTAAATGTGAGATTTGACTTAAACGTACATGTACCCAATAGGCAATGCAATAATCCTATATCTAAAATCACGTATCAGATACAAAACAATCAGCAAAATGTCACAGCGGATACTAAATCTAAAATCACATATCAAATACTTCAATGCATGCCCAAATTTGAAATCACGTATCAAATACTACAATAAACAGCAAAATCATGTACTAGATACTTCAATGTATTCCCAAATAACAAACCAAATAACCTACCAAAAGCTTAAATGTATGCCCAAATCTAAAATTACGTATCATATACTACAACAAACATCCAAATCATGTACCAGTTTCTAAATCACGTATCATATACTACAAATAAACAGCAAAATCATGTACCAGTTTCTAAATCACGTATCATATACTACAATAAACAGCAAAATCATGTACCAGTTTTAAATCACGTATCATATACTACAAAAACAGCAAAATCACCTAAGTACTTCAATGTATGCCCAAATTGAATCACGTATCATAACTAATCATAAACAGCAAATCATGTACCAAACAAATAACAAACCAAACACCTAAACGCCATATACCTCAACAAACATTCAAAACACGTTAACGTACCGTCACTGTTTTACGCGGTCTGTCATTGTTCTTCTTTCATTGTCTTCTTGATCTTACTTCCTTAGCTTGTACTATTGATTTTATTGTGGTTACTATTGTTTTGCATGTACCTAAGATAAATTAAATCGTAGTTAAATTGATTTTCACAAAAAAATCGACTACAAAAACTACGTAATGTACTTACCTTCATCTTTCCTCTTCTTCGATGGTTCCATTTCAGGTTTATTTGCTTCAGATGATCGTTTCTTCTTACCTGTCAAGGGTTTTAATGAAGTATTTTAGATGAAATCCTACTACAAACTGAATACAGAATAACGTAATGCTACGTTCGTATTTCTTTGAAATTTCCATGGCGATTTCACGTTTTTGTGTAGATGATTAAGCGATTTAGGGTTTGTTCGCTTCGTAATAATCGTCTGCGGTGATTTTGAAAAATGAAAGATGAATGAAGAAATGAAGAGACGGTTTGTGTTTGAATAGCGGGGTTTTCAAATTCTATGACGATTTTGCCTTTTGCTATTATATGTTTTAATTGTTTAATATCTAAAATCATGAAACTTACACGCGCCTATCATGGCCGCAGATCTTTGGAATCGACGGTTGAAATCATCGCATAGACTTCGTACGCTTTTTGTCTCATGTAGCGTATCCGGCCTCTCTAAGAAATAACGAGGATTCTTGATCTCTCAATAAGTCTTGTCCTGTCATTAAATTCTTCCTAATTTATTACAACTAAAAGAAATCCATTTAATCGTCTCATTGTTTTACTTAAAATATTCCATCTGAATTGAAATCTAATCATTCACTATGACTCGCTAAGCATACATGGCGGAATGGTTGGTTGAAGCCAATCATAATGTGGTTAAGCACAACTCATTAATGGTTGGTTAAAGCACCCAACCATTATTGGCGAATTCGTAAGTTCAGTTCCTATAAACATAAATTTCTGTTTTAGTTTTCATCATTGAAGATTAGTTCAACCCATTAGATTTCGTTTTTTGAGCTAAATTACGGCATATATAGCCTGGAAATGCTTCTAGTAAGGTTCAGTTTTGATGCCTACTTACATGTCGGTATATTTCCTTGGCTTGAGTTCAAACCAACATTGGTACAACTAAAACGGTCATCCCTACCAACCATCACCTTTGTGATGGTCTAGACAAAACCGTTAACAACATCCGTTAGGGCTATAATTCTTATTTCATCATAAATAACATCCATAAACAAGAAAATAAAGAGGAAAGTTGCCCAAATGAGTCTAAAAACAAAGAAAATATATTGTTGCTTCAAAAAGCATATGTTACACAAAGGTTCCCCAAAATCATAAATTATTAACCAACTTCTGTAAAGAAAGCAAGAACTTTCTCCTAAGCCAGTGAACTGTACACTAGTCGAACAAACGGTGTCATATGTCATAAGGAAAACGGTTTAGCATACACGTCAAAAGGCTGGCATGAGGTCAATTGAGGCTCCTGTCACAAATTGAACATATAACATGAGTCTTTTATTCAATACATGTCAATTTTGATTTGACCCGTTTACTTATGAGTGGGCCAATACCGGTTAAGTTATGAGTCAAAACAGTTAAAATAAAAATGGCTAAAAAAGAAACGGGTCAATAGGTCAAACAAGTCGAAAGTCACCCAACGTGTATACCTGGCTTGGCCCTCCTGATAGTCCACCAGCAAGACTGCCGCCGGTCAGTAACATAGTGAGGAGAGAATTGACAACTGCACCACCACCACTGCCACCACCACCACCTCTTGCACTACGAATGGACATTACGCATGGAGCTTAATAAGCTCCCGTAAGTAGACGCGTTTCCATGCTCTATAGCTTCAATAAAACAGAAAGTCATGGCCCCTGTCGATGTGATCTTCGATAGAGCCTGTTCCCACATATAATTCATCACTTTAAACACTTATCTACATTTAAGCTATACGATAATGTTAATCAAGGGTGTGCACAGTTGTAACTTACAGACGTATCAGCAGATGTTTGATCATCGTCACAGCCACTTATGGAAATAACTTCACCACCATTGCTGCCTTTCCATATACCAGATCTAGGACGATGATCTTCCCATACGTACTGCCCACTCCTATCACAAACCAAAACATAAGAATTACCAATAAGAAAACATATGTTGTGTATCATATGAGGAAACCTAGACATTAAGCCACCTGTTCATCCTGCAAAGAAATGGAAGATCTAATACAGTGCCACTATGACAAGCGTCGATAATGGCATGAAGTTTAACCCCAACAGGAAGAGGTTTGACAATAGCTGCATTAATCTCGTCATCAACGATCATACCCTGTGTCTCAAAGTCCAAGGGCATAACGTTTCATCGTACCCGTCAACCTCATCACCGTTATAGTTTCTCTGCCGTGAACCATGTCCAGAATAGTGAAATACAAGTGAATCTCCAGGCTGACAACCTTGGACCAACCAAAACATTGCCATTCTGATGTTCTGTTTGTTTGGAATCTTATATGGATCTCTTTCTTCCTCTGCAATTGTAAGGATCAATTTCAAAATCCAAAATCTTTTACAATCAGTAGAATAAATGGATTTACAAAGTATAAGCATAATCCTACAGTCTTGGTTTTAAAAAGCATGTGACGCTCAAATGCCTTTTGATCCCAAAGCCGATGTGTGATGCGACCATCACGTAGGCATTTGTAATGAGAAAAATACTAAAAAGTTCTTTCTTAGATAATATTCTAGCTTATTAACTTTCAAAAAAATAGAATATAAAATATTCTCGTAATCTCTAGTCATATTAAACAGAGTTGTTCAATCGATGTTAAGATTTTAATAAACTCAGACCTATTGCATCGGTCGTACTTGTTCAAAAATACGGCTTAACTGCAAAAGGCACCGCATCATGCCTCGTCACATGCACATCATGTGATCTGATGCGCGCATCAATTTGCGCTTTATACGCTGCTGATGCACGCATCAATCACATCAAGCGCTCCTGATAAGCGCATCAACTTACGCATCATGCGCACGATTTATACCAAACCTACATCAATTTCAACATATTTACAAAAAATCAAGCAATTATAACAAAATCTAACAAACTAGGGTTCCTACCGGTGAGCATAATAATAGAAGCTTCAGGGAAACTTAAAGTTCTTAATCAAAAGATATTTCATGCACTTAGCATCATTAATACATCCTTTAAGTTCATGTCTCGAAAACTTATACGATATGCCAACAATCACCGCCTTTTTCCGGCCGTGAGCAGACGGAGGCGGTCCCGGCGGCGCGGGTTGTACGGAGACGGTTGAGGAAGGTAGGACGATTGAGCCGGAGGATGACCACGGGAATGAGGCGGCTGCGGCTGCGGCGGCGCGTGGCGTGGATCGCCGAGGTGCGTGATGGCTTGACATATTGCGCATCGTATCGATGTAGCTCCCGGTGGTAGCTGTAAAGGCGTGTGGCAATTCGAGCAGTTCACCAGCATCATCATTGTTGGTTGAATTTTAGGGTTTTTATGATGAATTTGGGGGAAATTTGGGGGGTTTTTGTGAGATTGATGAGAGAGAGAGAGAGAGATGAACGCGGAGCCGGAGGAGGGGTTGGGTGGGATTTTATTATTGTTAAGTCCTTGTAGTTTGGAAGGTGTTGCGGTTTACTCCCTTGGTGGTTTGTGTTTGTCTATATCTTGATGGATACACATGGTTAGTTGGTGGTTTTGGTGGATTCAAAGTCAGAATTAGTTTTGATATTTAAAATACGGAGTTAAATGTCATTTTAGTCCCTGTAGTTTGGGTTATTTTGTCAGTTTAGTTCAAAGGTTTTATTTTTTCTCAGTGGATCCAAAAAGATTTCACGTTCCTATTTTAGTACACTAGGTTAACTTCATCCATTTTTTCTGTTAACGAGAAAAGAAATTCGGTAATTTTATATGTAATTCCGTTAACTAGAAGAGCAATTCACCCATATGAAATGACCGAATTGCCCTTCTCGTTAATAAAAAAAATGGATGAAACCTTTGAAGTAAACTGGTAAAATGGTCAAAACCACATGGACTAAAATGGTATTTAACTCTAAAATACCCATAAATATAATAGTTACGTGAATATGAATGAAAAATGTTCTGTTAGATAATATATTAACGTCATATGGAGTGTTGGAAATCGCACACGTATAAATAAGACTGTGATGTGTGATGTGGGCTTGGAATGTGGAGTTTTAAAGGGGTATTAAGATGGAAACGTGTTATCATGAAAGTAAGCTTCTTCTTTTTTCTCAAAGCTTTAAAGGGTGTTATGGAGTTTTTTATAAAATGTGATTATGGTTAAGATTGTTAGCTATTATTGTTGTGGGGCTTTTTTCTACCCCAAGTCCCTAGTTCTCCCCATATCTAGAGAGCTAAAGTCTTTGTGATATGGTGTTGGAGCCTCTAAAGGTTGTTGATGTGGTAAGGGGCGCCAACCTATCCAACTTCACAACACATGGTCTGATGTCATGTGGGTGTAGATTATTCTGTAATAATTACCTAGTTATTATTTTTAGATATACCTAGTCATGTGGGTGTAGATTATAAACCAAGCCGGCTCGGCTCGATTATAAACCGAGCCGGCTCAGTTCGGATTTAAAACCGAGCTGCAAATCTAAGCTCGGGCCGGCTTGTTTAACAGCGGCCGTTCGTTGGTTTGGCTCGAATTCAAAAAAAAAATTAATACATATCTCTCAAAGTTCAATAGTCTAATATATTATTTGAAAGTTTAAAAGAGTATAGCCAAAATGAGTTCAACCTTATACATTAAAAGTGAAAATCAAGTTCAACAACACAAAATAAGATTCAAATTCCTATGAATTACAATTAAGTTTATTAGCATGGTAATCCACCTTCAAATATGACATAGGTATACAATTACACATAAATACATGTACATAATAATCAGTTTTTTTAATATGTTATAACGTATATAAAAATAAAATACATTAAAAGTAAAATAATCCGAGCTAAGCCGAGCAGAAAGCAAGCCAAACCGAGCCAGTTTGGCTCGTTACGAGCCGAGCCGAGCTATGCTCACTTTCTTACTGAGCCGAGCCGGCTCGACCCAGTTTCAAACCGAGCCATATCGAGCAAACTTATTCCGAGCTAAATCCGAGCGAGCTCCGAGCCGCGCGCTTTTTGGACAGCCCTAGATGTCTTGATCTTTAAGATTCAACATTATTTTGAAGATTAAATCTGCTAACTAGAGCGTTTGAAATCATGCGTGTTAGGGCAGGTGCATCAGACCTGTTGTCAATTCAGTTTTATGCATTAGACCGGTGTTATAATTAGAGACATTGGACATTGAGAAAACGCCAGAGTTATGTGCTTGGTATGGACTACTAAAAACTAATGGTCCCTATAATTTGAGACTTCCGTAAAGTTCTGATGGGCGGAATATGGTCTACTAAAAACTAGCTTAATCTAACCGGGACACTCTAGTTAAACTAGGAAAATCCCTAAACTAGACCACAATGATAAGAAAGTGTACCTATTGAATATAGTAAAGCCTAAAAGAAGTCTGGATATCGAATCCACAAGACACTAACAATAACTAAACTAGACTCTAAAAACTAACTACAAGTTCTTAAAGATTTGATATGGTGTTTTTCTAAAAGAGGGTTTTGATTGATTTAAACTAAGGAAAACTAAACTAAAGAGTACTAAAACAACCAACTATTAAATTGATAACTCAAAGAACTCAGGAATGGGGAAATGCGTTACCTAGGTCAGGAATCCTAAATGTGAATCTTGGATTTCTCTTGGGTATGAAAACTATAATGGAAACGGGATCTTATAATACGAAACCTACCTGATCATTCTTCGGGTGTGACCTAAAAGGAAACCTTAAGGCACGTGTGAAACTCACCGGTTGGTCGGATTACCTCTCAGGTTCTCCAACAATACTAATGTACCCGAAATATAGATTACCTCTCAGTTTCACTATCTCAATACACCCTAAGATGCAGGGGTAACCTAAGAACAATCGATAAAACACGAAATAGCAAGGATAACGTGAAATACAGTGAAACCTCCTCTTAGAGCCTTTGAACCCAAATACCTAATAAGAGAGACTACCCGACTATCTATCACCTCTCAGCTATTTAGATAGGTCAAATACAAATTTCCAACAAACCCTCAAGCAATGTTCATATGGACTACTACGTCTAGAAAAACCATAAACTAATCATAAACACACAGTAAACGACCTAAATATGGAACTATAACTAAAAGACATTCAACAAGAAGCATAGGGAACATAAACCAATGACAAATCAGATTTACATACGCACACACATTAGATCTACTGTAAATAAGTTCTTCACATTAACGTTAATCCATCAGTAATAACCATAAACCGAGAAATCACCAAAATTCAACAATCATTCATCCAAAACCTAGGTAGATACAAAAGTTTAGCCAACAATCATGGTTAAAAACAGTAAACGAGTAATAGAATCCATGAATATTAAACATAATCTGAATAAGCGTGACCAATCCGATTTACAGCTCCTTGCTTCACTTCTTGATTGAATCCAGCTTCTCCTCTCCAAAATCGCCCTAAAGCTCTCAACTTTACGTCAGGAAGTAGTTATATTGAATAGATTGGCCAAAAGTTGTTTAAATACGTCGAACTAGGGTTTTTAGGGGTTTTTTAGGGGGTTCGTATGGCGCTAGGGCTGTAACAATGTTCTTTGCGTGTCGCTTAAAAGAAAATAGTCGCGACCTGTTTTTCCCAGTTTTGAGATTTTTAGCTTGTCGAGAAGATTGGTGACTTAGGTCTTAGCAACACTCCAAGTGTAACACTACGTGTTTTTACGTCCAATATTTTTCCGACACGTGTCCCGGTAATCCATGTGTGCCATGTGCCAAAATGGGAGGGACCAAAGTTTGTCAAATCGCTTATCCTATCCTCGTTATGTTCTAGAATGAAGTAGAGGGGCCAAAAGTGCAAGAAATAAGAGTTCTATGAGCTAAATAAGTGCGGGGACTGAAACTGCCAAGTTTTAAACTTGGACGGCTGACCCAAGACACAGTCGCGGGCCGCGACCGGCCAGGCCTAAACCCCTCGCACCCCACGAGGGGGTGCCAGCGACAGAAAAGTGATTCTGGTTGCCAGCAATGCACTTGGACACCTATTTCACGAACTCATGCCACCTTGCTCGCATTTTTGCCACCTTTTGCCATATCTAGGACACTTGTGGACTCCTGGATTCATACCACAACACCTGGCATCTCCTCTACACTCCATAAATGACTCATATGTGAGTATACCCTTGTGTTGCAACAAGTTCATCATCTTGGAAGCTTGTCAACACACCTTGGAGGAGTTCCAGACAAATTTGGAGCATACAACTATGTTCTTAGCATCATTTGGACCATATGTAAGTGTTCAATCTTGTGCTAAGTCGATTCTTCATAGTTCTTAGCCTAGAACAAAGTCTCGTCGTAATTACGCATTGACTTTGCTATAAATCCGTGTATACTCCACCATTGTGCGTAACGAAAGTTCCTACGTGCTCATAATGATGGAGGTAATAAACCCTCAAGAGGGCATTTTCAGATTTTCACGGATTCATGGCCAATTGACGAGTCAACCGAAAAGTCAATAAAAGTCAAACTGAGCAATTTTTGTAAAATTCATAACTAACGATTCGGATGTTATAAAATATGTTTTAAAGCATTAATAACCTTAAAATAAGTATTTTAACATATGTCAATAGGTTCATTTCGTCAATTTTTGGTCTAGGCTCGGTTTGTAACCGAAAGT
This sequence comes from Scalesia atractyloides, assembly GCA_947069175.1. Classification (NCBI taxonomy): domain Eukaryota; kingdom Viridiplantae; phylum Streptophyta; class Magnoliopsida; order Asterales; family Asteraceae; genus Scalesia; species Scalesia atractyloides. Next base: position 67,723,544 of record CAMTDV010000004.1, on the reverse strand, counting down.
CTCAAATAGTTGACTTTTTGTTGACTTTCAGTTCTGACCCGTTTTGAGCCATTCTTGATACTAAGTTCTGGTCATTTTATGACCATGATTATGTCTATATTGTCCTAAAGTTTCGTGACTCAATTCCTAAGAAATCCGGATTATTTCATAAGTTCCGTAAAAATCCTTAAAACTTTGCAAATAGGTCCTTTTTACGCAAAATAAGATTTCTAGCACATATGAGCATATGGATAGTATACTTACTGATATGTTATAATAAGTAGGACATTTGGGATGTTTGTTCAATTTATGACTTAAATATATGCTTGAGAATCGCTAATCGCCGCTAAACGACTAAACTACCCTTTTTACGGAAAAATAGCAAGAATTAAACTTTTTATAATCAAAACTTTAACTTACTAATGTTATAAGTTAAATAACATACATTTAAAACAGGTTCTAACTTCAGTTTATATTAAATATCGATTTAACGACATTTTAGCGACTTTTACACCTTTCGGCGCATAAGTATGGTTTAACACCATAACCATGAGCCGAGACTTTTTACCTACTGATTTATAAACTTATTTTAATATTACAACAGTAAGTACAATTCCCGAACTCAAAATCCCAAATTCGGCTTCAAAGCTATGTGTGAAATTACTAAAATGTCCCTACGGGACATAGTATGTTTTAAAATCATCAAACACACATATATTTGATATCCTACTGTTATAACATGATAAAATACATATTTTTACAGAATATTTAAGGTCATAACATCAGATTCACTTAAACATCTTTTATAAGCCTAAAAATGACCAAAATGCCCTTATAGGGCATAAATCGGTTTTAAATATAACTCGGGCCTATCCTTGCCAATGTTACTGATTTTATAACATATTGTAAACAATATCTCATTATGGAACTTATATACGACTCTTACGGTTACCCGGTTTCGCTTATACGCGTTCGGTTAAACATACGTAGCTAGTTTACGTATTTAAACCAAAACGGGTTAACTTTGTCCATTCCTTATCAAAATCCAGAATGTTATTGGTCTTCCCATATTATACAAGTCTATGTACTTGTCGGATCCAATTAATATTCTACTCCGGTCACCGCTTAATCTAGCGTATCGTACCGTATCACAATTTTAGCGTAAGACTAACCGGTCCAAGTCTAGGACTTAACTAAGGACCCGTTAGCATTCTAATATTGGTTATTAATTACCATCACTCCAGACTGAACGCCTCTCGGTAGATTGCTCCTGTACTTGCTTTGAAATACGGCTGAATTTGGATTACTTGCGAACTTCAATTCAGTTAAATACTCTTAACTTATTTTCCCTATACGGACTTGGGATACGGTAGACTACTACGCTTGGTCGGTATGGGATAATGTTTTATCCAGTTGTGATATTAACTGAAATCTTACATAACCCGGTCTTGATCTGTTTTGACTGAACCTAAAATATTGAGGGTGGGCTTGACCGTGTCTGGGATATCCTTGGCTCACTAAATTGGTAGTGGCCACGACAATATAGCATGGCGTGTAGGCATACACTGGGAAATTGCTATCCTGCTTTCTTTGTGAAAGTTCAGAGTGGTGTGTCAGTCGATCATGTCTTGGTTTTCGTACCGGGCCTCATATGTAAAAGCCAGCATGTAAATCTGTATACAAGGTCTTTTGTACTGTCCCAAGTTATTTATAAAAACGTGCTTAGCGCACCTAAAACCGTTTTTGAAAATATTTTCAAAATGAGTCAGTTGAGTATATTTACCAGTGTAAACTGACGTATTTTCAAAAGCTTAAGTTACAAATTGCAAGTACGGAATAGGCCGGGAGCTGCGGGGCGAATAACCAATGAGTTGCGACTTTAGGATTTACCTATTTATAGTCTAATTATCATTTGTATGTTTTGCGATCCGCCTGTATATATTTGTTCTGACTTTGAACACTATCGGTTTGTAATAGTTTATTTATTCCAAGACTTCCGCTGTGTTTATCTTGTTTGGTAATGATGATATCAACTGTACGTCACGATACTCCCCACCGGGCCCACCGGTAGACACGTGGATGTCGGGGTTGTGACACCAAAATTGTTTTTTTTCCTGATTTTATTTTGTTTTTCTTCCATGTCATCTCCCGTGTACTCGTGCCTTCACAGTCTAGCCTCAATTTCCGATCCTTTTGCGCACGAATACTTGTAAAACATCCACAACTAATTACAAAACTAAAAGAAAACTATTTAAATGAATAAAAACATACTAAAAAATGTAAGGAAAAACTTAAGTGTTTTGCAACATATCAACTTCAATTAGTTCAATTACGAAAACATAATGATTAGATGGTGATGATGTGAAATCATCTTCGAATGGTGGTGTATCACCTGCATGTGATATTATTTTTGAAGGTACAAAAACATTTGAAGATAAAAGCACCAAATTGCCCCTAACGTGAGGGGCAAGTGGGACTCGGTAACAGGAAAGTTAACTGTTGTCAATATCTAAGACGAATAATGTTAAAAAATGAAAGGTTGGATACCAGAGTGTAAAAGGTTTATTTTGAATGACATTTGATTTTAGAACCAAACCAAAGGATGAAAATTAAAGTTTATACTATGTTTAAATATTTTCTAAGATTCTATTCTCGGTTTCTTAAGTGAGTATTTGTGGCACCATTTAAGATTTATTCTCTTGTTTCTTGGTTTTCTTTCAATCTCGATATTTTAGCTTTATTAACATTTAGAAAAGGAATATTTTTCAAATGTAGCTTTATAGTTATAATTTTTTTTAACGGCCAAAAAATCAATCCCGAGTATTTTTGGGGTACCCACCGGACAAACGGAGTACTCCGAGAGTAACCCGAGTCGTCACCACCACTTCCGGGAAAAACCCGGTAACCCACACGCCCGTAGGTATGACGGTGAAATCGCTAGTAAAACCCGTTTGGCTCAAGGATCGAACCCCGGTTTCTCTGGGTCTCACATCATTACCCACCAGTGTCTCACTCTTTTTTACACCAAATGAGGATTGAACTTAAGTCTTCATAGATGAACTCAAATCCTTTTACCAGTTGAGGTAGAGATTATTGGCAAAAATAATTTTATATTTATAATCTAAAAGACAAAACATACAACCATGATATTGCAAATGAGCTGCCCTTCATCAATGCTACGACCGTTAGCTTAAAAACATCCAATCACATCATTCATCACTGCTATTTTGAGACCGGACCGACGCACCCCATCGTCGGGTTGGGTCGGTGGGTTAAACTGGTGTTATATATTTGTAAAAGCTTTCTTATCCGCCACAATTTAAACCCAAGACATTATCCTTTTTTTAGGTTCATTAGATAAATGAGATAGCTGTATATGCCAACTCTCTAGAGAGATATTGATGTTCTAATTTTTAGATATAAAATCAAATACACTCCGGTATAAAGAGTCTTCGTTAATTTACTTTTTCTTCTTAAAAAATACGAGTTGACGTTAATCCCCGTGTTGTGGCAGGATGTTAATTGTGAATGATTTAGCATCACCTGAGATATAAAATTTCTTATAACAAAAAATTATCCTCATTCTGGTTCTAGGCCCAGCCTACAAAGCCACCATACTATATGAAATATGAAAATTCTTATATTTTATCAAAATATTATTTTCATTTTGCCTTTAGGCCCGGCCTACAACGCCACGACAAAATGTTTTACTTAAAAGAAATAAAAAGTTTTTAAAAAAATTACATTCACAAAATTTTATAATTCCACTTTGTTATTTCCAAAGTTTGTATCAAAACTTTATGCGAAATTTACATCATGTAGAAACACTATTATTTTAATTTTTTTGGGGAGTAAAGTTTTGACAGTAGACATATTTGTCACGTAAATGGATATCTATTATCATTATTTTCATGTAAAAATTATATCATGCATTAATGGCATTGATATGTAATTTTTTTCAACAAAAGGATCGCAATGATATATGATGGATGAAAATAGTATCTAAGACAATAACCACCCACAGAAAACCACTCCCTTCGATCAGGGCGGACCTAGTGTATAACAAGGGCAACCCTCACTACGGCTTGACGTTTTGGCGTTTCGGCGGTAGTGTAAAATTAGTGTAAATTTTGAAAAAAATTAACGTTTTTAAGATTTCGTTACCGTTTTTTTTATAAAACGTTACCGCTTGACAGATTTTCAAGATCCGCCACTGCCTTCAACTATATCATAACCTTTCTCCATCTCTCTCAGGAATCAAAACGCTCTCATCACCGCCAACATCAACGGCACCCTCATCTCCGCCACCCACATAAACAAAGTCATAGACCAACCCCTCAAAGTCGTTGTTTTCCGACCAAAAAAATGAAACCCATGATGGTAGTACCGGCCGGTAGGGTTTTTCCGTAGAGATCTTTTGTGGTCGAAGCCATGCCGTTCATTATGGTGAGATGTCCACCAAACCCGTTGCCGTTTGTTCGCTCCGCACACAAAAATCCGTCAGATCTAGGGTTGGCCGCTTCTAGTGTTAGTTGTGTTTGCAAAAAGGCCGATAGAGACGTAGTTACAGGTTTTACTCCGGTGGCTAGAAACGATGAGGATGTTCGGAGACTGAAATGCAGATGACGGAAAAGGACGGTGTTCTGTCGCCTGAAAACGATAATCTTCTTCAAGAATTCGTTATGAAGACGGTTTGGTTTCTTCTATGCTGCAAGTTATGTATATCCTATTCCTTTGTTTGAAAATTTGCATGTAAGTTTATTTATATATGAAATGTGAAGGGATATGATTAGGGTTGCAAACGAACCAAACGTTCGGCAAACAGTTCGTGAACCGTTTGGCGGTAAGTTCGTTTATATTCGTTCGTTTTTAAACAAACAAACACGAACAAGAAATTTCGTTCGTTTAGTTAAATGAACAAACATGAACATAGGGTGTTCGTTTGTTTATGTTCGTGAACGTTCGGTAACGTGTTTGTTTGTGTTCGATAGTAAATTAGTGTTTTTAGTTTTTATATTTATTTAAATACTTCAAAATTCGGACAAATTAAATATCTAATAAGTGTTAGTGTATCATATATTATGTTCATGAACGATTGTTTGTGTTCGTTTGTCTCCGTTTGTATTCATGAGCATTAGTTTGTGCTCATTTGTATTCGCTAACCTTCGTTTTTGTTCGTTGCCAAAAATTAACAAAAAACACAAACGAACATGAACAAGTTAATTTGCTTAACAAATGAACACGAACATAAAATCTTGTTCAATAAGTGTTCGTGAACGGTTCGCAAACACATATATTTCTTAACAAACGAACACGAACAATGTCTTGTTCGTGTTCGTTCGGTTCGTTTGCAGCCCTAGATATGATGGTTGACTGTGTTGGCGTAAATTATTTAATAAATAATTTATGGTGCCCTTTTGATCATTTATCTAATAACCAGATCAATTTACCTTAATATCCTTAGGAAATTAACTAGGCTTTATTTGGTGGACCGTACTAGTTAATTAGGGTTTCCCTTGGATGAAGCATATAAATACAGGTTATTGGGGAACCCTAAATACACACTCTAAATTTCAGCCCCCTTCACTCTAATAACCGAATTCGTATTCAACTGGTGATCTAACTGCTATCATCATTCATCTCCATGCTAACTGCTCACCCTAAACGGGAACCGATCAAGATGGTTTCTTCTTCATCTCTAACCACTACTGGATTGTCAGGATATATCAAGAACCCTAAAGTGTTTTTCATTAGATCTTAAAAGAACTGATTAACATGTGGTATTAGAGCGATGTTACCCAGTTCTTAAAATTCCTTATGATCTGGAATTGAAATCGAAAAAAAACTAATTTTTTATAAACATTTAAACCTGATATAGTCACATTTAACATGAATTTTCTTTTGACAAATTAACGGTTTCTTGAACTTCAAGACATATGAACAGTTTTTGGTACTTATTAAAATTATTATTATTTTTTTGGTGACGGCTGGAACAAACCCTAAAAATTGTCAGGCCACGTACCAAAAATTGGCTGGTATGAATAGAACAATTAATTCATATTGGGTCATTAATAGTATATTGGATTTCATATTCATGCTTTCAATTGTCAGGCCCATTATTTGTATGGCATATTGTAATTATAAATTTTATTAAGGGCAAATATGGCATTCATGCATACATTTTATTGAATAACATGTGTAACATGAGATGGTGTTTACTTTTCTCAACGTATGTTCACTATTGAATACTTTTGTTTTATAAAACCTTACTCTATTATATTTTACAAACCTAATTTTTTTCAAATAATCATTCAACTAATTTTTTTGATTGATTAAAAAAATTTGCTTAACTAAAATAACATTTTTCAAGTTCTCACTTCTGCCCAAAGGTGATGTGTTTACTTGTGGCGTTATTTAGTGAACTTAAGCATAGTCACTTAGGTGTGTATCCTTATTATATGAACAAGCATAGTGTAACACTTGCCTTATTATATTCGTTCATATGATATACACTTGATTTCTGCCTAAGATGTATAAGTGTTTCATTTTCTAGCCCAAAGGTGATGTGTTACACTCATGTCTCGCAAACTTTGACTTGTGCCTAAAATTATGGTATTTCAACTTCTGTCCAAAGGTGATGTGTTATATCTAATATGCAGAGTCTGACTGTTCATAATACTTGTATGATTGGCCATAGCCAAAGCGAAGACCGTCATTCAAGTAGAACCTCATTTAAAATTAGTGTGTATAAATAACGTTATCACAGCTTCCTTAGTATAATGGTCTTAATTTCTGCCTACCTTAGTTTTAGTTACCCATAAGTCAGTCTAACTTATTCTTTTGTAATGTATCTTATTCTTCTAATTTTAATCCACTATCAGCACCTGCTATGGCTATTGATACTTTGCTGGTGCGAACTATGCTTCGTGGAAGGATTCTCTTAACCTTACTCTCGCACTCTTGGAGTTTGACTATGCGCTAACTGAAAATGCTCCCCCTGCTCTAACTGATAAGAGTATTGAAGCTGAAAAATTACTCCATCAAAAGTGGGAGAGAGCTAATCGTCTGTCTCTTATCTTCATGAAAAACTCGATAAGTCCTGCTATAAGGGGAGCCATTCCTGACGCTAAAACAGCTAAGGAATATCTGACTAATGTGGAGACTCAATTCTAAGGGATGTCTAAGGCGCAAGCCAGCACCCTCATTCTGAAATTGGTGACCACAAAATATGATGGGGTCAGCGGGATTCGTGAGCACATCCTAAAAATGAATGACAATGCCCAAAAGCTCAAGGGATTAAGCATGGAGATTAGTGATGGCTTTCTGGTGCATTTTATCATGACGTCTCTGCCCGCATCTTATGAAGCAGTCAAAGTCAACTATAACCTTCAAAAGAAACAATGGAAGATGAACGAGTTGATTGCCATGTGCGTGCAAGAAGAAGAACGTCTGAAACTGGAGAAGGCCGATGTTGCTTACCTGATGACTAGTGACTTGAAGAAAAGGAAGGGGAACTACAATAAGAAGCCTAATGTAAAGGTCCAAAAGCGGGATGCAGGTGCAAGTGCTTCTGCCTCTAATGACTCCAAAGGTAAGATTCACTGTAAGTTCTGCCGTAAGGTGGGACATAAGCAGAAGGACTGCCCGGACTTTAAGGAGTGGCTAGCCAAGAAAGGTGGTAATCTTTTTGTGATACTTGAGTGCTTTAATTTAAATGTTCCATATAATACTTGGTGGTTTGATTCTGGTTCTATGGTTCATGAACCAATTCCTTACAGTGATTTCATACAATCCGGAAGCTGGAAAGAAACCAAAGAACGCTTAAGCTGGGAAATGGAACGCCGCTAGTAGTCGAGGCCGTGGGAACATTAGATTTAGTTATGAAAACTGGTTTAACTATTAAACTTTATGATACGTTATATGTTCCTGAGATTACTCGGAATCTTGTATCAGGACCAAAGTTAGACGTAGACGGTTTTCTTGTTTCTCATGGTCATGGAAAACTTACTATCAGTTTTAGTTCTCAAATTTTTGGTTATGGCTTTTTGGATAGTGGTCTATATCGATTAGAATTAGATGATGATTTTTCCGGGTCTTTGGTATCGTTAATATTAATGAGAACTTAACAAAGAGAAAATGCAAACGAGACTTAGAAACTTCATCCATGTTGTGGCATCAACGTTTAGGCCACATTTCACGAGAATGCTTAACTCGACTCGTGAAGGATGAGGTCGTACCACCTCTCGATTTCAATGATTTTGGAACATGTGTCAAATGCCTTAAAGGTAAAATGACATTAGCGAATAAGAAAGGTGCCACTAGGAGATTAGAACCCATTCATACTCATATTAGGGGCCCTTATAACATCGCTGGCATAACTGGACACACTTCATTTACCACGTTTATTGATGATTATTCACGTTACATGTACCTTTATCTCATTAAAGAAAATCTGAATCTCTCATAACTTTTAAAGACTATAAAGCCGAAGTTGAAAAACAATTAGATTGTCAAATAAAAGTTGTTAGATCAGATAGAGGAGGCGAATATTATGGTCGACATACTTACGTGGGTCAGGCTCATGGTCCATTTTATGAGTTTTGTAATCGTGAACCAATATACTATGCCTGGTACGCAGTATGTTAGCCAACTCAGGTTTGCCCTTATTCCTCTGGACTGAGGCCTTAAAAGCAGCTGTTCATATACTCAATAGAGTTCCTTCGAAGTCTGTCTCTAAAACTCCTTATGAACTTCGGCAAGGCAACCCCATACTTTCATATATACCCTTTTTAAAGAAACTGGATATGAAAATAACAAGTTGTTTCTTTATTGGATATCCAGATCACTCAAAGGGTTATAGATTCTATTGTCCCTCCCATGTTACTCGTATTGTAGAAACAAGTGTGCCGCTTTCCTTGAGGACTTTAAGGTCAGTGGGAGCCGTGAAAATTCTTACAATGATTTACAAGAAGTACAAGACGCGGGGGGGGGGGGGGGGACACTCGTCCATTTCATTACCTCCCATTTCTACTCCTCTTGTACTCGATGCTGCACCGCATGTCACTGCACCACCTCCAACTCTTCATAATTAAATGTTGCTCCGCATGTACCTGAGAATGAAGGACTCTCAAATGTTGAAGTTGAGAATCAACCTAGGAGGTTATCTAGGGCGAGAAGGCCTACTAATTTTGATGATTATGAAACCTACCTAGCTGAAGCCATATCAGATGATGGAAAGTTTACCGATCCTACCTCTTACAATGAAGCCATTAGTAGTGATCAGTCTTCTGAATGGAACAAAGCTATGATTGACGAGCTTGACCCATGAAGAAAAATGACGTTTGGGATTTGGTTGAATTACCCGGCGGTGTTAAACCCGTAGGTTGTAAATGGATCTTCAAAACAAAGCTAAATCCGGATGGAAGTGTTGAACGATATAAAGCAAGATTGGTTGCAAAGGGCTACACTCAGAAAGAGGGAATATGTAACAACCCGATCTTTCGGATTGTTATCCGAATCCTGGTTAATTCCGTTATTTCTGTTTCTTTACCGTTTTGTACTCTGAGATTGATATAATGGTTTAAATTATTAAAAACGCATATTACATCGCTTATTTATCGCATTTAAATCGCTTAATACTCGCAACTCTCAACGCAAACTCAAATCGCGGTTAATTATGTTACATTATGTTATTTCTGTGTTATTTGTGCTTTATGGTTTATGGTTATACTCGCTAGCGCATCGCTCTCGCTTATTCGAATCGCTAAATCGCATTTATTTTGTAACGCAACGCTTAACGCAACGCTTAAAAACGCTTCGCTAAAACGCTTCGCTAAAACGCTTCGCTAAAACGCTTAACGTATCTAACTAATACGAACCGAATCGCCAAACGAACACCTAACGCGAAAATAACGAACAAAACTTAGCCAATAGGCTAAGTTCGGCCGAAGTTGGTCATACCAAGTTCGCCCGAACTTGACCAGGCCTCAAAACCCTCCAAATCCAGCAAGTTCGCTCGAACTTGTGCTAAGTTCGGCCGAACTTGATCCCAATCAGCTTATTTCCTCTTCACCTATAAATACCCAACACCTCCATTCATGCACCTCTTGCTGCAAGTTCGCCCGAAAGCTCCCAAAACCGAAAACCCTTGATTCCTAAGTAAGATTCAACCCGTTTTGATGCAAATTACAACGTTTTACAACGATTTTGAACAAGGATTACCTAAAGTATTCGAAGAACATGTTTTGAAGATGGGCTTTTGTAAAGACCTTATCTAAATGCATATCGTACTTACTTAAGTTTTTTTTATGATAAAAAATTTCCTTACTTTGCTTAGGTTTTAAATTTGGGATTGTAGTATGATTAATGGGGATCTAGAGTTGAATAACTGACTCAACGACTGTATTTTTTCTGCTACAATTTTGGTTTAAAACTAAAATGAGTATTAACTCCTGATCAGGCTTACCTAATACTCGTAATAAATGATCACTCGGCCAAGTGGGAGAATGTTGGCGTGAATTATTTAATAAATAATTTATGGTGCCCTTATTGATCATTTATCTAATAACCATATCAATTTACCTTAATATCCCTATGAAATTAACTGGGCTTTATTTGGTGGACGTAAAGGCCCGTACTAGTTAATTAGGGTTTCCCCTTGGGTGAAGCATATAAATACAGGTTTTGGGGAACCCTAAATACACACTCTAAATTTCAGCCCCCTCACTATAATAACCGAGTGCGTATTCAACGGTGATCTAATTGCTATCATCATTCATCTCCATCCTAACTGCTCACCCTAAACGGGAACCGATCAAGATGGCTTCTTCTTCATCTCTAACCACTACTGGATTGTCAGGTATACCAAGAACCCTAAAGTGTTTTCCATTAGATCTTAAAAGAACTGATTAACATGTGGTATTAGAGCGATGTTACCCAGTTCTTAAAATTCCCTTATGATCTGGAATTGAAATCGAAAAAAAAACAAAGTTAACAGACTGTTCATATTTACGACGGTTAATGGCTGTTTTGTGATGGTTAATGGATAAGTGCGACTGTCACACCCCGATTTCCACGTGTATTCCGGTGGGCCCGTGGGGAGTATTGTGACGTCAGTTGATATCATCATAACCAATTACAACACAGAACAACACAACGGAAGGCTTGCGAGTAAAATATAAACTATTATAAACCATAAGTGTCCAAAGGTTCGGAAAACACAAATATACATCAAGGCTTGTAATAAGATCCACAGGCGGATCAGAAATAACATACACAAATGATAACAGACTCTATAGGCTCAACTCTAAGGTCGCAACTCCTTAATGTCAACGCCCTGCAGCTTCCGGTCTATTGCGTACTTGTACCTGTATTTTAATCTTGAAAATACGTCAATTTACACTTGTAAATACACTCAACTGACTCATTTTGAAAATCCTTTCGAAAATGGTTTTAGGTGCACTTGGCACATTTTCATAAATAACTTGGGATAGTACAAATGACCTTGTATACAATTTACATGTCAGGCTTTTACATATGGGGCCTGGTACAGAAACCGAGACCTGATTGACTGACACACCACTCTGAACTTTCATATAGAAAGCAGATAGCAATTACCCAGTGTATGCCTACACGCCATGCTATATTGTCGTGGCCACTAGCACTTTAGTGAGCCAATGATATCCCGGACACGGTTAAGTCCACCCCCAATATTTTAGTTTCAGACAAAACAGATCAAAACAGGTTATGCAAGATTTTAGTTAATTACCACAACTGGATAAAACATGATCCCATACCCGACCAAGCGGTAATAATTTACCGTATCCCAAGCCTGTAGAGGGAAAATAAGTTAAAGGTATTTACCTGAAGTTAAGACTTCGTGAAGTCCAAAACTCAGTCGTAGATCAAAGCAAGTACAGGTACAATTTACCAGAAGGCGTTTAGTCTGGAGTGATGGTAATTATTAACCAATATTAGAATGCTAACGGGTCCTTAGTTAAGTCTTAGACTCGAACCGGTTTGTCTTACGCTAAAACAATACAATACGATGCGCTAGATTAAGCGGTGACTGGAATAGGATGTTAGTTGGACCCGACAAGTATATAAATTTGTCTGATATGGGTAAACCAACAACATTCTGGATTTTCATAGAGGAATGACAAAGTTAAACCTGTTTCGGTTTAAGTACGTAAATTAGCTACGCAAGCTTAACCGAACGCATATAGGCGAAACCGGGTAACCGAGAGAGTCATATACAAGTTCCATATGAATATATGTTTAAAATATGTTATAAAATCAGTAGCTTTGCAAAAGATAGGTCCGAAGTATATTTAAAACCGAATTATGCCTTACAAGGGCATTTTGGTCATTTTAAAGTTTATAAAAGATGTTTAAAATGAATCTGATGTCAAGGTTGATTAATATTCTGTAAAAATACTTATTTTATATTATTATAACAGTAGGATATCAAATATATGTGTGTTTGACGATTTTGAAATAATCTATGTCCTGTAATTTTACACATAGCTTTGAAGCCAAAATTGGGATTCTGAGTTCGGGGCTTGTACTTACTGTTAAGATGTTGAAAATAAGTTTATAAATCAGTAGGTATCAAGTCTTAGCTCATAGTTATGGTTTTAAACCATGCTATGCGCCGAAAAGGTGTAAAAGTCGCTAAAATGCTATTTAAATAGATGCTTAAGTTAAACAGAAGTTATGACATGTTTTATATACCAATAATATGTCATTTAACTTAGTACATTAGTAGGTTTAAGTTTTGGTTATAAAAAGATTGATTAAAACCATTTTGCGTGAAAAAGGGTAATTTAGTCATTTATCGGCAATTAACGAATCTTAAGTCCTCATTCAGGTTATAATCTGAATGAACATCCCGAATGGTCCTACTTATCATATTACTTCAGTGAATATATCGTCTTGATGATTAAACCATGTTTATTCTTTCTAAAATGTCGAAAAGGGCATTTAAGCCATTTAAATGCCATAAATATGTCCTTTGCGAAAACTTATATTATAATCAGATTCTTGACACCAATCATAATTAAATAATGTTTATAAATCAGTTTATAGCTTATTTTTACATGCATGTGTGTTTAAAACCAAGATTTGTACAAAAGGACCTTTTTGCAAAGTTTATGTAATTTTAGCGGAACTTGTATGTAAACTCAGATTTCTAATGAATCGAGTGACAAAACTTTAGAGGCCATCCTATACTTAAATATGGTCTTAAGTAGCCAAAGTGGCTCAATCGGGTCAGAAGCGAAAGTCAAAGGAAAAGTCAAATATTGCGACTTTCGGTTGCGAACCGATGCTAGACCAAATCTTGACGAGCCGAATCAGTTGATATATGTTCAAATACTTATTTTTAGGTTATAAGTGCATCAAAACATATTTTATAATATCTAGATTGTTAGATATGAATTTTTATAAAACTGGACAGTTTGACTTTCTTTGACTTTTAGTTTGACTCATCAATTGGTCATGTATTCGTGGTAATCTGGAGATGCCCTTTTTAGGGATTAATACCTCCATCATTACAATCACGTAGCCACTTTCGTTACGCACAATGACGGAGTATACACGGATTTAGAACAAGGTCAATGCATAATTACGACGAGACTTTGTTTTAAGCTAAAAGCTATAAGAAATCACTAAATACGAATTTGAACACTTACATTAGGTCCAAATGAGTGATAGGAACGAAATGAAATGCTTAGGAGTGATCAGGAGCTCCACTAGGATGAACTTGATGAAAGTTGATGAAGAAAGTGTGTTGCACTCTCAATTTCCATCAATTAAATGGCCAAGGAATGATCACAGAAGGTTACCAGGTGTTAAGGGACTAATACAAGTGTCCCTAGACGTGGCAAGCATGCAAGGACGGTGCCAAAACTCGACAAAGGTGGCAGAACAGGCTGCTGCCACTTTTCTGTTCGCTGGCAGGTCCTTACGGACCGTATGGGCTTTGCCTTGCGGTCGTAAGGACCTCAGGCGCCCATAGTAACAGATGGACTTGCGGATCGTATGGCTACAGCCTTACGGTCCGCAAGGGGTCTTCAGAGCTTGAAAATTTCCGTTTTTCCATATATAGCCCCTTGACCTTAATTCTACGCGTAACGAGGATAATTATCGCAACTTGACGAATTTGGTCCATCCTGTTTTAGCACGCGACCTTCAAGGATTACCGGGACACGTGTCGGAAAAATATTGGATGTAAAAACACGAGGTGTTACAACGACAATCCAAGTGATCTGTGACTGCAGGATTATGTATTATGTTACTTTTGAATGTAAACGTGACAGTTGTTTTTGGTAGGTGCGACTGTTTAAATGTAAAACGCAAGCCATTTTGCTTTTTGTATTATAAGATAATAATAATATTAAACAAAGGGACAAACTCAATTGAGAAATGCCCCTCTTGTACGCTAACGTTCTAGGATGGCACGATTAGTAAAAACTCTCCTTGATAAATTGAGTATGGAGAGCTAGGGTGGGGCATCAAGTCAAAGATTTCCCTCAAGAGTCTATTCCATAGCTGATTCCTTACTATCTACTGTAAGAGGCCTCCGACAGATTCTTATGCCTGAAAGACATTCACAGATGGAGGGATGACGAATGGTTTAGCAGAAGCTGAATAAGTCTCGGATAAAGGCTTCACCGGTCAGGCATTCACCAGCTTTTCTTTCTTTAGTTGCAGTATAGGAATGACCTCTTAATTCAACTAGAAAGGTTTCTCTTTATAAACCACTCCTGCTGAGCTATAAAAGAACCTCTCCTGTCGGAATCATAAACTCCAGATTCTTCTACTGTTCCTGGAGCTGCAGAAGGGATGCTTTAGCTGTTGAGGCTAAGAAGGGAATTGAGGTATGTACATGTCGTGTTTATTTTAAAAGTCGTCACTTTTTATTCTATAGAGGCAACCCAAACAAAGAGTATGTATATGTGGTTTTTTAAAAGTCACATTTCATTCTATAGAGACAACCCAAACAAAGGGGTATGTGTGTGATTTTTTAAAAATCACCACTTTTCATTTCTAGAGAGGCAACCTAAGTTGCTAATTGTATAGGGGTATAATGTCCTTATAATTTTAAGATATATAACAAACATAACAACATATACTTATATTAAACATTTAATTAAATAGGGGAAAGATCTACTAAAAAATGGATTTTGTCTAAGTAGCTAAGAAGGATTGTGATGATGACATGTGACACTCCTTATAACTAGGAAGGAAGGGCATTTTGATACTAAAATATTTTGATCCATATAAGTAAGAGTGTGAAAATGACATGTGGCACATCTTCTGTTTTCTAAAAAATACAACAAAAAATTTAGTAAAAAAATTTAGCACAAAAAATATATTACAAAAAAATATAGAAAAAATCTAATAAAAAATATAGCAAAAAAAAATATAGTAAAAAAAATGGCAAAAAAAAATCCACTTTTGGATGGATTTCCATGGCTACACGTAGAACATCCCATAACGAAAAATAAAATGGTTTGTTTAATCCAACCAAACCATATATTTAACAAAGGCGCTCTTTACAAAGCATCACTTAGTGATCTCAATTCTTGAATAGTATATTCGAGTGGGTAGTATGGAATAAAGCCCCTAACGATTTTATTGTGTCATGTCGCTGTTAATTGAACATGAAGCTCCATTGTCAACCGGCTTACAATGGGATAAACCTCACTCCTGTCACCATTAATCAATCATTTTTTATAGAGTAAATTGTCATTTTCGTCCCTGAGGTTTGGGCACATTTGTCATTTTCGTCCAAAATGACACTTTGGTATCATTTTGCCCCCCACGTTTGTAACTTTTTGCCATTTTCGTCCAAATGCCTAACCTAGTTACTTTATAACATTAGATGGGTTATTTTTGAAAGAGTAAATTGCCATTTTCATCCCTGAGGTTTGGGCACATTTGCCATTTTAATCCAAAATGACACTTGTAACTCCGGCACCGTCTCCGGCACAACCTGCAACTCCGACACCGTCTCCGGCACAACCTGCTACTCCGGCACCACCTACAACTCCGGCACAACTTGCAACTTCAGCACAAACCTGCAAGTCCGGCACCATCTTCGACACAACCTGCAACTCCGGCAAAAACCTGCAAGTACGACACCGTCTCCGGCGCAACCTGCAACTCCGGCACAAACCTGCAAGTCCGGCACCATCTCCGGCACAACCTGCAACTCCGGCGCCACCTGAACTCCGGCAGTTGTAGGTTTATGCCGGAGTTGCAGGTTGTGCCGGAGACGGTGCCGGAGTTGCAGGTTGTGTCAGAGACGGTGCCGGAGTTACAAGTGTCATTTTGGATTAAAATGGCAAATGCTGAAACCTTAGGGACGAAAATGACAATTTAATCTTTCAAAAATAACCCATCTAACGTTATAAAGTAACTAGGTTAGGCATTTGGACGAAAATTGCAAAAAGTTACAAACGTTGGGGGTAAAATGGTACCAAAGTTTCATTTTGGACGAAAATTGCAAATGTGCCCAAATCTCAGGGATGAAAATGGCAATTTACTCTTTTTTATATTTAAGTTTATTTTTAAATTAATAAATATTATATGAAAAATAAGTATAAAAGTAATATAAATCATAAAATGTTTTATTAAACTAGAATAAAATAGATTACAACCCAACTTATTTAAAACAATAGATAAAAAGTTAATTAAAATAAATGACTTAATTGTTAAAATATGCACGCAAAATTCTCTTAGCCACAAGATGACGGAAGCTTCTGTTTTGACGTAGTTGGTACTCGGCACGGGCTGCCTTAATCGCTTGATCTTCAGTTATGCCCTCTTCGCGGTTCAGGGCATTGATAAAGAGCCTATTAAAAAGCCCACAAGTTGCTCGTATCGTAATAAACTGATGCAGTTTCGTGTGCAATCAAATGGCTCATGAACAATAAGTAATCAAAGACGATAAACACGAACCATAGGTTCAAGAACAATGTTCTTTCAATTCAAATTCAATCGAAAACTCCCTAAACAATAACCCTAAACATCCGATTTATAAGATATGAACCATAATTCAAAAAGGAAACAAAATAAGATAAAATCTTAAATTCAAATAAAGAGATAACTAAAGAGATCGGGCCTATCTGCATCATCAACCTTCAAGTAATGTGATTCGAGTTTCGATTGTTTGCATCCATTTATTGCCGAAAGTGCGTCAAAATCGGGTTCCAGCTGGTAGCAAAAGCATTCTTACAACTTTATTTTTCAAGTTTACTATTTCGGTTGAGATATCATGACAATTATAATTTTTTTTAAAACTCTTTTCCTTTCACTATCTAACTAAGAATCTTTTATTAGTTAACTTAAAGTTCTTTTTACTTACTTCAATTAAAAAACCCAATGAACGGAGCAAGTTATACTTTTTTGGTTTGGTAGTCCTCGTAGGGTGCGGATGCTACTGCTAGTGACTAGTTATATTGTATTTTAAGTTTTATATATATTGTATTTTTAAGTTTTTATAGAAACATAACAATAACAATTCAATTATGAAAATGATTATTCCCGTTTGTGTGCAAAGCCGGCAAGGGAGGCTTCTGACTCCCTTCGGCCGTCCACTCTACAATCTAAATTAGAGATGGGCATAAAAACCGGTTCCGAACCCGAACCGGTGGAACCGAACTGGAACCGGTTCCAGTTCCTACCCGACAGTAAGTAGAACCGGTTCCGGGTTCAAAATACCCGTTGGTTCCAACCCGGTTCCACAATTTTACCATTTGAATCGGGTAGGAACCGGTTCCTAACCGTACCTGGTTCCTACCCGTACCCGGTTCCTACGTGGAACCGGTTCCTGACCGTTGTAATATTACCGTTGGAACCGGTTATATCCGTTAAAAATGTTACCGTTGGAACCGGTTATAGCCGTTAAAAAAGTTACCGTTGGAACCGGTTCCTGACCGTTAGAACCGATTCTATATATATTTTTTTGAAATCTATTGTTTAACACACAATTTCTCATATCTATCATTCTTGTTACATTTCCTTCTTGTTCTTTTTCACATTCTAATCAAACAAATGGCCTCAAAGAGTTCAAAAAACGCAAATTCCCAATCCGTTAACAATGGTTCCTCAAGAACATTCGGTTCCATATGTGGTTGGAACATTGTCTCATAATCGCAGTAAGGAAGTTTGGAGCAATTGGGAGTTGGTCGAGATGAGTGACGGCTCGCAAAAAGCTCAATGTAAACATTGTGGATCGTTATTAGCCAATGAATCAAACTCAACGTTAACGAAGCATATTAATAAGTATTGCAAAGTTTTAAAGGAAATGACATCCGGTCAAGTTCCACTTTCCAAAGATGGTACCATTTTTCGTTATGAGCAAAAATTAGCTCGCGATCGGATGGCGAAGTTGGTGATACAAAAAGCGTTGCCGTTTGGACACTTCGACGACCCCGATCTTACAAATCTTATTCGGGAGACGCTACAACCTCACTTAAACAAATGAATTAAATCAATCAATTTAAAATGCACGGGCAAGTTTGTATTATAATAAGGTGTGGGTGTGGGCTGGGACCCCATAATTCAAATGCACGGGCAATTCTAATTATCATTTTACATATGCTTAAATTTGCTGTATTATATACACATACGATACCATTGCAATCGAATTGTTAATTACCATGCAATAAATTTGTTAATTCCCATACCATTCTTTTCATATGATAGTTCCTTACAAATACAAGTAAGCTAGAAATACAGTATGGGTTGTTTGACCATTAAGTACTGAATAAATAAGAGGTCTGAACCATTAAGTATTAAACCAGTTAGAGGTCTGAATCATTAAGAGCCAGTATAATGCTTAACCGTTTAGAGACAAATGTCTGACCATTTCATAGAGGTCTTAACCATTCAGACCCTATATAATACTTAATCATTCAGAGGCATATGTCTGAACCATTCATAAATTTGCTCACGAAACAAACAGTCTGAACCATTAAGTGCTGAACTAGTAAGATGTCTGAACCATTAAGAGGTAAACAAACAACCCTAAGACAAGCACTTACATATAAGTATTCTATATCACAAATTAAGTAAAAGGTATAAGAGCATCTCCAGCATGTGCACTTGAGTTTGTTTTTAATCTCCACCTCAGTACGTCATATCATTCTAGACATCTACTTTTAATGAACTATTTGTAAACCAATCCAAACATCCATCTCAACATCAAAATCATCACCTGTTTTTCATTTTATTCAATATATATTTATAAATTTCTTATATAATAAATTAGTTTTTATATTTCGTTTATATTTAAAATAACAGAAAATTATTTTAAACTTCTATTACATAACAAAAATTTTAATTTAAATAAAAAAATGCAAAACATATCTAGTTTGTTTTTTTTCTAACGACTGTTTTTTCTAGTGGCTATAAATTCAGTTCGTCTTCCAACCCACATTTTCACTTCTCAATGTACATTCACTCCAAAGATCATATTATCTAGAGATATGGGTGGAAAATATCCAAATCTAATCGAACCAACGAGACCTTCAAATCCTTGATGATCATCCTGTCGACGCTCAAACCCTGCACCTTCAAACCCTCAAGTGGCAAACCCTTTTCCTCGAGCAGTCCTCCACCTAACCCTCTTCTAGTGGCAAACCCTCCAAGTGATGATCAAACTCCTTTGACAGACGAAGAGTTGAACTTGGTCTATGATTATACCTTTAATCAACTACGATTTGTCTGACTACGAATTAGGGAGGGGCATCGTCCTCCAAGAGTAAACCCTCCTACAGTGCCAAATCGTCTTCCAGTATCAAACCGTCCTAATGTAGTAAACCCTCACCCTCCACATTAAGTCCAAGCTAAACACAACTTTGATGATGAATGGTTAGACTACACTGATAGTGATGGTGATTGCTCCTCCTATGATTCCATCTTTGGCTATTAAGTAATATTTATATAGTTTGCACAATGTTTAATTTTAATTTATGTAATGTTTGATTAGGGTTAATTATATGGTTTATGTGTTGTTTTTAAATTTATATATTGTTTTTATTAGTGGTAAATTATGTGGTTTGTTATTTTTATTCTAATTTATGTGATTTTCCGATTAGGATTATTACAAATTTTTATTTTAGTTGTAATGTTAAATCGCGTTTATTTTTAAGAATTTATAAATGAAAAACATGAAATAAAAAAGTTAATTTTCAAATATGTTTAATGTTTAATAGATTTTCTTTCATATCATAAACCCAACGCGGCCCAACCCACCTTAGTCCGAATGAGTTAGCTTGAACGGACCTATACTAGAGATGGGCATAAAAACTGGTTCCGAACCCGAACCGGTGGAACCAAACTGGAACCGGTTCCAGTTCCTACCCGACAGTAAGTAGAACCGGTTCCGGGTTCAAAATACCCGTTGGTTCCAACCCGGTTCCACAATTTTACCATTTGAATCGGGTAGGAACCGGTTCCTAACCGTACCCGGTTCCTACGTGGAACCGGTTCCTGACCGTTGTAATATTACCGTTGGAACCGGTTATATCCGTTAAAAATGTCACCGTTGGAACCGGTTATAGCCGTTAAAAAAGTTACCGTTAGAACCGATTCTATATATATTTTTTTGAAATCTATTGTTTAACACACAATTTCTCATATCTATCCTTCTTGTTACATTTCCTTCTTGTTCTTTTTCACATTCTAATCAACAAATGGCCTCAAAGAGTTCCAAAAACGCAAATTCCCAATCCGTTAACAATGTTCCTCAAGAACATTCGGTTCCATATGTGGTTGGAACATTGTCTCATAATCGCAGTAAGGAAGTTTGGAGCAATTGGGAGTTGGTCGAGATGAGTGACGGCTCGCAAAAGGCTCAATGTAAACATTGTGGATCGTTATTAGCCAAGGAATCAAACTCAACGTTAACGAAGCATATTAATAAGTATTGCAAAGTTTTAAAGGAAATGACATCCGGTCAAGTTCCACTTTCCAAAGATGGTACCATTTTTCGTTATGAGCAAAAATTAGCTCGCGATCGGATGGCGAAGTTGGTGATACAAAAAGCGTTGCCGTTTGGACACTTCGACGACCCCGATCTTACAAATCTTATTCGGGAGACGCTACAACCTCGCTATAAACATGTAAGTCGTCGCACTTTAAAACGTCTTTGTTTAAGTTTATGGGAAAATGCAAAAAAAGATTTAATTGTTTTTTTTAAGAATTTAAAAACTAGAGTAAACCTAACTAGTGATGTGTGGTCGGCTCCACATGGTTTACCGGAATCGTACATATGTGTCACCGCTCATTGGGTTGATCCCGATACATGGCAAATGATGAAGCGTATGATTGCGTTTGACGAGTTTCCTTCTCCTCATACGGGAGAAAATATTTATAAAATTATAAATGCACAATAATTAAATATGGTTTAGAAGATAAAATTTTTTCAATATCCTTTGATAACGTTTCAAACAACACAACGGCGATTGAAAAATTAAAGTTGAAGTACAAACCAATACTTGATGGTGTTTTTTTTCACACACGATGTGTTGCACATATTATCAACTTAGTAGTGCAAACCGGTTTAAAAGATTAATTTGTATCGGATTTTATTATAGCATTTAGAGCTATGCTCCAAGATGTTTTCAAAAGTGGAAAGAAAGATATCAAGAATATAAAAAACTTTGTAAAGATGTCAACCAAAAAATTATTGGACCGAATTGGGATATACCGACTCGTTGGAATTCAACTTGTCATATGTTTGAAATGGCTATAAAGCAAATGGGCACTTTAAAATCTTTTCATACAACTTTAAGTGATGAGTACCTTGTCGTCCCCTTTCCCGACACGGCTTGGGAAAATATTAATAACCTAAGTACTTTTTTACAAGTTTTTAAAACTACAACGACTTTGATTTCCGGTGTTTATTATCCTACTAGTTCTAAAGTTGTGGACCAATTGTATTTGATAACAACTAATTTTAAAAAGTTTGAAAATTCTAGTGACATGTTAAGGAATATGACGAGACCAATGATTCAAAAATTTAAAAATATTTTTTAGAACTACCCACCCGTTTTTCTATGTGCCGCTGCTTTAAATCCAGCTTTAAACGTACCGGGTGTTGAAGCTTTAATTGATGAAATTTATGACAAGTTGGATATGCATGAGGAGGATCCAACTTTAAAAGCAAAAACAAAAAAAATATTCAATGAGTGTATGGCCAAACTTTATGATCATTATTTAAAAAAATATGGTGAAAAAAATCATACAAATTTGTTTGAGTCTCGGTCCACGGCCTCTAACGATGAAACAAGCGGGGATCCACTTATAACCATGTTGAATGTCGTTAGAGACGAGACCGCTAGACAACAAAGGGGTAGTGAACCAACAAGTGAACTTGGGAGATATAAAAAAATCAGTATTCGCTTACTATGACCACCGAGGAGTATAGGAAATTTGATGTTTTGGCATGGTGGAAATCGAAAGAATCCGAATACCCGATTCTAGCCACCATGGCTCGTGATATACTAACGGTCCAAGCTTCCACGGTAGCTTCGGAAAGTGTGTTTTCTCTTAGTGGCAGGATTTTGTCAATTAGAAGAACAAGACTAACTCCGGAATCGCTAGAGATGGCAATATGCTTAAAGGACCATTTGGATGCCGTTGATCGTGTTCAACATAAAACTAGTCTAGAAGATGAAGTTGAGTTAGAGCATAAAATTGTTGACGAAGAGGAGGACGAAGAAGTGGAGACTAACGATTCGGACGACGATTGTACCGAGGTACTCGTACCTAAGAGAAACTCGTCGGAAAGTGTTGCACCTGCCGCTAGTAAACGATCAAAGAACTAAAATCTTACTAGAACCGGTTCTGAGTAATTTTTTATTTTTTTTTGTAACCGGTTAATTTTTTTTATATATTGTAACCGATTAATTTGTTTTTTAATTTTAATCGATTATTCTTAATATTTTTATTTATCAATGTAACTAATAATAAAAATCAAACATAAAAAACACAATAGTAGCGTTCCAAAAATAGATGTAAAAAACACAATAGAAGGGGTTTTTAATTTTAATCGATTATTGTTACACAAAACTTTATTAAAACACCAAAAATAACATTTATCAGGAACCGGTAAGTAGGAAGGGGTTTATATACAAAAAAAAAAACGATTTTTTAATCAGGAACCGGTTCCACCGGTAACATTTTATCAGGAACCGGTTCTGAACAGTAAAGTCAGATTTTACTGTCAGGAACCGGTTCTGCACAGTAAAGTCAGGGTTTTACTGTTCAGAACCGGTTCTGAACAGTAAAAGTCAGATTTTTACTGTCAGGAACCGGTTCTGAACACTATCAGGAACCGGTTCCACACCATACCCGGTTCCACACCATACCCGGTTCCATAATACCCGTACCCGGTTCTACACGGTTCCATATTCTTGGCTGTGAACCCGGGTAGGAACCGGACCCGGTTCCACACCATACCCGGTTCCAATGACATCCAAGCAAAACCGGTTCCGGGTAATAATAATACCCGATTTTGCCCATCTCTAATCTAAATCATAGCAAATTTCCATGTGTGGGCCTCTTGTTTTTATTTTGGGCTGCCAAATGAGCCCACTTAAAAATCAATGTTGAAGAGCAGTTAACAACGAGTTCACGTAAACCCGCGCGTTGCTGCGGGAGTTGATTATAAATAAGTATGAGATGCAAAAACTGAACTTAATTGAAATTCGTTTAACATTTAACCAATGAAGCTGCCAAAACAGAACATATTACGTCCTATGGTCAACCATAGAAGTATCAGTTGCAAACCCAGGCGTTTCTTGAATGAAGATTTACAACAGAGACAATTTCACATATTCATTAAAAATAAACGCCAACAGAAAAAAAAAAAATACAGCATTTATATTACATCTTTTTCGTTTAGCTGTTCTTTTTACCAAAACCGAACCTCTTTAAAGACGGAAAAGGTGAACTGGATTCAACTACAGTTTACAATTAACCATTAAACCGCATATGCAAAAATTTTACCCAAGTTTGAAATTAGAAGAAGTTCTGTCCACATTCACTCATTATATTTGATTATTTGCATCTTCGTTGAGCACCCTGTATGCAACCACTAAACCATATACAACAACTAAAACAAACCCTATAAATTCAAAAGAAAAATCACTCGATTCGATCCAAATTTCAAAATGACAAACAAAAATAAAAACAAATGCACATTTACAGCAATAAGATATGCACCAATCCCATCTAATTTAAAAAACTCACCATTTCCCTTTTGTAATCTCATCTTCGGCTATTCC
The DNA here is from genome assembly GCA_947069175.1 of Scalesia atractyloides. NCBI lineage: Eukaryota > Viridiplantae > Streptophyta > Magnoliopsida > Asterales > Asteraceae > Scalesia > Scalesia atractyloides. Next base: position 67,699,263 of record CAMTDV010000004.1, on the reverse strand, counting down.
ATTCCTAGCCCAATCTTATAGGCTCACGCTGTACATTTCTCTTCATCAGGCGGTTCTGACACGATTTCAATGTGAAGAAGACAATCGGAGAAATTGCTATTGTTGAATACAAAACCGAAGTCGGTACTTATAAGAATAAGATAAAGAAGAAAAATTGAGTCAAAATTCAAAAGTGGCGTTCAACCGTATTTGGGCAGTTACTTGTGGACGTATACGGTGTGTGTGTTACATAAGTTTTGGCGGTTTTTTTAATTTTTTATGGGCGCGTCGGTTGAATGTCAAATGCAACCCATCATGACAATTCTTCCAAAACCATACACGTCTGTGCATGAAAATAAAGTTTATGATCATTAATTTAGTATTTGTATATCTTATATTACATGTTATGTGTACCGTGGCAGTAGTGAAAAATAGAATGGATCTATTATTATATGAAAGGCGGGTAAAATTGAAAGGATGCATGAAGTGCTATGTCCTTATTACATGAAAGGGTGCGTCGTGATACATACACGGGTATGTTGTATTTTATGCTTTAGATTAACATGTTGGTTTTTTGGTTGCTTTTTGTAGATATGCAAAATATTATATTATAATAATAAACAAAAGGTAAAATGAAAAGGTGTGAGTAAAATGAATAAAAGGGTATGACTTTTAAATATTTAAATAAATGAGACATAACCCAAATTACTAATTGTATAAGGGTATAATATATTTTTATGCATTATCAATGTGTTTTATGAAATAGTTAATATACAATAAAGCTTATCTAAAATGCATCGATCATCATTACATGGAACAAAGGGTTCGTCAAATAGAGTGGTGATTTAGGTGTCATTTCAGATGATTCAAGTGCCAAATCAAGTGGGTTACTTGGGTTTGACGACTTCAATGGTTGATTGGTTATCTCATTAGCGGTGGTGGGGTGCAAGGGCGTCCCAGCGAATCCTAAATAATCTTTGGGCCTGGGCGATTAGTGAAAATTGGACCTTAAAATATATTAAAAAACCTTAAAATATATAATAAAACTTTATATATATATATATATATATATACACATCAATTTTTTTAAATTTGCCGCCTGAATATTAGGGCCTCATACAGTCGCCCAACTGCCCGGCCATGTGAGCCAGCCCTAGTGGGGTGGCTGTATGGTCTTTCCTAACCTCATTAGCCCTAGATCTAATCTCAAGAAAGCACCTTTCTTCTCTTCTAGTCATATTTAGTAAAGGTGCACAAGTCGGGTATTTTTAATAGTTGGTTTCGGTTTTTTGTTTTGAGGGTGGGAATCGGTTATAGCTATAATAGGTTCAATTTCGCTTCCGGTTATTTGACCAAAAATTAATACCCTATGTGCCCGGTTCCTGTTAGGGTTTGGTTCCGGTTCTTGAGAAACTGGGCATTAAAATCCCCTATTTAAGGGTTTTCCTATACCCTATTTCCGGGGTTTTTAGTATCCAATTTTTTAGGTTTTTTAATACTCTATTGCGTTTTTATTACTCTGTCTTTTTGTTTATTATTATTAAATACGTATTGTATAATGTAAAAAAATTAAAATAGATGCACTAACATAAAATTAAAAGATGAATATTGGAATCGTGTATCCTGTATAGCTAGGTATAATCGATTCCGGTTCTGGTTCTTTTCTGGTTTCAGGTATTAATCGGGTATGATCGGTTCCGGTTCTAGGTTTTGAGATCAAAATGCATACCCTATTTATATCATATGGGCAAGATCGGTTTCAGTTTCGTGTATAGAATAGCCTGGCATTAAAAAAAACTGGTTCCGAATGTTTTTACCGGGTCCGGTTTCAGGTACTGGTTTTTTGTGCACCTCAAATCTTTAGCGCACCATGGTGCTCTTCCCGTTTTCTTCACCAAATTTATGCTTCAACGATCAAGAGCAAGTTTTCTCAGCATTGACTTTTAAACGACCGGTGATGGTAATCTGAGAATTGATCGGAAAACGAGGTTGTTGTTTAGGCCTTTGGGGGACCAAATTGAAATCACACAACGTAAATTTATAACTTTTAAAACTTAGATCCCAAACGGTGGAAATTACTATTTGTGTAATTAACTAAAATAAATATAGTAAGTTTTTGTAATTAACTAAAATAAATATTGTAAGTTTTTATCATGCTATATGTGCAAAATCGATTTTGTAAAATAAATATCTAGATCAACTCTATACGTTCGTAATTTCAATAAATCAAGAAAGAATTTTATAGTGCTTTTACATGTGCAAAATATGCAACTAGGAGAGGCCAAGAACGTGACAAGAACATATCCATATTATTTTTATAAGTTAGTACCTTATGCATTGAAAGTTTTACTTTATAAATTAAAATTTGTTCTTTTATTTGGTGTAGAGTGAAACACTGATGGGCAATAATAGGAGACACATGAAGACTTGAGTTTGATCCTTGAGTCAAACGGGTAATTTTTAGATAAAGTGATGGAATGTTTGTATTTCTCTTTGGAGATGCAGGTTCAACTCCAACTTGTGGAAAGTGAGACACTGGTTGACAATGATAAGAGATCAAGGGAAATCTGAGTTTGATCTTTGAGCCAAACGGGTTTTACCGATAATTTCACCGTCATGCCTACATGAGGGTGTTTACCGGATTTTTTTTTTCTGAATTCGTGGTGAACTCGGATTACTCTCGGAATACTCCGTTTGATCTAGCAGGTGCCTCAATAACGTTCAGAATTGATTTTATTAGTTGTTAAAAAAAGTTGTTCACTCACAATAGATTTCAGTCATTTCATCATCCAAAGTTGTTCTCAAAGTCAAGTTGAACCTCTCTCCTCCACCATCATCACAATCACCACCACCACAAGTAAATACAAATTTCTTAACAACCCCTCCATCGTATTACTTGATTTCAGAAGGGGTTTTTAATTTAATTACACAATATAATATGTTTAATAATTCCTTGTTAAGCTACAACAACAGTTCCTGTCCGTACATTATATTTTTTGGTTTTTTCATTTGATTTCTTAGCAACTTTCCATCTCCTCTCTCTTGCCTCATCAATCTCTATCTGTTCTTGCCTACACTCTTGGCTACAAAATGGATTATTCCCTCTGAAACAAACAAAGATATTCATTAGAATTTTTTTTTGGTTAAATTTAAACCATTAATATTATTAATATATAAAATGATAGGTAAACGGCAACAAGCTACGCCATACCTCACTTTTAAATTGCCACCCATTTAGAAATAACAAATAAGTACAACAAACATGCACATGGTACAAATCTTAATTCTAGACCAAGGTAGCAAACCCAATAAAATCTTAACCATAATTCACTATGTACAACAAAACATGCATATGGTACAACTTCTTTATGCATGAGGTTGTGTTTTAGATGCAAAATAATAATTGTACAACATGTGTACAAGGTATAATAAGCTTTCTACTTTTAAATTTGGGTTTTTATCCAAAATATTGAATCTTTTTTATTGGTTTTGACAACTCAAAAGTAAAATTTGCAAGTACAATAGGATATGGTACAAGTATTTAATGCATAATACCTGTACATGTATATATCAGTGTTGTGACCAAGTGGTTTTGAGCACAGGGTACAAGCTTCAAGAAAATGGGAGTTTTCACCACCAGCGTACGTTAGCATGGTGCTAAAATAAGCCGAAGGCGTATGTTAGAGTGGGTAAGTGAGAGAGGAGAGTGGTGGAAGGAATTAGTGGTGTGGAAATGTGATCATTTATAGAGGCTCATGTGAGGGGAGTCAAGATCTAGTGTGGCGATACACAGGTGCACCTTTATTTGAACTAATAGAGTTTTAACACGTGCAGCAATTCCATTATTGTAATGAGAGACCGCGATGCACCTGCTTATGAATTCCTTGTTACAAAAAGGCTGTACCTAAATGCATGATTTTTATTGGAGTTAAATGTTGTGATTTAAGTCATTTTCTAGTTTATTCTAACGGTTTTGTTTTTCCTTTATCGATTCAAAAAAGTTTTATCGTTGCCATTTTAGTTCATTGGGTTAACTTTATCCATTTTTTCTGCGGCATCCAACAGTGTCCACATATTGATATTTGGTCTTGGTTACTTTGCTACATTGCGATCTATACATTTGTTGTATTATGTGGTTGAGTTTAGTAATTCCCTGCTAAAACAATTTTTTTACAAGTTCGTACTTCATATATACATTTACACACATCATTAAAAACCAAACATGTCATAATTATTGAAGAAACACTGACCTGACAGTAAGGCTTCGACTAAAACTCCAACGATGGATGATCCGAATGACTGGCTACAAAACAGAAACACCGTTAGGACTCGTTACAGGACCCCGAGTTATTCCTGTAACCACCCTCCGGCGTGAGAATAAGTCTCGGTAATGAGAGTCAATAAAGTAAGAGAGAAGATAGTATATGTGAATGAATCATACCTTTGATGTTTTACCTCTATTTATAGTTTACGAAATAGGGTTTCCCCCTAGTTAGGAGATAAACCGACAAGTTAGGGATTTGCATGATCTTCCCGAAATATTGGAGATTCGGTTACCTAGTTTATCCATGCAGAATGGAAATTGTAGAATAAACATGATTATTTATAATAAGATAAAGGTGATGACCGGGTCCGGTTAGCCCGTCCGAGTCATACCTCATCATGTCCCCCCAGTCCGATTTTTATGAAATGAAATTCGTGAATTCGGACTACAAAAGAAAAAAAAATCAGCACATTCTCCCATAATATACAAAGTTCAAAGGACAGAAAAAACGCCTTTGTAAATATGGCGGCGATGTGACAGGTAGCACATGTATTAGTCATCATTAGGGTAACAGTTGTTTCCCCTGAAAGTCCACGTGTCATCATCTGTTTGGCCGTCTTTTTGAATTTCAAAAACTCTTCTTTCCCATAAATAGGCTTTACCCGTTTAGGGTTTCCCCCATTTCTTATCATTTATTTCCCCGCCTCTAGCATCATGGCTTCGAAAATTGGTGAATCGTCTTCAACATCATCAACTGCCGATTTACTTTTCTGCAAATGGGGAACAACATCGTACAACAATTACTTACAAGAATATGATATTAGGCCTGAATGGAATCCGGTGTTACCATCAAGCAAGGATACTGCATTTCCTTTGAAACATGGGAAAATAACCTTGTTTGGCAATTTCTTTAAATTCTGCAACTTTCGGCTACCCATCACTAAATTCTGCAAGTCAGTGCTCGACGAGTATCAGATTCACCTTTCTCAAATATATCCACTTGGATTGGCAAAGCTTCGTCACTTCGAGTTTGCCTGTTTGGCCTTAGGTCACGCCCCTGAGATTTTGCTCTTTAGGGCTTTTTTCATTCTTGTTTGGAAATCCCCCTTCTTTACATTTGATCGTCGAGACACCGATGTCTCTTGTTTGAGAAATGTCCCTGCCAGCTCACGAGATAATGATTGGAAGAAAAAAATTCTTCTATATAGTCGCTAGGGTCATTCCCGGCGAGATGTACTGGAGGGAGATGGGTGCCAAGGAAAAATTTAAAGACGAGTGCCCTGCCACCGAGACATACATAGAGAATTCCTTGTTCAAGAAACTTTGCCTGCATCCCTCTGAATGTTAGGTAATTCCTGAGGGTGCACTTGTACTTGTTAGGATGAGTTTGCTATGGCGTGATAACCGATTTACCCAGCCTTTTAAAGATTTGACAATGGTTAGTGGCGTTCTTCCATCACTATACTCATACTTTATCATGTAATTTGGTGTGCTAATTAGACGAATTAAAATAGGTGAGTGGTCGCTGTTTGATTTTGTGGACCCTCCCCGAAATGCTGCTTTGCGATCCGTGGACCGCATGGTGGGAGAATAAGAGGCTAATGTGCTGACCACACATATTGAACGATTTCGCCTTCCCCTCGCCATGGTGACTCCATCTGTTGAGGTGTCCGCTCCTCCCCCCAGCAGTGGGTGTGAAGTGCCCAGGAAGGAAAAAGCAAAATATCCAGCTTGAAGGTAGTTGTTAAAAACCTGCCTTCCCCGGTGTGAGCGTTATGCCCGCGGGAACCGATTCGCCTGTGCTGTCAGGCGATGTGGCTGTGACTCCCGCCTGTATTGGGAGTAGCTCAGGTCCCGCGCCAAATAGGCGTAGGAAAATAACGTCATTATCAACCTTTCAAGCGACTAAGATGGCTCAATTGCTACACGCGGGTATTTCCCTATCCTCTTATATGTACAACGTCTGGGATTTCATCGTCTAACGAACAATATTTGTTTATAGATTCTCTTGCTGGAGTCCCTGCTGAAGGAGTCGTCTCAACGTCACTGCCCTTTGTGGAAATTAGTGCCCAGGTTACGGGCACTCAGAGCATCTCACTTGCTGACCTCATATCCCAGGCTAGTGCGGGTCCCATCAGCTCCTTCGATTCTTCCCCTGTGTTTACTACATCTGTCACCACCACTACCATTCCCGCCTCAACCCCACTGGTAATCGGTTCTACCCTGCCCTTGATGTTGGATTCCCCCGGAATTGATGTTCCCGGGTCAGGCGGGGATAGGCCAACCTCTTCTACTAGAGCTGAGTCCGTAAGTGGGAAAGCAAATATCACTAGTGATACCGGAAGGTCTACAGATAACTTTGTTGAGGATGAGGCATGCTTATTTGATGACCTTTACCTTCCTACCGTGTGTTGGGATTCAAGCGTCCAGGACAAACGGTATCAACCTAAGTGGAAAATAGCGGAATCATCCCGGCTTGTATTCCCCCAGTCGTGCATCATTGGGTGGAACGGGCTTACCCACCAGCTGAGTCTTCATATGTGGAAGGGCTGGATAACGAGCATTTAATGAACTCGACCATGGTGGAAGCGGTCGGTGGTCCAAGAAAACTTGCAGAGATCCGCCGCCGCTGGATGCACGATAATCAAGAATTACGCCAAGCGCGCATGTCCATTCAAGAACTTTTGGACGAAAAGAATCGACTAGAAAGCCAACTCCAAGCGGCCCACGTGAGGGAGGATCGTTTCTTGTCCGAGAAAAGCAAAGTAGAGGATGATTTGAAACGTGTGACCGCCAACTTGGTTGAAGAGAGACTGGTCTGGGCCCGCGATGCGGCGAAAAAAGAACATTTAATTTCTCACGCTCAAGTTGTTCAAAAATAGTTGGAGCGAAAGGCGGTCGCTGAAGCCCAAAAGATTAGGTCTGAGTTATCTGCCGAAATAGAAAAGTATCATATTGACGCCGATTTTGTTTACCAGGTACATGAGAGATACCAAAACTTAACCCTTAAGTTGGAAGCCTTAGAAGCCAAAGCCCGGGCTAGACAAGTTTAGCTTGAAGAGCGTGAAGAGAAACTTAGAGGTCTTCAACAAGTTTGTGACGCTCTTATTGCCGAAAAGAATCAACTCGCCCAAACCTCTTCCGCTCAGCTGTCTTGTCTTAATGAGGCGGAGAGTGCCTTGACTCAATCCTCATGCTGAGGTAGATGTTCTGACCAACCAATTGACAAGTATCCGGGGTGATAGGGACTGGCTGATATCCCAGGGTCTGGTTGGTGCGTTTGAGTATTTACGCCAGTCTGAGCCTTTCGTTGCCCTTTTGGATCGTCTGTCAACTGCTGCTTATAAGTCAGGGCAACATGACGGCGTTTACGAAGGTTACGTCAGCTGCCAACAGATGGATAAGGTTACTCAAAAATTCCAAGAAGAAGGAGGCAAACTGACAGCTCGGATAGCGGATGCCCTGGAGGCTGTCTGCAATGATCCGTTGCCAGCGTATGCTGAGTTAACTAGCAAGGTAGCTGAGGATGGCGTGGAATCATTGCGCCAGGTGCTGGAGGTAGCGGGAGAGTCAGACTAACGCTGTTGGTTATATGTTTGGTGTTGTTTCTTAGATATTTTTGTAAAACTATATTTTATTTCTAAACATTGGTACCAAGCGTTGTCAGGAACAATTAATGAAGTGCATGATTACTGCAGCGCCGTCGTTTCATACGCGGCGATTTGACATGTAATCATCATGATTTTGTACGGCTAATTAATGCCTTCACTTGCCCTTATTAATTTATTCCTGTTGTACTTTATATATGCATTACTTTTTTGCCAAATTTGGCAAATGTACTATGGGCGATAAACATCACTTATGGAAAATTTCCGATGTGTCACGAGAGCTTGATGCAGCCGATGCTTTACTTAGCCTGCATATTCGAGCACCTGACAGGGAGCCAGAGTCTGGAAAACTTGACTTGACTGGCCCCTCCAATGCTGTAGCCCCCCTTGGCCTGTTTAACGAGGGTGTTGCAGGTGACGTTTTCCCTGCCGTTGGACTGATTAGGCCAGCCGGTGTGGATACACTGAATGCTGATGCTTTGGTGCCGTGGTTTCCTTTTAATCATGCACGTCGATGCAGCAAGGTGTACTGGCGTCGTGTTTGGAGGGCTAACCCGGTTAATGTCCAAGAAGCTGTTGCCGTTCCTGGTAATACTGGGGATGCAGAGGATCTGATTGTGGATCCTCACCCACTGGAGTGGTATGGCGAGGCATTGCACACCCCTACAGAGGTGCTGGCAATGTTTGCCGATTTGTAATTAACTAGAACATGTTCGTTTTTTTATGTTCACGTGTGCAGTAGTTTGCTTTGAACGGGACAAGTACTTGGTTTTATTTGATTGTTGTATGTATTTATTACCAAAATACCTATCTTTTGTAGTGGTTGATGTATCTATTACTAAGATACCCACTTTAGCGCTGTATAAGTTTAACTTTGATGTTTGTGAAAATATATTTCGTACCAAAGTTGTTGTGTATGTGTATCGTAAAAAGGAAACACAAACTTTTATTAGTGAAAAAGAAAGAGATATCGTAAATAACGGATTACACTTTTAAAAGATAAAAAATTTGACTTCGCCGTTAGGGGCAGGAGTCTACATGTAACACTTCTTTAACTGTGCTGCATTCCAGCTGCGTGGGATTGTTGTGCCGTCCATTCTGGAGAGGCGGTAGGCTCCCTTGCCTAGGTCTTCTTGGACTATGTAAGGGCCTTCCCAGTTGGGTCCCAGTTTGCCTTTGGTTTCTACCCTACTAGCCTCATTGGCTCGCATGACGTAATTGCCCTCTTTGAAAATTTGTCTTGCCACGCGTCGATTATAAAATTTCTCCAAAGCCTTCTTGTATTTGGCTTCGTTAATGGCGGCAGCCTCGCGCCGTTCTTCCAAAACATACAGGTTTTATCGCAAAACCTGTCGTTGTCGTCGTCGGTTGTTAGGCGCCTCAGGGAAGGTAGCCCCACTTCTGCTGGTATCATTGCTTCCGCGCCATAGGTTAAGCTGAATGGGGTTTCACCATTACAGGTTTTCGACATGGTTCGATGAGCCCATAGAATATTTGGCAATTCTTCCACCACGAGCACCCCTCATGACCCAGCCTTCTTTTAATACCATCCAAAATGCTTCTATTTGCCCTTTCCACTTGGCCATTTCCTTGAGGATGTGTCACCGACGTAAAGATCTGTTGGATCTGTAGCTCTGCACAGCAATCCTGTAAAACTTTGTTCGTAAACTGTGTACCATTGTCGCTTACAAGGTATAGTGGGAGCCCGAATCGACAAACGACGTGTTCCCATAGGAATTTCTTAGCGTTCTCTGCGGTTATCTTAGCCAGTGGTTTTGCTTCAATCCATTTAGTAAAATAGTCGATTGCCACGATCAAATATTCACTCTTCCAGGGGCAGGGGGAATGGTCCCACGATATCAATCGCCCATTTTTGGAAAGGCCACGCCGCTGTTACTAGGATCAAGTTATTCTTGGGGCGCAACATTTGTGGAGCATACTTTTGACAACTACGAAATTTCCTGAGTTCCCCGATAGCGTCTTCATGCATCCCGGGCCAGTAGTACCCGGCATTTTGGATCTTTTCCACGATCGCCCTGGGCCCGGCTTGAATCCCTCGTATACCAGCATGTATCTCTTGAATCAAGTACTTAGCTTCCGACGGGATACGCATCGCCGCAACGGACCCAAGTACGACTTCTTGTAGAGGACGCCGTTTTGTACCACGTACTGCAGGGCCTTTGTACGTATCTTTGTAGCATCGCCCCTGGCGAGAGGAAGTTCTCCTTTAGTGTGGAATTTTTGAATGGGAATGTACCAACAGGATTCCTCCGCCACTACCGCGACTACTTCTCGATGCTCTATTGAAGGTGCCTGGAGTGTTTCCACCTTTACCTCTTTCTCCATACCCGATGTGGCTAACTTACTTAGAGCATTGGCTATTTGATTTTTTACTCGATGAACATGATTGAGCGTGACGCTGTCAAAAGAGGCTATGAGCTCCTTGGTTTTCGCTAAAAATTTTGCCATTGTCTCGTCCTTAGCTTCATATGTTTCGCTTACCTAGTTGTTGACCAACAAAGAGTCGGTATATGCTTCCACCCTTGTTGCTCCCATGGACTGAGCCATCCAAAGACCTGCTAAAGCGCTTCGTATTCTGACTCGTTTTTGGAGCACTCGAAATCAAAACGCAGGGCATACATGAACTTTATATCATCGGGGCTTATCAACATGAGGCCCGCGCCTGCCCCCTTTCCGCCGGAGGACCCGTCTGTGTAAAACTTCCAAACCTGTTTAGATGTACTGGACTCTGGTTCTTCGCTGATTGCTGGGTCTTGGATCGTTTCTCCGTCAGGAATTTCTGCTAGAAAGTCGGCGATTACCTGCCCTTTGATCGCTGTTCGCTTTCGGTATTCGATGTCTAGGGACCCTAGCTCAATTGCCCACTTTGCTAGTCTCCCGGAGATTTCTGGTTTGTGCAAAATCTGTTGCAACGGATAGTTTGTGAGTATTTTCACGCGATGACCCTGGAAGTATCTTCTGAGGCGCCAGGTAGCGTGGACCAAGCGAGTGCTAGTTTCTCTAATGTAGGATATCGCGTTTCAGTGCCCGCTAGTACCCGGCTGATGTAGTAAATAGGGGTTTGTTTACCATTTCTTTCTACCATGAGGACCGCGCTCACCGCGCTATGAGCTGCCGCTAGGTAAAAGTTCTTCAGGGTATGGTGCTGTTAACGTAGGTAACTTTTCAATGAACCGTTTCATGTCTCGCAAGGCTTGTTCAGCTTCGTTGGTGCATTTGAAGTTGTTTTTGTTGAGGCAATCCTTCAAATCTTTTATAAATGGGAGTGACTTCTCAGCATGCCTCGCCAGGAATCTGTTAATAGCAACCAATCGCCCGTTTAACGCTTGTGCTTCTTTCAAGGTCCTTGGCGATGGCAGTTATCTTTTCCGGGTTGGCTTTGAAGCCGTCCCGGGTAACTACCACCCCTAGGAACTTCCCTTCTTCTACCTCGAATGAGCATTCCTTGGGGTTGAGTTTTATATTATATTCTTGCAACTTTTGGAAGGTTTCCTCAATATCTTCCAACATTTGCTTTTCCTCCATACTCTTAATTACCAGGTCGTCCACAGAGACCTCCAAGTTCCTACCGATTTGCCTTTCAAAAGCTTTATCCATGAGCCGCTGATAGGTGGCTCCTGCATAACGTAGATCGAATGGCATTTTAGTGTAACAGAAAATGCCCATATCGGTTTAGAACGTTGTTTTTTCTTCGTCCTCTCGCGACATCTTGATCTGATGATAACCCTTATAGGCGTCTAGAAAGCATTTGTATCGAAAAGGAACCAAAGAGTCAACTTTGAAATCAATTTCTGGCAACGGGTAGGCGTCTTTAGGACACGCCTTATTTAAATCTTTGAAGTCCACGCACATCCGCCACGTACCATCTGGTTTCTTAACCATTATGGGGTTAGATACCCAAGTGTGGTACTTTGTCTCTCGAAGGATTCCTGCCTCGACCAGCTTTCGTACTTCTTTGATTATTGCTTCTCTTCTATCGGGAGCCATACTGCGCTTTGCCTGGGCTATCGGTTTAATGCCGGGGAGCATCGCCAAACGATGTTCTGCCTTGTCGCGGGGTATCCCGGTGACGGGTGGTCAGTTGGACACCCTTAAATATTATAAATTAACCAACATCATACGCTTAAATCAGTGTAATTGTTAGAATGAGATAACTACTGTATGTTTGGCATTTCAGGTGAAAAGGGGGACCTAATATGTGATGTTGCTGCACTTGGAGAAGGAATTGCATCACACGGGATCGAGATGGAGTGTTGCACATTTAACATGCAACGAAGGAGAAATATACAGCAAGGGCCGTAGCCTACGGCCCTGAGTTTCAAAAAATGAGGCCGTAAGGCAGATCCCGATGAGCGTAGGATTCCCAGACAGGGCCGTAAGCTACGGCCCTGGCCGTAGCTTACGGCTCGAAGGTCCGAAAAATGTGTAACTGCTCTTTTAATCCAGTTTTTGGGGTGACTTTTTGGATATCTCATCATTGGGGACGTTTCTCTGGAGTTTTTGGGCGAATTTTAGCTTGTGCAAGTGATTGGGAACAATTTAAAACATTTCGGTTTGTATTTTGATTCGTATGAACTTTGATTTTGTTGGGATGATGATTCACCAAGTAATGTCCGGCTAAACTTTCGGTGATCATCTTAGGTGAAGGTTTCTTTATGACTTTTGTGTGTTGAATCTTATTTCTAGACTAATGAACTTGGTTTATTTGCTATATTTATTATGGTGCATGAATGGTCGGTTGTAAATTGTTAATTGATATTTTGATCTTAGTCTAAACCGTACGTTCTTGGTGTCGTTGACAATTGAGATATCACAGGAGGGGTTAGGGTTAGATATTGGTTGATTGGTCATCAGGTAACAAACTCGCATGAATATAATCCGAGTACTTCGTTCCCTTTTATCACAACAACCGTTTATGCATGAGTTATGTCTATGTAACTCTTTCTTGTTGGATTATGCACAATTGTTAATGGAAACCGGAACCTAAGATGGTCATTTTCTCCTAATCTGTTAAACAACCAATTTTGATTTGTAATTAGTTAGTAATTTAGTTTTAAAAATCAAACAATCGAAATCACTGAAATTATTTTTCTGCAATTAGTTTAATTTAGTTATTTTAAAGGCTACACGGTAAACACATTTTCCACAAACTCCCTGAGTTCGATACCCACTTACCGCTAGCTAATTAGTTGTAATTGGATTAAATTTACGTGAGACTTCGACATCACGTCAAATTTGGCGCCGTTGCCGGGGAGTAGTGCGCAACGTGTGTTAATTTAGTAGCTTTTGTTTGTTATTTTTGGGTTTACGCTGGTTGTGTTTAGGGTGCAGGTACCTTTTACAGGTGTATGCATACTAGAGGCTCTCACAAGTCATCTCCGCTAGCATTTGATCCCGAAATTGAGCGAACTTTACGACAAAACCGAGTTTTACTTTGAGAAAATAAAGTCATCATGGATTTGCCAACTCCTACTGCAGGTCAAACATCACCATCCACACCTTCACCTAATCCTACTAAAAATCCTACTTCTACATTGGAAGTATAACCCACTAATACCACATCACCCGTAATTACTCAACCCGCACCCGCTTTCACCTTTACCGCAACAACCATGGTTCCGCCATTTTAATCTTTCTTTCCATCAACTGGTCAATCATCTTCTACTCAACAAATATCACCAAATCAATTCCAACCCAATTCAACCATCATTCATACTACCTCCACTTTGCAACCTTCACATCAAACGGGTTTTTATCAACTATCGTCTCAATACGTACAATCTTCGGGTGTTGGAGGAGAAGGTTTTTATGATGGGTATGATGATGAGTTTAGAGGGTACGATGAAAAAGGGTATTATTATTATGGGGGAGAAGGAGGCAATCTGGGATCTCAAGGAGGTGTGATGTACCAAGGGCAACAATTGGAACCGATTCAAGAAGTGGTTAGGCAACCAACGACGGTACAACAAGTTCGTCCACATGGGCCCCAGTTTCAACGGCCTATGCCTTTGCAACAAGTGCATCCGCAATATCAACAACCACCGTTTCAACAACCTCCACAAGTTCAACGACCGGTACAATAACCAGTGGTGCAACAACCTCAATATCAACAATTTGCACCTCAAATGGGTCGCCCAAGAGTACCGTTAGGGGCTCCATGAAGATACCATAGAGAAGTGGTGAGGGGAATTGAAGCTCATTTTCGATAGGTTGTCACAAACAATCCTTCACCAGTGGTAATTCCTCATCATCCGGATGGAAGAACTTTTGAGGTGAGAACCAATGCGCTCCAAAGTTTGCCTAAATACAAAGGTCTAGCATCGGAAGGACCTTATTTCCATTTGGAAGCTTATGATTCCATTTGCAACACCATTGGAGGTCAAGGATTTTCATCCGATGAAGTTAAGTTAGTCCTTTTCCAATTTTCGTTGGAAGACAAGGCAAAGAGGTGGTTTTATACATTACCTTCCTCATCGATCTATACATGGGCGGAAATGCAACAAAGGTTTTTAAAAGAATTCTTCACCGCTCAAAGGACTAATGATGCTCGAAAAGGTATTCGGGAATTTCGACAACAAGTGGGTGAGATGTTTCATGAAGCATTCGATAGGTTCAACATGATGCTTAAAAGTTGTCCACATCATGGGATTGCTCTTTGGGAGCTTTTACATGCTTTTCGTGAGGGGTTGAGTGATGGTGATGCTCACGATTTAGTGTCGGTTTCTAATGGTACGTTTGGTACAAATTATGAACAAGACGATTGGGCCTTCTTGGAACAAATGTCGTTCAATTCTAAACGACAAGCACAAACATCAAGAAATAAGAAGTATGTGGTTACGAGACCACAAGTGAAAGCCGTGGAGGATGTAGAGGTACATTCAACTAACCAAGTTTTTAATGTGTGCTTTAATTGTAATGAAATAGGGCATGCGGCGGATGTTTGTGTGGCGCCATGTGTTGAAGGTCAAGTGGAGGAAGTGAATGCTATTCAAGGGGGTGGTAGAAATTTTGGTATGAATTCGAACACATACCACCCCGATTTGAGGAATCATCCAAACTTACGTTACGGGAATCCGGTGAACCAAACTAACCCAAATTTCCAAGGAGTTCAAGGAAATTTTGTTCCGCGCCAACAATACAATCAAGGTAATTTTAGAAGTGGGAACAATCAAGGCTACCAAAGTCAATATCAACAATCGGGTGGTGGTCAAGGTGGTTCTTCGGGTCAAAATTCATCAAGTGGGAACGAAATGATGGATATGCTTAGAACGATGCAACAAGACATGCAAAAAAGGAACCAATTTGATGAGGTTCGGATGCAAAAAGATGAGGTTTGTGATAAAAGTTCAAGCTTTGACCACTCAAATGGGTCAACTCGCATCCGAGGTAGCGGAGTTGAAAAAAGGTAAAGGGCAACTTCCTAGTGACACCAAGGTAAATCCCTTTCATAATAATTCACATAATATTCCTATTAACCATGTTAGTGTCTTGAGAAGTGGTAAAGAATTTAAAGCAAATTTATCACCGGGTTTGGTTGATGGGGAGGTTGAGGATATTACGGGTAATGAAAGTGACAAGGATGAGGGGTCACCTTTAATTGTGTCTAAGGACCCTAATGTTGAAAAGGTAATTAAGAAACCGGGGTTGGGTGAAGTTTTATAGAACAAAAATGAAGAAGGGGGAACTAGCCAAGTTTCATTTCCGTCGGCTTTACTTGACCGAGTAAGAAAACTTTTATTTCAACAAGGGGTCCTCAAAAAGAAGAATTATTCGATGTGTTCAAACAGGTTAAGGTTAATCTTCTGTTGCTTGATGCTATTAAGCAAGTCCCGCTTATGCAAATTTTTAAAAGAATTATGCACACAAAAGAGGCAACAAAAGAAAAAGATGCCTAAGCGGGTCGATTTAACCGGTCAAGTAAGCGCGATGCTTAAAGGGGATCTTCCTCCTAAGCTCCAAAATCCGGGAACGCCATTGATAAACATTCAAGTTGGAAATTTCCCAATGTCAAGGGCCTTATTAGATCTTGGAGCCGGAGTAAGCATTTTACCGGGGGGATTATACGACCAATATGACTTTGGTCCATTAGCGCGGGTTGAGACAACAGTGGTTTTGGCCGATTTGTCTCATAAATTGCCACGGGGGATGGTACAAGATGTTATAGTAAAAGTTGATGAATTTTACTATCCTGTTGACTTTTTGGTCTTAGATTACTCATCCACAGACCCAAAACAACAACAAAACGTCATTTTGGGTTGGCCATTTTTGAACACCGCACATGCCGTTATTGATTGTCGATTTGGTACGGTTGACATGACGTTCGGTAATAGGAAAATAAGATTAAATGTTTTTACTAACATATCTAATTCTGTTGGTGTTGATGAGTGTTTTATGACAGATTTAGTCGATGGGTGCGACCCGCACGAGTATGAGGAAGATAGCATGGAAACTTGTGTTTGTGATTTTTCTAAACAGGTACATGCTTGTGCGTTGAGGATAGAGGAGCAAACATTGGATGCTCTAGCGGTAAAAGAGGGTCGACCGCCATGGACCCACCAGTTTGAGAATTTACCGGTGGAAATTAATTCGGGTACAAAACCGTCGTTGGAAGAGCCACCGACATTGGAGTTGAAGGACTTGCCGAGTCATTTGAAGTATGCATTTTTAGGGGATAATGACACCTTACCGGTCATTATTGCCTCTAATTTGGAAAAAGTTCAAGAGCAAGCTTTGTTTGAGGTGTTGAAGGCAAATAAAGCGGCCATTGGATGGACGATTGCCGATTTGAAAGGAATTAGCCCATCAATTGTTATGCACAAAATTATCACAACTGAAGATGCAAAACCGACAAGAGATGCTCAAAGGCTATTGAATCCGAATCTTCGAGAGGTACTGAAAAAAGAGGTAATTAAATGGTTAGATGCGGGAATTATCTATCCGATTTCGAATAGTGCTTGGGTAAGTCCTACCCAAGTTGTGCCTAAGAAGGCCGATATTCAAGTTTTAAAAGATGAAAACGGTGAACAAATAGCCACCTGACCGGTCACTAGGTGGCGAGTTTGTATTGATTACCGAAAATTGAATGCCGCCACTTCTAAGGACCATTTCCCATTGCCCTTCATTGACCAGATTATTGAAAAATTATCGGGTCAAAAATATTATTGCTTTTTGGACGGGTATTCGGGTTATAACCAAATCGCCAATCATCTGGATGATCAACACAAAACCACTTTTACTTGTCCTTATGGCACTTTTGCCTTTAGGCGAATGCCCTTTGGCTTGTGTAACACCCCGGCAACTTTTCAATGATGTATGATGAGTATTTTCTCTGACATGGTTGGAGAGTGGTTGGAGAGTCGCTTGAGGTGTTTATGGATGATTTTTCCATTTTCGGCACTAGTTTTGAGTCTTGTCTTGATGAGTTGCAAAAAGTTTTAAAAAGATGTGTCAAGAAAAATTTAGTGCTCAGTTGGGAAAAAGTCATTTCATGGTCCAAGAGGGGATTGTGTTGGGTCATGTGATTTCGGAAAAAGGGATGGAGGTGGATAAGGCAAAAATTTCGGGTAATATCATCTTTGCCTCCGCCTAAAAATGTAAAAGGGGTGAGATCATTTTTGGCACATGCGGGCTTTTATCGACAATTTATTAAAGGTTTTAGTGTTATTACTAAACCTTTATGTAATTTGTTGTTAAAAGATGTCCCATTTGAGTTTACTAACGAATGTTTGCAAGCTTTCAATGTTTTAAAGGAATAGTTGGTCAAAGCGCCTATTTTGTAACCGCCGGATTGGTCAAAGCCGTTTAAGATAATGTGTGATGCAAGTGACATGACAATTGGGGCAGTTTTGGGTCAACGGGTTGATAAAAAGCCGGTGGTAATCTATTATGCTAGCAAAACTTTGTCTGAGGCGCAACCAAATTACACACAACCGAAAAGGAGCTGATTGCGGAGGTGTATGCCTTGGACAAGTTTCGCTCATATATTTGGGGAAGCAAAGTGATTGTGTATTCGAATCATAGCGCGGTTCGATAGTTGATGGAGAAAAAGGACGCAAAGCCCCGTTTGATCCGTTGGGTATTGTTATTACAAGAGTTTGATTTGGAAATTCGGGACAAAAAGGGATGTGAGAATGCTGTAGCGGATCATTTGTATCGGATCCCATTAGAAGGTATTGATGATTTGAGTGAAATCAATGAACGCCTTCCCGATGAGCAACTTTTGGCCGTTTCTACTTTCGTTGCACCGTGGTATGCCCATTATGTGAACTCTTTGGCTACGGGTGCTATTCCGGATCATTGGACCAAGAAACGAAGACAACAATTTATTGTTCAAGTTAAATAGTATATATGGGATGAACCGGCTCTCTTTAAAATTGGACCCGACCAAGTGATTCGAAGATGTGTGCTCGAAACGGAGGTTTTGGAAATTTTTACTCATGCTCATTCCTCCGATTGTGGGGGTCATTTTAGCGGACACAAGACGGGTTACCGGGTACTCACATGTGGGTTTTATTGGCCTACAATTTTCAAGGATGCATGTGAATATGCTCGTCAATGCACACGATGTCAACAAATAGGAAGTATCTCGAAGCGGGATGAAATGCTTTTGAATCCCATTTTGGTGGTGGAGATATTTGATGTTTGGGGGATAGCTTTTATGGGCCCTTTCCCGAACTCGAATGGTTTTGTGTATATTTTGGTGGCAGTGGACTATGTATCGAAGTGGATTGAAGCCATACCTACGAGGACAAACTACCATTCGGTAGTTTGTAAATTTGTTCAATCCAACATTTTCGCTCGGTTCGGAATTCCTAGAGTTATAATTATTGATGGTGGTTCGCACTTCAAGAATTTTAATTTTGGAAGCTTTTGAAACGGTACAATGTCAATCATCGAATCGCTACGCCTTATCATCCGCAAACAAGCGGACAAGTTGAAGTTTCTAACCGCCAAATCAAAGAAATTCTTATGAAGTCGGTGCAAACGGATAGGAAAGATTGGTCAAGCAAACTAGATGATGCATTGTGGGCGTATCGGATGGCCTACAAAACTCCAATTGGTAAAACTCCCTATCGGATGGTGTATGGGAAGGGGTGTCTTTTACCGATGGAGTTAGCCCATCGGGCGCATCGGGCAATCAAAACGGTGAATGCGGATTATAACGAAGCGGGTCGCATTAGAAAGTTACAATTGAGCGAGATTGAGGAAATTCGTGATGAAGCATATGAATGTGCATCCTCTTACAAGGACAAATTAAAGAAGGTTCATGATGCGAAGATTAGGAAGCGAACCTTTGAAGTGGGTCAAAAGGTTTGGTTATACAACTCGCGTTTGAAGATGTTTGGGGGCAAATTGAAGAGTAAATGGATGGGTCCATATGAGATTACGCGAGTGGGTCGTTTCGGTGATGTTGATATTTTGGAAGTTGGCACTAATAAAAAGCAAACGGTAAACGGGCATCGGCTAAAACCGTACTTGGAAGGGAACGAAATCAACAATCTCGAGCTTGACAAGGTGGGCTACATTCTACGCCCGGTATGTGGGGAATGATCAAGAGGCCCAGGTTTGGTAGTGTAAATATGTAGTTTAGTTTAGTTTAAGTTATTTTACCGTTCTTTTGTTGAACCGGTGTTTGAAACAAGTGTGGGGATTTTCTTGCGAATTTCACTAACATAGTGTTGGGGACAACACGGGGTTTTCATGAGGGGTAGGGTAATTTTTCATGCTTTTTTGAAAAATATAAAAATCATAAAAAAATGTTGCACAATGTCAAAGCCCAGATATGTAACATTCGTCGTAAAACGATTTCCAAAACCTGCTCCGTTAAAATTCTAAAATTTATTAAATGTTTCGCTACGCATGTATTCATTTTATAAATTATATTAGTTAATTTTTATAGTTAATAAATAAACTAGAATGTAAATATATTGAATAAATAAAAGAATAAAAATAATACTAATGAATAAAAGTTCAAAAATAAGAGAATAAAGAAAAAGGGGGTGAACCGGGAATCGAACCCGGGTTCCCCGGGTAAAACACACACCACCTACACCACTACGCTGCACACACTAATGGTGCTATGTTTAGAATCTTTTTCCTCATATATCCACGCTAAGAGGAACCTGCAACACCTACGGATTCCCCCTCGCCGGAAATCTCGGAAATCCACGCGGTCTCAGCTGTCCGAGCCTTTATTTTGGTAAATTCCTTTGATTAATCGCTGGTAATCAACTCAAAATCATGGTAACCGAGCCTCAAAACATCCCTATATATACTAGTCGATTCCCTCAGCCAAAACTCGCTCATTTCTTCTGTTTCCTCTCTAAAATCCCAGTTGTCGGAAAGTTTTGTTCAACCGGAGGACCACCAAGCCGTCGGAACCCCCCTGTTCACCAGCAGTCGCAGTCCGTCACCGGATTCGACTCGCCGAAAGATCCCTGCTAACCGGTAACGGCTTCCTGCACTTTATTCTCCTTTTATATACATATGCTAAGCACTTCAGTATAATAACCGAATTCAAATTGAAATTAAAATTGAGATTGTATTCTGGTTCGTTCAAGGGAAGAAGATGCAGTCCAGTATGTGTTTTTATGTAATACAATTTGTTATATTTCCGGGTTAGACACCCAACCCAATTGGATGGGCTGGGTACAAATCATAACAGAGGTCTCAGGTTCGAGACTCATAATGCGCGCCGGTTCAATCCTGTTTAAACCTTTTAATTTAAATAAATTTCTGAAATAGCTTAAAGTGTGTATAAATACAATTAAAATCAACATTTTAAACAGGTTAGACACACAGTCCAGTGGTGGACTGTGTGCACAATTATCATGCGCATTTCGAGTTCGAGTGTTTGTCCAAACCGGTTTTACTTTTTAAGTCAAAAACGCCATCACAGGCAGTTGTTAAATATCATACAATTTCAAATATAAACGGGTTAGACACCCAGCCCAGTTGGATGGGCTGGGTGCAATATAACGTCAAGGTCTCGAGTTCGAGGCCGACTCCTCCCAACCGGTTCGACCAATTGAAAATCTTTTTAAAATTAATGATTTATGAACGAACCTAATAACTGTATAAGAATAAATAAAAACAGAATCCTAACGGGTTAGACACGTAGCTCAGTTGGAAGAGCTGCGTGCACGCAACTGAGAGGTCACGAGTTCGAGCCTCACCACACGCATGCCAGCCTCATAATCGAACCGGCCAGCAGTCTGACAAGCCTGTCAGGCCCAATTTTTTTATTTTATTACTATTTTGTTATTTTTATTATTATTTCCATTATGTACTTCACTTATTTTTACCCTCAATTATAACAAGATTAAAAATACAATAATTGTCACAAAAATAATCTAAAAGTCAAACAAAAAGTATTAAATCGTTTATATTTATCGATTTATCGTACTAAATAGGTTAGTCTTCTACGTCGGTTAAATCCTCAATTCGTGCGCACTCTTCATCAATCAAGAAAACGCACCCACTGTGATGAATTCTTACAAATTCCCCTTTTTATTCATGTTTTGGGGTGTATCATGTGTCATTTATACATTTCGTTTATTCAAACCCGTGTGCTATTACCATTATATGAATTATCGTGAGATGTAAATGTTGTTTGTTGTATTGCGAGTTTATATTTTTGTCAAGTTGCGTGCAAATCATTCATTAGGCCCATCAGTTCCTCGTTGGAGACGAGTTGAGCATCAGTGTCTCATTAGATCGGCTCCGTTTGGTTGAGCCTTGATCTCATTGTTCATATTTGGTATGTGTGTGTGCGCATTAATTGATATTATGTGTTTTGTGGTTTAATTTACATATACGTATACTCATATTTGGTTATGCACATTTTTATTCAAATAACCAATATAACTAATTCTTTCAAACATTTAAATAAGATTCACTCGCCAACTTTTGTTACCCAAAACCCTATTTTTATACATGATACAGGTGGACAGGTTGAAGCAAGGAACACATAGGAAATTGCTTTAGAAGAAAAATAAAGAAGTCATGAAAAATGTATTTGAACATGTTGTGCTTGTATGTTTATTGTAATTTCTTCTTTAAAAAGAAATAATAAATATGAAACTTTATAGTAAATGTCATGAGCTTTGATAAAAACCCAATCATGCCCCGACTACCTTTTTCGCTGCGGGTCAGGGTGTGTACAATATAGGGCCATAGGTTACGGTGATGACGTAGCTTACGGCATCAATAAAAGCCTTACGGTCTTTTGCATCTGCTTTACGGGCCAAAATAAAAAACAACTCAAGATCGTGCCTACGGCCCTGGCCGTAAGCTACGGCTCGTGCTGAATAGGGGGAGTTAGGTCAAATAAAATAAAAAAAACGAAAACATTACTTTTATTCCTAACCACATACGGGATTTCACCCCTTTTTACCACATTTTCTTATCTCCTTTTTCATTCATCACCCAAACACAAACCGTAACTTCCATAACCTTAAACTCACATTATTTTCTCAATTCTTCACCGAATCAAACGATTTTTGGGTCCATCTTGACTAGAAATCTGTGAGGAAGTCAGATTCGAGCTTATTTTTGCAAGATTCTCGAGTTTTTGTGGTTATTTTTGGACATATTTGGTCCGAAAATTTGGGTTTTTTGTGGTTCTTCTTATTCTCATTCTCTTGTGAGCAAAGGTACGTAATGTTTGTTTGCTATTTGATCTGCGTTACATTATTGTAAGTGATTTGATTATTTTGCTCATACTTGCTTATAGAGGTTAGATAAGATGAACTTGGGGGTTTATTGGGTGGTTTTTGTAGACAAAGGGTTGATGTAAAGGTTTTTGCTCTAAATTTTGGGGAATTCTTTGAAACCTAGAGACATCATGCCCAAAATTTTGTTAAATAACTAAAAGTTTGCGTTTTTATGTCTACAATCATTGTAATAAGCAAGTGTGGGAAGGGATTGAACATGAATTTATGGGATTTTTGCGTATTTTTGTTTGATGTGTGTAGAATGGGAAGGAGTAAAGGTAAAGAGGTAGAAGGGTCATCAAGTCAACAAGAGGCACAACAAAAGAAGAGAAGATTGGTTCGGGTGGGTGACCCGAACTCGGAAGAAGATGCTCCACAAAAGGGGTCCAAAACCGAAGTGGACAACCGGTTCTTTATTAGACCAACCGGAAAAATGGAGAGCGGATCTTTTTCACGATCAGATGAACACAACGGAAGGAAGCATTTATTTGTGAAAAAGAGATATGAGAAGTTAATTGTGGACCATTTGGGATTACAGATAAATTCAAAGCTTTAGGTTGGGAAGCCGCCCTTAAGTGTTATGATGGAATGGGAAGGAATTTGTATGATCAGGAAATACAGGAGTGGATGGCAACGTTGAAATGTCCACCATTCACTAAAGATTTCCCAGATGAAGTTAATCGGGACAGTAAATGGTATTGAGGTGGAAATGTCATTCAAGACATTGAAGCGAATCGCCAAGTTTGACAGCAAGCCACAATCAGTATATGATTCCAAGCTTGAAGGATTTATACTTGGAGCCGGAAAAGCATCCTAGATGGAATGATATGTTAAGTTATTTGTTCTTTCCTGGAACAACTAGTGGGAGGCTTTTCCAAAAGAATTTACGAATTGAGGCGAAACTTATGTTGGTAATTGTGACACATAATGTCATTCCACGTCGAGGTGACAAGGTTGAAGTACGACATCCGGAAGTGCCGATTTTGTACTCCTTGCTTAATGGCTCCCCATTGATTCCATACCGTTTCTTAGTCCTAAACAACATTTCGATAAGTAGAAACAGTTTTGAAAGAAAGATCATTCCGCACTGCCGACTTATCACTGCTCTATTAAAGATGTACGGGGCAATCGGTGCTGAAGATAAAGGGTCGTATAAAAAATTCACGCCATTCGATATAAAGCAGTTGGGTAGTGGATGGAAATATTCTGAATCTGAACGGTACCATAAGCTTAAGAGTGAAGGACAAAGGTGGAGGGTTCTAAAGGCGGATGCAAGGCCGTTGCGTCCGGGAGAAGCAGATGATCCCGAAAAGTGAGGAGGAAGTTGCAAGTGGCGATGAGGACTACATGGATGACCCGTATGCGGGCCCATGGATGTGGATCAAGGAGGTGCGAGTGAAGTCATACGCATGGGGGCGGATTTTTCGATTATACGAGCGTTCTTATGAACCAATTGGGCTCATCAAGGAACAATGCAAGAAGTAATTCAGAATCAGCGTTCGTTACCGTCCATATTTGACAGTTGGTCCGGGTCCGAAAGGACATTCTTTGATCATCAAACTTGGATGGGTGCAAGCATGGAACGAGCTCTTAAACATAATTTTGATAGACAAGAGTCGTGGAACCGCACTCACGCTTATGCTCGCGAGCAAGAAATAAATAACCGATATGTTGACGACCAAAACCGTCGTCTACACGCCGATTGGCATGCAGGGCGACCGGTTGTTGTTGACCCGTCACGGTTAATTATTCGGCGTTGCCTCCTTATAACGGTAGTATTTCATATCCCACGCCACCATTGCATCATTCACAATGGTTAGATCCTAGAGAGAACATGCAACCGCAGCAAGGAGGGGAGGAAAGCGGGAGTAGTAGTGGAGCTTTTCGGTTCGGTGAGTTTTCGGAGATGATGACTTCTATCTTCGGGCCTCCTCAGCCGCGCTACTATTAGTCAGGTGGTGCTCTTTCTTGTGTATATTTGTAGATAGTTTTTGTTTATGTTCATGGTTGGGAGGATGGGTGGTGTATTGGTCGTTTGATGTTATGTGTCGGGTTGTGCTAGTTTGGTGGTGTTATAAAAAAAAACATTTGGGGTTTGAGTGCTTAAACTCTTGGTGATGTTTGAAGGTTTTTGCGATCAAGTCCTTTCAAAACCATACATTGGGGCCAATGTATCCTAAGTGTGGGGATGAGAGAAAATTTTTAAATTTTGAGAAAAATTTAAAATTTTTGTGGAATCAAGTGAAAACATCTAAATTTGAACACTTAAATATTAATAACTGAGTGATACACCGGCAACCCCGTTTTCCCTCGTTCTTTCTTGGTGAGAGTTGAGCCATTTGTTGAAATGATTAGATTATATCTTTCTTGGTGAGAGTGGCAACGGGTGGGGGTATTTTAGAACTTGTGCTTGAATGTGGTTTAAGGCCTTAGCTTAATATGCATGTGAAGAGGATAAGGGCATTTAGGTAGCCTCGTCTTGGTGAGTGTGAGTGTGGGATTGGGGGGGGGGGGGTTGGACCTCATAAATTACATATATGAGCTTGGTAGTGAGAGGGGCGGGGGTTTGGACTTTAGTAGCCCATTTGAGCTTGAAGCCGATCATTTGGAACCCATGCCTAGTCTTTTCAAAAATTAGCCCTTATTCAATTCAGTCTTGTAGTTTATATATATTGTTTATTATGATTGTTTGCATAGTTACTTGTTTGAGTTAAAAAAAAACAGAGAAAAAGCAATGAAAAATGAAGAGAAAAGATGAAATAGATAGTTGGTATATAGTTGTTTTATGTTATGATTAGTTAGAAATAAAGACCGAGTTGAATCATTAGCTACTTATATATATATATATATATATTATATTTCCATTCCTGCCCATTTGCCTAGCCACATTACAACCTCTAAGTCCCTTTGATTCATGTGCATGTTTAGGAAGTATTGAGGCGAAGGACCGATTTAACTACAAGCTTATTGTTGTACAACCTCCTGTTTGTTTTGAGTGTGTTCTGGCTCATCAATGCTAGTTATTAGTTGTCGCCGAGAGGAGAGTCATTGTGAGGGGTGTGCTGCTCGGGGTTTAAGAACGAGTTAGTAAAATGAGGGCATTTGTTCGCTTGATTTATGTTGATCGCTTGTGCACTTGAAAATGGTTTTTGATGTGTTGCTTCGGGGCAAGCAACAATTAAGTGTGGGAATGTGACGGATGGTCTGTTGGACACCCTTAAATATTATAAATTAATATCAACATCATACGCTTAAATCAGTGTAATTGTTAGAATGAGATAACTACTGTATGTTTGGCGTTTCAGGTGAAAAGGGGGACCTAATATGTGATGTTGCTGCGCTTGGAGAAGGAATTGCATCACGCGGGATCGAGATGGAGTGTTGCACATTTAACATGCAACAAAGGAGAAATATACAGCAAGGGCCGTAGCCTACAGCCCTGAGTTTCAAAAACTGAGGCCGTAAGGCAAATCCTGATGAGCGTAGGATTCCCAGACAGGGCCGTAAGCTACGGCCCTGGCCGTAGCTTACGGCTCGGAGTTCCGAAAAATGTGTAACTGCTCTTTAATTCCAGTTTTTGGGGTGACTTTTGGGATATCTCATCATTGGGGACGTTTCTCTGGAGTTTTTGGCGAATTTTAGCTTGAAGTGATTGGGAACAATTCAAAACATTTCGGTTTGTATTTTGATTCGTATGAACTTTGATTTTGTTGGGATGATGATTCACCAAGTAATGTCCAGCTAAACTTTCGGTGATCATCTTAGGTGAAGGTTTCTTTATGACTTTTGTGTGTTGAATCTTATTCCTAGAAAATGAACTTGGTTTATTTGCTATGTTTATTATGGTGCATGAATGGTTGATTGTAAATTGTTAATTGATATTTTGATCTTAGTCTAAACCGTACGTTCTTGGTGTCGTTGACAATCGAGATATCATGGGAGGGGTTAGGGTTAGATATTGGTTGATTGGTCATCGGGTAACAACCTCGCATAAATATAATCCGAGTACTTCGTTCCCTTTATCACAGCAACCGTTTATGCATGAGTTATGTCTATGTAACTCTTTCTAGTTGGATTATGCACAATTGTTAATGGAAACCGGAACCTAAGATGGTCATTTTCTCCTTAATCTGTTAAACAACCAATTTTGATTTGCAATTAGTTAGTAATTTAGTTTTAAAAATCAAACAATCGAAATCACTGAAATTATTTTTCTGCAATTAGTTTAATTTAGTTATTTTAAAGGCTACATAGTAAACACATTTCCCACAAACTCCCAGAGTTTGATACCCACTTACCGCTAGCTAATTAGTTGTAATTGGATTAAATTTACGTGAGACTTCGACATCACGTCACCCGGTCATATCTGAATGTTCTAAAGCGAAAATGTCGGCATTTCTCTTCAACAACTGCTTTAAGCTGTTCTTGATATCAGGGGACAGGCTATCCCCAATCGTAACCGTTTGCTCGAGATGCCGCATGCTTAACACCCATCGTTCTGGACCAATAACACCGCTAGGTCCCTGGCGGCATCTCTTGGTGTCTAACACTTCACATACTTTGTCCTGATGGACCGTCATGATTCCTCAAGGCGTTGGAAATTTCATAAACCCTCTTGCTGTCGATATGACTGCGTTAACTTTCCCAAGGTGTACCTTCCAATGATGACATTGTGATAAGAGTCGGCCCGTACGACTAGGAAAGTGAGGAGTATGGTTCTTCCACGAGGACCTGATCCAAATGTCACCGGGAAAGTGATTTGACCGACTGGGTCAACCTTCTCCCCCATGAAGCCTTTAATTAGGGCATGCACCGTTTCGAGTAGTTTTTTGTCTTCTGGTTGCATCCTATTGAAACAATGTTCGTATATTATGTCTTCAGAACTGCCGGTGTCGACCAAAATCCTTATCATATTATAATCACCCACTACCGCGGATATGATGAGAGGATTAGTGGTGAGGCTTAGATCCTCTACCCGTGGTTCGACCGTCATTGTCGCTGACATCCAGGGCTCGAGTGTAGAAAAAACTCCGCTTAACCCCTTTTCCCTTGTCGACGGAGAACATATTAAGCTCTCGCTGCCTTTTGCCCACTCCCTTTTCTGCATCTTCCTTATTGAGGGTTGGGCCTTGCTTTATGTCTCGAACAAGGTGAGCCAACTTTCCCGTCTTCACGTAGTACTCGATTTGCTTCTTCAGCTGATAGCAATCGTTGGTGTCGTGCCCATTACCATTGTGGTATTCACAATATTTACTGGTGTCTTTTTGGGAATGTCTTTCAATGGTTTTGGAGGGTTGAGCTTCAAGTTTTCCGATGCAAGGATTTCAGCTGGTGTTTTGCTTAGATTGGGGTAGTCAGACCTGGGCCTGGAGGACGACTCGTTTCTTGAATAAGAACTCCTGGTCCTGTCATAACATGAGTCTAAACGATCATTTTTCTGGAATCTATCTCCTCTACCTTTGCCCTTTGAGTTCTGTTGATCCCTGTCATCTTGGCCCTTTAATGCTTCCTTTTTTCAGTTGGCAGCGTGACTGGCTGCCACCATTTTTCCTGCGTCACGTATACTTTGGCTATCGAAGGATTTCATCGATGGTACCGGGCACGCCGTCTCTCCCGTACAACGTTCTTATAACTCGTCGTCGTTGACCCCTGTAGGAAAGCACCACAAGCCAGATCGTTTGTTATACGGGATCGCCAAGCTTTCTTTGTTGAATCTAACGATGAAACTTTCCACCGTCTGATTATCTCGTCGGCATATATGGAGGAGTTCGTTTCGATCTTTGGTGTGCCGTCGCTGTTGACTGAATTGCAGCTGGAATTTGGATACTAGATCCTCAAAACTGTCTATCTCGCCTATAGGTAAGCCATCCCACCATACCCTTGCGGCCCCTACCAGTGTCTTAACAAACATCTTGCACCAAAGAGGCATGGGCCAGCAGGCTACTTCTCCTGCACTTTTAAACAAATTCAAGTGATCATTAGGATCGCTCAAACCGTCGTATTTGCCAACTGTCTGGGGCATCTTAGGTTTCTCCTTATTGGGGGCTCGACGATCCTTTTTGTGAACTTGGACTTGCAAGTAGCATCCACTGGCTTATATGGTCTGGTGAGTTCATCGTCTTCCCCGTCAATATTGTGCACCTGGTGATTTGTTCCATATGTATTTGCCCCTAGTGTCAACGGGGGTTGGGATGTTGTTGGCTTTCGGTTAAAACTTGGACCCTCGTTCGAAGAAAACTGAGGCCTCGAAGTGGTTCCCCTATCATACACAGGCTCCGCCATGGGCGGAGTATAACCATAAGTTTGCTGTGTTGCAGGGTAAGACCACCAAGGTGACGTGTAGGCTGCGTAGGACGGCTACTGTGCGTAACTTTGCGTCGTCATCTGAGGTGGATAGGTATGGTTGTTAGGTGGGGGGAAGTACCCATAGGTGGGCGCATAGTAGTATCCTGGGAATAAGTTTGATTCCCTGGTGTGACTGGGGCGTTCATGATCCCAGTCGGCATGATCACCGGCTGATGGGGTGGTGTGAACAATGCTGCTGTGAGTGCCGCCGAATATAACAGCGGCTTGGCATAGGTGAGAGGCGGTTGATAGTATTGAGTTATGCTCGTTGGTTGCCCTGTAATTACTGGGGCCACGGAAGTTATTATAGGTCCGATGCTGTGACACATTGTCTATGCAGTTGTGATTGATGCAGGTGTAAAGACGGTGGTCACTGCTGAAGTTACAGCCATCTGTCGTACCGTTACGAGGAGTAGGACCGGGGATCTATCTCTGTCATTCCGCTAACAGTGGTGGAACGCCTTGAGTACCCCGGAGGGGCTTCTGCCTCAAATTCTTGGTTCAGAGATCTGGTTATCGTCGGTGAAGCCGGGACAGTAGCAGCTGTAGAACTTGTGGTTAACATTGGGCTGTTAGTTATTATTACTTGATTTAGAGCTTCTGACGTGCTTTATCACCCGCCATTAGATCTACGTTGTGGTTGAATTGCCGTTGGGTCCCACGGATCGCCAATGAAGAAACACTGACCTGACGGTAAGGCTCCGACTAAAACTCCAACGATGGATGATCCGAATGACTGGCTACAAAACAGAAACACCGTTAAGACCTCGTTACAGGAATGAGGTTATTCCTGTAACCACCATCCAGCGTGAGAATAAGTCTCAGTAATGGGAGTAAATAAAGTAAGAGAGAAGATAGTATATGTGAATGAATCATACCTTGATGTTTTACCTCTATTTATAGTTTACGAAATAGGGTTTCCCCCTAGTTAGGAGATAATCCGACAAGTTATGGATTTGCATGATCTTCCCAAATATTGAAGATTCGGTTACCACAAGAATGGAACATTCTAGAATAAACATGATTATTTATAATAAGATAAAGGAGATGACCTGGTCCGGTTAGCCCGTCCAGGTTATACCTCGTCAATTATCTTTGAAGTTAATTTGTATTCATTGAGATTCAATTCCTTTAAAACGTTCCAATTCTTTCACAAACATTCTGTGAACCAAAGACACCTTAATTTCATAACATGCAACATCCCACTTTCTTCTCTCGGGTATTTTAACAAACATGTTATATACAAATCTTAAAAACTTTATCCCTTAATAAAAGAACATAAATGAAACTATAAAATCTGTAAACAAAAAAACCTTGAAATATTGTGTATTTTAACAAATTCACCCAAAATACTGTTCAACCTCTTTATAAGAATAAATGAACCTATAAAATCTAACTAGAAATTTAAAAGCTGGATATAGTACTAGAAAATCGAATATTAATAACGAATTTATGGATGTAATTAAAATTTTTGGCCCATTTTTTTTCCATTTGTGTGTACCTATCTTTATATCAAAATAAAACATGTGTAAAATTTGGTTTGAATTCCGATTCGTATCAAATTGAAAACCATAAGTTCATGTTTGATTCGAATTCGATTACTTGACTCAATTCGAATCGAATCTTTAAAAACCAAATTCGTACCTTCATAATCAAATCGAATGAGTCAACATTTCAAAAAAAAAAAAATCAAATCTTACCCTACCGCTCTCATGTATAAACAAATGTTTAGATGGCATTGCCAAACCTAAACACATGTTGAAAAGATTAAACGATTAATTTGACAAGGAAAATTAATTGAAATAATATATTATTTTATTATACATTTTTCTAGGTAGGTGCCAATAATATAACCAATAATGATATTTCAAGTGTCTTTTGTGGTCAAGTTCCAATAATGATATTTCAAGTGTCTTTTGTGGTCAAGTACAATACGCATTAAAGACTTGTACATCCTTTATCACATGAAAATGATATATTTTAATATTTTGTGTAAAATATGTTTATTTAATTATTAATAAGAAATTCTAAATAATTATTATTATTATTATTATTATTATATATATATACAAAAGCAAATCGCCAACCATACTCAAATCTCATTCGCTTAAAATGGTTGCGGTCCTTCTAATTCGTGGTGGCTGTCAGCAGTTTTTTACGTTAAATATGTGTTTATCCGTTGGTTCAATTACTCACTTGACCAAGAAATAAATAGAAGTTTATGGTGGTGGAGTGATATGTACATCCTTCTTAAATTCCAATAACCTAGGTTCAATACTTGTCGGGCGAGTTTTTGTCCTTTTTTCTGCCTTCTTTGGTTTTTTAGCTTTTATTTTATGTTTGACAATTTGTTAACGTCATTTTTATCGTTGCGCTTTTTGTTCCTTTATGTTACGAAATGAGGGTGCCAAATCTATTACAAATTGATTCGTTCCCCTTGTGAAGCAAGGAGTCAAATACTAGTCACATACAAAACCATAACTAGTAATTCTTAATTATTAGAGAAGGCTAAATTTTCATCAATAATATATATATATATGTGTGTGTGTGTTTTTTTAATTTTACTAGTTAGATATCTAAGTGCATCTCTATATAATACAAAATAAAAAGCATGTGATACAGAAGAAACTTTAACAATTTAAAATATATTAAATAGTTGCAAGTTGAACCTTTTTAAATATATTTTTAAGCTTTCAAACGCTTGTTGTCATGAAAAAACAAATTTATTTAATAATCATCAAAACAATGACGTGTATAATAAAAAAAATCATAAGATGATATCAATCGAAAATGACATTCTCCAAATAATACGTTTTGCTCTATTAATTAATTTATTTTACTTAGAAATTCTTTTTTTTAAATATATTTAATATGCAATTCTATGTGTTGTAGAAACGTTTAATATCACTATAACCATAACAACAATCAACAAATCATCACAATCAGAAATTAGATACAATAGAAACCATAAGACTCAAATACTATAGAATGCATTAGACTCAAGCCCCGAAAAGTAAGTCTAATACTGGTGGCAATACTAGGCTACAACCCATGGCCCGTGGGGAATCTAGTCAGCCAAGTGGATCCATACGAAGTTGTGACACAAAGCGAATAAACACATAGATACAATATATGCAACGATACGTACTTGAAATAATAGAAAAATGAACGCGATACACATAGTGACACATTAACCTTCCATGTTATTTAATTAAATAGAAAAAAAAAACATTACACGTGATACACCCTAAAAATACCTAATGACTAAAAATGGAAGAATAATAGATCTACTCACTGGTTGTGAAGAAACGATTCACGAGAATACATCGCACGGAAATGAACGGTTTATATCTTAATAATAACCGCAATGTAAACTAAACGAAAGGGCAACATATATATTTTTAGGAAATTGGGTTCTTTTATTTGAGACTTAAATGATTATTCAATATAATAGATAAATCAATATTTATATAGATAGTGATGATGATAATAACAATTTAATATGTTATCATAATCTTGCTACAAATTTTGATTAATTAAAAAAACTATGTAAAAAATAATGTATTAGTTTTATGATTATCACATGTTTTAATTTAAAATAATTAATTTTATAAATGAAATTTTATTTATTCAACACTTTTATAAATCCTTAAATAAAATGATTATCTAAAATTATAGAATTATTATATAAAGTTCCCAATACAATTATATAATCTATAAAAACCAGTAAAAATATTTATGGAATTTATTTGTGAAAATCTTGTATTTTTAAATAATTAAAACATGTATAATTCCAAATTAAAATCATGAATTCTCAAAATTAAGGAAAAATTATATAAATATTTCCTAATGTTCAAATAATCTAAAATAATCTATACAAATATTTATTGATTTTTTTGAGATTATTTTGTATTTTTATTTGATTATCTATTGATTAAAACGTAAATAATTCACCAAAAATCTAATTGATGCCTAAAATTCCTCAAAACATACTAATATGATATATAACAATATTCTACTTTCAGTTTCATCAAAACACATTCTAAACCTAAAAGCCCCAAATTCTATGTATTAAGAACCCTAATTCCAACTAAAATTAAATTCGAGTCTAATTGCACTTCTATCACAAAAATGGATAGTAGAGGTTTGAAGAGCTCGAGAAATAGATAATATTAGGCTTTGGAATCACTTGATTAAGAAAAGAATTGAAGGAGAAATCGTCACATGAAGTTATAAGCACTAGATTGTTCTTGTCCAAAATTCGCGAGTTGTGATGATGTTGAACGTGCTTTGATGATGGGGAATAATAAGAAATGCTCCTAGAAGTTGTTTGGTATCAATTCTTTGGCTGAAAGTTAACGAATTGGTCACAACCCAACTTTTATTCTTGAAAATGATAAAGATGATCTAATGGTGATTTAATTTTGGTCATAAAGAATGATTTAAGAGGCTATATGAATCGTTTTGATGGTATGGAATCACCCCAAACTTAATTACGAATCAAATGCAAGTTGAACGGAGTCAAACGGTCAAGAAATGACAGAGAATGAAACGGATTTTTGTTGGGATCAAACTTCGGTCGCACGAGGTAGTGAGATGAAGTGGAGAAGTGCATGTTTGTTGTTTCGGAGTTGTGTTTTAAAGATTGGGAGCCAGACATCTACACAAGACATTTTGTATTGCAGATGGTTGTTGTGTTAGAGGTTTAAGCAGAGGGCTCGGGTTCGAGTCCTGGCTAGTCCGTGTCTTTTTTGTTTTTCTAAACAAACATCGATGGGTTCTATTTAAAGGAAAGAAGGTCCGGGTTTCGTCACAAAGTGATGTTGTGGTCCAGTAGTGTTGTGTGGTTAGGAATGGCAATGGGCCGGGTATTGGTAATCCCAGACCCGTACCGGTTGTAATTCTTTATCTCATACCCGACCCGTTACCCGTCGGGTATCGGGCATACCTGCGGGTATCGGGTACACCCGTTAATTCCTTAAAAATACCCGTTGGAACAAATGTGCAAGTTTTACTTTGATGTTTATATAATTTACTATTTTAATGACTATAACAAATGAAAATATGATTAATAACTTACATATTATATTCAGACCACATATACCAAACTCAAAACGATTTACTTAATTAAGTAATTGTACCAGGACCACCTAATTGCATAAATATCCATATAATAAAGGGTGATAGCTTCCATATCCAATATACATGCTCAAAATAAGGTATTTTTTCACTAAGCAACTACCAAATACATATCCAAATATGACTAGAAGACTAGACCCTCTAACTATAGAGAAGTTAATAAGTACATATACTAAGTTTATATATATGGCAATTTATAATATGATACTTTCGGGTAAATGGGCCGGGTATCGGGCGGGTATCACTAAATCCCATACCCGTACCCGAATTTTTTCTTTTTAAGCCCATACCCGGCCCATGCCCATTGGGCTTCGGGTATACCCGACCCGTATGTTTCGGGTATACGTGCGAGCTTGGACTTTTTTACTATCCCTATGTGTGGTGCGTTAAATGTGTCCTCGGGTGGACACCTGGTTTCAAAACTCGGCTCCATCCGGTTTTCATATATATTTTCTTAAATGTTTCCATTAGTTGCACATAGGCCCCTGAACTTCCTTAACTTTGCTAACCTACTTTAACTCTCTGGCACTAACCAGTTAGTCTATTTTTTCATTTTAAAGTTTCTATTGATTACAAAACAACCCCTATACTTATAACTTTATTTAACCAACTGCATTATCACCAGTAATGTATCTTTTACATAATTCCAACCAAACTAACGAAGCTAACTTATATTACCAACGTTTTTAGTCCGATTGTAACCCAACGTGATACATGACGATGACTAAAAAATAAAATATTAAAATAAGCAAAATTCATAAAGTTTCTTATTTTTATTTATTTTTACAAAGGTCTGGTTTTATAATTTGAGTCGGGTTTCGATGATCCGTTTTTACGGATGTTATAGAAGATTGCATGAGGAAGCTCTCACCTCTGGTCAAAAAGGCTGGAAAAGGCATGACTCTGTTGCTCTTAAAAAGGCAAGAAAAGAAGAAATTGCCAAGGCAGTAGAAAAAGAAAAGAGGAGAGATACCAAGGAAGCTAACATGCAGATAACAGTGCAAGAGATCCTTGAAAGAAGAAACTTCAAGATAACCAAGGTTCTTCAACAAAGGTTCCAACAGAGGTTACTCAAAGCACTGCTGCACCTTTCCAAACTACTGCTACACCTATCACCACTCAAACCATTGTTCCTACCTCCACTACTCAAACCACTGCTTCCACTGTCAAAGCATCTGTTGCCACTACAAATGTGACAACAGAGGTTACAACCACTCAAATACCACCATCACCACCAACACACAATATCACTACCCCATAACCACCATAAAAAACATCCACACCTCAAACAGAAACCAGGAGAACTATATTCATTGTCCAAGATGATGATGAAAAAACTTCTGATGCATCTCCTATCCATACTACAACCACCATTTCATCTCAACCATCCACCACCACAACCACAACTCTCACTATCATATATCCATCCACAAATCTACCATCCACTGTTCTTGACCCATTGGAAATAGAAAATATATTAAAAGAGATACAATCTTTCTATTCACAACATCAGCCAACTTACCTTTCCATCCCCAGAAGATATCAGAAGCCCAAAAATGTACAAGAATACCTAGAGTTAAAACTTGTGCAGGCTCAAAAGATAGCTGCTTTTAAAAGCAAGGGAAAAGTGATAAGGAGGCACAACAAATAATGTCTGTAGAATTCACCAAATTGAATAGACTTGAAGATTTTGCTAAAGATGTTAGTCAAAAGGCATTTCATGGACGAGTTATCAACCATAAC
Source organism: Scalesia atractyloides (assembly GCA_947069175.1). NCBI lineage: Eukaryota > Viridiplantae > Streptophyta > Magnoliopsida > Asterales > Asteraceae > Scalesia > Scalesia atractyloides. The sequence continues at coordinate 67,663,450 of CAMTDV010000004.1, read as the reverse complement.
CTCAAAAAGGAACTAACATGAAGACTATCCGGATTGTATCATGAAGAATAGGGCATAAAGAGCTTCAAAAGCTCAATTATCTGGTCGGTCTGTTGAAGCCCTTCTGGAAGAAATTGCCAGGATTGAGATGCTAAATCTCAATCCAGATATCAAGCCCACTCTTCCCAACTAGGCTACCAGAAGAAAACATGTTGGCCAAAAAGCAGTTGAACTCACAAGAATGAAAGAAGAGATAGTTGTTGCCAAATATGGTACAATGCAATTTATGGCTAGGTGGGATGAGCAAAAAATCAGGGAAACTTACAAGAAACTAGAAGCTTTTAGAGCCAAAGATCCATCAGTTCCTAAAAAGCCTAACTATAAAGACTTACCCATCAGTTCAAAGGCTATCACATCTGAACTTTCATCTGCAAGACATGCCTCTTCAATGGTAAGAAGCCATCTCAGAAGACAGAAGGATATGTCTGCAGAAGATGTGAAAAGATTTGAAGATGATATTATGAAGGAAGGTATCAAGAACATGATAATGTATGAACATCTTAATACCAATCAAGCAGATCTGTTAGGGCAAGTCTTGGGAATGCATATTCCCTCACCTCTTCCAATAACATCATTCCCAGTAACCCTTACTGCCTCTAAAATTCTAAAGTGGTCCTCAAAGAAAGCCAACCACGAATTGACAATAGTCAGGGAAAATGGGGAAGTGACAAAGACTTCAATGAACAGTGTGATGCGTTTAAAAATTGAAGATTTGCAAGATCTGATGAATCTTCCACTCGAAAGGGATGTTAATGATATGCTACCTCAAAGATTTGAAAGGAAATTTAAAGCCCAAGTCAAAAGCATGTTGAAGAAGAATAAAAGTTGATCTAATAAACATATGTTTTGACATCATCTGTTCTAGAGGGAGATTGTAACATCCGTCAAAAAACGGATTTACCAAACCCGCTCCGTTTATCAACCGAACAGTAATTTTTGGTTGCGAATTAAATGCCCAAAATAATTTTAAACGATCCGTAATCAATTATTATGCGGGAATATGTATTTAGTTTTTGAAAATCTATCAAAAATAACAAAATAAAAATGATTTACTCATGCCGGGGTTCGAACTCGGGTCTGTACCGGGTCAAACCAACGCTTAACTCACACACCGTAAACCACTCCGCCACTTTGATTTTCTGTTAATGAAGAGAATCAATTAATTCAAATATTCAAGTTAGGAAGTCAAATTCAGTGAATTGCCGCCCAAAAGAACTTCACGCGTAAACAGCCTGTAACTCTTTCCTTTTTTCACGAATCTTGATTGACCGGGACGCGTAATTGTGATTTCCTTTCCGTGTTTACGCCAATCATGAACCTACCTTTGGAACCGACTCGATTCGGTTCGGAAAACACCTATAAATAACCGACGTCCACAAGGTGTTTAAACCGCACAACTCATCTCATCACTCTCACACCTCTAAACCATACTCTCATCTCTCGCTCTCTGTTTTAACGCTAGTCGCCGGAAACACAAGAATCACTCGCCGGAAATTTTTATTACACTCGCCGGAAAACCGTATCAGTAATCTCCGAGGTTACTGAACCCACTAAACTTTCACCGAAGACACCCACAACCTTTGTAACCTTTCGGAAGACTCCCTTCTGCAAGAAACTTGTCGCCGGAAAAAGGTTTCTGTCGCCGGAGTTCTGCCGGAAAACAGAGTAAAACCAGTCGGTACATCTCACGCCTATTTCCTTCTCTTTTTACTTTTATCTCGTCTGTAATTGATCGTTAAACACTAAAAGAACATGAATTAACTTTTCGAGCCAGTCTGTCGTCACTTCCGGTTAAAACCGGTGAAGAAGACGAAGTTCAGTAATGGTTAAGTATATTTTAAATCAAGATAATTACCGGGTTAGACACACAGTCCAGCGGTGGACTGTGTGCACTTTTAAAGCTATGGTCACGAGTTCGAGTATTGTCCCACACACGCCGCCTCGATAAAAATCCTTTTTTTAACAAACTGAACCGGAGTCGCCTGGAGTATATGTTAAGTATATTGATAACCGAGTTATAACCAAGTGTGACACACAGTCCAGCGGTGGAGTGTGTGTCCGCTAACCCACAGGTCCCGGGTTCGAGACCTGTGGAGCGCACCGGTTATTGAGATTTAATTCGTTTTTAATAATAAAGGATTTCTGTTAATTCTAATTAATATATATATATAATTAAAATCGGATATATAACGGGTTAGACACGTAGCTCAGTTGGTAGAGCTGCGTGCACGCGTACGGGAGGTCTCGGGTTCGAGCCTCACCCGGCGCACAACAACATGCCATTAAACCGGTCAACGCTGGTCAAAGTTACTGTAGCAATAAAATAAAATATTTTTTTTATTATTTTTATTTAATTATTTTAATTAAAAATCAATTATAAATACTTAAAAATAACATTTTTAAGGTTAGAAAATAGCCTCAAACTCACAAAAATACACCCAACAATCCTACTAAAATAGATTCATAAAACCCGTTTACTTACCGAACCGTAATGCGATTTATCTAGGTTAATTTCACTCGTGGTTAACACCATTTCGCGTACATCCAACCTCATCAACCGAACGCACCCAATGTGAGTGAATTCTTACAAACTCCCCTTTTTATTCATGTTTTGGGGTGTATCATGTGTCGCTTAAACTAATTTCTTTTATGCAAATTCGTGCTATACCATTATGTGAACTAAATTAGAATGTAACTATTGTTTGGTTGTGATGTATTTCATATTGTCAAAGTTGTATACAAATTATTTAGGCCCATCAGTTCGTAAGAACAACGCGTGCCTCAAAACTCATTTATTAGGCCCATCAGTTCCTCGTGTGAGACGAGAACAACGCGTGCCTCAAAACTCATTTATTAGGCCCATCAGTTCCTCGTGTGAGACGAGAACAACGCGTGCCTCAAAACTCATTCATTAGGCCCATCAGTTCCTCGTGAGAAACGAGTCGAACAACGCGTGCCTCAAAACAATCATTTGGTGTTTATATGTTCAATATTCAATATTATGTGTTGTGTGAATAAATTTACATCTACATTTACTCATATGAGGTATGCACATTATTTATAATCAATTGGATAAACTCGTTCAAATGTTTTTCCATAGGATTCACTCGCCAACATTATGTTGATCCAAAAACCTTTTTACACATGATACAGGTGGACAGGTTGAAGCAAGGAAAACATAGGATATGCCTTAGAAGAGAACCAAGAAGCTTAGACTGATAGTTAGAAGATGTTGTATAATTTATTTCCATTAAATTGTATTAATGAATATGAAACATATAATAAATGTCATGAGCTTTGATGATAACCCAATTATGCCCCGATCACCTTTTCCGCTGCGGGTCGGGGTGTGACAGATTGGTATCAGAGCCATGACTATAGGGATATAGGATAGGTTATTAGACCCTTAGAACCTATACTATAGTCCGCCTAAATTTTAATTGATTAGGTGGTTACATACAAACTTGTGATATTTATTTGTTTCATATTTGTTTACATTTCAGTCAAACATACATGCTCATTCATTATACATATATACATATATCGATGTTCATGTATTCAATTTATTTTCATACTCTCAGTATCCAAAGATTTTATGCAATTTTCAAATCTCATCAAAGTAAGTTCTGCGACGGGCATGTAGTAACTGGAAGGGTACAAGTACCGGTAGTCGGAACGTCCTGTCTAGGTTGGCATTCGTATAAATCCAAAATAACGGACCAGTTTGCCTACCTGGGGACTAACGATGAGAGTACGACGGACCTATTAGGCCAAAGCATGCCACACCAAACGTCGTTCGAATTAACCTCACTTTGAGATGTCACCGTGTCTACACCTGGACACATTCCGAATATCACACGTTGTATACATATTTCTCGATTTTCTCCAGGTTTTGTGTACGCAATCAGGTAGAAACCGTGCGAACCATATGAAAAACCGGTATTCATGGGGGCCCACATGATTACACAGGTAAAGTATGGCGGCATGACGGGCCTAACAGCGAGCAAAGCCCAAGACATCCTATGGATGTAGTAGAGTTAATTTTTCTATAATTATGAACGTTCAATCCCAAACACGACCCACGATCCCAAAGGCATTCAACTCATACTCTTGACATGTATTCCTTGTAGATGTCTTCTAGCCTCGCTCGTAGGAAATTGAGAGCAGGAAAAGCCCGTGAACGCATGGCTACCCAAATCGCTCAGCAAATGGCGACCGTAATACCCAACATCGTAGTTCAAGTTCAACAAGCCCTTACCGCTAATTCCGTTAACCCAACCCAACAAGAAGATCAAAACACTATCAATCCTTCAGTCACTAAATGCACCTACAAACACTTCAAATCCTGCGATCCTCCAAAATACGAAGGTACTGAAGGTGTCACCGCTCTCCTCCATTGGTTCGAAGAAATGGAGAACACTTTTCTAAATTGCGATTGCCCCGATGATCGCAAAGTGCGTTATGCTACCGGTCGCTTACTTGGAACGGCACTCACATGGTGGAATACAGAAAAGACCAAACGTGGTGTTGGAGAAACTATGACCTTGGCTTGGGAAGAGTTGAAGGGAATCATGACAAGACGGTTTTGCCCAAGAAGTGAAATCAAGAAATTGGAGGATGAGTTTCATGCTTTAAAACAAAAGGAAGGCGACCACACCACATACAACAAGAGATTCCTTGAGTTAAATCAAATGGTTCCCAACTTGTTTACTCCCCTCTACCGTTTGATCGAGCACTACATTCGTGGTCTTCCATCAAAGATTCAAGACTCTATAATAAGTACCTCGCCTGCAACTTTGGAAGCAGCAATGGAGCTAGCAACCGCGCTCACTGAGAACCGAATCCGAAACAAAGACTTCAAGGAGGAGAAGAAGAAGGATAAAGCATCAACCGAAACCTCAAACCACACCCGAACCGAATCCTTTGCACCACCTACTTCTAAGAGAAAACGTGATGGGCAAATCTTCGCCGTCACCCAACGTAACCAACCAGCTTCACAAGTTGTACCTCCTCAAACTATCCCAAACGCTCAAGTAGCACCCAACTCAACTTACCCAAACAAGAAACCTTACATTGGACCTCACCCTCAATGCAACACCTGTTTCTATCACCATCCATCTACCTTACCCTGTCGACTATGGTGCGAATTGTGGACGCTACGGTCATTTGAGCAACGTTTGCCGCACCCCTCAAAACCAAACCTCAACCCCTACTCAACCCATGATCCAAACATATCAACAACCTCAATACCCCATGTACCCATATGTTCGAGCTTGTTTCAATTGTGGCGACCCTACCCATTTTAGAAACACGTGCCCTCGTTTGGTTAACATCATAAATGCCCAAGCTCAAGCAAACCCAGTTAACCAAGCAAACCAAGCAAACCCAGCTCCACCACCAGCAAGAGGAAGAGTTTATAACATCAACGCCAATCCTGTTGAAGATGTTAACGGTCCAAACCAACCACTTAACTAGCCTTCTCTCACCAAGAATCAAGATTCAACTCTAATCACTTAGTTTTGATGTTTTTCTTTATGTTATCTCAATTTTCACGTATCTCAATTGGAATTTTATCCAAGAATTTTAATGCAAATTACTAGTTCAGTTGGTTTTATACTCATTGATTTAATATTCATATCATCATACTTCACGACATATCTCAGAAGTTGAGTTGTGTCTCACATGCAATACATTTCATTTCATTTTACATTTCAATACGCTCGGCTCCGTTTGATTGAGCCTTGAGCTCACAGATCAATTTACATTTCCAGTTCATGCAATACGTTCGGCTCCGTTTGATTGAGCCTTGAACGCACATACATTTTCATTATCAGTATCTTGTGGTTGTGGTGTTTGTTGTAGAGTCGCATAGAACTAATCATAACTGGCGGATGAAGCCAATGAGAATTTGACAAGAATACGGTGGATACGCCGCTGGTACTTCCTATATATAAGTATTCTTGTCAAAGGATCAGAGGCATTATCAGGCGGTTATGAGAAGTTCCATGTAGGATTTACTATTGCCTTGGTTGAAATTGTGTTACATTTATATCATCTCACTATTTAAAGAAATTGGATTGTGATCCATTTCTATATAGACTAACCTCTCCATCATAACAAATGAGAGAGGAACCATCATCATTCAAACATATACGCTATCAGAATGTGGATACAATTGTTAGTTGTTGTGTTTATTTGTGTAGAATTTCTGCCTTAGGAAATAACCCTAAGCATATTCAAACTCTTATGCATGTTATCATTTTAGCGAATCATTCCTGCTTAACAATACCTATACAGTAGGCAACAAAAAGCGATTCCTGTATTAGGATACTTAACCTTTACAAGGAACGTTACCGCCTCAAACAAAAACTTAAACCCTTATTTCTTCTAAGTATGTAACAGTCAAAACTAAACACCATCATTCTTTTAGTCAATTATATCCCTGTTTAAATTTCGGGACGAAATTTCTAAAAGCAGGGGATACTGTAACATCCGTCAAAAAACGGATTTACCAAACCCGCTCCGTTTATCAACCGAACAGTCAGTCAAATTTTTGGTTGCGAATTAAATGCCCAAAATAATTTTAAACGATCCGTAATCAATTATTATGCGGGAATATGTATTTAGTTTTTGAAAATCTATCAAAAATAACAAAATAAAAATGATTTACTCATGCCGGGGTTCGAACTCGGGTCTGTACCGGGTCAAACCAACGCTTAACTCCACACACCGTAAACCACTCCGCCACTTTGATTTTCTGTTAATGAAGAGAATCAATTAATTCAAATATTCAAGTTAGGAAGTCAAATTCAGTGAATTGCCGCCCAAAAGAACTTCACGCGTAAACAGCCTGTAACTCTTTCCTTTTTTCACGAATCTTGATTGACCGGGACGCGTAATTGTGATTTCCTTTCCGTGTTTACGCCAATCATGAACCTACCTTTGGAACCGACTCGATTCGGTTCGGAAAACACCTATAAATAACCGACGTCCACAAGGTGTTTAAACCGCACAACTCATCTCATCACTCTCACACCTCTAAACCATACTCTCATCTCTCGCTCTCTGTTTTAACGCTAGTCGCCGGAAACACAAGAATCACTCGCCGGAAATTTTTATTACACTCGCCGGAAAACCGTATCAGTAATCTCCGAGGTTACTGAACCCACTAAACTTTCACCGAAGACACCCACAACCTTTGTAACCTTTCGGAAGACTCCCTTCTGCAAGAAACTTGTCGCCGGAAAAAGGTTTCTGTCGCCGGAGTTCTGCCGGAAAACAGAGTAAAACCAGTCGGTACATCTCACGCCTATTTCCTTCTCTTTTTACTTTTATCTCGTCTGTAATTGATCGTTAAACACTAAAAGAACATGAATTAACTTTTCGAGCCAGTCTGTCGTCACTTCCGGTTAAAACCGGTGAAGAAGACGAAGTTCAGTAATGGTTAAGTATATTTTAAATCAAGATAATTACCGGGTTAGACACACAGTCCAGCGGTGGACTGTGTGCACTTTTAAAGCTATGGTCACGAGTTCGAGTATTGTCCCACACACGCCGCCTCGATAAAAATCCTTTTTTTAACAAACTGAACCGGAGTCGCCTGGAGTATATGTTAAGTATATTGATAACCGAGTTATAACCAAGTGTGACACACAGTCCAGCGGTGGAGTGTGTGTCCGCTAACCCACAGGTCCCGGGTTCGAGACCTGTGGAGCGCACCGGTTATTGAGATTTAATTCGTTTTTAATAATAAAGGATTTCTGTTAATTCTAATTAATATATATATATAATTAAAATCGGATATATAACGGGTTAGACACGTAGCTCAGTTGGTAGAGCTGCGTGCACGCGTACGGGAGGTCTCGGGTTCGAGCCTCACCCGGCGCACAACAACATGCCATTAAACCGGTCAACGCTGGTCAAAGTTACTGTAGCAATAAAATAAAATATTTTTTTTATTATTTTTATTTAATTATTTTAATTAAAAATCAATTATAAATACTTAAAAATAACATTTTTAAGGTTAGAAAATAGCCTCAAACTCACAAAAATACACCCAACAATCCTACTAAAATAGATTCATAAAACCCGTTTACTTACCGAACCGTAATGCGATTTATCTAGGTTAATTTCACTCGTGGTTAACACCATTTCGCGTACATCCAACCTCATCAACCGAACGCACCCAATGTGAGTGAATTCTTACAAACTCCCCTTTTTATTCATGTTTTGGGGTGTATCATGTGTCGCTTAAACTAATTTCTTTTATGCAAATTCGTGCTATACCATTATGTGAACTAAATTAGAATGTAACTATTGTTTGGTTGTGATGTATTTCATATTGTCAAAGTTGTATACAAATTATTTAGGCCCATCAGTTCGTAAGAACAACGCGTGCCTCAAAACTCATTTATTAGGCCCATCAGTTCCTCGTGTGAGACGAGAACAACGCGTGCCTCAAAACTCATTTATTAGGCCCATCAGTTCCTCGTGTGAGACGAGAACAACGCGTGCCTCAAAACTCATTCATTAGGCCCATCAGTTCCTCGTGAGAAACGAGTCGAACAACGCGTGCCTCAAAACAATCATTTGGTGTTTATATGTTCAATATTCAATATTATGTGTTGTGTGAATAAATTTACATCTACATTTACTCATATGAGGTATGCACATTATTTATAATCAATTGGATAAACTCGTTCAAATGTTTTTCCATAGGATTCACTCGCCAACATTATGTTGATCCAAAAACCTTTTTACACATGATACAGGTGGACAGGTTGAAGCAAGGAAAACATAGGATATGCCTTAGAAGAGAACCAAGAAGCTTAGACTGATAGTTAGAAGATGTTGTATAATTTATTTCCATTAAATTGTATTAATGAATATGAAACATATAATAAATGTCATGAGCTTTGATGATAACCCAATTATGCCCCGATCACCTTTTCCGCTGCGGGTCGGGGTGTGACAGAGATTGTTGAATCTACAAAAGAATAGTTGATATCCAAAAGTCAAAACATGATCCACTAATCAAGAAATAAGAAAAAGATCGAACCAGTCTCTCCCCAAAGATATTGAATCTTGAACACCTAATCAGAATTTCTGTCCAAGAACAAAGCAAATATATGTTCAAGACTTGGAACCGCTATTCAAGAAAAACAACATCTATTGAAAGCTAAAGACTGTGGAAGACCAAAGCACTGATGAAGTTAGAGGTCTGTTTAAGAAGACCAAACATCTGTATGGCAAAACAGATGTCTGGACAACTAAAACAGATGATAGCGTAGACAGTGGTTTCCCATGTAACAATATTTATCTGGTAATAGTGTTCAGACTAGTTTAAACAGATGATAAGATTTGCACATATGTTTGTAACATCTGTGGAATCTTTTCTGTTAGGAATGTTAGTTGTCACCATCATGGTGATGTCAGCCAATCACTGAACAAAGCTTTCGTACTTAGTATAAATACATCACAAATGTTAATGATCTATTCATCACACACATCACCTTTTCTCTTGTACGAATTGATTTGTTACTTGATCGACTAAGGGGGAGTTTGTAGAGTCAATTGATTCGTAAAACATTTGAACCCTTTGAGATTAATGAAAAACAATCATTGATGATGACTTCCTGTTTGTGAATTGTATTGTGATAATCAATATTTGTTTGCAAATATAAAACTCAGATCTAACATTATCCAAATTTGTTAATTTCCCAAATAAACAAGGTAAATCCTCCTTACATCTTGTTACTTTGCGATCCTTCTAGTCGTTATCCCTCTTATGTGTCACACCCCAACCGATGGTAGAATCATCGGGGCGCGACACTAGGCGAATCAGATTGTTCAAAAGAAATTCCATAACAACTATTAGTGACAATATTCTAAAGGTCCGATTTCCCATACAATCAAACAATATTTCATAACAATTATTACAAAGCATATAATCCCTTAAACAAAACCAATCCGACAACCTAGATTTCTATTATGCGTTTCGAAAGATACGCCCTAAGTCCATTGCAGCGAAGATCATCAACGTGTCACATACGTTAAAATAAGTCAATACAATAAAGTAAAGGTGAGCATACAGGTTTTGCATAAGTATAGTAGTAAAAGCGTTTAGCATACACCGCATGAACATACGTAAGAGATGTGAAGTATATAACATGCATTAATACGAGTAAACTAACAAACCGCGAGTGCGAGTCACGCGAACAAGTGTCCACGTACTAAAGAGAAAATAAATGAGAAATAAAAGTGCGAGCCTTAATAACCCCGGGCCTTCGGGTGGCGGGTCAACCTCTAGCAAGCTATCATGTTAAGGGTGGCATACAAGTCATCAAGCAAACATACAATTCATCGATTCACGTATAGTCATGTAAGGGCGGCTTGCGATAAAGCATTGAGAGTCGTGTGATGTGTTTTGATATAAGAACGTATGTAACACCCAAAAGTGCGTTAAAGCGAAAAGGGTTTAAGTATACTCATAGTTAGTGTTTAACAAGTAAACATGAGCTGCTTATAGATTGAAGGGAGTGCCGGGATCACCTGTAAGCGAATATAAGTGCATCAGTCTTCCAAGGTGCTGAAACGATCGAAATGCAAAGAGGTAGTAGACAACTTCGGGCGAAGTTGTAACAGATTTCAGTCAAGCAACAACTTCGGACGAAGTTGTACTTAACTTAGGTAAATAACCAACTTCGGGAGAAGTTGTGCTTTAACGTAGGTCACAACACAAGTTCGGGCGAAGTTGTACTTCTCCCTTTGGTCAGGTACAAGTTCGGGCAAAGTTGCACCAGTCAGGTGACAACTTCGAGCGAACTTGCCCTATTTGGTGCGAAGTTGTCTGTTTTGGTTCCAAAATCGTGTGTTTTCGCGTCGTTTATTGAGGAAATCGAGTGTCCATCCCTCCAACCTTGAGCTACTGAGCAAACTATAGGCTGGAGAGGTCTTTGAGAGCGAGTTTTAGCCATTTACAGGAACTTGGGCCAATCCGTGCGAACTTGTCAGTTCATACGAGTTAGTCCAATTCATACGAGGTGACTGTATCGTCCTTGTGCATCCGGATCTGGATTTCTGCTTGAAACAGACGAAATTTTGAATCCATTTCAAGTATCTTATTTCAAGTATCTCAGATGTAACCCTTAGTGAGTTGAAATCATCAAGATATCTAGCTTGGAAGGCCAAGGTTAAGTCCAATATACCCGTTTAAGTGTAGATCTAAGCTTAAATAAGAAGTTTTACAGAAAAATATGAAGATTTTCATAAACAGAGGAGTTTTGATGAAAACGAAGGTAATCCTTGTGTAAAATCATAGTGGAAAACATTGTGGTTTGCATAAAACGAGTGGATTCTTACTTGGAAGTAAAAGAAATTCGGTTTTGGGAGCTCTGGAGCGAATTTGCAGCAAGGAGAGCATGAATGGAGGTGCTGATATTTATAAGGTGAGCGAGAAACAAGGTGGCAGTGGTCAACTTCGGGCGAACTTGGCCAGTTCCCCTAGTTTTGAAGTAAGTTCAGGTGAACTTGCCCTTTGTTCTGCCCTGGTCAACTTGGTGCGAAGTTGATGCCCAACTTCGTGCGAAGTTGTCCTGGTGGCTAAGTTTTGTTCGTCATTTGTTCGTGAAGTGTTCATTCGGTAATGCGGTTCGTATTAGTTAGTTACGTTAAGCGTTGTAATACCATAATAATGCGATAAAGCAAGTTACGTAAGCGTGCGAGCGTTTAGCGAGTGTTTAACCACATAACACACATAAACAAACACATCCAAATAATATAACTTAATTAACTGCGATGCAATGCGATGAGATAAGCGAGGTAGAAGGCCCGAGTGGTTTAACAAACACACTTGGCTCTTAATAGTAACATAGTTAGTTGTAGTTTGTGTGCGTTAGCGTTTGCGAAATATAAGCGTTTAAGTGTAGTAATGTTATTCTATGACAGAATATATATAGTTTAACATAAGTCTTCATTAATATCGAATCTTTGATTACAAGGCATCTACAAACAAGAAAGACGATAAGCAGAATGACTAAAAGTCGGGTTGTTACAGTCTCCCCTACTTTAGGGAATTTCGTCCCGAAATTCAGGTAGCAGTTGTAACGAAGAGATGTGGATATTTAGTTTTCATATCACATTCGAGTTCCCAAGTGAACTCGGCACCGTGTTTTCCTTCCCATCGGACTTTCACAATAGGAATGCGAGAGCATCGAAGTTTCTTGGTTTCTCAATGCATGATCTCAACTGGCTTTTCCACAAAGTGCAGAGTTTCATTTATTTGTAGATCTTCAAGTGGTACAAGAAGATTTTCTTATGCTAGACACGTTTTGAGGTTTGAGACGTGAAAAGTAGGATGTACGTTGTTGTGTTCTGCTGGTAGTTCGAGTCGGTAGGCCACTTTGCCAATTCTTTCCAGAATTTTAGAGGGACCCACGTATCGTGGCGCTAGTTTCCCTTTCCTTCAAAATCGGATCACTCCTTTCCAAGGTGAAACCTTTAAGATAACGTGATCTCCAACTTCGAATTGTAAGGGCTTGCGGCGTTTATCGGCATAACTATTTTGACGACTCCGAGCTTTCAAGAGATTGTCTCTAATTTGGAGAATCTTGTCTGTTGTTTCTTGTATTAACCCGGACCAGTGATCTGAGCGTCTACGATCTCATGCCATACAATAGGCGATCGACATTTTCTATCGTTTAGTGCCTCAAAAGGTGCCATTTCAATACTAGTATGATAACTGTTATTGTACAAAAATTCTGTTAAAGGTAAGTGCGTATCCCAATTACCACCAAAATCTATAATGCACGCACGAAGCATGTCTTCGAGGGTGCGGATCATGCGCTCAGTCTGACCATCGGTTTGCGGACGGAATGCGGTACTGAGATTTAGAGTAGTACCAAGAGCGGATTGAAAAGTCTCCCAGAGACGTGACGTAAAGTGGCATCATGGTCAGAGATGATGTCACGAGGCATCCCGTGTCGACAAATGACTTCATCGGTATAGATTCGTGTTAATCGTTCTAACTTATAGTCTTCTCGTATGGCAATAAAATGAGCAGATTTTGTAAGACGATCAACGATAACCCAAATGGTATCGTGACGAGATGGAGTGCGAGGGAGTTTTGTAACAAAATCCATAGCTATACTCTCCCATTTCCACATCGGGATATCGGGTTGTTCGAGTAAGCTAGAGGGTCGTTGATGTTCGGTTTTAACTTTTGCACGAGTTAAGCATTTCGAAACATACAGAGCAATATCCTTTTTCATGCCCGGCCACCAATACCTAGAACGAAAGTCCTGGTACATCTTGTCGGCACCGGGGTGAATGGAATATCGAGACTTATGGGCTTCAGTCATCAATAACTCTCGAAGATTATTGCGGCTAGGGATCCAAATGTGGTTCAAAAAATAATAGATTCCGTTCGACTTATTCTCCAGCTAGGGTTCGGCACCACATTTCATTTCCTTAAACAAGGTATTCTCAATGAAACATGCGTGCTGGGTTTCGCGAACAGGGTTTCGAGTTTATTCTGGGCTTGATTTTCATGAACGCTATACACATAGCTTTCGTCGACTGAGAGCATCGGCTACGACGTCTGCTTTGCCAGGATGGTAACGTATCTCACAATCATAGTCGTTTAGAAGTTCAACCCATCTGCGTTGGCGCATGTTTAGTTCTTTCTGGTTAAAGATGTGTTGTAAGCTCTTATGGTCGGTGAAGACCGTACACTTTGTACCATAAAGGTATTGTCGCCATATCTTTAACGCAAAAATGACCGCACCGAGTTCGAGATCGTGGGTTGTGTAGTTCTTCTCGTGGATTTTGAGTTATCGAGATGCATACGCGATAACCTTGTCTCGTTGCATGAGAACACAACAAAGACCTAGGTTAGAGGCATCGCAATAAACGAAAAAATCGTCATTTCCGTCAGGTAGAACGAGAGGCTTCCTCTTGTTTGGAACCCCAAACAAAAGGCTTATCCTTGTGAGTCAAAGAGGTAAGAGGTACGTCGATTTTAGAAAAATTGGCGATGAATCGATGGTAGTAACCCGCCAATCCAAGGAAAGAATGGATTTCGGATGGAGTTTTCGGTGTAATCCAACTCTTTACAGCTTCTATCTTTGCAGGGTCAACGTGAATTCCTTGATCATTGACAATGTGACTGAGGAATTGGACTTCCTTAAGCCAGAATTCACACTTGGAGAATTTGGCGTAAAGGCAATTTCCTTGAAGGAGTTCAAGAACTAAACAGAGATGTCGCGCGTGTTCAGCTCTCGACTTCGAGTAGATGAGAATATCATCGATGAAGACAATTACGAAACGATCCAAGAAAGCTTTGCACTGCGAGTGCGTGTTGTGAGTCCAAAAGGCATGACCACGAATTCAAAATGGCCATAGCAAGTACGAAAGGCTGTTTTCGGAACATCTTGCTCATGTACACGTAGTTGATGATATCCGGAACATAAATCAATCTTAGAAAAACAAGTAGCACCTTGGAGTTGATCAAACAAATCGTCGATTCGAGAAGAGGGTAACGGTTCTTAATGGTAAGCTTGTTAAGTTCCCTGTAATCGATGCACATTCAGAACAATCCATCCTTCTTTTCCACAAAAAGAACGGGTGCGCCCCAAGGAGAAGTGCTCATGCGTATGAAGCTTTTGTCAAGTAATTCTTGAAGCTGGCTTGATAGCTTGCGCATTTCTGATGGTGCGAGGCGATAGGGAGCTTTAGCGACAGGAGTTGCGCCAGGTACGAGATCAATACGAAATTCGACATCACGGGTAGGGGTAAACCGGGTAAATCATCGGGAAATACTTTAGGAAATTCACACAAAACAGGTACGTCCTTCAGGGTTTTCTTTTCACTTTCTGGATTTACAATGAGGGCTAGGAAAGCGATGTACTCCTTACACAAGTACTTACTCCCTTGAACACAAGACATAGCTTTAAACCCTTCGAGGGTAATTCGCCATAGAAATGTAATTGATCACCGTTCAGAGAGGGGAAAACGAATCATCTTATCGAAGCAAACAACTTCAGCACGATTCTCATGAAGAAAATATATGCCTACTATGACATCAAAGCTTCCTAACTTCATAGGTATGAGATCGATGTAGAAGATGTGATTGTTGAGATTAGAGTAGATCACGTAAGGTATTAACGCTAATCGTTCTTCCGATGGCGACTTCGACTTCGAAGGTCTTTGGGAGTTTAGCGCGTTTACATTTTAAAAGTTTTTCGAATTCTAACGATACAAAACAGTTATCGGCTCCAGTATCAAATAAGCAAGAAGCATAAATACCATTAACAAGGAACTTACCATTGATAACATTGTTGTCATTCTGAGCCTGGTGGTGATTGATGTTGAAAGCTCTTCCACGCACAGCCTGTTGTTGTTGCTGCTGTTGTGGCTGTTACTGAGGCTACTGCTGTGGTTCTTGTTTGACAGTACGGTGCGGGCAGACATTGCTGAAATGATTCGGATCACCACATGTGTAATAAACATGTGCGTTTTGAGCTGGAGCTTGTTGTTGTTGGTTGGCCAGGTGGAGCTGGAGGAGCTTGCTGACGTGGATCAGTGCAGCAGCTGACAGTGAAATGATCATAGATGTTTTAGTTGGTGCAGAAGCGACAGTTACCACCAACTGCGTGGTGATCGCTGCCCTTAAAGCACAGAGGGTGAGGACCAGTGTACGCACGCTGTGCAGGAGGTGTGTTTGGTGTAGCAGCTTGGTAAGGCTGAGAGCTCAGTGGTGCGACAGCGGCACAATTCTTACTCAGGTTTCTTCTCTTGCGACCCTTGTGATTCTGCTTCGATTCTTGAGGTGGAGCGGTGGTAGTACTTGGTCCGATAGTAGCTTGATGAGCGATCGTTGCTGGGGTCTTGAAATAACCAGCTTGGACTTGCTTGTCGTTGATCTCAGTGGCTATCTGGTAAGTCTCTTTAATAGTAGTGGGTCAAGCTGCTTGAACAAAATCAACAACACAATCTGGTAAGGCACGGAGATACTTCTTGATTGCCTTTTCGGTGGTGTCCACTTGACTTGGGCATATGATGTTGAGCTGCTTGAACCGGGCGGTGAGACCTGCGTATCACCCCCAACTTGTTGGATACCCCAAAACTTGTTTTCCAACTTTTGAACTTCGTGCGGTGGACATAACTCTTTGATCATCAGTGCCTTGAGTTCTTCCTATGAGAGCTCGTAAGCTTCATTGTTTCCGCCTGTTGCGCTCAGCGGTCCCCCAGTCAAGTGCCCTTGACTGAAATACACCGGTAGCATTAATGGTGCGGAGATTTTCTGGACATCCGCTTTAGCGGAAGGTGACTTCGATTGAGTCAAACCAGTGAAACATCTTGCTTGGCCCATCTTCACCTGTGAAACTCAGAGGACCACACGCTTTGAACTGTTTGAAGCTGAATGATGATTTCGGCGCGTCATTCTTAGAGTCGACCGAGGAGTTGCTGCTGATAACCTGGATCTCACTGACTATCTGGGGGATCACCTTAGCCATCGGCTTGGCTACTAGAGAGACGATATGTTTGTCAGCGTTGTTACGCTGGATGTTCCTTCGGGTGTGAGATCCCATTGAAGCCATTTGTGAGATTCTGTAAATGGCATAGTAAGGATTAGACGAGATTCGATTATAATGACTTATATTCACAAGTTTAGCGTTTTAACATATGTTTATTATTATTAGTATTATTCAGATAAGGCACAAAATCACGTAGTCACGTTGGCACAAAATCACGTAAGCACGTAGGTATATATCTTGCACGTATTCACCTATTTCATTTAAGCATATGTTATGCATGTATTCACCTTCTTATAAATAATGCGTAGCGCGATGGAGAGTTAGCGTAGCGCGCATTCATCCTCGAATGCGTAGTCGTAGAGCGAGTCCTATAGCATATGAGGCACTCACGTCCTCATGCGTGTAGCTTAAGCGGCAGCGATAAGTTTTGGTTTATCTGCGATTTTATTAATGTTTGAGATTGCGAGCGTTGTGCGAGTAGTGCACATATCGGTAGAGCGTGAAAGCGATAAAAAAAGCAAAAGTCGTTTAAAACAAATTTTGAAATCACAATTTAAAACACATAAACATAATTTAAAACTCGATGATGCATAAAAATGGCGATTGCTGGCTGAAAATAATGGAGTGTCCTGGCCTTTGAGATAGTGACTAGCCAAAGTGATTCGACTATCCTTTGAATTTGGACACACATTTTCGCCTAATAGATAGATGCTCTCACCGCAAGCGGCTAACGGCATTACCCTTCCAGTTACTACGTGTTCCAAATCATCGAGATAACCGAGACTTTGGTGAGATTGAAAATCGAGGAGTGGAACTAGTTATTAAGATGCGGGTTTCACTCCTAGCTTAACAACTTTGTTCCTAACTGTGGTTGTGCTCGCCGATTACATCGGGAGTTCCACTAGATAGAAATGGAGATTTCCGTCGAGATTTGGATATCACTCCTAGCTCAACGAAGGCATCTCGTGTGATGAGTAATAAGCGGGGTGAGCGATCTTATCGAGAGCTCTTGGTTTTCACACCTAATCTCGACTTAATCACTCGTTTTGTGTGATATGAGCGTTTCCAAGCGTGTACATTGTGTTAGCCTTAGGAAAGGCATGTAAGCAATTAAGACAAATATTTTAAATAATTAAGTCGAAGAGCGGTCAAATTTGGTACTTAGACTATACACTAGGTCAAACATGGGAGTTCTACCTAATGTCCCTGTAGTTATGGCTCTGCTACCAATCTGTCACGCCCCAACCGATGGCGGAATCATCGGGGTGCGGCACTAGGCGAATCAGATTGATCAAGGGAAATTCCATAACAACTATTAGTGACAATATTTAAAGGTCCGATTTCCCATACAATCAAACAATATTTCATAACAATTATTACAAAGCATATAATCCCTTAAAGAAAAACCAATCCGACAACCTAGATTTCTATTATGCGTTTCTAAAGATAAGCCCTAAGTCCATTGCAGCGAAGATCATCAACCTGTTACATACATTAAAATAAAGTCAATACAATAAAGTAAAGGTGAGCATATAGGTTTTGCATAAGTATAGTAGTAAAAGCGTTTAGCATACACCGCATTAACATACGTAAGAGATGTGAATTATATAACATACATTGATACGAGTAAACCAACAAACCGCGAGTGCGAGTCACGCGAACAAGTGTCCACGAGAAAATAAATGAGAAATAAAATTGCGAGCCTTAATAACCCCGAGCCTCCGGGTGGCGGGTTAACCTCTAGCAAGCTATCATGTTAAGGGTGGCATACAAGTCATCAAGCAAACATACAATTCGGACGTAGTTGTACTTAACTTAGGTAAATAACCAACTTCGGGAGAAGTTGTGCTTTAACGTAGGTCACAACACAAGTTCGGGCGAAGTTGTACTTCTCCTTTTGGTCAAGTACAAGTTCGGGCGAAGTTGCACCAGTCAGGTGACAACTTCGAGTGAACTTGCCCTATTTGGTGCGAAGTTGTCTGTATTGGTTCAAAAATCGTGTGTTTTCGCGTCATTTGCTGAGGAAATCGAGTGTCCATCCCTCCAACCTTGAGCTACTGAGCAAACCATAGGCTGGAGAGGTCTTTGAGAGCGAGTTTTAGCCATTATACAGGAACTTGGGCTAATCCGTGCGAACTTGTCAGTTCATACGAGTTAGTCCAGTTCATGCGAAGTGACTGTTTCGTCCTTGTGCATCCGGATATGGGTTTCTGCTTGAAACAGACGAAATTTCAAATCCATTTCAAGTATCTTGTTGACAATGCCTCGTTCCACTACTTAGTGAATGTCGCAGCCCACGACCCCTCCCCGGGAGCGGAGCCGCGAGGACCGCAGACAGGTGGTACCGGTGTTTATTAATTTGGCAGCGGAATTAAATCATGAGGATCACAGTTAGGAAATGAATTTCAGAGTTTCAAAGCACCAAACTTTTATATTAAACAAATGGGATGAAAGCCCATGTTTTATTCATAACATAGATAAACCCTAGTTGCTGAAAATATAAACTTTTATTTAGGTAACTTTATAGCCACTTTCTTTAAGCCTTCAGTGCTCCATAGCTGGCTTCTTATAGCTTCACATTAAGTTACCTGAAACGTGTTTTAAAAATATTTTATCAGCAAGAAATACTGGCGAGTTCATTCCAATTTATAAAATGACACAACATTATACTTACAGTACTAAGAGCGATAACAATGTTTATATCTACCCAATTACTCATTCAGTATTTGTCACTTGACCGGAACCGTGACTATGGTCATATCACTCATTGGCTAACTCGTTGTCCAATGGTGACGCTATGTAAGTAGTGTATACAAACCCGACATACCGGCAGTAATTGTAGAATACAAAGACTTAATCACTGTAAGTACAGCTGAAAAAATTTAAGGTTTTACAAAAGCATTTGAGAAAAAAAGAATGACTCACATTGAAAACTTAGGTGTTCCTATGGCCTTTCTGGTGATAATTCCTGATTACTTCCTGGAATTTCTATTAAAACATACAATGAACACGTGTTAGTAAATTAACCCAAGTCACTTTAGCCATACAACATGAGACAGAACCCCAACGAATCTTAGTCAGGCAGGGCCTTGACATGCGTTGGTGGGTCCTAAATCAATCGGGTAAGATGCCCATACAACACGAGGTAGAACCCCAACGAACTTAGTCGGGCAGAGCCTTGACATAGGTTGGTGGGTTCTAAATCGGGTAGGGTAACGAATTAGTGATCAGGGGTTAAAATACTTACAACGGGTAGCGCTTCGCAGGTTTAGGGGTTTAGGGGGTGTTGTTTAGAGAAACGGATATTCGAGAAAGTTCTGATCAGAGAATTTTGATCGAACAGGTGTAAATTTTCCAGTCCCAGGCCTGGCCTTTTATACCCAACCTTGACACCTCCCGCACGTCGCGGGAGAACTCAGGGACTCCCTCGAGTGGCGCGGGGGAATCCTATATGGCTTAGATAGGCTACGTTGCACGTATAGCTTAGGCAGACGTCGCGAAACGGAGACACGTCATCTGGTACTCTTCCGCGCGTCGCGATAGATGCCAGGGATTCTGGCGCATGGCACCTGGGACGCCCTGGTGAAATTCCTTTGTTTTTCACGTCCGGTCTTGATTTGCCTGTCTGGTCCTTCGTTTTTAGCTCGGTTTGGGGTGTTTTGGAGAGTTGTTACATCCTCCCCACCTTGGTTTAAATCTCGTCCTTGAGATTCATTGGAATAGGCGTGGATACTTCCTTTGCACTTCTGACTCTAGCTCCCATGTGTATTCTGGTCCTCTCTTGGAATCCCATTTTACTTTAACTAGAACTAATCTCTTGCGTTTGAGATTCTTGATCTTTCTATCTTCAATCTGAATGTGTTTCTCTACAAACTTAAACTTCTCATTTATCTCTATATCTTGAAGAGGTATCACTAATGATTCATCTGCTAAACATTTCTTGAGATTACATACATGTAATACATCATGTATTCCTGCCATTTCCTCTGGTAATTGTAGCTGATAAGCTACTGACCCTATTCTTCTGATAATCTTAAAAGGTCCAACATACTTTAGGCTTAGTTTTCCTTTCTTACCGAACCTTACCACTCCTTTCCATGGTGAGAATTTTAATAGCACTTTATCTCCAACTTGAAATTCCAAGGGTTTACGTATGTTATCTACATAACTCTTTTGAGGATCTCGTGCTGCTTTCAATCTTTCCTTGACTTGAATGATTTTGTCAGTTGTTTCTTGCACAATTTCTGGACCTGATAGTTGCTTTTCTCTAATTTCTGCCCAACATACGGTGTTCGGCATTTTCATCCGTAGAGCGCCTCAAAGGGTGCAACATTGATGCTGGTATGATAACTGTTGTTGTAGGAAAACTCTATTAAAGGTCAATGTTCATCCCAATTTCCTCCAAAACAATTTATGCAGGCTCTAAGCATATCTTCCATTGTTTGGATTGTCCTTTCACTTTGACCGTCTATTTGAGGATGATATGTGTACTTAGATTTAGTCTAGTTCCCATTGCTTTTTGGAAACTTGTCCAAAAATGCGAAGTAAAGCGGTTGTCTTTGTCAGACACAATAGATAAAGGAACTCCATGCAATGAAAGTATTTCATTTACATATAACTTGGCTAATTGTTCCATACTGAAAGTTTCCTTCATTGGTAAGAAATAAGCAGATTTGGTTAATCTGTCTACAATTACCCATGTATCATTACCTCTTCGTGTCCTAGGTAGTTTGGTAACAAAATCCATTGTTATCAATTCCCATTTCCAAATTGGCATTTCCAATTGTTGCAATGATCCTGAAGGCTTCTGATGTTCAGCTTTAACCTGTGAACAGGTTAGACATTTGGCAACGTAGTTTGCTACATCCTTCTTCATTCCTATCAACCAGAAATTTTTCTTAAGATTTATACATCTTATCACTTCCAGGATGCATTGTATATTTAGGGGGCGTTTGGTTCGCAGGAATTCAGTGGAATTTAAAGGAATTGGAATCTGAATTCCATCTCTTAATATGTTTGGTTCACAGAATTTGATGGAATTGGAATCTCAATTCCAATATTCATGTGTTTGGTTGGCAATGGAATTGGAATTGGAATTAGGCATGAATTCCTTTAAATTCCTTTATGTGAAGGAATTCAAAATCCTTCCGATATGTGAAGGAATTAAAGTAAATTCATTGGAATCTTCGACCGAACCCAAACGGTTTCGACGTGTCTGTACCATTTCGACGCGAATCGTTCCAACCTGTACCGTCGTCGACGTGAACCGTTCCTACGCATACCATTTCGACCCGAACCGTTTCGACACGAACCGTTTCGATGCGAACCGTTTGACCAAACCGTTTCGAATCGTAACTCTCGCGAACATTTGATCGAACCGTCTCGACCCGAACCGTTTCGAATCGAACCGGCTCGACCCAAACCATTTCGCCCCGTACCGTTTGAATCGAACTATTTCGACATGAACTGATTCTTTAAAAGATGTTACTTTAGTATAAACAATGTTGAAGACTACTGATGAAGTTATACTAGTTAAAAATTCAACTCTTTAAAAGCGATGATCTATACAAACAATGTTGAAGTTAGTATAAAGCTAGATCATTATTATTTGATTGCTTTTAAAGAATTACGTTATTATAAACAATGTTTGTATAGATCATCGGAGCAAAAAACCGGAATTCTAGATCATTATTATTTGATCGCTTTTAAAGAGTTGAATTTCTCTTTGACAATGTAGCCATGTTGGGTTCACAAATAGTTCATCGTCAAAAGAGTATATCTGCGTGCGAACCGTTTCGACGCGTACCGTTTTGACGCGAACCATTTTGACCCGTATCGTTTCGAATTTAACTGTTTCGACGCGAACCGTTTGACCCGTACCGTTTCGAATCGAACGTTGCCCCGTACCGTTTCGTCGCAAACGGTTGCGACCTGTACCGTTTTGAATCGAATCGTTTCGACACGAACTGATTCGACACGAACCATTTTGACCCGTACCATTTCGGCCCGAACCGGGGGTTGTGGTTGACGGGATGATGGATTCCAATTCATTTGACAACCAAACACAACAAGGGTGGATTGAGATTCCAATTCCAACAATTTTCAATTCCAATTGGAATGTTTAAATTCCAAATCCAATTCCTTCAAATTCTAATTCCTATACAAATTCCAATTCCAATTCCAAAACATTCCCGAACCAAACGCCCCCTTAGTCTTATGGGCTTCCTTTAAAATTCGATTTCGTAGGTCTCCTTGGATAGGAATCCAAATTCTTTTCTTACAGAATCTCCAAATTCCATATGTTCCTTCTTCTAATTCCTTAATCATTCCTTTTAATCCTTCAGCATTGTCCTTCATTGGCTGTTTCTTGCACCTGTTTAATTTGTTCATTTAAATATATCTGCAGGTTTAGTCTAAGAGAGCGTACTCTTTTCGGCTTCTCATGATACTTTCAATTAAAGTAATAGCTACTATGTTGGCTTTTCCTGCATGATACCGGATATCACAATCATAATCACTAAGGATTTCCATCCATCGCCTCTGTCTCATATTTAATTCCTTTTGTTCAAAGACATATCTTAAACTCTTATGATTTGTGAATACCACGAACTTACTACCGTAAAGATAGTGTCTCCAAATCTTAAGGGCAAAAATTATTGCTCCTAACTCTAGATCATGGGTTACATAATTCTCTTCATGCTTCTTAAGTTGTCTAGAGCATAAGTAATTACTTTTTGGCGTTACATCAGCACACATCCATATCCTAACTTAGAAGCATCACAATAAACTACAAAGTCTTCAGTTCCTTCTGGCAAGGCGAGTATTGGAGCGTTGGTTAACTTTTGCTTCAAATCCTGAATGCTTCTTCCTGCTTTGGCCCCCATTCAAACTTAACTGATTTGCAAGTTAGCTTTGTTAACGGGATGGCTATTCTAGAAAAATCTTGAATAAAACGTCTATAATATCCTGCTAATCCAAGGAAACTTCTTACTTCTGTAGGTGACTTAGGGACTTCCCATTTGGTAATAGCCTCGATCTTTGTGGGATCCACATGAATTCCTACGTGGTTTACCAGATGTCCAAGGAATTGTACTTCTTGCAACCAAAATTCACATTTTGAGAATTTAGCATAAAGATTTTCCTTTCTCAGTAATGTCAGGAGTGTAAGCAAATGCTCTACATGATTTTCCTCACTTTTAGAGTAAATTATAATATCATCTATGAAGATAATTATAAATGTATCCGGTATGGTTTACATACCCTGTTCATCATGTCCATAAATGCAGCTGGGGCATTGGTTAAACCAAATGGCATGATGGTAAATTCATAATGACCGTACCTTGTTCTGAAAGCAGTTTTAGGAATGTCCTCTTCCTGTACTTTCAACTGATGATACCCTGAGCGTAAGTCAATCTTAGAAAAGAATGGGGCTCCTTGGAGTTGATCGAACTAATCATCAATTCTCGTAACGGTACCGATTTTTGATTTTCACTTTAGTCAGTTTTCGGTAATCAATGCACATACGCATTGATCTATCTTTCTTCTTGAAAACAACACGATGCTCCTCATGGCAGTTTTAGGAATGTCCTCTTCCTGTACTTTCAACTGATGATACCCTGAGCGTAAGTAAATCTTAGAAAAGAATCGGGCTCCTTGGAGTTGATCGAACTAATCATCAATTCTCGGTAACGGGTACGATTTTTGATTTTCACTTTAGTCAGTTCTCGTAATCAATGCACATACGCATTGATCTATCTTTCTTCTTGACAAACAACACCGATGCTCCTCATGGCGATGAACTAGGTTGTATGAACCCTTTCTCTAGTAATTCATCCAGTTGTTTCTTCAATTCCTGCATCTCCGTCGGTGCTAGGCGATAGGGTGCTTTAGCAAATGGTGCCGTTCCTAGCATTAGGTGAGTTTTGAATTCAACCTCTCGATCTTGTGGTAATCCAAGAAACTCTTCTGGGAAAACATCAGAGAATTCAGATATTACTGAAATATCTTTTAATTCTTTTCCTTTAGTGTTAATGATTATGGAAATCATATACACCATTCCGCCTTAACTATATAACTTGCAGCTTTCATTACCGAGATGAATTTTGTTGACCTTGTTGACTTGTCTCCCTTAATTGTGATCCTTTCGCCAGATGGCGTATTTACTTCTACCGAATTTTGATCACATAATATTCGGGCCTAGTTGGTTACCAACCAGTCCATTCCTAATACGACATCAAATCTGGCTAGATCCATTGGAAAAAGGTTAGCAATAAAGTTATGACTTAATTTCTATCTTTGCTCCTTGCATGATTTCGCTTATTTTGATAGAAGATCCATTTGCCGTTTCCACCAGACAGTCTTGGCATAGTTTAGTTAATGGTTGATTGAGAAGTTTACAGAAAGAAGTATTTATGAAACTTTGGTTTGCACCAGAGTCAAATAATACTTTGGCATAAACATCATTAACTAGAAACGTACCGGAAATCACATCCGAGATCATCTTGGCTTCCTCGGCGGTTAGTACGAATGCTCTGGCACTTCTCTTGGGCCCCTCCGTCGTCTTTGCTTTGTTGCTTGCTGCTAGAGCTAGTTTCAGACAGTTAGGTTTAATATGACCAGCTTCTCCACAGTTATAGCATGCTCTACCAAGGTTAGCTTTCTTTCTGCAGTCTTCCTCCTTATGCCCTGATATTTTACAGAAGTTGCAGTATATAGAGCGTTTTCCTAAATGTTTCCTTTTGCAGTACTTACATGGGGGTGAAGAAGAACTTGCCCCTTTTCCGCGATAGGAATTACAATAACGTAGTTCCTGGGTAATCTTCTAAGCTAAGTTCCTTTTCTGGTTTTCTTCATGCGTACGTACCAATTCATCTGCCAATGTATTTGCTAGTTATACTGCTTCTTCTATGGTTTGTGATCTGGCTGCCTTGACTACATGTCTGATCTCACTGATTAATCCCCAGATGTAACGGGAGATTAATACTGGTTCTAGTGAAGCCAGGGTTGGTACTATTCTTGCATATTCAAAGAATGTGGTGGTATATTCTCTGCAATCTACCCCGATCATTCTATGATTTAGGAATTTATTAGCAATCTGTTCCTTTTCATTAGGATGACATAATTTCCTTTCAACTATTTCCTTAAAGTTGTTCCATTCCATACTATAAACCTTGTCACTTCCTTTGGACTGAAGAATGGTATTCCACCACTCTAAAGCTGCATCTTTAAAAAGATTAGAAGCATACATGACTTTATATTCATTTGCACATTTACTTATCATTAAGACTGCTTCTGTCTTTTCTATCCAGCGTAAGGCTGAAATAGCTCCCTAATTGCTTGAGAATTCTATCGGTTTGCATGATAAGAATTCTTTATAAGAACAACCATATCAGATGGTTCTTCTTCTTTTTGAAATTTGGAGCCTGGATTAACAATTCGTGATTTCCATTCACGCTGCGATTTGATTCAGTGGGTATACGTTTATTCCCGTTTCTGGAATCATTATTTTCTGCCTTTTTAATAGTAGCGATAATATAGGGCATAACATCTATGATTCCTTGGGTCACTATGTGTTTGATAGCACTTTTATTCATTTGATTCTCGTTATTATCGTTATTCTGGATTTCCTGATTTACTTCGTCTGACATCTGAATTGTAAACATTTATCAGGTATTAATATCACAGAATAAATAATAATCCCACAACACAGTGAACCAAAATCGTCGAGCATTGCGACTTTTACTCTTTTCATATAATGCATCTATTACAAACATAACTGGAATTCAAACACTAGTAACTATGCATCGATATTATATATATATATAATATATATTATATATATGTATATGTATATATGTATATGTGATATATATTATTATCTATTTTAGTTATTGTTTTTGTGGTTTTTTTCAAAGTAACAAAATACACACACACACACACACACACATATATATATATATTAGGCGACTACTTTTTTAGAACTGCATCTCCCGCTCGTCGTATTTCCAGACGAGCTTCTCCCGATTTGGTGAATCCGGTTTCCTTCCTCCACTAACTCTTCACCATATTGGCGGAGTTCCTCCACATGATCCCTGGGTAGTATTGGGGCTGGCACTGGTTCAGGGTAAGGTGGAACTGGTTCTTCATAGGGAGATGGGTTTTCTAGTAGGTTCTGAATTGCTCAGTTGTTAGCCCACCGCTGATCTAAAGGGTTTGGTGCTGGGATTCCTAGGTATCTCATTGGGGTCAAAGGCTGGAATTGAAAATTGGTTTCCTGATTTTGTTCTAGGTTCATGGGTTGGTTAGGAAATAAAGGAGGTAACGGTGGTTCTGGATTGGCTATTTGGTTGAAATTAGGTTCTCCTCCTATATTTCCAAACATGTGAAAATTAGCAAATTCTCTATCCAACTCTTCTTCCCATAAAGGTCTAGCTTCTGGGTTTTGGGTATTTCTAACTGCTATGGCTTGCTGTTTGGCTTGTCTCATTCTTTTCCTCCTCTCTCATTTGGCTCTACTAAACCGACCTCTCTTTTTAGGGGGAAAAGGTTCTGCGGATTTAGCTTTGAAAACAAAGATATCTTCGGAATCGGCGGTGTAGTCGTATTGGCTGGGATGTTCCTTCATCCATGAGAGAATGAGGTAGATGACGATAAGCGTCAGAAGTACCCTGATCACTCATAATGAAAACTAAAGAAGTTATTAAAATAACACAGAATATTAATATATATATTCACATAGAGTAACATAGAAGTCGCAGGTATTTCCTAACACATTTGTTTAAAATTTAGGTATTTCAAAGAACACCTAAATGGCTTAAACCCGTGGCTCTGATACCACCTTTTGTCGCAGCCCCACCCCTCCCCGGAAGCGGGAGCCGCGAGGACCGCAGACAGGTGGTACCGGTGTTTATTAATTTGGCAGCGGAATTAAATCA
This sequence comes from Scalesia atractyloides, assembly GCA_947069175.1. Lineage (NCBI taxonomy): Eukaryota > Viridiplantae > Streptophyta > Magnoliopsida > Asterales > Asteraceae > Scalesia > Scalesia atractyloides. The sequence continues at coordinate 67,635,942 of CAMTDV010000004.1, read as the reverse complement.
TCAGGATCGCAGTTAGGAAATGAATTTCAGAGTTTCAAAACACCAAACTTTTATATAAGCAAATGGGATGAAAACCCATGTTTTATTCATAACATCTTTATAGGTATAAGCCCTAGTTGCTGAAAATATAAACTTTTATTTAGGTAACTTTATAGCCACGTTCTTTAAGCCTTCAGTGCACCATAGCTGGCTTTTAATAGCTTCACATTAAGTTACCTGAAACGCGTTTTAAAAATATTTTATCAGCAAGAAATACTGGCGAGTTCATTCCAATTTATAAAACGACACAACATTATACTTTACAGTACTAAGAGCGATTACAATGTTTATATCTACCCAATTACTCATTCAGTATTTGTCACTCGACCGGATCCGTGACTATGGTCATATCACTCATTGGCTAACCCGTTGTCCAATGGTGACGCTTGATAAGTAGTGTATACAAACCCACATACCGGCAGTAATTGTAGAATACAAAGACTTAATCGCTGTAAGTATAACTGAAAACATTTAAGGTTTTACAAAAGCATTTGAGAAAAAAGAATGACTGACATTGAAACTTAGGTGTTCCTATGGCCTTTCTGGTGATAATTCCTGATTACTTCCTGGAATTTCTATTAAAACATATAATGCACACGTGTTAGTAAATTAACCCAAGTCACTTTAGCCATACAACACGAGACAAAACCCCAACGAATCTTAGTTAGGCAGGGCCTTGACATGCGTCGGTGGGTCCTAAATCAATCGGGTAGGATGCCCATACAACACGAGGTAGAACCCCAACGAACTTAGTCGGGTAGAGCCTTGACATGCGTTGGTGGGTTCTAAAGGGGTAGGGTAACGAATTAGTGATCAGGGGTTAAAATACTTACAGCGGCAGCGTTTCGCAGGTTTAGGGGTTTAGGGGGTATTGTTTAGAGAAACGGAGATTCGAGAGAGTTCTGATAGGACAATTTCGATCGAACAGGTGCAAATTTTCCAATCCCAGGCTTGGCGTTTTATACTCGAAATTGACACCTCCCGCGCGTCGCGGGAGAACTCAAGGATTCCCTCACGTGGCGCGGGGGAAGCCTATATGGCCTAGATAGGCTACATTGCATGTATAGCAAAGCCTGACGTCGCGAAACGGAGACACGTCATCTGGTACTCTCCCACGTGTCGCAGTAGATGCTAGGGATTCTGGCGCATGGTGCCTGGGACGCCATGGTGAAATTTCTTCGTTTTTCACGTCGGGTCTCGATTTGCGTATCCGATCCTTCGTTTTTAGATCGGTTTGGGGTGTTTTGGAGAGTTGTTACAGTGACGAAACACACGTCGGTTAATCCGTTTTTGGTGTAAAATCAGTACTTTAAACAGTTTTCTCAGATCTAACACTTGGTGAGTAGAAATCATCAAGATTTCTAGCTTGGAAGGCCAAGGTTAAGTCCAATATACCCGTTTAAGTGTAGATCTAAGCGGAAATAAGAAGTTTTATAGTAAAAGATGAAGATTTCATAAATGGAGGAGTTCTGATGAAAACGAAGGTAATCTTTGTGTAAAATCGTAGTGGAAAACATTGTGGTTCACATTAAACGAGTGGATTCTTACTTGGAAGTCAAAGAAATTCGGTTTTGGGAGCTCTGGAGCGAAGTTGCAGTAAGGAGAGCATGAATGGAGGTGCTGAGTATTTATAGGTGAGGGAGAAACAAGGTGGCAGTGGTCAACTTCAGGCGAACTTGGCAAGGTCCCCTAGTTTTGAAGTAAGTTCGGGCGAACTTGCCCTTTGTTCTGCCCTGGTCAACTTTGTGCGAAGTTGTGTTTGCCCAACTTTGTGCGAAGTTGTGATGCCCAACTTCGTGCGAAGTTGTCCTGGTGGCTAAGTTTTGTTCGTCATTTGTTCGTTAAGTGTTCGTTCTGTGATTTGGTTCGTATTAGTTAGTTACATTAAGTGTTGTAATACCATAATAATGCGATAGAGCGAGTTGCGTGAGCGTACGAGCGTTTAGCTAGCGTTTAACCACATAATACACATAAACAAACATATCCAAATAATATAACTTAATTAACTGCGATGCGATGCGATGAGATAAGCGAGGTAGAAGGCCTGAGTGGTTTAACAGACATACTTGGCTCTTAATAGTAACATAGTTACTTGTAGTTTGTGTTGCATTAGCGTTTGCGAATAATAAGCATTTAAGTGTAGTAATGTTATGCTGTGACAAAATATATATAGTTTAACATAAGTCTTCATTAATATCGAATCTCTGATTACAAGGCATCTACAAACAAGAAAGATGATAAGCAGAATGACTAAAAGTCGGGTTTTTACATTATGAGCCCATCAAGGATATGTGTGGTGCTCCGTAACATCTTCACCGGTCTCATTACTTTGTCGAATTACTTAGACCCCCATTAACAATTTTTTTTTTAATTTTTACCCCCCAATCGGATCTGGTGCATTACTAGAAGCCTCCCTAAGGATCTTGATGTAATATTAGAAGCCTTTTATTACCCCAAGATTTGGTTCGATACTAGAAGCTTGTCACTCGAATCTGGTTCAATACGAGAAAACCCCTAGGAAGATCTGGTTAAATACAAGAAGCTTACACCGGATCTGGTTAAAGGTACCAGAAGCCGTATGCACACCTAATCAAGTTAAGTTAGATTAGATTAATTTAGTTAAATTAAGTTGTTAAATTAATTTAGTTTGAAAGGAGCCAAGTGATCCTGTCACAAAGGATAATAAAACAAGAATAAAAAAAAAAAACACATTTCATAAAATATAATATTGTATTAATAAGATTAACTAATCCAAGATTTGAGAAGACATAGAGATTACAACCATATGAAGATCTTAACACTTGTTGTAACTCTTCGCATTTTTATACTTTCCTTATTTAGAAAGTGTAATCGTATTTCTTTTTTTTGGGAACTTGTAATTGTATTGTAGTCGTATTCATTTCCAATCTTGTAATCCGAGGCTTTGATCATAATGGAAGTCTATTTTTATACATCTACATATTACATACTTAAGATATGCATTATGATCTTAGATACATGCTTATACACAAAAACCAATGCTTGTAATATTTGATATTGTCAATTATACGTGCATTATACTCGTACACTACCTAATACACTTGAAATACCCAAAAACATGCTTAATAATGAGTTTCTAGCACAAAATGATGGAATAATCAAACTCTAGGGGTCAAATTGTAAATTTTGGAAAGTTTTTTGAAATTTTGCACTTTCGCATGATCATGAACTTGACATTGCATGACCATGCAAGCTGTGATTGTACTTGACATTGCATGACCATGCAAGCTGTGATTGCACTTGACATTGCATGACCATGTAAGCTGAGATTCACATAACCATGCCCTTGACATTGCATGACCATGCAAGCTCTGATCCACATGACCATGCATCAGAATCCGCATGACCATGCAGGTCTGTTGACAGCTACGGGATTTATTGCTTTTTACCACCTTTTTCACCACCAATCACATCCTAACTCATTTAACTTAAACCCTAATCACCCCCATTATAAATATGAGCCTCCTACACTTCTTTTCCACTTTCCAAACACTTCTATAACATCAAAACACTTCCAAATTCTCTGGAATTTGAAGAACAAGGGAGATTACTACTAAGTGTAAAAGTGAGTTCAAACTCACTTTTCTCTATCCTTTCTTCATCTCTTCTTCCTCTACAAAGCTTGGATTGCCTCTAGGGATGTTTCCACAGGTTTTGCATGGAAAACCAAGGTGGAATAACACCATTTGAGGGCCAAACTTTCTGTTTTGGAAGAAAACTTTAGAAACTTTAATAAACTTATGTTTTTATCATACAAACTTGTGCTTCTTATGCCACTAATCAAACCTATGGTTAGTGAGCTTAGCCAAGGTTGTTTCATCCAAATTTGGAGGTGTAAAATACCTCCAAACTTTTTGTTTTCCTAGGGTTGTTAACCCATAAGTGTTGAAACCATCCAAGCTTGTTCTTGCAACAAGACTTGTGATTTGGTATGAGTGTGATTACTTGGACGCCTTGGCTTTCCTACCTTAACGATTTCCCTTGCTGTAACACTACGTGTTTTTACGTCCAATATTTTTCCGACACGTGTCCCGGTAATCCGTATGTGTATTTTACGCTAAAATGGGAGGGACTAAGGTTTGTCGAATCGCTTATCCTATCCTCGTTATGTTTTAGAATGAAGTAGAGGGGCCAAAAGTGCAAGAAATAAGAGTTCTATGAGCTAAATAAGTACGGGGACTGAAACTGCCAAGTTTTAAACTTGGATGGCTGACCCAAGACACGGTCGCGGGCCGCGACCAGCCAGGCCTAAACCCCTCGCGCCCCGCGAGGGGGTGCCAGCAACAGAAAAATGATTTTTGGTTGCCAGCAATGCACTTGGACACCTATTTCATGAGATTGTGCCACCTTGCTCGCATTCTTGCCACCATTTAACGCTTCTAGGACACTTGTAGACACCTGGAGACCCTCCTCAACACCTGGCACCTCCTCTACACTCCTAAATGACTCATATGTGAGTGCACCCTTGTGTTGCAACAAGTTCATCATACTTGAAGTTTGTCAACACACCCTGGAGGAGTCCTAGACGGATTTGGAGCATTCCATTATGTTCTTAGCAACTCTTGAACCTTATGTAAGTGTTCAATCTCGTGCTAAGTCGATTCTTCATTGTTCTTAGCCTAGAACAAAGTCTCATCGTAATTACGCCTTGACTTTGCTATAAATCCATGTATAATCCACCATTGTGCGTAACGAAAGTTCCTACGTGCTCATAATGATGGAGGTAATAAACCCTCAAGAGGGCATTTTCAGATTTTCATGGATTCATGGCCAATTGACGAGTCAACCGAAAAATCAATAAAAGTCAAACTGAGCAGTTTGTAAAATTCATAACTAACAATCCGGATGTTATAAAATATGTTTTGAAGCACTAATAACCTTAAAATAAGTATTAGAACTTGTGACAACAGATTTGGCTCGTCAAATTTTGGTCTAGGCTCGGTTTGTAACCGAAAGTCTCAAACAGTTGACTTTCTGTTGACTTTCAGTTCTGAACCATTTTGAGCCATTCTTGCTGCTGAGTTTTGGTCATTTTATGATCATGTTTATGTTTAGAATATTTTCCTAAAGTTTCGTGACTCGATTCCTAAGAAATTCGAGTTATTATATAAGTTCCGTAAAAATCCTTAAAAACTTTGCACATAGGTCATTTTTGCACAAAATGAGATTTTTAGCACATAGGAGCATATGGATAATATACTTACTGATATATTATGATAAGTAGGACTATTTGGGATGTTTTTTCGGTTTATGACTTGGATGCATGCTTAAGAATCGCTAATCGCCGCTAAATGGCTAAACTACCCTTTCTATGGAAAAATAGCAACAATCAAACTTTTTATAATCACAACTTTAACTTACTGATGTTATAAGTTAAATGACATATTTTTGGCCATTTAAAACAGGTCTTAACTTCATTTTATATTAAATATCGATTTAACGGCATTTTAGCGACTTTTTACGCCTTTCGGCGCATAAGTATGGTTTAAAATTATAACCATAAGCCAAGACTTGTTACCTACTTATTTATAAACTTATTTTTAATATAAAAACAGTAAGTACAAGTCCCGAACTCAGAATCCCAAATTCGGCTTCAAGGCTATGTGTGAAATTACTAAAATGCCCCTACGGGACATAGTATGTTTCAAAATCATCAAACACACATATATTTGATATCATACTGTTATAACATGATAAAATATATGTTTTTACAAAAAATTTAAGTTCATAACATCAGATTCACTTAACATCTTTTCATAAGCCTAAAAATGACTAAAATGCCCTTCTAAGGCATAATTCGGTTTTAAATACACCTCGGACCTATCTTTGCAAATGCTACTGATTTTATAACATATTTTAAACATATCTCATTATGGAACTTATATACGACTCTTACGGTTACCCGGTTTCGTTTATACGCATTCGGTTAAGCATACGTAGCTAGTTTACGTATTTTCACCAAAACGGGTTTAACTTTGTCCATTCTTTACCAAATCTATGTACTTGTCGGGTCCAATTAACATTCTATTCCGGTCACTGCTTAATCTAGCGTATCGTACCTTATCACACTTTAGCGTAAGACTAACCGGTCCAAGTCTAGGACTTAACTAAGGACCCGTTAGCATTCTAATATTGGTTATTAATTACCATCACTCCAGACTGAACGGCTCCCAGTAGATTGCTCCTGTACTTGCTTTGGAATACGGTTGAATTTGGATTACTTGCGAACTTCAATTCAGGTAAATACTCTTAACTTATTTCCTATACGGGCTTGGGATACGGTAGATTACTACCGCTTGGTCGGGTATGGGATAATGTTTTATCCAGTTGTGATAATTAACTGAAATCTTGCATAACCCGGTTTTGATCTGTTTTGACTGAAACTAAAACATTGGGGGTGGGCTTGACCGTGTCTGGGTATCCTTGGCTCACTAAATTGTTAGTGGTCACGACAATATAGCATGGCGTGTAGGCATACACTGGGAAATTGCTATCTGCGTTCTTTGTAAAAGTTCAGAGTGGTGCGTCTTTCGATCATGTCTCGGTTTCTGTACTGGGCCCCATATGTAAAAGCCAGCATGTAAATCTGTATACAAGGTCATTTGTACTATCCCAAGTTATTTCTGAAAATGTGGCTTGTGCACCTAAAACCATTTTCGAAAAGGTTTTCAAAATGAGTCGGTTGAGCGTATTTACCAGTGTAAACTGACGTATTTTCAAAAGCTTAAGTTACAGGTTGCAAGTACGGAATAGGCCGGGAGCTGCGGGGCGAATAATCAAGGAGTTGTGACCTTAGGGAATTGCCTTTTTATAGTCTGTTATGATTTTTTATGTATTTCGATCCGCCTGTGGATCTAGTTACAACCATGTCTGTATATATTTATTTTGGACACTAGACATTATCGGTTGTAATAGTTTAATTATTCCAAGCCTTCCGCTATGTTATGCTTATTTGGTAATGATGATATCAACTGTACGTCACGATACTCCCCACCGGGCCCACCGGTAGACACGTGGATGTCGGGGTGTGACAGGTTGGTATCAGAGCCAACGTTTGAGGGAATTCGACACTTGCTATTAGTGTTTAATCTCAAACGATATAAGAAAACATATTCCTTAGACTCTCGAGTCTAGGCTTTGACCTAGGATTATTCGTTTCCTTGTTTTGCTATTTTGCTTGCTTGGGTTTTTAATTTGCTTTGTGACAGAAATTGACAAAGATGCCTCCAAAGTTTTCTAGAGGAGCGAAAGGAAAAGGCCTCATGAGAGGTGGAGCTGCAGGTCAAGGACCTTCGAGGGGTCAGGAGACTCCTCATCACCGTGGGAACCGTACCCTCATCGTCACTCTATATCCCACGAGTATTCCCCACCGCCAGATTCGTTGCCACCACAACCTACCCAATCTCATCATTCACATTCCCATTCTTTCCATGGGAATTATTACCTTGATATTCAATTTCATTCACCTTCTGTAACCCCACCTGAAGATTCCCCGGAGCCCATAGAAGAAGACTCCGACCCAGAAATGCCGGCAACGGGATCAATGGCTCATCCCATTTATTTATCCAGCGGGTCCAACTCATACGCTGGAACTCCACAACAATATCCTGATGAATTTCAGGAAAAGTTTTCACAATATATTTTCTACGACACCCCATCTTACCATAGCACACCATCCCACACACTCCATCCTACCATACACCTATACACCATACCCCTCCACCTGAAGACCAACAGGTGGAACAGCCACAACTACCACCTCGTCCACCTAGGAAGAGGAACGCACGCATGTCCGTACGAGTGGGCCCAGGGTTGGGTCACTATCTCCCCAGCCTTCATCCTACCCCACTATCCCAGAATCCACAAATGGGTGGACCTTCTTATGCCTCGCCTTTTAACGAGCAACCACCTCTGCTGTTGAGCCTGAGCCTCAACCACCTCTACCATTTGGCGAACCTTTTCAACCACCTCCGCCACCGGGTTTTGATAACCCCATACCTACCTACCAACAATTACCAGAGTACAACCCCTTTGATCCTTCTACCTGGCCAGAGCATAGCCATAGCCATCACATATCTCATCCTGACCCTTACCTTGAAGCGGCTATGAACGCTCATTACCCTTATCCTTACCAATCTGGTGGATACTCTTTCCATAGCCATCAACCACCGGTTGCGCCGCCTCAACCACAACCGCAACCGCCGCCGCCAACTATGAACGTTCTGAATGAAGTAATAGAAAGAGTAAAAGAGCTACAAGAGAAATCACCAAGGATGCTAAGAAGAACCAAAAACTATTAAAAAGACTAGTGAAAAAGTTAACAGGGAAGAAGGATTGAGCTCCCTATTATTCCTACGTATTATGTTTAATTTAAATCAAGTCCTTGCATGGACAAGTATTTAATTTTATAAACCCCTGCGAGGGTACGTTTCTTATTTTAGTCCCTGCAAGGACAATCTATCTTATTTTCTTGTAAAAGACCCGTTTAGGGCAATTGTAATTTGAATTTTAATATTAATGGAATTTCTTTTAGATCAGTGTTATATGTACTATTATCATATCAGTTGTTCAAGCCAACGTCTCAATATTAATTCGAAATTTTTGATCTGCGAAACATTTCCAAGAAATCTCCTTGATGGTTTGCACCTGCCAAGTGATTAGGTCACATATATATTGGCAAAACGGTAGTTAAATATATGGTGTTCTACCCTGATAGTTAAGGTTAAGAAATCCTATAAGGAGTCCATTCTATCCAGAAGTGGTGAACTACGTTCTAAACTTCCCTAGTCCGCCTGATCTGGACTAGCTACTTAAACCATTTCAAGGAATTGCTATTCTAAAAGGTTAATATTCAAGGTGTTAACCTCCTGGCAATGTGACTGAGGAACCACATAAGCCGTCAAGACAATGGACTACGTCCAAGCCTATATAATCTATTTTGATCTCGATCAGAAATCATCAGTGCGATGATTACTTTATTTAAACACCCATTGGTGGTGTAGTGCCTACGGCCATATTAATACACCCATTAGTGATGCAACGCATACGGGCTATGTTATGTCCATTTGTGACAATGACAGTTTCAGTCTACGACTCTCTGTCTCGAGGTAGTAAAACTATGTTCGAACCTCGAAGCTATTTGATCCATTGGTGATCTTGATTTTATAATTCAAGCCCTTAGTGCTACTCTAAATTGTCTTTGTGACAGGCCTATTTGTGCCACATTTTAACACCCCCTTATTAAGTTCGTTTGTGCCGTTATCAATCAATCAAACAAGTGTAACTAATCAAATTCTACATGATTGCTTCAGCGTCAGAGTACAAGGATGGCCAATCAGATGAAGCAGATAGCCAGCCTAGGGATGGAGGTGCCAACGAGCTGATTATAACTACTAGACGTGAACTGCAGGCATTAATTGCCACCAAAGTGAAAAAGCAATTAAAGATCGTGACGAGAAGAATGGTGAATCCAATGCTTCACATACCAAGCATACTTCTAAGCACACATCCAGGCATACATCTTCACACCATTCTAAGCACACATCGCAAAAGAAATCTGAACATCCCTCTCACAAGAAGACAACTCTGAGCATTCGTCGAATATTGAAAGGAAAAGAAAGGAGTACCGCAGAAAGACCCAATTTAATAAGGAAGGGTGCTCCTATAAATACTTCGTGTCTTGCAAACCATGTGATTTCACTGGTGAAAAAGTAGCTGTGGAAACGCTCCGATGGTTAGACGAGATTGAAACCATTGTGGAAATCAGCGGGTGCGCTGAGAAAGACGTTGTGCAGTATGTAGCGCAATCGTTCAAGGGCGATGCCCTCACATGGTGGAAGTCGATGATCCAGTCTTCTGGTAAGGTTCATCTGTATAATCTAAGTTGGGAGAAGTTTGTTGAGCTGGTAAAGGATGCCTATTGTCCACCTCATGAAATGGAAAGGATCGAAACTGGGCTGACCATGAAGAACCTCGACTGTGGGAAGTATGTATCAGAGTTTAACTCTATGTCGAGATTGGTGCCATATTTGATCACTCCCGAATCTAAACGCATCTCACGTTTTATTGGCGGACTAGAGCCAGAGATTAAGGGTGATGTCAGGGCATCTAGGCCCGTGACATTTAGGTCAGCTGTAGACCTTTCCATGGTTTTAACTCAGGATTTGAAGAGACAGAGGTCTCTTAGGTTTGAAGGTGGCGAGAAAGGAGAGAGATGATGACAGGTTTCACCGCTTCAACAAGAACTAGAAGTTCGGGTCAAACAGGAACCATCAAAGGTCTGATAATAGGTCTAAATGCAGAAAGTGTAACAAGCGACACTTTGGTGCGTGTCGGGACGAGTTTCAGATAAAGCCTTGTGGGATCTGTAAGAGGCATGGGCACAAGGCCCTGGAATGTAAGGATTTGAAGGAGGCCACCTATTTTAATTGTGGCGAGAAAGGACATATCAAACCCAACTCTCCTATGTACAAGAAGGATGACACTGCTAAGAACGATGGGGCGAAGAAAGGAAAACCTCGTGCTCTCCAGATGAAAGCTAAGGAGGCTGTGAAAGATGACAATGTGATAATAGGTACGTTCCTTATTAATGACGTTTATGCTAGAGTTCTTTTCGATTCATGGGCTGATAAATCATTTGTATATAAGTTTAGTGCCTTATTAAACTTGCCCATCAGAACTCTAGACATAACCTATGATGTAGAACTTGCTGATGGAACGATAGAAACCGCTTCTAAGATTCTTGATGGATGTTATATCTCCATTAAGAATCACTATATTCCTGTTTCGCTATTGCCAATGAAGTTGGCAGGTTTCGATGTAGTTCTTGGTATGGACTGGTTGTCTACTAACCATGCCCTTAGAGCCTGTAACAAGAAGCTCATCGAAATCAAAACTTCGACCAGTGAATTGCTGCCTATCCAAGGTGATGTACGTTATGGTTTGTCCGAAAAGGATGTGTTGCTTAAAACTTCAAAATGCCCGAAAAAGAATTGTGTCATTTACATGGCACAAGGAACCATTGATGAAGCTAAGCCAAAGATCGAAGACCTACCCGTTATCTCAGAATTTGCTGACGTGTTTCCTGAAGACTTGCCTGGTCTACCTCCAGATAGGCAAGTAGAATTTAGAATTGATATCATACCTGGTGCAGCTCCAGTTGCTAGAGCCCCGTATAGACTTGCACCTACAGAAATGAAAGAGTTGAAGACACAACTTGAGGAATTGTTGGAAAAAGGATTCATTCAGCCAAGTTCTTCGCCTTGGGGAGCTCCAATACTGTTTGTGAAAAAGAAAGATGGTTCAATGCGAATATGCATTGACTACCGCGAGCTGAATAAGTTAACAATTAAGAATCGCTATCCATTGCCCAGGATCGATGATTTATTTGACCAGCTTCAGGGAGCAAGCTACTTCTCGAAGATTGATTTGAGGTCAGGTTATCATCAACTCAAAGTTCATACTAAAGACGTTCCAAAGACGGCGTTTAGAACAAGATATGGTCATTATGAGTTCTTAGTGATGCCTTTTGGGCTCACTAATGCACCTGCAGCTTTTATGGACTTGATGAATAGAGTCTTCAAGCCTTATCTGGATAAGTTTGTCGTCGTATTCATAGATGACATACTTATATACTCTCGTAGTCAGGCGGACGATGAGAAACATATGAGGTGCATTTTGGAGTTGTTGAGACAAGAGAAACTTTATGCAAAGTTTTCTAAGTGTGAATTTTGGTTGCGTGAAGTACAATTCTTAGGCCACGTGGTTAGTGAACGTGGGATACAAGTTGACCCTGCCAAAGTCGAGGCGGTAATGAACTGGCAAGCCCCCAAGACACCATCCGAAATCCGAAGTTTTCTGGGTTTGGCCGGTTATTATAGAAGATTTATAGAAAACTTTTCAAGGATAGCTACTCCATTGACGACCCTGACCCGTAAAGATGTTAAGTTTGTTTGGGGTCCGAAATAGCAGGAAGCTTTCGATGTATTGAAGCAGAAATTAAGTAATGCTCCTGTGTTAACTCTACCAGAAGGAATTGAATATTTTGTGGTATATTGTGATGCTTCACACACCGGCATGGGGTGTGTACTCATGCAAAAAGGAAAGGTAATTGCCTATGCTTCAAGGCAATTGAAGATACACGAAAGAAACTACACCATGCATGATTTAGAACTAGGTGCCGTGGTGTTTGCGCTTAAACTGTGGAGACATTATTTATATGGAACAAAGTGTGTTATATACACCGACCACAAAAGTCTCCAACATTTATTCAATCAAAAGGATTTAAATATGCGACAACATCGGTGGATGGAGACGCTGAACGACTATGATTGCGAGATCCGTTATCATCCAGTCAAGGCAAATGTGGTTGCCGATACCTTGAGCCGCAAGGAAATGGTTAAGCCCATAAGGATCAATGCCAAGAGCATTCAGGTTAAGAATGATCTAAAGACAAGATTTTGGAAGCTCAGAAGCAAGCTTTGTTAGAAGCAAATCTACCTAAGGAAGAACTGGGAAAGTTGGTAGAACAACTTACCCCGGGAAATGATGGAATCCTAAGGTTTTGTGAACGAATTTGGATTCCAGTTTTCGGAGGACTTAGAGATTTGATTCTCCAAGAGGCACACAATTCCATGTACTCAATTCACCCAGGTGGTAATAAAATGTATAAGGATTTGAGACCTGATTATTGGTGGTCCGGATTGAAGAAATCGATAGGCGCATATGTATCTAAATGTTTGACCTGCTCATAAGTTAAAGCCGAACATCAAAAGCCGTCAGGTCTATTGCAGCCATTGGAAATTCACATGTGGAAATGGGAATGCGTAACTATGGATTTCATTACCAAGTTACCAAAAACAAAGCAGGGAATGACGCAATATGGGTGATTGTAGACAGACTGACTAAGTCAGCTCATTTCCTGCCTATTAATGAGACTTATAGCTCTGACAAATTGGCAAAACCCTATGTTGACAAGATTGTTTCTTTACACGAAGTACCAGTGTCCATTGTGTCGGATAGAGACACAAGATATATTTTGCACTTTTGGAAGAGCTTTCAACAGGCTTTGGGCACTCGATTAAATTTTAGCACAGCTTATCATCCTCAAACAGATGGGCAAAGTGAGCGCACTATACAGACTTTGGAAGATATGCTTCGCGCTTGTGTAATTGATCTAGGTGGAAGTTGGGATAGCCACTTACCACTTGTTGAGTTCTCCTACAATAACAGCTACCATGCAAGCATTCAAGCTGCCTCGTTTGAAGCACTCTACGGAAGAACGTGTAGGACGCCCGTTTGTTGGGCAAGATTGGGGAAGCTCAACTGACAGGACCAGAAATAGTCCTGGAGATGGCAGACAAGATCTTACAAATTCGTGATCGTCTCAAAGCTGCCAGGGATAGGCAGAAAAGTTATGCTGATAGAAGACGCAAACCCCTCGAGTTTCAAGTGGGGGAAAGGTCTTATTAAAAGTGTCGCCTTGGAAAGGCGTTATGCGCTTCGAAAGAAAGACAAGTTAAGTCCAAGGTACGTTGGACCATTTGAAATTGTTGAGCGAATTGGAGCTGTCGCTTATAGATTAAAGTTGACGGAAAAGTTCAATGGAATCCATGATGTATCCACATTTCTAACTTGAAGAAGTGCTTGGCAGATGAGTCGTTGCTATGCCACACGACGAGGTTCAGATTGATAAGAACCTACATTTTATTGGGCAACCAGTGGCGATCGAGGATCGCCAAGTCAAGAAGCTTCGTAGGAAGCATGTGCCTTTGTGAAGGTTAAGTGGGATGCTCGTCGAGGTTCCGAATACACTTGGGAAGTGGAGTCTATCATGCGACAGAAGTATCCACATTTGTTTCTTGAAATCTCGGGTCGAGATTTAAATTAAGGGGGTGAGGATGTAACACTACGTGTTTTTACGCCCAATATTTTTCCGACACGTGTCCCGGTAATCCGTATGTGTATTTTATGCTAAAACGGGAGGGACCAAGGTTTTTCGAATCGCTTCTCCTATCCTCGTTATGTTTTAGAATGAAGTAGAGGGGCCAAAAGTGCAATAAATAAGAGTTCTATGAGCTAAATAAGTACGGGGACTGAAAATGCCAAGTCTTAAACTTGGATGGCTGACCCAAGACACGGTCGCGGGCCGCGACCGGCCAGGCCTAAACCCTCGCGGGTGCCAGCGACAGAAATATGATTTTTGGTTGCCAGCAATGCACTTGGACACCTATTTCACGAGATTGTACCACCTTGCTCGAATTCTTGCCACCATTTGACACTTCTAGGACACTTGTAGACACCTGGAGACCCTCCTCAACACCTGGCACCTCCTCTACACTCCATAAATGACTCATATGTGAGTGCACCCTTGTGTTGCAACAAGTTCATCATACTTGAAGTTTGTCAACACACCCTGGAGGAGTCCTAGATGAATTTGGAGCATTCCATTCTGTTCTTAGCAACTCTTGAACCTTATGTAAGTGTTCAATCTCGTGCTAAGTCGATTCTTCATAGTTCTTAGCCTAGAATAAAGTCTCATCGAAATTACGCCTTGACTTTGCTATATATCCGTGTATACTCCACCATTGTGCGTAACGAAAGTTCCTACGTGCTCATAATGATGGAGGTAATAAACCCTCAAGAGGGGGCATTTTCAGATTTTCACGGATTCATGGCCAATTGACGAGTCAACTGAAAAGTCAATAAAAGTCCAACTGAGCAGTTTTTGTAGAATTCATAACTAACGATCCGGATGTTATAAAATATGTTTTGAAGCATTAATAACCTTAAATAAGTATTAGAACTTGTGACAACAGATTCGGCTAGTCAAATTTTGGTCTAGGCTCGGTTTGTTACCGAAAGTCTCAAACAGTTGACTTTTTGTTGACTTTAAGTTCTGACCCATTTTGAGCCATTCTTGCTGCTGAGTTTTGGTCATTTTATGATCATGTTTATGTTTTGAATAATGTCCTAAATTTTTGCGACTCGATTCCTAAGAAATTCGAGTTATTATATAAGTTCCGTAAAAAATCCTTAAAAACTTTGCACATAGGTCATTTTTGCACAAAATGAGATTTTTAGCGCATATGATCATATGGATGATATACTTAATGATATATTATGATAAGTATGACCATTTGGGATGTTTGTTCGGTTTATGACTTGAATGCATGCTTAAGAATCGCTAATGGCCGCTAAATGGATAACTACTATTTCTACGGAAAAATAGCAAAAATCCAAATTTTTATAATCACAACTTTAACTTACTGATGTTATAAGTTAAATGACATATTTTTGGCCATTTAAAACAGGTCTTAACTTCAGTTTATATTAAATATCGATTTAACGGCATTTTAGCGTCTTTTACGCCTTTCGACGCATAAGTATGGTTTAAAATCATAACCATAAGCCGAGACTTGTTACCTACTGATTTATAAACTTATTTTTAATATAAAAACAGTAAGTACAAGTCCCGAACTCAGAATCCCAAATTCGGCTTCAAGGCTATGTGTGAAATTACTAAAATGCCCCTACGGGACATAGTATGTTTCAAAATCATCAAACACACATATATTTGATATCCTATTGTTATAAAATGATAAAATATATGTTTTTACAGAATATTTAAGGTCATAACATCAGATTCACTTAAACATCTTTTATAAGCCTATAAATGACTAAAATGCCCTTGTAAGGCGTAATTCGGTTTTAAATACACCTCGGACCTATCTTTGCAAATGCTACTGATTTTATAACATATGTTAAACATATCTCATTATGGAACTTATATACGACTCTTACGGTTACCCGGTTTCGCTTATACGCATTCGGTTAAGCATACGTAGCTAGTTTACGTATTTTAACCAAAACGGGTTTAACTTTGTCCATTCTTTATCAAAATCCAGAATCTTATTGGTCTTCCCATATCATACAAGTCTATGTACTTGTCGGGTCCAATTAACATTCTATTCCGGTCAACGCATAATTTAGCGTATCGTACCTTATCACAATTTAGCGTAAGGCTAACCGGTCCAAGTCTAGGACTTAACTAAGGACCCGTTCGCATTCTAATATTGGTTATTAATTTCCATCACTCCAGACTGAACACCTCCCGATAGATTGCTCCTGTACTTGCTTTGGAATACGGCTGAATTTGGATTACTTGCGAACTTCAATTCAGGTAAATACTCTTAACTTATTTTCCCTATACGGGCTTGGGATATGGTAGATTACTACCGCTTGGTCGGGTATGGGATAATGTTTTATCCAGTTGTGATAATTAACTAAAATCTTGCATAACCCGTTTTGATCTGTTTTGACTGAAACTAAAACATTGGGGGTGGGCTTGACCGTGTCTGGGATCCTTGGCTCACTAAATTGGTAGTGGCCACGACAATATAGCATGGCGTGTAGGCATACACTGGGAAATTGCTATCTGCTTTCTTTGTGAAAGTTCAGAGTGGTGCGTCTGTCGATCATGTCTCGGTTTCTGTACTGGGCCCCATATGTAAAAGCCAGCTTGTAAATCTGTATACAAGGTCACTTACACTATCCCAAGTTATTTCTGAAAATGTGCCTTGTGCACCTAAAACCATTTTCGAAAAGGTTTTCAAAATGAGTCGGTTGAGTGTGTTTACCAATGTAAACTGACGTATTTTCAAAAGCTTAAGTTACAGTTGCAAGTACGGAATAGGCCGGGAGCTGCGGGGCGAATAACCAAGGAGTTGCGACGTTCGGGAATTGCCTGTTTATAGTCTGTTATCATTTTGTATATATTTCGATCCGCCTGTGGATCTAGTTACAACCATGTCTGTATATATTTATTTTGGACACTAGACATTATCGGTTGTAATAGTTTAATTATTCCAAGTCTTCCGCTATGTTATGCTTATTTGGTAATGATGGTATCTACTGTACGTCACGATACTCCCCACCAAGCCCGCCGGTAGACACGTAGATGTCGGGGCGTGACACTTGCTATCCCCAGTAGTTTGCTAGACTTCAAAGTGACATAACCCCATCTAGCCTTTGACACTTAGTTAACTCTTTCTATGTCGGGCATGGCTCATCGGGTTAAAGATTGCTTGGCTACTTGGTATAGTGAGAAGTATATACATTTCCTTTACATTTCATTCATGACCATCTTAATTATCCTTATGACAATTTGTGTATTGTTGAATCTTACGAATAAGGTTAAAGGACGGTTATCCTTCTACCTACATGCAGGACTTTTATGAAATTCTATGACATATATGATGGACTTAATATATATTATATACTATATACGTAAATAAACTTATACATAACCGAACTTTTGACAATGATCATACGGTTACTTGTCACAACATTAGTTTATATTGTCTAAGACTTAACCTTCTTGTTATGATTCTAATGGGCATAACCCGTGAAACCACGATCACCTTTATGGGATTTATAGTGTAAAATGAGAGTTAACGTCTAGATAATTACTTTCTTGAATACATACTTTTACATACTTCAAACTCCTAATCCGAATCCTTCGTTATCATCCGAATACTCACACACCTATGTTTCCTCGTGTAGGAGAACTCGGTGTTCCATCTCCAAACCACCAACTCTTCACGGAATTTCCAAGTGGAAGCTTGCAAAACCGGGAGTACATTTGACCCATTTTCATGTTTACACAATTTGGGTTGTAACATGTTGGCTTACAAAATATACAAAATCACACAACATACTTTATATACTCAATCTGTTATACATGCTTATTGTTATGCTTAGGTTCATGCTAGATACATACATGCTTCTTGTCATTAACTTAGCTAGCCCAACTTAACATATATAGCTCTATAGGAGTAGCACGCCGCCCGTCGGGGTATTGTTAAGCTTATCATTCATAAATAGTTTCGTTACTTTTGTGGCGAGGGACACTTAATTCTTGGGGATACTTGGGGTTTGACAATTAGTATTGCATGATCGTTTACCTGTATACTATTGCCATGTGGATTCGAGTAAATTCTTTTTATACTTATGCTATGTAATTTAAAACTTGTGTGCTCGCCAATGCTTTTGCATTGAACCTTTATTTTTAACATGTTACAAGTTGATGATGATGCTATGACGAATCTAGTAGGACGACATATAAACCCGCTTGAAATACCAGATTAGATTAATCTGTTATGTTAAACATTGTCGTATTTGTCTTATGATATTGTAATTTGAATTTCTTGTTTTAGTACTTGACAATTTGTTACGAATGAAATTGGTTTTGAACTTAATTATTGTCGCAAATAGTGTTATATGTGATGAGCAATCTATTTTGTCTCACTCCAATGATTCCGCCATCGGTTGAGGTGTGACACTTTTACCAATGGTGACTACCATTCTTGCATGATCTTCAAGCTCAAGCTCAAGTGTTAGTGTGTGTAACAAGTGTGTCTCAACTCTCACTTATTATATATTTTTAGTGAACTAATCTACCGATGTCTTATTCTTGATATGGATGATCAAAGCTAGAATGTTGGAATCCTAACTTTAGAGAGGTCTCGGTCAGCATGAATGCATTCCTTAGGGATCAACCTCTCATCTTCCAAGCAAAGGATGCTTAGGAAGAATCATGATCATGGCATATTTGGATATCACTTCACCAAGGTCCATAGATCATCCACACAAGGAAGTAGTGATGACCCTTAAAAGAGTCTTAGAAGGCTCTTGGAGGCAAGGAAACTTAGCGCACCAAGGCTTAGAAGACACATGGCACAAATTCCAAATACTAACAGACACAAAGGCTCACATGGCATTCTTCAATTGGAAGGTGGAGGACTCTATTTATCGTGATTAGGGGAAAGATATGCACGACCGTGCCATGACGAGGCACGACCATTATGGTACTATGCACGGGCATGTCAACATATGCACAGCCATGCATAGGACACATGTCCCCACAAGTCGCACAACAGTTTACTTTTGCTCCCCTTTGTCTCTCATTCTATCTTTCTCTACTATACTTCTCTATTTCCTCTCTATCTATCTATCTATCTATCTATCTATTATCTATCTATCTCTCTCTCTCTCTCTCTCTCTCTCTCAAAAACTACATACTAGAGATGGTGGGTAAACAGTGGTGTACAGGTAAAGAGGTTGTGAGTGGTGGTAAAATCGATTTATAGCGAATTATTTTTATATTTACTTATGTAAATTTCTATATAAGTGGGTGGTGATGATGCGACGGTGGAGTATAGAAGTTAGGGTTTCACATACGGGTGATCATTTTACCTTTTTAATGTATATTAATTTCTTTTTACATTTACTTATGTAAATTTCTATTTGGCGTCGTTTAGAATGACTAATCCGTGGGCAAATGCGGATATGTATGATCAGCTCCAAAGAACATTGATGAGGTGACGATGTCCGATCGGGTAACATTTGTGGGACAACGAATATGTATTGTTTAGTAGGGTGCTTAGGATTTGTGTTATAATTGTGGAGGAAGGGGTATCATCGCCAACAGGAGAAGTGCGATATGAATTTGTTGGCATCTATTTAGAATATATGTTATAGTTTGAAAACTAATATGTATAGTATTTATGTATTGGATGAGTTCATGTAAACTCAAACTTTAGTAGATGTGAGTTACAAATTTTTGTTAGTTTGGCTTTAAGATTCACACAACTCAATAACGTATGAATTATAAATCTGAACAAATATGTCCCTTGATGTGTTGCAAACACATCCAATTTTCCCATGTGTATTTGTATGATTTTCATTTGTTTTTTAGTTGTTTTTGGTACTTAATTAAAGTGATGTTTTGTAACTGAAAGTGGGCAAAGGAAGTTTAAACGAGCAAAAAAAAGGGAAAGAAACGAGCATACAATTGAAGTCGGTTGAAGAAAACATGGAAACTGAGTTTGAAGCCCGTAGGCATGTTGTGACACCAGGGTGAGCTATTACCTCGCGACTCGCCTGGCGGTCACTTGCGTGCAAAATTCCCAAAATACCCTTGAGATCCAGCTGATTCATCACATAATGACACCGGAGTATTTTTTTGGTTCTTTGAAATCTCGTGTGGCGCGACTCAGCCTCCTATCCATCATCACGACTCGCTTGTCAAGTGGAAGTAGGATGAAGTATTATTGTTCAATATAAACACGATGTTAAACCCTAATTCACATATATCAATCTATTTACAAACAGGAAAAGGCTTACAGGGACGATCCTTAGTTAAAGTTTATAGCTTTATCAAGAAAAACTCGTTTATAGTTTCGCTTTTGTTAATCTTAAATACTTTGACAATGTTTTCTGAATTTGGTTGCTTCAAACTTGTTCATGTTACATTGTTAAACATGTTTCGCTTAGCTACCAAGGCTATGGATAATTGTTGAACTATTTATGGCTTTTCGGTTTGGATAACTTGTGTTTTGATTAAATGTTATGGTAAAAAGTGTTTTGATCATGGTTCTATTGTGTATGCATGTTTGTTATCTAATTGTTTGTTCATGTTCCACCTTATCTTTGTTAAAATTGACTGAGTATTAATTGAATCTAGGGTTTGGTGATTTACATAGACTTGGTGTTTGCAATTATATTTCGTAGTTGGTAGACATAGTAAACCCTAGGAACAAGTAACTAAACTATTCAGTAATTAAATATTCTACCATCTTTGAGTTCTAGAGGAGATTAGATGTCGGGTTCTCTTTGTCACTAGATGGGTTAGGAGTTAATTGCATGAGAATGAATTACCTGTACTATTATCTGGAGATTTTTAGCATCCCGTGTTAGAACCTTATGAGATCTACAACCCTATACATCTCTTACACTTCTGGATGTTTTGTTTCTGATGGGACCAAGAGGATATAGTTTAGAGAGTCTGAGAAGTAATCTAAACACACACCGATGAGTTTACACACTTCCCTAAATTCGATATTGCGTTACGTTTTTGGAGTGATCTAGCTAGATAGCGTATTTTAAGATCCCACTAGCTAAAACATAGTTATCCAAACCCGTGAGCTGCGAGTGAGTTAACATGCATCTTGCCTAGGTAGTTACGTTCACATAATCTGATTTCACAACTATTCGTTGTTTATTTGCTCTGCTTTTGTATTTGCATTCTTATTTGCTTTTGTATTAACAGAAAATCTGAAACCATCCACTAGACATCATTAGACTAAGACTCGATAGAGGTTCAGTAACGAGAGTCGCGCCCTTGTGTCCTTGGATTGATCCAGGTCTTACCGACTAGACTGCATAACGACCGGACACTTGTCAACTGTGTGTAACTAAGCTAGTTTGACCATTTAAACTGGTGTTTTCAAAATTAATTAAACATTTACTCATCAACCCTTAATAAGCTACTCCATATTTACACATCCTCTCTTTATATAATTTAATTAGCTATTATACGTTTAGACATACCCTCTTTATATAATTTAACAAATGCATTACACCGCTACAACACGCGACGGGTAAATTCGTAGTTATGAATGCAAATAACAAAAAGAAACAACATATTGCTCATGCCATTTTCTCTACTCTACTAAAACCAATTGTTATGCAGACTATTAAGCATCCATTGACGCTAATGTAGAGGAGAAAAGATTGAGGTGGAATATAGAGGTGGTCGACATAGAGGAAAGAGTGAGTTGGAGATAGAATTGAGTGTTCGTCACACGAATAGTAAACGAGGGAGAAGGACACTAGCCACATTTTCTTGACCCTTGGTCATCATACGGGTAAATGATTCATCTGAAATACTGTTTATTTCAAGGGCTTCACCTTGTTCAAAACTTTCTTGTTTTAAAACACTTTTTAGGTAAAAGCTTAACAATCTTGGATATAATAGAAAAGGATTGACAGTACCCCTCTTGATTGATTTTATGTTTGCCACCAAATCCATAGACAATGTTTAGGATAACTTATAATTTGTACTTGTCAGAATAGCATATCTCAGATACTGAGTTTCTAGGGAAATTTCATTAAAAGTTGTGGTCTTAGCAGACATGCAAACCAAGAGCGTATGGAAAAAGAATTTCTATGTTAGTGTGAATTTTGGTTTGAAAGTGTGGCTCCCACCAGTTGAGCTTCATATCCCCTTTCTATGAGATCATGTTGTAAGTCATTTAAGGGATACTTTCCATACCTGCTATATCATGTTGATTGAACATTGTGGAAATGGATTGTGGAGTTATCTCAACACGTTTCTTATTTATGGTGGATGTGATGATGAAGAGCCTTTTGTTTTAAAGCAGAAAATTTGCATTATCCAAAATTGGAAAGATGACTTGGGGTGTTTACTATGAGGATGTTATGATATTTGGAAAATGTGATGATTTCTATGATGAAGTGAAAAACAATGTTCTTGTTGTGTTTGACAAGATACGACAAATAGTTGTGAGAAGATTTAACGTCCAGAGCCATGGTGAAATTAGGTCAAATCTTTTGAGAATATTTTATCAGATAATCTTTTGATTGTAAACGGTGATTTTGAATGCAATTTTGGAGTTTTTCTTTTCTGCAATGCTTTGATTTTCCTAAATTTAGATGATGGATGTAAACTCTGTTTGTCAAGGGTTTATATGGGGTTTGTGAACATGGATGCCAGCGTGGCCAACAGTTACTTTTTGAGCTACAAGGCCAACTGCTATTTGATATGGTAAAGCGTTGTTCAGGAAGTGGGTCCATTTGAGGAAAACCTTTGAAGAAGGAAAATAAGGTATGTTTTCAAAAAGTCTGTTTGAAACCTCTATTGGGTTCAGTAGACGTTTGGATAACCAAATCAGTGGTTGGTACATTTGATTGACTTTTGGTCAACAGATGGGTGGAAACCTGTAATGCCCTATTTCATTTTAACCGAAAAGACCAAGCGGAAATTAGAACTATAAAATTTCTTTTGTTTTATTCATTTAAAAGAATCTTTACAATAAATACCTTCTTCACATTCATTTAAATAATAAGATCAAGATATACATTTATCAAGTTACATGACTTCACTCTCCTGTACAATCTGTTATGTGACTTGTTCTTCATCGCCTTGCATTCCATGGAAATGTTTTGTGATGTAGTGTAACCTTCATCCACTACATACATTCACATTATTAGTACTTGGTGACTTTAAACATAATCTAAAGGTGCATAACTAAACATCCACATTGCGTGTTCTTAAATGTGTTCCATCCGTTTAGCTTTCTAACTTCATACTTTACGAATTTCGTGTCAATCGTTCAATGGTCCAACAATAATGAACTTGCAGTTCATTTCATTCTCAATAACAACAAGATTAGTACCATTTATACTTATACATATGAAGTGTACGCCTCCGAATGTACATGGCATATTCATTAGTACATATTACATTCCAATACATTTATATATTTGTATACTTATCTTTTATCTAACTCTTACATACACTCCGTAATCGTACCCTTCTATAATATCCATCTGTCATCATTATAGGGACCGATCCTCGTTGCTAAGGAACCTAAATTTGATATCTAACGTCCATAATAGTGGAAATATTACGTCGTGTTTACCAATAGACAAGAATTAATCAGTTAATCATCAGTTTTATTGATCAAACGTCAAGAGTACAAACTGACAGAGCTTCGCCTCCAAAATGCCAAAGTTACAAATCAGGATTACAAGCTAGGTATTTATAGACATGCAAGTTCGCTCATGGAGGATGTAAGTTCGCCCGAACTTGCCTTAGCAAGTTCGCCCGAACTTGTCTCAACATGACATGTCATGGGTGAACTTGTTACAACTTTACATAAATACTTCATAAACCTAGCCTATTCAGCTCTATACTATACAGACTCGATATAAGACTAAGACATAGACATTATGCACCAACAGACTCCCCCTTGGTTATATTCTTCGTCTTGTATCAGTCAAAACTCTGTCTTCATATAAACTTTAACGCACACGACCGAAGAAGTTCTTGTACGACTTCCTTCGTCGTTCTTGCTTAGGATCCGCTTCTGGTATGTAGGAGGCACTTTGTTCAAATGCTAAAATCTCTTAACACTTGCCTTCCTAGTTCTTTCATGAATTACTTCAAGACGCTTCTCCTCTTTCAAAAACTCTACTCTTTCTAGATCGCTCCACTTTGTTTGCCACATCTTTCCTGAATTAACTTCGTGTGCATAACAAACATTAACAACTTTCTGAAACTGCATCGCTTGTACCTTTTCACGTTCTTCAAATACAATCTTGTTGTAGAACAAGGTTTTGATGTTATCTCTTGAGCAGTTAACCAACCACATGGGATCAAGAACCCTAATTATTCTCCATAACCCCCTCATACCCTGATATCCCAATACCTCAACTCTTTTTTTTGAAATATCCAAGTGTTCTTCAAACTTTAAAACAATAACTGCTTCACAAGTCGATAGATCTATCTGTCACCACTTGAACAATGGATAGAAGTCTTGTTCAATTGGCATCAGCGACATGTTTCTCATTGCCCTCGGTCGCTTCATTATCAATGTTATGTCTTTTTCACCCGTCTTTTTGTTTGTCTTGATTCTGCGACCAGGAATGAATGGCTTCCAATATCTAAATCCTTTAACCGCTTCAAACTTGATCAATTTCCACAGCAACTGATCTATCACTTTCATGTGGTATGTAACATTCATAGTCTGCACCAGCTCTTCCACATCCCAATACGGTAATGTCTTGAAATCAGCAAGGTATTTGAAGTATTGCACTCCAACTTCCCTCTTGATTGCATAAACGTTCAGTTCTTTAAACCAACCCCAACTCAAAATATCTCCCAATGAAACGTCTTTATCTCTGGTAAAGAATGCTAGAGGACGTCGAAACTTACGTTCGCGAGGCATCTCTTTAAACCAGGACTTCTTCGCTTGAGCAATTTCTTCTTTAGTAATTGGCTTTGGTACTTTTCCTTCACGCAAAGATTCTTCAATCTTTTCTTTCAGCATGTCTTCGTCTAACTGCTTATACATCTCCTCAAAAGTAGGAAAACTTTCAGAATTAAGACCGACGTACTTTTCAGTTTGGTCTGTTTCATCATCAGAAGACCAATATTCCACAATCACTCTATTATACTCGTCAGCCTCAAATCTTCTAACATACTGATAATCATTCGGCTCGAAAGTGTTAACATTCAACACGTCTTCTTCGAAATCAAACTCTAGATCTGCAGCATCAACTTCAACTAACTTTGCAAGATCTTCCTTAGTATAGTTATGTATAAACTCACCTTCCTCCACGTTATGTTCAAGCATTAACAATAAAGGTTTCGTGGGTATAGCAGCAACTGGCTTAGCAAATCTGTCAACATTCAACAGATTAATCTCATCAGTTGGCCCTTTCTGCCCTGACTCCCCTCACTTTTATCATCCATTCTGTTTGATTCATCATCCATTAGTGAAGAGAAATCAAATTCACTTGAGATTTTGGCTTCAGTGATTCTAATACCAACACCACTTTGATCATCATCATCATCATCGTCTGCTACATTCCAATCCTCATATTCCGAATCATCTTTTTCTTCATCATCTTTATCCTCTTTTTCAACTTCTTCATCATCCTTTTCAGAAGTAACTATAGGATCAGAAGGCTTGCCAGATTCGTCAACCTTTGGAATATCAGACTCAGAAGCTTTAGAAACACCTTCAACAGATTTCTCAGCAGCTTCAGAAGATTTAGGGGCTTCACCCTCAACATTCTTTCCTTTACCACTCACTGCTAGTTCTTTCTCAGACCTTTCTTTGGCTTCTTGTTGATCCAGACGATCATATTCTTTGATGAAATCTATTCCCAGAGAGTTAGATAAAACGTTTTGCAACCTGGTGAATCATCTATCATTTAGAGCTTGGATTGACTTTAACTATGTAATTTCTGTTTGCATCTTCTCATTCGCATCTTGCAGACTTTCGATCAACGCTTTAAAATATTCACGTTCATTCTCTAATACTTTCACTTTGTAATCCAGTATTTCCTTTTCAACTACGCTTTGATTCATTTTATTAATCAACTCAGCTTTCCCCTCCTCATTCTTAGCTACTTTCTCCTACAAGATTTTCACGCGCTTCTCTAAAAGTTCAACATTATTCTCTGGAAAGAAATCATTTAGATCTTGCAGACTAATAGGATCACTATGCTTATCACCAAATATATTAGGCCCTGAAGATTTTGGTGTTGATTTTGGAGTAGCAGGCTTTGGTGTTGACTTTTTTGGAGTAGGACTTTCAAGATTTAAAGTCGTTGGAGCAACAGGTGATTGAATAACAGGTACTTCCACAAAACTAGACACAGGAGGTTCTTGTGTAGCTCCTGACCTTTCAGCTTCCGATGAAGCTATCACAGGAGGTTCTTGTGTGACTCCTGGAGGTTCAGCTTTACACGTTTAGTTTTCTTCCTTGGTCTTTCCTCATCAGACTCTTTTTCTTGATTTGGATCGAAATCAGCATCCGTTTCTTTAGCTTTTTCTATTGCTGTCTTTTCCGGTTCTTTCATAGGTTCTTCGTCAGATTCATCATCGTGTTCAGAAGTAGCAGACATCATCTTGTGTTGTTTCTCAGTCTCTTGACTTTCAACAACTACAGCTGCACTAGAACCTGCTTCGCCTTGAACATTCTCAGGTTCATCTTCGTCAACGAGCATAGTTTCAATTTTCTTTGTAGCTCATTTCTTCTTAGTCTTTTCAACTTCAGCCTTTAAGAACCATTCACTTCTCGCTTTCGGCTTGAAGTCTTTGAACCATTTTTTCTGCATTAAGCTCTTTCTCATCATCACTGCCGTCTTTTCTCCATTTGTTTTCAGGCGGCGCAATGTAGTTTGAATCCTTAATTGCTCCGAAAATTGATTTAGCCACTGGTGCTGACGCTTGTTTCTGAAACTTGATTAACTTCTTCACAGTCGTTTCATCAAGGTCAACTAGGTATAACACATCGTTCGGATCTCGTGCAATATTTGGCTACTTCTCATCTATCAGCATTTGCACGAATCTCGGATATAAACATAACCTTGAATCCTCCATGTTCTTCGACATGTATGTAAATACAAGCTTCGAAAAGTTGAACGGCTTTTTTAGAATCAGTGTCATTGCCATACAGGCCAAATAATCTTCCACGTCGTCTAATCCCGCCTTGCGATGACTAAATGTGTGAATAATAGCGTGCATGAGAAGCTTGTAGGGGTTAGGCACTTCCCCTTTCTTCAATGTCGGCTTGTTCACGCTTCCCTTATAGCCCATTCGAAAGAAACAACCAAGAACCATCTTTTCATCGAGATAAATTGGATCGTCTTTGTCATCGTTGAATTGTAACACTCTGTGTATATCATCTTCTGTAACAGTGATCGGTTTGACTTCATTGCTGACTTGCACGGTTGAAATAATTGACTTCTGATCATCACTTAAACTCGCGTTCGTCCAAAAATGGAAAGTGTGTGATCTATACGATACTGTGCGCTCCGTTATAGCTCTATGAATAGGACTTTCTTCTAGAAATTTCAATAT
Organism: Scalesia atractyloides; assembly: GCA_947069175.1. NCBI lineage: Eukaryota > Viridiplantae > Streptophyta > Magnoliopsida > Asterales > Asteraceae > Scalesia > Scalesia atractyloides. The sequence continues at coordinate 67,608,407 of CAMTDV010000004.1, read as the reverse complement.
ACTCTCGTACTCCTTCAAGATGGACATATCGATTTGTCGAGAGTAATACATGTGTTGTGCGTCTTAGAAAACTCTATCGAGATTGCACGTGCCGGAGCTTGAGCCTGAAAAACAACGCAAAACAATTAGCACGCTTATCGAGAAAATCACAAAATTTTTCTAACACTTTTATCAAGTTCGGGCAAACATGATACGTGTTAAACATTATGTTTTGTTCAAGTTCGCCCGAACATGCCTTAACAACATGTTCTTTATACAAGTATAAGTTCGGGCGAACTCATACTCTAAACACTAATCAGATTTCCAAAAACCCAAGTTCGGGCGAACATGCTTTAGGTTCTCTTTATTCAGTTTTGTTAACAAGTCCGGTCAAACTTTATAACAAGTTCGGCCGAACTTGTCATCTCCTTCAATATCAAACTTGATCAACACAACAACGACCATTTCAATCAAATTAAACAAGTTTTCACGGTCGATTTACTTTGTTTATTTTAATTTTAAGATTAATTCGTTCATGAAACTCTTAAGTCTATCAGATTTTAAAGTTTCAGATCCATTAGGTTCGATTATGGTTCATTTCACGATTCAAACAACGATCTTATACCTCAGCCATTGTAGATGGTGAGCAAATCACCAAGAACAATCAAATTTGGGTAGCGTAACGTTATGATTTTGCCAATTTCACTCAAATTCTCTCAGAGTTCTTAACTTCGTTTCAGAGGATTTGTTTGCTGTTGAATGAGTTCGGCCGAACTTGAATGGTATTTATACCATGTCAAGTTCGGGCGAACTTGCTAAGCCCAACTTGAAGGGCCCAATAGAAGTCCAGGCGAACTTAGTAGATAACGATAAGCAGCCATCTGCAAGTTCGGTCGAACTTGCTTATATGTTAAACAAGATTTTGTTTAGCAAGTTCGGCCGAACTTGCCAAACCCTAAATTCAAACTTTTTTCAAAATTTTCATTTTAACCCCTGAACTTTCCAACTTTTTACCAGTTATGAAAATCCACTCAGTTGACCAAGTCCAAGTTAATGACCTTGGTTAACCGATTTGTCTGCCGAGTCCAAGTTAATGACCCCGGTTTGACCCGTTACGAACAAACTGTTGATATTTTCAAAATTAAAGTTTCAAATTAATGAACTTTTTATCATTTTGGCTTTTCAGATTTAACAGATTAGCTCCCAGCCCATTGTCAAAGAGATTCCCACCAGTTCTAGCATCTTACCAGACTTCGAAGACCCGTTCTCCAACATTGGTTTGCTGAAAGCAATGTAGAAACAAAATCTTTTTGTATGTTTGTAAGTTTATGCTAAAACACACTGAAAATCTTTTTGAATTTAATCTTTAAAGCTGATAAACTAAATACAGGACAATGTAAACTATGTACAAACATATTTACAGACATATTTTTGTGAAATCATGTCTAAAGGATCATATCAGTTAATTGAGACATATCACCAGTACCGTTGACCTTTAGATGGCATTAAGTTTTAAACTCGTTTACCTAGATTGTCGATATGTTTGTCCACTTAAACTTTACCACATCTCTCAACTGTTTCAAGATATGTTTAAGGTATGAAGTATTAAACTTGACCTATATATGGTTCCCACTTCTTGAATATACTCCCGTATCAAGATTCCCTAGATTTCATCTTACAGGTGAATATAGCGTAATTGATATCTGTATCAGGGTAATGCGAGACCTTGAGAGCTCAGGTTAGTACTATCGTACAGACAAAGAGATGAAGGCTCGTCTTTAAGGTGTGTTCCACTTAAGGAATCTTTTTAGCATTGCAATTGAATTTAGATCTTCCGATACTTTTCAAGTTTGCATGCAGTTTGGGGTTTATAGCGAAAGTATTATAGAATTTCTAGGCTATTGCTTCCGCAAAATCAGAAGAACTTGTATAATACCCCAGATATCAACTATCTATAAAGACATCATATCTCAGAATCAGGCAATCTCTCAAACGAAATTTCGGAGTACTAAGTCCATATATCCAAGATGTGTTAATCCACATGATTAAGCAGTTGCTAAATTTAGTTTATATCTCGAAAATAGTTTACTGAACGTGTTAAGCCTATCGACACATCCACAGTAAGAGTCGTTTATTACTTTTAAACTTTCTATTTCTTTAGCATACTGTGATAGTCCACTGATGTACTATCATTTCCTTTTTTTGACATCGAATTCTTTTTTGTCTTTTCAATGTTTTTCTATTTTCCCAAATATTTCTCCCCCTAAAATCAAAAACAATTTTTTTAGATTTTAGATTTTAAGAAATACTAAAGTAGAAAGATATTTACAAACCATACAAACCAATGCGGATTACGTGAATTCGTCATCCGATCCGTATTCAACCTCAGCTTCTACACCTGTAAGCAAGTTTTTAATACCGTTAAGTCGCATTAGATATTTTAATCTTGTTAATAGAAATGCTTTGGTAAAAAAAGCAGCCCTTTGTTCATCGGTGTAGATTTTTCTATTCGAACCAATTTCTTTTCGTAACAGTCACGAATGAAATGGTATCGAATTTGAATGTGTTTTGTACGTGAGTGATGAACCGGATTTTTAGTTATATCGATGGCTGCTTTGTTATCTACAAATAAAGGTGTGTCAAGAAACTGCAGACCATAATCCCTCATTTGTTGCTGAATCCAAAGGATTTGAGAGCAACAGCTGGACGCAGAAATGTATTTCGCTTCACAGGTTGAGAGAGAGATCGTGGTCTGTTTCTTACACTGCCACGTTACCAAACGTGTGCCAAAGAACTGGCATCCTGCAGTTGTAGATTTTAAGTTCAATTTGTCCACTCCGAAGTCCGAGTCAGTGTATCCAGTGAGATCAAAATTGTCGTTCTTGGGGTACCACAGGACGGTGCTTGGGCAACCTTTCAAGTAACGGAAGATTCGCTTGACTATCTGCAAGTGTGACATTCGAGGACTTGACTGATATCTCGCACATAAGCAAGTAGGATACATGATGTCCGGGCGTGATGCCATTAGATACATCAATGAACCTATCATCGATCGATACAGTGTTTCATCAACTTTCGTTCCCGTCTCGTCTACACAAATCCCATGGTTCAGTGCCAGCGGTGTCGAAAGCGGCTTCGAAGAATCCATTTCAAACTTTTTGAGAATATCGTGCACATACTTAGTCTGATGAATGAATATCCCGTCTGGAAGCTGATCCACTTGAAGACCTAAGAAGAACTTCATTTCGCCCATCGAGGGCATCTCAAATTTCTTCTTCATGATCTTTTCGAACTCTTTCACAGACTGTCATTCGTAGAACCGGAAATGATATCGTCCACATAGATTTGTACTATAATCAGATGCGATCCAACTTCTCTGGTAAACAAAGTGTTGTCCACTGTGCCTCATGTAAAACCATTTCCTATGAGATGTTGCGATAACGTCTCTGTGATATCCCGGGTTTTTCGGATAACTTACACGTGACACTTGTCGAATAATGTATATGCTAAGTATTAAACGTGCACGAGTTAAATGAATACGTGATGTGTGTGGTGTGATTGTTTTAGTTATAGAGTAAGTAGGGTAGATATGTACACGAACTGAACCGAACTGCGACACGAACCAGCTTTGATTCATTGTAACTCTAGGAATTAACCAAGTTAGCAAACCTAAAACTATTTGGCCGCGAGATCAAAACCTAAAACTAATTCGGCCAAGATCAAACCCAAATCCGTAGCAAACCTAAAACTATTTGGCCGCGAGATCAAGCCCAAACCCAAACCAAAGCAATCCAAGTATCATCGGCCACATATGCTTACCCAAACCGTAACCACCATTCCCTTTTGCGCCTATATATACGATTCACATGCATGTATCCTTCACGATTCTACAAAACCCTAATAAGCAAACAGCCGACGGCAGCTTTTCTTCATCATATCAATCGCAAAACAGCCGCTCCCCACTCTTCTTCACGGTCGCAAACAAGCCCCTTCTCGGTCGCGATTTACCTTCAAGTCAAATCCATTCACATCCAAGTCTCGGCCACTTTCCTTGTCACTTAAGGTTAGGATTTATCTTTGATTACGAGATCATGTTCGGACGTATATATGCTTGAATGATTAATTGATTAGTTTGCTTCGGAATACATGTGTTTTGATTTTGTTGTTTTCGGATTATACATGTTTTAATCGGCTGATGTATCATAGTTACAAGTATGGTTGTTTTCGGAACATATAAGTTTGCCAAGTATGATTGAACGAGAAGTTAGGCTAGCCGATTTGTTAATGATGCTTACATTGGATGATTGCATTGTTTCGGATTGTTTATACTAGATTGAATGTTGTTTGAAAGCTGAATGTATAGGCTGTGATTTGGTTATAAAGACTAAAGTTATTGAGTAGGGTTTGCATGGATAGGTTGTTAGTATTAGTCTATGATTAGAAATCAGTTCTAGATCGCCTAGGTTAATCGCATGAACGGGTTATACGAGTTTATGATAAAGATATGCTGAAAACAGCCTGCTGAATAATAGTTACAGCCGACTTCATCTGGCTGTAACTCGGTCGTTAGTTGTCGAAAAACGGATTTTCTGATGTCTAGAACGTAGAGAATTGAATAAGGAATCTAATGGCGCTGGATTCATAATTTTCTGAAGTCTTTTGATATTTTTAAAGGGCCAAACAAGTTCAGTAACTAAAACTGTGAAAATCCTGAAATATTGTTAGTTGTTTATCAAGTTGGATTTTAAAATCAGTAGGGAGTTGAGTCATGATTTTTGTACAGCAACTAGGTATGGAAATTTCCGGGCAACTCCAACTGAAATTTTGTTAATTGGACGATCAATGATTTTTAAATAAATTCTTCTGTGGACTGCAGTCAGATAGCGGTAAATCTGACTGCAGCCTAGCATATTAATATTTATGGTTAATTGGTAAAGATCTAGGACTTGGAAAATTTATATAAATTTCTATGGTATAGATTTCACCTACTGTAAAAATATTGGAATTTTTGGAATGTTAGAACTATTTTATAAAAATCCTAGAAAACAGCTGAATAATGAGTGTTAAGCTGAAATTTGATAATTTGTGATTGTGTGCACCAAATTGTGGCATGAATTGGTTTATGGTTATGATAAGATGTTTTGATTACTATGATCACATGAGGATACTTGCATGCATGTCTGAGTGTTAGAGATGTTGTTTGTGTGTATCAATTTGTGAGTAAATTATGTGTAGAAATTGTATTGGTGTGTTCACGCACTGACATGGAATTAATTGGTTGTTAGGACGCAACTAGCGGTCCCATCTCTTATAACATCTTTGCTACACTAACCGAGCAAATAAAGGTGAGTTCACGGCCCCTAACTTTATCCGGTTTTTAAACAACAGGGGGAGAAACATGTATACACTCTCAAACTCAATCTCTTTACGTTATACGAATTTAACGTCACATAACTATACGGTAACTAAGTTAATGTTAATGTAATGTTATGGTCACTAAGCAGCTTTATCACTTAAGTCCTCGACAATCTCCTCGGATCGTTAGTATTTGGGTTTAATAGCGGGGGAATTATAAGTAGTACTACTGGGTCTGACGAGCCCCATCCGAGCTAGTCGCGCTAGCCGACCGGGTATGGTCAACGGATGAATAATTGGCCTAACATCGCCATGGTCATGTGATAGGCCTGGCAAAACGGAGGCACAACTGTCAGCTTCGATCGCGAACTCTTACGTGACATGACTTTAGGCTAGCTACCTATATATATTAACATTGAACTTAATTACGAAACTACGATATTATCCCGGGTTGGGGATAATGGAAACAACTTAATATTCCGGGTTTGGAATATTGGAAACAATAACTTAATATTCCGGGTTTGGAATATTGGAAACAATAACTTAATATTCCGGGTTTGGAATATTGGAAACAATAACTTAATATTCCGGGTTTGGAATATTGGAAACAACAACTTAATATTCCGGGTTGGAATATTGGGGGCAACAACATATTATTCCGGGTTGGAATAATGGAACCAATACGTTATCCCGGGTTAGGGATAACGGAGAAAACAAACTTTAACCGAACAAACGAATTTAAGAAAACATGTGAACTCACTCATCTTTAATGTTGACACTTGTTTCTTTACATGTTTCTCAGGACGCTAGGAGCTCTAGGTGCACGCACATGCATTGAACAAGACATCTTTATCGAGTCTTATTTATTAATATTGTTTTGGGATTTTTCATTTGTTTTGGCGTTTGTGTTGGCGCCCGCATCACTACTTATTTATGCTTCCGCTCAAACTATAAAACTAATGCTCTGCTAAATATTGGTAATTAATATAAAATCTACAACGAATGATTTTGGAAAACGTATTATCAAATCATGTAGAGTCGTTCGACGTACTAGTGTTTCAGATTCTGGTTTGTTCACACCCCTCGCGGTAAAACTCCGCAAGTGGAAATTGAGGTGTGTGACAGATTGGTATCAGACTCTCGGGGCTTGGTGTAAACCGTACAAGGCTTTGTCCAGGAGATATGCTTTGTTCTTGTTCAGTGGATCGACAAACCCCGGTGGTTGGCTGACATACACTTGTTCATGAAGTTTACCGTAGAGAAATGCAAATTTTACATCCAACTGGTACACCTTAAATCCTTTCCAAGCTGCGAACGCTAGGAAAATGCGGATAGATTCTAATCGCACAACCGGTGCGTATACCTCCGTATAATCTATACCTTCCTGCTGGTGGAATCCCTTGACAACCAGCCGAGCTTTGTGTCTTACTATAACCCCCCGATCGTCTCCTTTACACTTGAAGACCCACTTTGTATCAATAGCTTTCTGCTTCGGTGGCAAGTCTACAAGCTTCCAAACACCCAACTTCTCGAACTGTAAAAGTTCCTCTTGCATTGCTATCACCCAATTCTCGTCTGCTAGAGCCTCATTAACTATTTTTGGCTCTATTTGAGAAATGAAACATGAGTAGTAGCAGTAGTTCTGAGTTGGTGCAACTCGGGTGTAGAAACAACTAAGTGCTTTGTTGATTTGGTTTCGTGTACGCACACCAGTTTGTAGTTCTCCTATAATATTCGTCGAAGGATGGTACGAATATGATCGCGGCATTTCTTCTGTTGGGACATCAACTGAGCTTTGTTGATTTGAAACATTCAGATCAATGTTCACATCAACATTAGGAGTACTTGTTGAAGCTTCGTTCTGATTTCTCGGACTAGCAGATTTATTCAACAGGTTATAAATCTGCTCAACTTCTTCATCTGATGAAGTTTCATCATCAGCATCAAATGCCGGTGCTTCATCTGAATTAGAATTCTGATTCTGAGGCGTACTGGGCACTGTTGTGTTTTCTGGTTCATTAGAAGCATTCACTAGAGGTGTAGCAGGTGTTAAAACTGTTTCAGAAGTATTTTCAACTTGAACACTACTGCTATTGCTTGGACCTGCTCCGGAAGATGAAGAATCCAACATGGGTTGATTAACCACAATTGGTCATGATTTGTTCTTGATTCACTGACTGGTGAAGAAAGTATAACGCTGCAACTTCTTCATCAGTCGGTTCTTCGGGCAAGTCGAATGACTTCCAAAGGTCTTGATAGTTAAACAGCCACGCGTCACCTCTCCTTTGAATAGGATCCGTATAGTTGAAACAATCCACGTGTTGTGCTTCAATAACCTTTCTCGACGAAGGAACATATATTCTTCTTAACGGACTCGCATATCCGACAAAGAAACCTTTAAGAGATTTAGCCCTGAATTTGCCATCTTGGTCTATTATGATACATGGCGCACCGAATGGTTCTAAGAACTTCAAATTTGGCTTTCGTCGGTTTATCATCTCAAAACATGTTTTCTTTGTTGGCTCTGATACCACTTGTAGGGCCGATCCTCGTTGCTAAGGAGCCTAAATTTGATATCTAACGTCCATAATAGCAGACATATTACGTCGTGTTTACCAATGACAAGAATTAATCAGTTAATCATCAATTTTATTGATCAAATGTCAAGAGTACAAATTGACAGAGCTTCGCCTCCAAAATACCAAAGTTACAAATGAGGATTACAAGCTAGGTATTTATAGACATGCAAGTTCGCTCATGGAGGATGTAAGTTCGCCCGAACTTGCCTTAGCAAGTTCGGCCGAATTTGTCTCAACATGACATGTCATGGGCGAACTTGTTACAACTTTACATAAATACTTCATACACCTAGCCTATTCAGCTCTATACTATACAGACTCGATATAAGACTAAGACATAGACATTATGCACCAAAAATCATACCTTTTACGTCTAAGCTTATGAGCTTACATACTTGTTTCCTTTCCATACATACTCATTTACAACTTTTATACTCAACACATCTCACCTTAACTCTTTAGCAAGTTTGAGGTGCATTTCAGGAGCTTAACAGAACATCAGGAGGCGATTTGGATCAACCGGACACACAGAACAAATAAAATTGGGAGTTGGACTTAGAGTTTGTGTCGGCTACGGCCTAAAGTTGCGTCGATGACACGTAGCTTAAAAACACCCATAGATAGTAGCTCAGGGCGTCGGGAGAAAACCAGGACAACAAGCCGCCTTGGCGACGCCTAAAGGGCTCGTCGGCGATGCATTGTGGTTTGTTGTTGCGCTGAATTTTGCAATATTGGGGTTTTGTCTGTTCCAACCCCCAATTCCCGCATACCAAAAGTTCAAAAACGTGAGGTGACAACATTCACGCCCTTAAATTATCCTAACACTAAACCCCATGCCCTTACATCCAATTTTCATTCGTCGATACATTACTTTCTAAATTTTAACCCAATCGCTCCTACCGTGTAATTTCAACAAAGACGACTATGTACGATTTACCACATAAATATACTTTCCTTGGTATTTACCCTTACGCATATCTCCTTACAAGGTTCTCTATATTCAACATACCAAATTTCATTCATAATAGAAGTGATTTCAGGAGTCACTTACCTTAAGATTTCGTATTCGTATTCATTTCTTCGCCTCCTCTTGACCCGTTAGCTTTCCATGCTTGAGTCCTCGCTAATGCGATTACTATCCTTTCATGCCATTATGTTATAACATTGTTAGTATACATGATCATTCATATTATCAAACATTCCACTCCTATGTCACATTGACTTTCATTGGTCAACTACTAACATACATAAGGCATAGGTTCATAACCACATTATTCATAATACAATCAATTCAACTTACCATCATGTATGTTGCATAATAATCTAACAAGTATTCACATGATCTCCTAGATCTCACAATCGTGTTAGAATTCTAACCTTGTTAACTTTCTAGAAAGTAAATTGTCAATCATATAAACTTCCAACTTATGAACATATATCCATATTGTTATGCTAGACCATACTAATGAAATAATATTCACTTCATTCCCTTCCCCTGTGGTAGGCCATATATAACCTTGTGATCAACTAGTTACATACATATATTCACACAATCAATTATACACATACTAGTGCTTCATGATTCTACAATTGGCTATGTTATCCAAGGCTAGCTAATACAACGTAATTCCAACATTATTCTTTACTAGTAAGCTCATATGTTTCACTTTTAGTACACATTCACTTCTTAATCACCATTAAGAAATTAATCAAACCCCTGGTGAGCATCACACCATTCAAAAACAAGGTACAAGCCCTTAATGCATAGTTTTGACCAAAACATACATTCAACCCGAATTCTCATATGAATTCCATCTAAAGCACATTATTCATGTTAGTTTACTATTAGTTACATCATTGTCATTTTCATTCATATTTGTCAAGTTCTTCCATAAAAATTTCACATTCTAACTCCACCTAGACATTTCATCTAGCACTTGGTGTGCATACAACATACTAAGCTTGTTGTACAACCTTCTAATGCATGTATTCAACCCAATCACAACCATGTTCCATTAATCCTAAGTTCAACACAAATTCTATCTATCATAATTCCTACATACTAGTTAGAGATCATATCACATCATAGGATCATTAGCAACACTTTATTTTTACCATATACAAGCATCTTAACATTCATCTTCCAATTCCATCAACAAAACAAAACATTCAATCTCCTTCAAAATTAGTGATTTCTACATCAATCCTTCTTCCATTCACTCTGTTAAAGGTAATCTAACATAAACTTTAGATTAATTTCACCATTAATCACAACTTGAACATCCCCACCATAAGTGGGTTTCTTACATAAAAAGAGTAAGACCAGAATTCATACCATGGATTATTCCTTGCAAAATTACTAACAATGCTCCATCCTCATCCTTGATTTCCATCATTCATAGCCTAATTTGGTTGATTTCTCTTCCAATTTGATGAGTTTATGTGAACCCCCTTCTTCCCTTTTGTGTGTCGATATACACATCACACACAATCATATATGCATTATTTTATAAAGTTTACACATTGGTTACTTTTGGTCCCTCTATTTGAGTTGTTGGTTAGTTATAACCAACACCTCTATTTCATTTGTAGTTAACCTTTAGGTTTTTAACTAAGTTATCGAACTTAGTTATTTTATTCCGTGGATACTAGTGAATTTTAAAATTCAAGTTTTTGGGGCGTTACAAGTCTACCCCCTTAAAGGAGGTTTCGTCCCCGAAACCTCTTTCGTTCCTTCTAAACGTGTCTACTTTTATCATTCGATTATTTATTCATTCGAATTAAAATGGAAGGCATACTTAAGCATGTTGTGCGAAACTACTAGTCACACATTCCATAGTCCATATTCTGAGACTAGTATCCAGACATTCATTCATACCTACAAGATTTTGATTTTTGCGAGAAACCAATCCCTAATCATCATTATCTTTACTTACCTATATCTATTGACTCATACATGTGATGATTATCATGGCTTCACAAGTTTCATATATTCTCTATCACTGGCCAGGCACACAATCCACATACTAGCCTCGTGCTATCATGTAATCATCACCTCATGGCCGAAGAAGTGGGTTTAAGTTTGTGCATCATCTATAAAACCTTACCAAGGAAACTTCAATGCCTTTCATTTAACATTCTCCCTACTGCGGGAGATTTTCCCAACACTGGTATCCGTATTATTAAAATTATGTACCTAAGGTCCAACAGTCCATTCACATGCTTTGATGTCTGTTCTAGATCGCATTCTTAGATCATCCTTCTTAATTATCCAAGCTTACCTTACACAATACAACACAATTAGTACCTTTATTGTGATGTACATATACATGCTTACATTTGGTTCTACCTTCGAATCTTGATCGACTCTCATATTGTACGGGTTCTAGTGCACATGGGTTTGAGTTCAAGTACTTACCTCTTTTGTACTTGGTTTTCACTCAAACCAGGGCTCTGATATCAACTTGTAATGCCTTAATTCATTTTAACTGAAAAGACGTAGCCGAAATACGAACTATAAAATTTCTTTGATTTTATTCATTCTAACATGTTGACTAGACTTTTAAAAGTCTCTTTATAATAAATACATTCTTCAATTTCATTAATATAATAAGAACAGGACATACACTTATCAAGTTACATGACTTCACACTCCCGTATAATCTATTATGTGACTCGTTCTTCATTGCCTTGCATTCCATGAAGATGTTTTGTGATATAGTGTAACCTGCAGCCACCACATACATTCGCATTATTAGTACTTGGTGACTTTAAACATAATCTAAAGGTGCATATCTAAACAACAACATCGCGTGTATCCGTCCGTTTAGTTTTCTAACTTCATACTTTACGAATTCCATGTCGATCCTTCAATGGTCCAACAATAATGAACCTGCAATTCATTTCATCCTCAATAACAACAAGATTAGTACCATTTATACTGTACATATGAAGTCCACGCCTCCGAATGTACATGGCATATTCATTAGTACATATTACATTCTAATGCATTTATATATCTATATACTTATCTTTTATCTAACTCTTACATACACTCCTTAATCGCGCCCTTCTATAATATCCATGCGTCATCATACCTTTTACATCCAAGCTTACATACTTATTTCCTTTTCATACGTACTCATTTACAACTTTCATGCTCAACACATCTCGCCTAAACTCTTTAGCAAGTTGAGGTGCATTCGAGAGCTTAAAAAAACATCCAGGAGGCTATTTGGATCAACTGGACACACGAAACAAAGAAAATTGGGAGTTGGACTTAGAGTGCGTCAGCGACGACCTAAAGTTGCGTCGCCAACGCGTCGCCTTAATCACCACTAAGCAATTAATCAAACCCATGGTGAGCATTACACCATTCAAGAACAAGGTAGATGCCCTTAATTCATAACTTTGACCAAAACATACATTCAACCCGAATTCTCATACGAATTCCATCTAAAGCACATTATTCATGTTAGTTTACTATTAGTTACATCATTGTCATTTTCATTCATGTTTGTCAAGTTCTTCATACAATCTCACATTCTAACTTCACCTAGATATTCCATCAAGCACTTGGTGTGCATACAACATACTAAGCTTGTTGTACAACCTTCTAATGCATGTATTCAACCCAATCACAACCATCTTCCATTAATCCTAAGTTCAACACAATTTTCATCTATCATAAACTCCTACATACTAGTTATAGATCATCTCACATCATAGGATCATTAGCAACACTGTATTTCTACCATATACAAGCATCCTAACATTCATCTTCCAATTCCATCAACAAAACAAAACATTCAATCTCCTTCAAAATTAGTGATTTCTACATCAATTCTTCTTCCATTCACTCTTTTAAAGGTAATCTAACATAAACTTTAGATTAATTTCACCATTAATCACAACTTGAACATCCCCACCATAAGTGGGTTTCTTATATAAACAAAGTAAGACTAGAATTCATACCATATATTATTCCTTGCAAAATTACTAACAATGCTCAATCCCCATCCTTGATTTTCGTCATGCATAGCCTAATTTGATTGATTTCTCTTCCAATTTGATGAGTTTATGTGAACCCCATTCTTCCCCTTTGTGTGTGTCGACATACACACCACAGACACATATATGCATAATTTTTATAAAGTTTTCACACTGGTCACTTTTGGTCCCTCTAGTTGGGTTGTTGGTTAGTTATAACCAACACCTATATTTCCATTTATAGTTAACCTTTAGGCGTTTAACTAAGTTATATAACTTAGTTATTTTATTCCATGGCATAAAAATTGAAAACATGCTAGTGAATTTAAAAATTCGAGTTTCTGGGGCGTTACAAAACCAACGTTTGAAGCCTTTGTTGGGTTATAACAGAGTTTTGAATGAAATCAATGGTTGGTTTTTGAGAATCAGTGGGTCTGTTTGACTTATGTAGTTATACAGTGGATAGTGAATCAATGGTGTCTTTGTTACAAACATTGGTTAACAAAGGTTAAACAGAGTTTTGAACCACACAACAGATGTTTTACTCCTTTTAACAGAGTTTTGTTTTTGGGATTTTTCACAATCTTTTCTTGATTTTAAAAACTGCAATTTTTTATTTTCTTGATTAAAAAGCAATATGTTAATGGTGTAAGAACCTTTTAATACATTTCAAAAACATTTTTATTTCTTTTTTCTTTCTTTTATTAAAATAGACATATGTGCTAGGGTAACCTCTGTTTGCATTTTTAATTGCCAACAAATGTCCCCTACAGACAGTGGGCATGTGTCAATTTTGAAGATGATCCAAAGCATTTCTTACTTTGGATTTGGTATTTTCTTCCACTACATCAGCTCTTTAGGAATGGTCATTTGTAACAAATATCTTTTGAAGCTTATCAAACAGTTGCTTTTGACCCTCTGCAAGTGATTTTACACTTAGGTCAACTGTAGTTTGACCATTTCCAATGAGTTGATCATATCCATGAGGATATCTATTGATTCTTGGCTTTGGGGGCATGTGTACATATTCATCATACTAATAAGGTACTCTAGTTCATTATGGTTGCCCATAGCCTCTTGGAAATGTGTTGTGTGGTGCAGCAAATTCTTGACCATCCCTGTATGCAGGTCATTGGTTCTAGCTGTGTGTGACATGTATGTGACTAGACTCAACTCTTTTGGGAAATGGTCGTGAATCTTTATTGATACGACCATCATCCTTTTTGAAACCTAATTTTTCTTTTGACCTATGTTTGTTGATATCATAAGGTTTTAGGAATGAGCATTGTTGGGTCACATGATTGATTTTTCCACAAATGGTGCACCCAGGTGTTGACTCACAGATGTTGTTTCCTATGTTAATATCATACGCTCTTAACTTAAAACAGTCTTTGTCATGTGATTTTTCTTTCCACAAAATTCACAAAGTAGTTATGTGGTTTTATCTTTCCTATTACCCTTATCTCTTTTCCAGCATTAGAAATTTAACACCTGACTGAGATTTGGTAATAGGAATGATTTTTATCTTGGGTGGCTTGAGACCATCTGGGTTAGTGAAATTAGTTGGGTTAGTGAAATTAAGTGGTTTGAAGTTTTCAAGAACATCACATCATCTGACCAATTGGGTTTAAATTCATATTTTTGTATTTCAGCATGAATGGAACTTTGTGGATTTTCAAGAATAATCTTTTTACTACTAGGTTCAATGATCTTGATTTCTTCACAAGTTGAGTTGGTTGGAATGACCTCAACCAAGTCTGAGTCAATGGAAGTGTAGGAAAGTTGTTCTTGGTCCTATTTTCTAAACCCAACACCAAACTTCACATTGCTTTTAATTTGTTTTTCTAAAAGCATCTCATAACCATTGCAAGATTCAACCCATTTTTCACATGTAATCTGAGTGGATTTCAACTCCTTTTTTTCAATTTTGATATTGTTCTATTATTTTTGGAGTTGGTCCTTTGTTATAGTTAGTCCTTTATTATCATTTGCCATTAATGCAAAGTTTTCATCAGTTAAATTTTCTGGAAGGCTGCTCCAATCAACATAGACTTGTGTAAAGAAGTTTTTTATTAGGCTCTACTGGTACAAGAGCAGGAGCAACTTGTGGTGCTTGAACAAGTGTAACATGCACCTGAACATACTGAACCTGAGGAACATGGGTTGCTTGAACATAATGCATAGGCATAGGGTTCATGCTTTGTGCAAAGTGGGTTGTGAAGGGGTATGGTCCCAAATCCTTGCGGCAAGCAAGAGTCCACCCCCATCTCTAATAGACAATCCTTGCGCAGACTATGGAACAAAGAAAGATTTCTTAAAAACCCTGCGTCGATCACCTAAAAAGGGAAAGAATCATTTAACTACCTTGCCCAGGGTCAAGCAAGGAAATAGTTAACCTTGAGAAAGTTCCCTGAGTGATTATTTGCTCCCAAAAACCTTGCGCAGTCACAACACAACGAAAAAGCCTTGTAATTCTTTCAAGCAAGCATTTAAAAAGGAAAAGGATTATTTAGCTACCCTGCGCAGGCTCACGTAGGGAAACAGTTAACCTTGAATACTTTTCCCTTAGCAAATGATGCCTGTGCATAAGAAACGATTCAGAGACAAAAGGAATATTTTCTGTTGTAACAGAATTTACACGTGGCAGCAATCCAGAAAGCCATAGTTGTATAACGTTCTAGAAACATTTAATATCCAATCGTGCAAGGGCACCTTTCGGTTACAACCAAATGACACATGGCAGCATATGAGACAATCAGGAAGGTCACGGTGATGGCATGGTCACACCGAGAAAGTAGAGTGATCTCACGATGACACGAGGCATCTCCCTAGCCTTGGATGATTGACCAATCTGTGTGCACTAACGGTAACATTAACACTTAACGGGATAACAAAAGATTCCGTTAAGTTTTCATCTCTCATTTTTTAGCGCCCAAAATCTGGTTACAAATAAGGAACTTCAGGTTCAAGGAAAGGTATTCACTCTCACTTACTCTCTCTCTTACTTCACTTAAAACTATTTCCGAATACCGATACTTATTCTCACGCTGGAGGGTGGTCACGGAGAGAATCCCCCTTCTCCCCGTGGCGAGGCTGACAACTTTCTGTTTTGCAAGTATTGTCGGAGTATAGTAGCAATCACTGTCATTAAACTAAACGAAGGATTAACCAACTTTATGCGGAAACCCAACCCTAGATCTATCCAGATTCCGACCTGTTAGGTCTAGTTTCTTCACTGGCGCCCACCGTTTTTCTATTCTCTTCTCATCTTTCGTTTCATTTCACTTAGATCTACAGCATCACGGCTGATGGATCATCATTACCTGGAGGTCCTCGATCAGAGATCCATCGCATCATTAGCGGACCTCAGATTAACGGAGAGATTGTTGAAGACTTGTCTGGGGAAGCTGATGCTCCGTATAATCCAGATCATACAAGTATTCCAGTAACTCCGGCAGCTCCTCATGTTGATGTCGCATCAATTTTACCGCCTGGTGAGACTCCGTTGTCTTGGTTAATCAAATCTCAAACTGCCTTGAATGCTATGTATGCTCAACTATGTGCTCAAACAGGAACTCCAGCTTTTCAAGCTCCGGTTAATGCTCCTCAGGTTCGTGCTTCGCCGGCACCTCGAGTGTTGAGTTATGATTCACATATCCATGGACGTGCGCCTTCGCATGTATCTGTAGACGGAACGGGGATGTATTCTCAAACCAGGAATAATTCTGTTCATTCTGGTAATCGAAAGCAAGAAGATAATGCTCAGCGTCGCACATATGTTCACTCACGTTTGGGCCCGCGACTATCACAGAAGCGGGACACCCAACATGATGAATATGATAAAACATACTACGAAGGAGATAATGCAAGTATTTTTAATCGATTATCAACGGATCATGTTAGCTATAAGCCTAAGATTCGTGCAACATACAATCCTGAAGCGGAGCATGATTACAATCTAGTATATCGACCCGTTGAAGCAGCCGAGCAATCAAAGTTTGTAAGAGAAATAGCGTTGGCTCCATTAGAACGAGCAAAGTTACCATCCAACGCAGGGAGTTTAATGGTTTGACTGATCCTGATGATCACATGCGCCTCTTCACCGGTGCAGGGCTAATTAGAGGTTGGACGTTACCTATGTGGTGTCATATGTTCGTACAAACTCTTACCGGCACCGTGCGCCTTTGGTTTGATAATTTGCCCACAGGTAAACTTTTCTCTTAGAATGATCTTAAGGAGAAATTCCTTACGCATTTTAGTCAACAGGGGCGATATGTCAGAGATTCCTCAAATGTGATGAACATCTAGTGGAAGGATGACGAAATCCTAGAAGATTTTATTACTCGTTACAATAAGGAAGTGTTAGAAGTTGGAGACGTACATGAGGATCTTATCCGCGCACAGTTCAAATACGCGGTACGATGTGATGAAATGGTAAAAGTATTATCTAGAACAACTGGCCTTCCAAAGAGCTGGGATAAACTAATGGCAGCCGCCAAAGTTTATGCACAGACAGAGCGGAACCTTAATTCCAACAGACCACCACTACCTCAGAATCGTCCTCAGGATCTGAGTAAAGGTGGCCAGAAGTTTATAAAAGGCTGGAAGGACTCGAACCAAGGATCATATTCTCTGTACTCACCAGTAGATGCTCGCGCAACGATTAACAAGATTACCACCCAGAAAGCAATCAAACAAGAGAACCGTGATAGAAAACGGACTCCTTTAACGATGTCTCCCGCAGAAGTTTTGAGTACCGAGAATTATCAGTTTAAGCAACCTCAACCCATGAAGAACAAGAAGGGGCAGGACCCAAAACTTTTTTGTGATTTTCACAAAGATACTGGCCACACAACTGAAAACTGCATCAGTTTGCGCACAGAAATTGAAAAGGCATTAAAAGTGGTAAACTAACACACCTAGTACAATCCGTACGAAAGGAGGTTAGACAACTCACGTTCGGTATGAGGGTACAAGTAACAAGAAAATGAAACAAGTTTCTATGATTCAAGGGGCAGGTCACGCAACCGCAACTTCCAACGATTTAATGAACAATGGCATGAGCAGTAGGTGATTTTTCCTGTTGTTCCAGACGGACCTCAGGAAGATAGGCCGGTTTGGACATTACCAAACTGACTACATATTTGTTGATCCTGGAAGTTCCATGGACATCATATATGAGCAGTGTTTCAAGCAGTTAGATCTAGAGGATAAGGCACGCCTGGAACCGGTTGACTTTTAGTTAACCGGATTCTGCAACGAGGCTTTCTTTCCTCTCGGAAAAATAGTTTTTCATGTCACTCTTTCGGACGGAAAACATTCACGAACCATTCAAGTAAACTTCATGGTGATGCCAGCGAATTCTCGTCATGACGTTTTATTAGGGCATCGCACGCAACGTGATTTCAGCATGATCACATCTGCGTCGCACGCTGCTTGTGGGTTTCCAGCGTCAACTGGCGTAGCTGTCATGTATGCTAGAAAGGAGATAATGTCTATCGAAGAATCAGTTGCCAAAGCTACTAAGCCTACGCCGTTGAATGAGCCTAAAAAATGGATTCTAAACAACAAATATCCAGAGCAGCCAATTATCCTTGGTCCTGCACTACCTATAGCAATTCGCGCAAAGCTCAAGTCATTATTATTTCGTAACATAGACATCTTTGCCTGGACACCTACAGACATGGTAGGTGTCCCGCGCAACGTGGATGAACATTGTTTAAACGTCTTTCCATCAGCAAAGGTTGTGGTTCAATAAAAGCGCAGCCTGGGTACTGAGAACTCAGGCTATGAACGAGCAAGTTGCTGAATTATTAAGCGCTGGCATGTTACGAGAGGTTAAATACCAAACTTGGGTAGCGAACCCCGTTATGGTCAAAAAACATAACAGCGGTTGGCGCATGTGCGTTGACTTTAAAGATTTAAACAAGGCGTATCCCAAAGATTGTTACTCTCTTCCTGAGATTGACAAGAAAGTTGACTCCTAAGCATCGTTTCGCTGGAAATGTTTTCTCGACTATTACAAAGGGTATCATCAGGTGCTGATGAAACAAGAGGACAAAGACAAGATGGCCGGAGAAGGGTATCTTTTGTTATACAAAAATGCATTTTGGTCTCCGCAATGCGGGAGCCACTTAGCAGCGGCTTATGGATACTGTGTTTGGAGATGACATTGGGGTAACCGTCGAAGTATATATTGATGATACGGTCATCATAATCCATACGGAAGAAACGATGTTAGAGAACATTCAAAAAACGTTTGATTTGTTGCGAAAGGTCAATTTAAAATTGAACCTAAGCAAGTGTTCTTTTGGTATGGAGGAGGGCAAGTTACTTGGATTCATCGTCACAAAAGATGGGTTCAAAGTTAATCCAGAAAAGGTTGAAGCAATTCAAAATATGACTTATCCGTCAAGTGTTAAGGAAATGAAATGATTAGCAGGACGATTAGCTGCCCTCAATCGTTTGCTCGCAAATCACGCTGCAAAGTCTTATCCTTTCATCTGTACTCTGCGCAACTGCGTAAAGAAAGACAAGTTTCAATGGACAGTAGAGGCGGAGAAAGCTTTTCAAGATATGAAGGATTGTTTAATTCAATTGCCAACCTTGACAGCGTCGCACGACAAAGAACTTATGATCCTTTATCTGGCTGCATCCGAAATGGCAGTTGGAGCAGTTTTACTTGTCCAAAGGGAAGGTGTTCAAACACCTATCTATTATATTAGCAAGATGTTGAATGACCCAGAGTCTCGGTATTCGATGATGGAAAAGTTGGTACTTGCGCTAGTCCATGCGTCGCGCAGACTTCGTAGGTATTTTTCTGGGCACGTCATAAATGTCTTAACAAATTATCACCTTGGCCAGGTTCTTACAAAACCAGGCGTCTCAGGGCGATTAGCCAAGTGGGCTATCGAACTAGGCAGTCACAATATTGTCTACAAGCCAAGACCAGCAATTAAAGGGCAAATCTTTGCCGATTTTGTAGCTGAGGTTCCAGCAGACAAAGTGTAAGAGTGCGAAGAAATCCAAAATCCGGTTCCTATTACGGATGACAAAAAATGGTTATTACATACAGATGGCGCATCGAATAGTGATGGGGCTGGCGCAGGCCTCCGACTGGTTAATCCAGACAATCGAGAGTTCACTTACGCCATCGTCTCGATTCAAGAGCACAAATAATGAGGCCAAGTATGAAGCGTTTCTAGCATGCTTGCGCCTCGCTATAAAGATGGGTGCTGCAAATTTAACCGCACACGTTGATTCCCGCCTCGTAGCGGAACAAATCAATGATACTTATGATGCAAGGGACGAAATTATGGCGTTATACTTGGAACAGGCCAAGTCGTTAATTAGTCAGTTCTGACAGTTTAAAGTTATACACATCAACAGAAGTGATAATAAACATGCTGACGCATTAAGTAAACTTGCAACCACAAGCTTCCAACATTTGGCAAAAGAGGTCAGAATTGAAATACTAAAAAATCCATCCGCTAAAGCAAGTCAACATGGTCGAAATGGGAAGTCCATCTTGGATGTCCACGATTATCCTGTTTTTACAACATGGTCAGCTTCCTGAGAACATAATCTACGCGCACGCGAAAAATACGGTGTAAGGCCTTAAACTACGAAATGGCGGATGGTATTTTATATCGAAAGTCATACATGGGTCCTTTATTGCGATGCGTCGATAAGCATGATGCACAATACTTAATCAGAGAAATCCATGAAGGATTATGTGGCATACACGCGGGACCGCGCATGGTCGTCGCTAAGGTAATGGGCGCAGGATACTACTAGCCAGGGATGTACATGGACGTTGTTGACACTTTGCGCAAATGCATGGCTTGCCAAAGAAATGCGCCAAAAATGTTGCGCCCCAAAAATCCACTTGTTCCAGTAACATCGGCATGGCCTTTTCAACAGTGGGCTATTGACCGTGTAGGTCCTTTCCCCGATGCGCCCGGTGAAGTAAAGTTCATTGTTGTTGCTGTTGATTACTTCACAAAGTGGGTCGAAGCAAAACCGTTAGCATCAACAACAGCTATGGTAATCCGAAAGTTTATCTGGGAACATATTATCTGTCGTTTTGGGTTACACATACGCATCATCACAGATAATGGCTCTAATTTAGCATCTGAGGATCTGCAAAAATGGATGCAAGAAATGAACATTGAGCATGTTTTTTCCTCTGTCGCGCACCCTCAGGCGAACGGTCAAGTTGAAAGCATCAACAAGCAGTTAGTTGATGGCTTCAAAGCCCGCCTTGGCACGGCGCGACGCGGATTGGTGGACGAGCTACCCAGTATTCTCTGGGCGCATCGAACAAACAAGCACGGGAGAAACTCCGTTCAGTTTGGTATATGGTACGGAGGAAGTAATCCCTGCTGAGATAGGCCTCCCATCACCAAGAATGCTTGCGCTAGAAAAACAGAACAATGAGGAACAGCGCCGCTTAGATCTTGATTTGCTTGAAGAAAGATGCAAAAACGCACCTATTCGCGAAGCAAAATATAAGTCTCAATTGGAAAAATACTATAACAAGCGGGTACGCGTATGCACATTTTTACCGGAGGATTTTGTTCTTCGCGATAATGAAGCCTCTAATGCTGAAAAACTGGGAAAGCTTGCGCCAAGATGGGAAGGCCCTTATGTGATCAACGAAGTCCGTGGCAAAGGAGCATATACCTTGAAGCGCATGGACGGCTCTAGCGTCCCTTGGACCTGGAACGCCCAGCAGTTGCACAGATGCTACATGTAATCTCAGTCCTCAATACGATAGCCCTGCGTTGCGCTAAGAGACTGCTAACAGTTTTTCTTACTTTTGTAATCCTAGTGACAATAGTAGCTCGATGCTTTATCAATACAATTTTATTCTGTCACTACTTACATCTACTTGTTTTTTTAATATCTTACTTACAAATGCATGCAATTACTTTGGAAATACAAAAACACTAAGGCTATTAACAACTCATGAGCCACAAGATAACACAACTTATGCTCGTACATGAGTTAGCCAATTATGTTAATTTGTTTGTCCTAAACAAGTAAATGTACTCATGTACACATTGTAACTCGAAAGTTATATTATATAAAGTTAAAGTACTTGCGCGGTCGGGTATCTGTACATACAAAAATATAAATTGTCTTACAAATATATACAAACAAAGAAGCAAAGTCATTCTACTTAGAGATCTTCGTGGCTTCTTCTTCTGCTTCAACAAATATTTCTTTTAAATGGTCGACAAAATCATCATGGGACAAGTCATCGTCAATCAGATCCATGATAGGGATTTGAAGTTGATCATAGCGCTCTTTAGCAGCCTTAAACGCAGCAACAATGTTAACTCCATGGGTTGTTGAGCGACTATTGTCTCATTGTACTTTGAGTGCATGGGACACGTGTATCCCTGCGCATATCCGTCATTCCTCGCAGAAACCATCACTTGAGCAACTGCTTCATCAAGCTCATAGAATTCAAGATAGAATTGGCAATCTACATGCAAAGAGAAGGGTCAGGGGATGCAACTATTAAGATAACAGTACTTATAGAATTATTCACTTACATTAATGATCCCAGATTGTTGGATCCAAGTGAGCTTGTTCATGAGAGATTCAGAAACACTCCCTGCCGTCGCGTGAGCAGTTTCTGTGGCTTCTATCTTTTGCTCATATAACTTGGCATCTTTCTTCAAAGAGTCTACCTCCGCCTTCAAAAGCTCCTGGTCAAAGAACAGAGAAGTAAGTTCAGCAAGCTCTTTGTCTTTAAGCAAAAGCATCATTTTAGTTTCTACCTCATTCTGCTCACTTCGTTCTCTATGAGAACGCGCCTCCTCCGCAGCAGTAACAGCGTTGGCTTTTTCTTGCTTGAGTTTCTCAATCTCATTGCGCAACATGATTTTTTCATTGTTGTCACGCTCACAAGCTTCCAACCATTGTTTGCGATCTTCAGTATGTTGTGCCGCTGCTGCCTCAGCTTTCCTTTTCCACCCAAGGGCGAACCATTCTTCCATCTTCTTCTCATCTTCAAATTTGCACTTCTCCGCCTCAAGATCCACCCTCATCTTCCTCACTTTCTCACTCTCAATTCCAACTTTGAATCTCTTGGATTCAAACTCATCCCATTCTTTATTCATGCTGCGCCATTCTCGCATGATTCGTGAGTCACAGATGAGGCTTGTGCCATCTCTAGCAGATAAGCTTCATAGATTTTGTCATGAGACTGGTCTTCTTGGCGCTTCACCTCAGTCGGCGGGTAGATGCCCTTATACCATTCCCTGCAAGCTTGCAGATCGGTAAAGGTATCGCTCTTTTTAAGTTTCCATACCGGCTCGTGTAAGGCGGACGCTCTCTTGGCGGAGTAAGTGCGATAATAATAATCCCCAAGCGTCTCCTCAGGACAAATGGGAGAGTCTTCATCTTGATCATCAAAAAATGAGCCAGAATTCTTTGCTTGTTTATCGGTGGCTCTTTTCGAGTGAGGTGGAGGCATCTTTGGATCCTCAGTAAGTTGCTTCTCAACATTGGTAGGGGCAATATCTTTTACCTGCTTGCCAGCAGGATCTTCAACAAGTGGTTTTTTGTGCCCTTCTTCTGGAGTAGTTTTTTCTGGCATTTCAGGCATGCTCGGGTCTAAAGCAGAGACAGTTGCGCTTGGGTTCACTTCACCCCCAGCCTTCTCAACATCTTCCCCTTCTGGGTTGCGCCCTGTCGGCATGAGTATACTTGCATGCATGTTTGAGTGTTAGATATGTTGTTTGTGTGTATCACTTTGTGCGTAAATTAAGTGTAGAATTGGTATTGGTGTGTTCACACACTGACGTGAAATCAATTGGTTTGTTAGGACGCAATTAGTGGTCCCATCCTTTACGACTTCTTTGCTACACTAACCGAGCAACAAAAGGTGAGTTCTCGGCCCCTAACTTTATCGGGTTTTTAAACAACAGGGGGAGAAACATGTATACACTCTTCAAACTCAATCTCTTTACGTTATACGAATTTAACGTCACATAACTATTCGGTAACTAAGTTAATGTTAATGTAATGTTATGGTCACTAAGCAGCTTTATCACTTAAGTCCTCGTCAATCTCTCGGATCGTTAGTATTGGGTTTAATAGCGGGGGAGTTATAAGTAGTACTACTAGGCCCGACAAGCCCCATCCGAGCTAGTCGCGCTAGCCGACCGGGTATGGTCAACGGGTGAATAATTCGGCCTAACTTCGCCATGGTCAGTGATAGGCCTGGCAACACGGAGGCACAACAGTCAGCTTCGATCGCGAACACTTACGTGACATAACTTTAGGCTAGCTACCTATATATGTTAACATTGAACTTAATTACGAAACAACTATATTATCCCGGGTTGAGGATAATGGAAGCAACAACTTATTATTCCGGGTTGGAATAATGGAAACAACAACTATATTATCCTGGGTTGGATAATGGAAGCAACAACTTATTATTCCGGGATTGGAATAATGGAACCAACACGTTATCCCGGGTTAGGGATAACGGGGAAAACAAACTATAACCGAACAAACGAATTTATGAAAACCTGTGAACTCACTCATCTTTAATGTTGACACTTGTTTCTTTACATGTTTCTCAGGACGCTAGGAGCTCTAGGTGCACGCACATGCATTAAACAAGACATCTTTTATCGAGTCTTATTTATAAATATTGTTTTGGGGGTTTTTCATTTGTTTTGGCGTTTGTGTTGGCGCCCGCTTCACTACTTATTTATGCTTCCGCTCAAACTTTAAAAGCTGATGCTTCTGCTAAATATTGGTAACTAATCAAGACAATATAAAATCTACGACAAATGATTTTTGAAAACGTATTATCAAATCATATAGAGTCGTTTGACGTACTAGTGTTTCAGATTCTGGTTTGCTCACACGCCTCGCGGTAAAACTCTGCAAGTGGAAATTGAGGGTGTGACAAGGTTTATCCGTTGGTGGGAATGTAGAAGCAGGTTTTTTCTTCTTCTTCGAGTCTGGGCCTACGCCCAAGTTTAGTAAGGCACCTACGTGATCAAAATCAACAAAACATCGACGCGCCATAAGTTATATTGCAATATTACTCAAAATCTAATATGAATGGTAATATTGCAATATTCACTTAGGCTTGATGGCAAAACATTCTTACCAGTGGTTGAGGAAGGTTGCGCTTGAGGATCTTCCTTCTTAGGAAACTCAAAGTTCCTCAAGATCTGCTCAAACCAAGGAGCTTCGCCTTCAGCAATAGGCACTACCATCATCTTTCCAGTTTCCCTTTTAAACGCCACCAAATGCAAAGGCGTAACTATATCAAAGAAACATAATACGAATGAGAAACAAGGCACAAACAATGTTCACAGGAAGTTGCGCGTATAACTTACCAACTCCATCTTCCATGTACGTTGGTTTCTCTCGCCTATCAACCTTCCACAGGATACTCATACCAGCAGCAATCAGGGCTCTTTCTGGTAAAATAATATTGGGAATATCCTTGATGTCCTGGTACCATACCTCTTTGCTTGGAATGGCCAATGTCTCCAACTCTATGTCTTCTCTGGCCCGAAACGTCATCGCCATCGGAATCACTGCCGCCTTAACATAGAAATTTTTTTCCAATCATGGTACGATTTGGGAGGCACGAGCAACAGACGTTTTGCTTGTAAACGTTGCTGGAAGGAATAGAAACCTAACGAACAGTGGAGTTGGAAAAAAAACCTGAAATTTATCAACAGTCGGAATGATATTCATCAACCGGTAAACAAATTCGAAGTGCCTAATCCTCACCATCCCCATGGGATTTAATTAGGAGATGTGGAACTTGTAGAACTCGAGAATCTCTAGCATAAAATGGGTCACCGGCAGCCGGAAGTTACCCTCGGCAAAATAATCAAATAATAACGTAATGTAGCCGGTCGGTGCATCTGCTGCCGTCGCATTCTCCTTTGGATAAAAGGCACCCTGGGATTTGGCACATAAGAAATTCATGACCAGGGCATCAAACTCTTCTTTCTTCCATTTTAATGGTGGTAAGGTCGACGTCGTCGGCATCTCGGCTGTATCAATACTACTAGAACCGGTAGTCATATATTTCCAGAGAAAGTTGCAGAAGAAAGGTATCTCAGAGAAGAAGAAATGAAAGTATGAAAGATTAAAGAGGATATGAGGATCGGAGATGTGTATATAAAGGGATCGCAATTAACACACCATAATAAACTAACAACGCAAGTTTATT
Organism: Scalesia atractyloides; assembly: GCA_947069175.1. Lineage (NCBI taxonomy): Eukaryota > Viridiplantae > Streptophyta > Magnoliopsida > Asterales > Asteraceae > Scalesia > Scalesia atractyloides. The sequence goes on along the minus strand of CAMTDV010000004.1, from coordinate 67,582,277 downwards.
ATTCTAGAAATTCGAAACAAAACACAAATGTCATGAGAAACCTTCAACCTAGGATGATCACCGATGAGTTTAGCCGCTCATGACTCGATGAATCATCATAACATTCAAACAAGTATTCATAGAAATCAAAATACAAACCAAAATGTATAGAATTGTTCACAAGCCAAGAAGAACACCCAAATTCGTCCCAAAATTTGCTGCAAAACGTCTGGTGATGATTGGGAGTGAAAAGACACCATAAAAACTTATTAAAAGTGGCAGTTACATGTTTCACGCGAGTCGCTGCTGTAAGCTACGGCGCCACTGTAGCTTACGATGGCCATCAAAAACTCCTACAGTGCTTCGAACCTGCTTTACGGTGAAGAAAATACTCCCAGCTTCCACCGTAAGCTATGGCGCCACCGTAGCTTACGGTGGTCGCTGGCTTCACTTGAATTTGGTTGTGTCATCATTTAAGTCACCAGTGCAACTCTCAGCTCAAGCTTCGTCCAAACACAATAACATCTCCTCTTTATGCTCTTTAGACCTGCAATAACGAACACACCGTAGTTATCTAATTCCACTAATTAATGGAGTTAAGCATGAGATGTTTATCATTTTAGAGCATTTAAAAGGGTGTCCTACGGATCACACGTCACATCTCCACACTTAACCGTTGCTTGCCCCAAGCAACCCATTCAAACCATTCTCAAACTTATAAGCGATCGATATCAAACCAAGCAACCAAATGTCCTCATTTACTAATTTTTTTCTTAGAACCGCACATAACACACCCCTCACAAAAACTCTCCTCTCGGTGACAAGTAATAACTAGCAAAGATAAGCTAGATCATACTTTAGGCAAACGGGTGATTGTACAACAATAAGCTTGTAGTTAAATCGGTCCTTCGCTATATAACTTGCTAAACATGCACGTAAATCAAAGGGACTTAGAGGTTGTAACGTGGCTAGGCAAATGGGTAGGAAATGGAAATATATATGCAAAGTATCTAATCGATTCAACCCGGTCTTTATTTCCACAAACAAAACGTTAACAACTAAATACATACTAACTAACTCAACTAATTTTTTTAGATTGCTTTTTCTCTTTTTCGATTTTTTTAACAAACAACGCACTACGATTGCAATATAACCAAACATACTGAACCAAGGTAATCAAACTAATCAAGCTAGTAGACCGGGTTAAATAAGGGTTAATTTTTTAGTGAAATTCGTACATGAAACAAATGATCGGCTTAAAGCTCAAATGGGCTACTAAAGTCCAAACCCCCATCCCTCTCACTACCATGCTCATGTATATAATTTATGAGGTCCAACCCCCCAAATTCACACTCACACTCACCATGATGAGGCTACCTAATTGCCCTTATCCTTTTCACATGCATATCAAGCTAAGGCCTTAAACCGCATTCAAGCACAAGTTCTAACATACCCCCACCCGTGGCCACTCTCATCAAGAAAGATATATACTAAAAGTTCAACGACATGGATCAAACTCTCACCAAGAAAAAGGGAATATGGGTTGCCGATGTGTCATGCGGTTTAGTACTTAAATGTTCAATTTGGACTAATTTTCGCTTGATTTTTTTTAATTTCACAATTTTTCAAAAATTTCCCCTCATCCCCATACTTGGGATACATTGTCCCTAATGTATGGCTTTGAAGGGAAGATCATTTAAACACCAAAACATCCACTTTTCCTTTTTTCTCTCAAATCCCAAATTTCTTTTTATATTTATTATTATTTTTTTTTAATTTTCAAAAAGCATGAAAATTACCCTACCCCCATGAAAAACCCGTGTTGTCCTCAACACTATGTTAGAGAAATTCGGAAGAATTTCCCCAAACTTGTTTCGAACACAAATTAAAGTGAGTACAGAAATTTTTAAAACAACTAAACTAAACTAAACTACATATTTACACTACAAAACCTGTCGCCTCTCATGATTGTTATTCATGTACCTGGCGTAGAATGTAGCCCACCTTGTCGAGCTTGAGATTGTTGATGTCGTTCCTTTCAAAGTACGGCTTGAGCCGGTTCCCATTCACCGTTTGCTTCTTGTTAGTATGAACATCCAAAATGTCAACATCACCAAATCGACCCATTCGCGTAATTTCATATGGACCCATCCATTTACTCTTCAACTTGCCCGCGAATAACTTCAATCAATAATTATACAACCACACCTTTTGACCCACTTCAAAGGTTCATTTCCTAATCTTCGCATCATGAACCTTTTTCAGTTTATCTTTGTATGCGGAAGCACAATCATACGCTTCTTCACGATTTCCTCGATCTCTCTCAATTGAAGTTTTCGAATTCTCCCCACTTCATCATAATCCGCATTCACCGTTTTGATTCCCAATGCGCCCGATGATCTAACTCCATCGGTAGATGACACCCTTTCCCGTATACCATCCGATAAGGAGTTGTACCAATAGGAGTTTTATAAGCCGTCTGATATGCCCACAATGCACCGTCCAACTTACTTGACCAATCCTTCCTATCCGTTCACACCGTCTTCATAAGAATTTCTTTTATTTGACGGTTGGACACCTTAACTTGTCCACTTGTTTGCGGATGATACGGTGTAGCGTTCCGGTGGTTCACACTATATCAGCCTCAATAACTTCCCAAAGTCAAAATTTTTAAAATGCGAACCTCCATCGCTAATTATAACTCTCGGTATCCCAAACCGAGAAAGATATTGGATTGAACAAACTTACACACAACCGAATGATCATTGGTCCTTGTAGGAATTGCTTCAATCCATTTCGAGACATAATCTACCGCCACCAAAATATATAGAAACCCATTAGAACTCGGAAAAGGGCCCATAAAATCTATACCCCATACATCAAATATCTCAACCACCAGAATGGGATTCAAAGGCATCTCATCCCTCTTCGAAATACTTCCCATCTTTTGGCAATTTAAACAATTCCGAGCAAACTCACATGCATCTTTAAAAATTGTGGGCCAATAAAACCACATGTAAGTACCTGGTACCCCGTTTGTGGCCACTAAAATGACCCCCACAAGCGGATGAATGAGCATGGGTCAAAATCTCTAGCACCTCCGTCTCGGGCACACATCTTCGAATCACTTGGTCGGGTCCAATCTTGAAGAGATCCGGTTCATCCCATATATACTGTTTAACTTGAACCATAAATTGTAGTCTTCGTTTCTTGGTCCAATGATCCGGAATAGCACCCGTGGCTAAATAGTTCACGTAATGGGCATACCACGGTGCAACAAAAGTAGAAACGGCCAAGAGTTGCTCATTGGGAAACCGTTCATTGATTTTGCTCATATCATCAACACCTTCTAATGGAATCCGGGATAAGTGATCTGCCACAATATTTTCACATACCTTTTTGTCTCGGATTTCAATCAAACTCTTGTAGTAATAATACCCAACGGATCAACCGAGGCTCCGCGTCTTTTTTCTCCATCAAGTATCGAACCGCGCTATGGTCCGAGTACACAACCACCTTGCTTCCCCAAATATATGAGCGAAACTTGTCCAAGGCATACACCACCGCAAGCAACTCCTTTTCGGTTGTGGTGTAATTCAGTTGCGCCTCGGACAAAGTTTTGCTAGCATAATAGATTACCACCGGCTTTTTGTCGACCCGTTGACCCAAAACTGCTCCAATGGTCGTGTCGCTAGCGTCGCACATAATTTCAAACGGCTTTGACCAATCAGGTGGTTGCAAAATAGGAGCTTTAACTAACTGTTCCTTCAACACATTAAACGCTTGCAAACATTCGTCAGTAAACTCAAACGGGACATCTTTTAACAATAAATTACATAAAGGCTTAGTAATGACACTAAAACCTTTAATAAATCGTCGATAAAAGCCCGCATGTCCCAAAAATGATCTCACCCCTTTAACATTTTTAGGTGGAGGCAAAGATAATATTACCCGAATCTTTGCTTTATCCACCTCCATCCCCTTTTTAGAAATGACATGGCCTAACACAATACCCTCTTGTACCATGAAATGACTTTTCTCCCAACTTAGCACCAAGTTTTTCTCAACACATCTTTTTAAAACTTTTTGTAATTCGTTGAGACAAGATTCAAAACTTATGCCGAATATGGAAAAGTCATCCATAAATACCTCAAGTGACTCTCCAACCATGTCCGAAAAATACTCATCACACATCGTTGGAAAGTCGCCAGGGCATTACACAAACCAAATGGCATTCGCCGAAAAGCGAAAGTTCCATACGGACAAGTGAAAGTGGTTTTGTGTTGGTCATCCGGGTGAATGGCGATTTTGTTATAACCCGAATACCCGTCCAAAAAGCAATAATATTTTTGACTCGATAATTTTTCAATAATTTGGTCAATGAAAGGTAACGGGAAATGGTCCTTAGAACAAACACGCCACCCAGTAACCGGTCGGGTGGCTATTTGTTCACCATTTTCATCTTTAAAAACTTGAATACCAGCCTTCTTAGGCACAACTTGGGTAGGACTTACCCAAGCACTATCCGAAATCGGATAGATAATTCCCGCATCTAACCATTTGATTACCTCCTTTTTAGTACCTCTCGAAGATTCGGGTTCAATCACCTTTGAGCCTCTCGTGTTGGTTTCGACTCTTCGGTTGTGATAATTTTGTGCATAACATTCGATGGACTAATCCCTTTCAAATCGGCAATTGTCCATCCAATGGCCGCTTTATTTTCCTTCAATACCTCCAACAATGCTTCCTCTTGAACTTTTTCCAAGTTAGAGGCAATAATGACCGGTAAGGTGTCATTATCCCCTAAAAATGCGTATTTCAAGTGGCTCGGCAAATCCTTCAACTCCAATGTTGGTGGCTCCTCCAATGACGGCTTTGTACCCGAATTAATTTCCTCCGGTAAACTCTCAAACTGGTGTGTCCATGGCGGTCGACCCTCTTTTACCGCTAGAGCAATCCAACTTTTGCTCTTCTATCCTCAATGCACACGCATCTACCTGTTCAGAAAAATCACAAACACAAGTTTCCATGCTATCCTCCTCATACTCGTACGGGTCGCACCCATCAACTAAATCTGCCATAAAACACTCATCAACACCAACAGAATTAGATATGTTAGTAAAAACATTTAATCTCATTTTCCTATTACCGAATGTCATGTCAACCGTACCAAATCGACAATCAATAATGGCATGTGCGGTGCTAAAAAATGGCCGACCCAAAAGAACGTTTTGTTGTTGTTTTGGGTCCGTGGATGAGTAATCTAAGACTAAAAAGTCATCAGGATAATAAAACTCATCAACTTTTACTATAACATCTTGTACCATCCCCTGTGGTAACTTATGAGACAAATAGGTCAAAACCACTGTTGTCTCAACCCGCGCTAAAGGACCAAAATCATATTGGTCATATAATCCCCCCGGTAAAATACTCACTCGACTCCAAGATCTAACAACGCCTTCGACATTGGAAAATTCCAACTTGAATGTTTATTAACGGCGTTCCGAGATCTTGGTGCTTAGGAGGAAGATCCCCTTTAAGCACTGCGCTTACTTGACCGGTTAGATCAACCCGCTTAGGCATCTTTTTCTTTTGTTAGCTCTTTTGTGTGCATAATTCTTTTAAAAATTTTGCATAAGCGGGTACTTGCTTAATTGCATCAAGTAACGGAAGATTAACTTTAACCTGCCTAAACACATCCAACATTTCCTCCTTTTGAGGACACCTAGTTGAAATAAAATTTTTCTTACCCGGGTCTAGTAAAGCCAAAGGGAATGGAACTTGGCTAGCTCCCCCTTCCTCATTTTTATCTTGTAAAATTTCACCCAACCCCGGTTTTTTAATTACCTTTTCAACGTTAGGGTCCTTAGACGCAATTGAGGGTGACCCCTCATCCTCATCACTTTCATTACCCGTAATATCCTCAACCACCCCATCAACCAAACCCAGTAATAAATTTGCTTTAAATTCTTTACCACTTCTTAAGACACTAACATGGTTAATAGGAATATTACGTGAATTATTGTGAGAAGGATTTACCTTGGTGTCACTAGGAAGTTGCCTTTACCTTTTTTCAATTCCGCTACCTCGGATGCAAGTTGACCCATTTGAGTGGTCAACATTTGGATGCTTTTATCACGAACCTCATCCTTTTGAATCCGGACCTCATCGAGTTGGTTCCTTTTTTGCATGTCTTGTTGCATCATCCTAAGCATGCCCATAACTTCGTTTCCACTCGACGAAGGTTGACCCGAAGAACCACTTTGACCACCACCAGGTTGTTGATATTGACCTTGGTAACCTTGATTGTTCCCGCTTCTAAAATTACCTTGATTGTATTGTTGACGCAGAATAAAATTTCCTTGAGTCCCTTGGAAATTTGGGTTAACTTGATTCGCCGGGTTCTCATAATGAAGGTTTGGATGATTCCTTAACCCGGGGTGATATGTGTTCGAGTTCATGCCAAAATTTCTACCACCCCCTTGAATAGCATTCACCTCCTCCGCTTGACCTTCAACACATGCCGCCACACAAATATCCGCTGCATCCCCTATTTCATTGCAATTAGTACACACATTAAAAACTTGATTAGTAGGGTGTACCTCGACATCCTCCACGTCGTTGATTTGTGGTCTTGTAACCACATGTTTTTTCCTCTTGATGCTTGCGCCTTCCTTTTGGAATTGAATGACATTTTCTCCAAAAAGGCCCAATCGTCTTGCTCGAAATTGGTACCAAAAGTACCAATCGTGACCGACATTAAGTCACGAGCATCCCCATCACTCAAGCCTTCATGAAAGGCATGTAACAACTCCCAAAGAGCAATTCCATGATGTGGACAGTTTTTCAACATCATGTTAAACCTCTCAAACGCCTCAAGAAACATCTCTCCCACTTGTTGTTGAAACCCCCGAATACTCCTTCTCGCCTCATTAGTCTTTTGGGCGGTGAAAAACTCCTCTAAAAATCTTTGTTGCATTTCTGCCCATGTATACACTGATGCAGAAGGTAACGTGTAAACCACCTTTTTGCTTTGTCTTCCAATGAAAATTGGAAAAGAACCAACTTTACATCATCGGCTTAAAATCCTTGACCTCCAGTAGTGTTGCAAATGGAGTCATAAGCCTCTAAATGAAAATAGGGCTCTTCCATTGCTTACCCTTTGTACTTTGGCAAACTTTGAAGAGCATTAGTTCTAACTTCAAATGTCCTTCCGTCCGGATGGTGAGGAATTACCACCGGAGAAGGATTGTTGGTAATGACCGGCCGGAAGTGAGCTTCAACCCCTCGTACCACTTCTGTATTGTATCTTCGTGGAGCACCCAATGGTACTCTTGGTCGACTCGCTTGACCTTACACTACCCCTTGAGGTACAAATTGTTGTTGGTAGTGAGGTTGTTGTACAGCCGGTTGTTGCATCGGTCTTTGAACTTGTGGAGGTTGTTGATATTGTGGTTGCACTTGTTGTAAAGGCACGGGCCATTGAAACTGTGGCCCATGTGGCCGAACTTGGTGTATCCCTGTTGGTTGCCTAACCAAGTCTTGAATCCACTCCAATTATTGCCTTGTTGAATCATACCTCCTTGAGGTCCCAGATTACCTCCTCCTCCCCCATAATAAAAACCTTCTTCTTCGTATCCTCTAAACTCATCATCATATCCATCATAAAAACCTTCTCCTCCAACACCGAAGATTGCACGTATTGAGATGATAGTTGATAAAAATCCGTTGGATGTGAAGGTTGGAGAGTGGATGTAGTATGGACGATGGTTGAACTGGGTTGGAATTGATTTGGTGGTATTTGTTAAGTGGAACATGATTGACCCGCAGTTGGGAAAAATGATGAAAATGGTGGAACCATTGTTGTTGAGGTGAAAGTGAGAGCGTGTCCGGTTTGAGTGATTGCGGGTGATGTGGTGTTAGTTGGTTGTACTTCCAATGTGGAAGTAGGGTTGGTAGTAGGGTTTGGTAAAGGTGTAGACGGTGATGTTTGACCCGTAGTGGGAGTTGGTGGATCCATGATGACTTTGTTTTCTCGAAGTAAAACTCGGTTTCGTCGTAAAGTTCGCTCGATTTCCGGATCAAATGCTAGCGGTGATGACTTGTGGGAGCCTCTAGTATGCATACACCTGCAAGTACATGCACACTAAACACAACTAGCGTAAACCAGAAAATAACAAACAAAAGCTACTAAATTAACACACGTTGCGCACTACTCCCCGGCAACGGCGCCAAAATTTGACGTGAGGTCGTAGTCTCACGCAAATTTAATCCAATTACAACTAAATAGCTAGCGGTAAGTGGGTATCAAACACAGGGAGTTTGTGGAATGTGTCTATTTTATAGCTTTATCAACTAATTTAATTAAACTAAGTTGCAGAAAAGTAATTTCAGAGATTGGATTGTTTGGTTTAAAACTAAGATTAACTTATTAATTTGCAAAAGAAAGATTTGGTTTGTAAACAATTTAGAGACAAGTGACCATCCTAGATTTCCAGTTTCAATTGACATTCATGCTCAAATTCAACTAGAAAGAGTCACATAGATATGACTCATGTGTTGTTAGTTGTTGTGATGAAAGGGAACGAAGTACTCGGATTATATTAATGCGAGGTTGTTACCCGATGACCAATTAATCAATATCCAACCCTAATCCCGCCCATGATATCTCGATTGCTAACAGCACCAAGAACGTATGGTTTAGACTATGATTAACATAAAAATTAACAATTTACGAACAAGCAATCAACACACCATAATAAACAAACAACACAAGTTTATTATTCTAGAAATTCGAAACAAAACACAAATGTCAGGAGAAACCTTCAACCTAGGATGATCACCGATGAGTTTAGCCGCTCATGACTCGATGAATCATCATAACATTCAAACAAGTATTCATAGAAATCAAAATACAAACCGAAATGTTTAGAATTGTTCACAAGCCAAGAAGAATACCCAAATTCGTCCCAAAAACTGCTGCAAAACGTCTGGTGATGATTAGGAGTGAAAAGACACCATAAAAACTTATTCAAAGTGGCAATTACATGTTTCACGCGAGTCACCACCGTAAGCTACGGCACCAGCGTAGCTTACGGTGGCCATCAGAAACTCCTACGGTGCTTTGAACCTGCTTTACGGCAAAGAAAATACTCCCAGCTTCCACCGTAAGCTACGGCGCCACCGTAGCTTACAGTGGTCGCTGGCTTCACTTGAATTTGGTTGTGTCATTATTTCAAGTCTCCAGTGCAACTCCCAGCTCAAGCTTCGTCCAAACATAATAACATCTCTTCTTTATGCTCTTTAGACCTGCAATAACGAACACACCGTAGTTATCTAATTCCACTAATTAATCGAGTTAAACATGAGATGTTTATCATTTTAGAGCATTTAAAAGGGTGTCCTACTGATCACACGTCAAGAGTCCACCCCCATCTCTAACAGACAATCCTCGCGCAGACTATGGAACAAAGAAAGATTTCTTAAAAACCATGCGCCGATCACCTAAAAAGGGAAAGAATCATTTAACTACCTTGCGCATGCTCAAGCAAGGAAATAGTTAACCTTGAGAAAGTTCCCTAAGTGATTATTTGCTCCCAAAAACCTTGCGCAGTCACAACACAACGAAGAAGCCTTGTAATTCTTTTAGGCAAGCATTTAAAAAGGAAAAGGATTACTTAGCTACCCTGCGCTGGCTCGCGCAGGGAAACAGTTAACCTTGAATACTTTTCCCTTAGCAAATGATGCCTGTGCATAAGAAACGGTTCAGAGGCAAAAGGAATCGTTTCTGTTGTAACAGAATGTACACATGGCAGCAAACCAGAAAGCCACGGTTGTATAACGTTCTAGAAGCATTCAATGTCCAATCGTGCAAGGGCACCGTTCGGTTACAACCGAATGCCACATGGCAGCATTTGAGACAATCAGGAAGATCACGGTGATGGCATGGTCACACCGAGAAAGTAGAGTGATTTCACAATGACACGTGGCATCTCCCTAGCCTTAGATAATTGACCAATCTGTGTACACTAACAGTAACATTAACACTTAACGGGATAACAAAAGATTCCGTTAAGTTTTCATCTCTCATTTTTGGCGCCCAAAATCTGGCTATAAATAAGGAACTTCAGGTTCAAGGAAAGGTATTCACTCTCACTTAATCTCTTTCGTCACTTAAAACTATTTCTGAATACCGATACTTATTCTCACGCTAGAGGGTGGTCACGGAGAGAATCCCCCTTCTCCCCGTGGCGAGGCTGACGGCGTTCTGTTTTGCAGGTATTGTCGGAGTATAGTAGCATTCACTGTCATTAAACTAAACGAAGGATTAACCAACTTTATGCGGAAACCCAACCCTAGATCTATCCAGATTCCGATCTGTTAGGTCTACGTTTCTTTTGGTTATGTTTTGTACACTTGGTCCAGGGGTAGTTTGGGTATTTTGATAAAAATTGTGGTTGTGCATTAGATTTGGGTCTTTGATTAGGGTATATGATCATTGGTGCAAAGTTGTTTGATTGACTTTTCTTGCAAAGTGACCTAAACTATTACACTTGAAATATTTGATTTTAGATTTATCCAACCCCACTTTTGACCTTTCACTTAACCCTGGATATGTCCTACCAGTCCTTTTAAAAAAGTTTTTTGCTCTTAGACTTAGTAGTGCTACTTGATGCAATATATCTATTTCCTCTAGGTCTGTTGGGTCTATGTGCTTCAGACCATCAAGGACAAACGACAAACTATTAGGACCATGACCATCATCATTTGCTGTAAATGCATAATTTGTGGAATGTTGATCAGAGTTGATTCCAGTTGATATATCAATAAAATTATCAAAACTATGATCATTTGTCATTCTATAAATGATCCTTCCTGACTCAGAAGTGTCGTGTTTCCGAAAACATAATTGTCAGACACTTTTCCAGTTTCCTAGATCTTATTTTTCTAGACGAGTTCCCTTTCAAATGTTAGGAGCCGTCCATGAAGCTGAGTCAGGGTCGTGTCCTAGAAGACTGGGGATTTTCTCATCACTATAGAAATAGTGTCCCACTTTCAAAGGGAGAGCTCTTAGAAATCGGTTACTTAACGTTGATTTGGAAAATTCTTTGTTAACTAACTTTAATTCACTAATTAGACATGAAAACCGTTCAAATTGTTGTGTAAGGGTTTCTCCCTTAATATATGTGAAAGTTTTGTATTGTTGGTTAAGGATTTCTCTTGTATTTTCGATAACTTCCTCCGTTCCACCGAATTGCTTTTCCAATGCATCCCATAACCCTTTGGCACTCTTGCAATGTAACAGCCATGCATAGATTTCATTCGGCAAAGCCATAGCTAAAGGCTTTGGCATCTAGCTCGAATTTTTGGAAATCCTACTCTGAGTAGTTTTCCGGCTTCTTTGGCAGAGCACACTCGGATTTTCGGCACTAGGTACCATTGGAATGTGAGGTCCAAATACAACGAACTTCCAACACCTATTGTTTTGTTGAGCAAGTATGTGAGCCATCCTACGTTGCCAGATATTAAATTCAAATCTGACAAGCATAGGAGGCTTATTACTAAAGCCGCTGTTATGGGGATCATTTTGTGCCATTTTCTTTTGTTCGTTTGAAGAAAAAACAGAGTATGTGTTAACACTATTGAGCTCCATGCTTTCCTACTCTGAGCTACGAACAGACTTGGATCTTTGTGAGTTGGTCTTTGTATGTTAAATTGATTGTGAAATCAAGTTAACTTGACCAAACTCTGATACCAATTGTTAAGCCTGAGTATATAAGGCTTGTGATTAATCAACAAATAAGAGAAAATAATTTTGTATTGTATAAGTAAAGATAAATAATTATAAGCGAGAAATCATCAACATCTGTTTACAATTATAATCAAATGATTACAGAAAGTTTTACAGAAGATTGACTCTACAGACTCCCCCTCATCTTGATAACTAACAAATCTGTTTGTACAAAAGAAAATGTGATGTATAGTGATAGCTAAATCTCTAACAGGTGAGATCTATTTATACTAAGTACGAAAGCTCTGTTTGTGATTGGCTGACATCGCCCTGATAATGACATCTAACATTCCTAACACCCTTATCTCCTATCAAAAAAATTCCCAATTCTCCCTTTGGTGCTTCGACTCTCGCATAAAGTTCTTGCTTCGACAATTCAAAAGTCGGAGAAGGTTTTTTACTAATGAATCGATAGTCAAACTCATTCCATACAGTATCTTTTACTCTATCAAAGCGGCGGATTTCTAAATTTTCATAGGGCCCTCCCGGAATTCCTTCTAGGGCCTGTTGAATAATTTTTATGGATTCTGTCATTTCGCTGATTCGTACTAAATAACGAGCTAATGAATCCCCTCTTTTTGCCATTGGACTTCCCAATCAAATTCATCGTAACACTCATAACGATCAACTTTACGAAGATCCCATTCTATTCCGGAAGCTCGTAGCATTGGTCCCGACAAACCCCAATTTATTGCTTCCTCTCCACTTAAAAGATTCCACAGATGTTGCAAACATATGTGGGAATCAAACAACCGATCTTACTATGCTAAACACTGTTAAAAGCTAATACTGTTACACTGGGAAACAACTGTTAAGCTATCTTCCGTTGCTTTGTTCCAAACATCTGTTTTGCCAGATAGATGTTTGGTCTTCTTCATCAGACATTTGCTTTAACAGACTTTAGGACTTGAACAGACCTTGTTTCTTCATGAACATCAGTTCCAAGACTTCTAACAGATGTTAGCTGGTCTTCAACAGATGCTCTGATTTAGGTGTTCAAGATTTACTGTCTTTGGGAGAAATCTAGTTCAAACTTCTATTTATTTCTTGATCACTTGATCAAGTTTTGGATTTTGAATATCATCAGATCTTTTGTAGGTCCAAAAAGAGAAAAGAAAAAAACCATTGGCTACAAGTTTATGTAGGCTTTTTCAATTAGATTTCATCGTTATTCTGTTTTCTTAATTGGGTTTTGTCCTTTACGATCGAAGTTTTGTAAGACTATGTGTAGTTGGCTAACATCCACCATCACATCAGTTTGATTCGATACTAAACACCATTACACGTGCGCCAAGTCTTTAATAGATGTGAACCAAGAAAAGTAGAGTTTTTATCTTTTTTTATAAGTTAATCACATCAAACTATATCGTCCACTTTTTTTAGTTAAACCACTACACACTTTTAAAGAATATAATTAGTTCATGTCCTGCTTCATATAAGAAATAAACTTTTATAGTTTTTAATTAAACACTACACCACAACACAAATATTCTAAAGTGCAAAAATCATTGGAGGTGTGAAATGCTAAATCTAACATGTAGAAAGGAGTTTCTTACAACTTAAACAAGAAGAAAATGGGGGATTGCAAATAGCTATGAAGAATCAAACCAAATTGTTCAAGACGTGGGATCCATGGTTGCCACTCATGAGGACATCGAAGGTTCTTTAATTTAGATGGGTCCCGCGGGATAAGGTTCTGTCTATAGGGTCAGTCTGTATTGCCCGGACCTTGCTGCCCGACAATCCCGGGCAGGAGTAATAGGAAAGCGATGGACAGATAACTACTCACGAATAGTGGTGCACAAAAAACCCGAACCTGGACCCGGAACCGGGTATTATAAAACCCAGGTTTTTTATACTCGAACCCGAACCCGACCCTACCCGTAGGGTAGGGGTCGGGTATGCATTTCTATTATAAAACCCGAACCCGGAACCGTGTTTTTTAATACCCGTTTCAACACGGGTTTTGTGAGTACCCGGTTTCGACCAGAACCCGGAACCGGGTTTTTTAATACCCGGTCCGGGTTTTCCAATACCCTCTTCGGGTTTTTCGTATTTTTGTGTTTTTTCGAGTTTTGCACCTTGGTAACGGCTATATTAGCCGTTAGAAAATATATTTTGGCCATGTTTGGTTTATATCTAATCTCTATACTCTATACCTGACGCATACCCGACCCCAACCCGATACATACCCGAACCCGGAAATAGGGTCTTATAATACCCGGGTATTAGAAAACCCGACCTGGACCCTACCCGAACCCGGGTATATAGGGTATACATTTTTTGTATAAAACCCAGACCCGGATCCGACCCGGGTATTCTCAATACCCGATTTTGTAGAACCCGATCATACCTGAACCTGGTTCCATACCCGGAACCGGGTATTCAAAAAACCCGATTTGTGCACCACTACTCACGAACGGTTTCGAAAGTGGGCCATTCGCCCATTAGCCTTTTGTATTTGTTTTGCTTTTTTTTTCTTTTGCCGTAATTATATATTATTTTGTAGAACAACTACCTCAAACACTCATTAAATATCAGTTTTGTAAGAATCGCTAGACGCTAGTCGGTCGCTATGGTACCGACTATCTATTAACCATAATTAATTGGATTGCGATATTATATGTAATTTTTTTATATAGGCAACTTCTAACACCTTCTTTGACCCATTTTTGAATTAAGTATGATTAATTGTCAGAATTTACAGATCTTAGCCAGAATATGGTCGGAATTTACAGGTTTTGCGCAGATTACTAGACGGCCACCGATTTTTGGGCATTAGGGTTGGATTTGACCATTTTGGACCGTTTAGCGATTAATTGGCTGATTAAATGAAAATTAGCGGGTAAACCCAGGACTAGCTATTAATCGCCGACTAATCGGATGCTAGACACGATTTTTACAACCTTACTAAATATACTCACCCTATTCACTTATAAAAATAAGTAATTCATAACGGGTCGGGTTCGAAATTTAGATAAAATTTGTTTGATAATTAGTAATTAACTAGTGATTACCACCGTGACCCATGACGGGTTCGAAATTTAGATAAAAATAAGTGAATCGCAATGGGACATGTTACATGACGATAAATCGTTATGCTATATTCGAAAGTCAAGGAAAAGTTATCAATTCAGTTCGTTAAGGTGATTGATACTCGTTATAACCAAATAAATAAATACCTGCGGCGGGTTCGAAACGTAAATAAAATAACCTACTTACGACAATACATACGGAATTTAGAAAAACATTACGACGGTACATAGTGACAGGTAGCTTAAAACATATGGTTTTAAAAAGAATGGTAAAAAATGAGTTCTTCAATTTAAAAAAAAACACGAAGGACTTAAAAAGAACGATTTTAAAAAACAAACATTTTAAAAAGAAACGATTGACGATTTTAAAAAAGTAAAAAAAACAAAAAATGTTTTTAAAAACGACTTGTATAAAAAACAAACTGTTGAAGAAATATGTATTTATTTGTATATTTTAAATGTATTTTGTTAATTAATAATCGTAAAATAAGAAATAAAAAAATTTAAGTAATTACACAAATAAAAATATTAAAAGAACTTTATAAATTAGATAAATAGCCCTTAAGCTATACAAGGACGACAATACCCTTAGACTTAACTGGAAAAAAGTAATATAGTTAGTGTTACGGGTCAAAACCATTATAAAATGCAATCGTATGATATGTCAAAAGATTCCTTTTTGAACTGAAGTAGTTAAGCTGGTTAAACCATGTAGACCAAAATAGTAATTTACTCATAATATAATCCAATATAAACATGCAAGACAACATAGTCTAATCACATTGTTGTGATTGGTCTTACGTTAGTAATGTCGTGGTTACATCCTACGAAGTCCCCTTAGGGGGCTAGGAGCGCTTATTACTCACCACCCATCACTTACAACATCCAATTATCATACGCCACGTCATCGAAGCCAAATTCCATCACTAGTGATGGATTTTAGTAGGAGTGCTCATCACTAGTGATGGGTTATAAAACAATAACAAGCAATTCCATGAACGGTCGAATTTTTTATTCAAAACGCGTGATGTGGAGCATGCGTAATACGTTCCACACGTTGTGGAAACAACCGGCGCTGGTGTATCACGCGCGACACGCGTTATGGAGCTTCACCACAGGGGCTCCCCCCCCCCCCCCCATGCTGCAACGGTCGAATTTTTTATTCAAAAGCGTGATGTGGAGCATGCGTAATACGTTCCACACGTTGTGGAAACAACCGGCGCTGGTGTATCACGCGTGACACACGTTATGGAGCTTCCCCCCGGATATGAAGTTGGAACACGATAAATGAGCAATGAAACAATAGGATCAACCTAACTAAGTAAAAACAACACATTTTTGTGTTCATATTTAAAGGAAATAAATTTTATAATACATCCTTTTATTAGCTGTCCATTTATTTGTTTCCTAATCAATTTATTTGTTTCCTACAATACATCATCCTCTTGTATTTATCCTCTGTTTCGTGAGTTTTTGTAATAGAATGAAAACCAAAAAGCTGAATACCAATTTCTATAATATTACCATATCAAGTATTCCGAAATATATATTTAAGTGGTTTTATCACACGTAAATGTATCATGTTTCAAATTCCAATCAAGGTCTACGTTCAAGTTAAAGCGACAAGTATATTAGAATATTCATATTTCATAATGTTGGGTACAAATTATTTGTACGGAGAAACAATAAGATTTTCTTATGTACTCGTATTATATTCGTTTCTCGAACTAATTGCACACAAATCGGTCTTGATCTTCACCCACTAAGGGTATGTTTGGCAAAAGTAACTGGTGGTTGGATGGTTGGAAGCTGGAGGCTGGAAGCTGAGCTGGAAGCTGGTAGTTGTAGTTGGTAGCTAGTAGTTGTAGCTTTTTAGAATATTTAGGTGTTTGGCAGAGTAGCTTAGAGCTTTTAATAAAATGTTTAAAATGATCAAAATGGACATTAAAAAGTTGGTACATTAAAAAGTTTATTATAAAAAGTGATTGTGAGTGAAGGAGAGAGAAAATGTTACTGTTCATATGTATATTTAGAGGGACATTGTTCACCCCCTATCTTTTTTAATATATATTGAAATGTGGTTGTAGTGAATGAGAGAAAATGTAATGTAAAACTATAAAAATATTATTTAATTGAAAAGAAGAGAGAAAAAGTATTTGTTTTAGTAGAAATATTTTGATACAGGAGTTGTCTTTTAATGGAATGTATGTATATTTTTAAGGAGCTGGATGTGAATGCTCTTAGAGGTTAAAATGGTCAATTTTTTCCCTAAAAGCTTGTAGCTCCTTCTAAACGCTACTAGTAGGAGCGTTTAACCAAAAGCTTCAAGCTTCTAACCTAAAAGCTTCAAACTCCTTCAACAAAACAAGGCTTTTATTGATTAGGAGCTTTTTCTTAAAAGTTTAAAAGTTAGAAGCTCTTAAAAGCTCCTAAAACCTCCTTGCCAAACATACCCTAAGAGTCGTACAACACAAAAACAAACCATAAGATGTTTTAAAAGTTAACCTTAAAGTTGGGTTGATCACGGTGGATGAACCAGTTACGTGTGATCCACAACAAAAGAACAATTGGGATTTGGGTGTAGCCTTGACCCACAAACAGTGGCGGATCTAGAAAATCCGCATAGGGGTAACTTTCAATAAAAAAGGGTAACGAAATCGAAAATACGTCAATTTTTTTAAATTTACACTACCGTCGAAGCGTCAAGGGGCAACGGAGGTTACCCCTTCTATCACTCTAGGTCCGCCCCTGCCCACGAAACACCAAGGACTAAACCCAACTTGGTTCGACCGACGATCCTAAAATTCTCGTCAACCCTTTGCCCCAAACGACGACGGCAGTCCATGATGTTTGTGGGGTGGTCGGTTGCGATCAGGGGCCATCGCAATTCAATGGTACCTGTATTGAGTCAAATAAATTATAAAAAAATCTTCTAATTTATAAATATATATAGGCAACAAGTAACATGTAAAAATTGTAATAAAATACTTTCGATAGGGAAGGATAAAATCAAAACCCACTTGAGTTGAAAAAACTCAAGAAACCGTAAACCTCGTAAAAACCCTATGTAACATTTTTTTTCTAAAAAAATAGGGAATGTAACATACATATATTTGAACATTTTTTTAGAAAAAAAAGGCGTTGAGTAGTTTTTTTTAAATGTTAAAAAGTTCCATGTTACATAATATATTTTGTCTAAATAATGTAACATACAGATTTTGAACTTAAAAAAAAAGTCAACGGTTTTTTACATTTTTTATAGAAAAGTTCAAAAATATGAATGTGACATTCCATGTTTTTTAAGAAAAAAACAACAATAGTACATAGAGTTTTCTTGAATTTTATCAACTCAAGTAAGTTCTCTTCATATACTTCACCATACTTCGATATATAACTTATTATATATAATAAAAATATGAAGATTGATTTAATGTTGGTTCGGTTCAAATTATTTATATACGTATAACTATAACATAATCATAAAACTCAGTTACAAATTCTATATGTTAACATAACCAATTGTGAACAGTACTAAATATTTATTTGGTATATTATGGTTTAAATAGTTTAATTCATAATTATAGGGCTATAATATTATTTTTTTCCCTATAATCAATTTATGTTTCTAACCTTAAACTTTAATAGAATTAGCATACGATCCGTGAACTCTAATAGTTTTTTTACAAATGATTTACATATACATCTGAACTTTATTAGATTTTATCGAATGAAAGTTAATAATAATTCCTTTTTCGATAAACGATTTAAGTTTTGACTCCCGAATTTTAGTAGAGTTATCGTACGACCCTTAAAATTTATGAAATTTTTTTCTTTCTTACAAATATTTGTTCTTTTATCTTTTTTTTATAAGTTTAACTCTTTTTTATTTTACTTATTATTTATTTAACTTCTTATAGTTAAGGATAACTATAAACTCTAAATATGTTTATATAGTCGTGTTGTTTTCTTATTTTTACAGTTCAAATTAGAACATACATGGTCTATCTTAACACTTTAATATATCAGGTAACACCCTAACTTTTTTTTATTTACCTTATTATAGTTTAAGCTAACTTTTAACTCTAGACATGTTTACTTAACTATGTTAATTGCTTATTATAACAAACGTTTAGATTAAAGCATGCATAGTCTATGACAACCCATCATATATCATGAAACACGTATATCCTTGTCAGTGACCTCCTACGACCCTGCCGTGAAGCGCGGGCTCTAAAACTAGTTTAAAACATTAAAGAACTATCAATTTCTTAATCCGTTTAGTTATTTAATAACTTTTTTCCTGTTTTGGTCCGATTTGGTTTATTTGATATCCCCTAGTTTTTTACATCATCAATGTGATTATATTATATTTATAAAACTAACAAAAAACTCTATTAGTGAATATTATATAAGGTGTCGTCATTGTAATTAAATATGTAATGTTGAATAATACGTGGAGTTGAGTCACGCAACATCTTCACAACTCATGTCGCTATTTGATGATTCATTTCCTTGTATTATTGTGGACTTTTTCGATTGCTTTATTATTTTGTTTTCTCTTCTTAACTCATTTAATTACTAGATTCGATATTTTCTAATATAAGTCTTAATAAAAAATCATAACCAAATACCCTTTAGAACGAGACTTCATATGTAGTTATTATAAAATAACTCGTCAACTTGGATCGGAAAAAAAAATAGTTACACTTTACCTTTTATAGATAACTAAAATAAAATCTTAAACCAATATTCACATATTGTTTGTATTAAATTTTCACATAAATATCTTTGATCTCCATCACATGGATTGTATATGTTTTTATATACATAAGATGAGATAATCAAAGATAAGACAAGTAGAGGAGGTTAAGTTATATAGAGGATTGGTCTCCAATCTCAAATTCCCAAAGCTTACGACATAATATTTAACCAAAACACTTTATCAAAGCATAAAAGTTGTATGTTAATAATATTTTTGCATGATGTTTGGAAAAAAAGCATCCTCTAAGTTTTTTTTTTCTTCAAAAAAAGAGAGAGGGTTTGATCACAAAGGTGAAAGATTTTCCCCACTAAATATGAAAAACCAACAACAACCTTTGCTTTATGATCTTCATTATCCATCTCCAATCTTCACCACAATCTTAATGGATTTCCTACTAATTTTGGTGCAATGAAATAGAAGTGTTTTAAAGTTTAATTAGTCGATGAAGAAGCCTACTCATTTAGGTGAAGACGGATTTGTAAATAAGATTTGAAACCAATAAAGATTTAATATACTACCGAGCCGAGCTCGAGGCCTAAAATAGAGCTAACGCGCTAAGCTCGAGCTTAGACAAATTTGAGCTTGACTCCGCTCATCAACACCATACAAATAAGTGAACTAATAGTTAAAACAAAGGACTACTAATGTACCTGACATGTCATTAAAAACTAACCTCTCAATTGAAAAGTGAAAACTCATAAAAACTAGTTATTATATTTCATTGTAGTTTTATAAAAGTGATAGATTTTATACAAATTTGAAGATGTGGATATGACAAATACTTTTGTGCTTGATTTTTTTTGTTCAAAATTGCTTATTCTTTATGATTATACTTAAACTTTTTGTATTTTTCTAAAAAAGGTTTTAAACAAAAACAAATCCATCTTGAAGATCTTAAAAACCCTAGCATGAATCAATACAAGTGAAATGCACGAAACACTTAAGTCTGCATAGGTTTCGTTGATCATATCTTTATTCGATTTAAAAAGGCACATGAACGAAAGATAAATGTTACTTGTAGTCCAACTCTATAAGCAAAGCATATATATCAAGAGTAAAGTTCAGGTACAAATAAACTTAACATACAAAGTGAAGGAAAAGACAAAAAAACGCGGTGGCATTTTTTCGTAAATATTTGGTCGTAGGGTAATTATCAAAATTACTCTACAGTATCATTTGTAGAGTGATTTTGGTCTTATAGAGTATTTTTGTAAAATATTGTTGTAGAGTAATTTTGATTAAAACAAAACTAAACCCCCACCCCCCAAAAACCTAAAAAAACCTAACCTCCCCTCTCCCATCCCAAAACTAAAAGCTAAAAACTAAACCATAAAGCTAAACCCCATAACTAAATGCTAACAAAATTACTCTACAAGAACAAATTTACAAAATTACTCTACATGAACATTTTACAAAATTACTCTACATGACCAAAATTCTCTACAAATGATCATGTAGAGTAATTTTGAAGACCAAATATTTACGAAAATGACAACGCGTTTTTTTTTTCCTTTCCTTCAGTTTTTACGTTTTGTATGTTAATTTTATTTGTATTTGATCTTTAGTCTATATATCAATTACTAAAATTTGCAGAAGTACTCGGCTCTTGAGTTAACCCGACCAATGTCGAGTCGCTAGCTCAAGGGGGAAACATGGATCTTCTGAAACA
The DNA here is from genome assembly GCA_947069175.1 of Scalesia atractyloides. Classification (NCBI taxonomy): domain Eukaryota; kingdom Viridiplantae; phylum Streptophyta; class Magnoliopsida; order Asterales; family Asteraceae; genus Scalesia; species Scalesia atractyloides. Next base: position 67,561,041 of record CAMTDV010000004.1, on the reverse strand, counting down.
TATAACCGAGTTAACTCAAAATCTGATATATTGAAAATGTAGTTGTATATAAAATAAAGTATTTAACTGGTATCATAAACTTTACCGAATATTGGTATCGTATCAATACCATACTGCTATTGTACAGAATCAGACTGCTACCATTCAAACATCATAGGTACTAGTATTTAGTTTTATGGAATTCGTTTTGATAAATATAATTGAATTTGATTATTCTCTAATGACTTGTGTTCGTAACTTTAAAAAATTAGAGTTAAATGTCATTTTAGTCCCTATGGTTTGTTCAATCATGTCAGTCAAGACCAAATTTTAGATTTGTACAATTTACGTCCCTAACATTCTTAAAACAAGACAATTCGTCCAAAAAAACTAAGGCTGAATCGAATAACTGGACAAACCATAGGGACGAAAATGACAGTTAATCTATTTTTTTTGAACGAAATTGACATGTTTCAAGTCTGTCAGGGACAAAAATGGTATAAACTCGATATTTGACCTGAACTAACATAATTGGACAAGCCAAAGGGACGAAAATGAGAGTTAACTCAAAAAAATAAATATAAAAACAGAGTTATGTTTACACTTTACACCCCTACTTCATTATCTTTGGAATCGTATGGGCCCTTTCAAATAGAATGAGAAAAGGATTACATAGTACATAAGAAAAATACATTGGGTTTGGGTTGTGTATTTTGTGGGCCTGGAACCGAGTTTAATAGTCTTACAGATCCACGTAGGGTGGGCTAAGATTGTGTTTCTGGGTCTTGTATTTTGGGCCTCTGCTTTTTGGATTTTGGATTTTGTAATCGACATCGAATGGAAGTGTGGAAACTCAACGTTCCAAATGTGGACAGACAAATTTAAAAATTATAATACAACATGGCATTATAGCCTAGTGGCTTTTTAGGGGTGATATTAGGTCCTGAGTTTGATTTATTGGGTTTCCTCCTGAATTGTTGTATAGACATTATAGCCTAGTGGAGATGATATGATCGGGTGATTTCGCTGGTGACACGACGATACTCCAGTTATCCGTTAAGTGAACCAAAAGTTGTCGTTCAAATAACAACAGTAATTACAAGATGGAAGTTTAAGAGTGCACGGATAATTTTATGATTATTATATATAACAATTGATGTAGGTCTTAGCTACAGTATAAGAATTGGCCAAAATTTGAAGCTTATTACATTAATGCCACAATTTCTTTCTATACACATTTGCAAATGGATAACTTGAAAAACATTATTCGACCAAATGGTATATAATGAGTTTAAGGGTTGGCTTGAAAAACATTATTTACCGACCGGCGCAGTCCTCGGTGGTTTAACGGGTGTCTAAGCGGTGATGTTGTGGTGATAAACTTCTGTTTTTTTATGCTTTATGTACAATTATTAAATTGCCTTCTAATTTTGGAAACATAAAGTTTTATGTACAACTATTTAAAAGTTTCTTTTAAGTTAGAAATATTAAATACATTTCAAATGAAATTTTAGTAAAAAAGCTAAATTGGTTTATTTATCCTTTTCAATGGCATTAATTTTCTTATTGTATCGAATATTACAAATTCTCACTATAAGGCATGAGTTTACAAAAGGACGTTTATTATTTAAATCGTTTTATATTTTTACATAAAATTTTTAATATCGTGAAAGCACTTGCTGCAAGACGTGGGTTTACACAGAAGTTTTCTATTTTTTTAATATAAACTTTTGAAAATGTTAAATTTTTTCATGGTTTAACATGACGTAAAACTTGGGTATATTTTTAGCCTTTACATATAAAGTTTCGCATAGTTTACTTCTTCCGTGTTGTAGTGCGCTGCGAAGTGCACTATTGTAATTACTAGTTTAATATAAATGCAAAAAGAATAACTTATATATAAAAATAAGAAAACGATATTCATACTCACCAATATTTTGATGATGTGATACAAAGGTCACTCAACTCAACAGGTCACTCCACTCAAACTATTGAACTATAAAACTCTTAAATTCTACATGATCTTAATTATGCTAAATACTAACGAAAAGATGAATTAGTAACTACATGATTGGATATAAATAACAAATTATTATATTAATTAATGATTAAAAAAAATTAGTAAGTATATGATTGGACATAAATAAAAAATGACTTAAAGCTAGTAGACACATATTATTAAAGGTGTGAATAGAAAAGTTTCATTCTCTGTAATCTCCGCATGCCAAGAGTACCAAACAAGCAATGGACATGTATAAATATTTAAATGTTCAATTCTACATAATCATAATTATGTTTAACTTTGGAATCATAAGATAACATATATTCAAAAAAAATACATTTTTGGTATTATGCTTTCAATAAGTTTACATTTGTTTTATATTCTTTCCTTTAACTAATGTATATAATTGCTATTTATCTAGTATAAAACTAAAGCTATTTACTTTTAGAAATCTTCATGTTAGAAACCTAAATTAACTTTTAGAAACCTTCATGTTAGAAACCTAATATATCTAATTTTTCTTGAAGTTTTCATGTTAGAAAACTAAATAGATACGTTAGCATGTATAACAAATAAATATAAAGTATAATTATATCTAGGGATGATCGTGGTATCGGTACCATACCGAACCAGTACAGGTACCAAAAATCATTAAAATTAGGTATCGGTACCGAAAATGCTCTGCACGGTTGCGATACTGGTATTTGAAGGTAAAAATCATTAATTTACTGGTACTGGTATCAAAATTGCCAAAAAGTGGGTACCGAATCGTACCAAAAAAATAGGTATGGAAAATTTGGTACCTGTACTGGTTCGATATAATTAATTGTATAAATTGATAGTATAATTTTATATATAAATGTGTGTGTTTGTTTTACATCACGTATATACACAATAGAGCAAATTACACTTCTTGTCTTTATATAAAATTAATAAACTGCCTTCAAAAGAAAACAGTTACAAATTATGAATAAGTTCTTGTTTTTACCAATAGATTTTGTCCTTTAATTCATACCCAGATAGTAAAGTTAGTTATCCTCATAGTTACCAAGAGAAAATTTGGTTTATTCACATGTCATTGACTCAAAAACATGTTTATAAGCCTATTTGACCAAATTTGAAAACTCCAACTCTCTCTCTCTCCCCACCACTAGTTTACATTATCAATTCGTCTTGTCACTCAAATGTATGACTACCCAATCATCAAATGCCACACCTATCACGAACAACAAAATCTATGCATTCAACAACTCCCAATTCATGACTCGATTAACACGACCAAAGCTCAGGTCATATCAAAAGTAACAAACTCGACCCATTCTATCTGCATATCAATGTCTAACTAAAATGATTCGAAATAAAATCACGCGACCTAAACCATGTAAATTGACCCCTATCAAAGACTCGATCAAACAAACAAAAAGAAAAAAGAACGCGTACTTTAGAGTCGATTTACACACAATCCACGATAACCGAAGTGAAATTGAACATAGTGGTAGTATAGCAGTTCAAACTGGATTTCGTTGGTGATAGGGTTGGTTAGAGGTGGTTATTGCTAGTGATGGTGGTTGGTAGTGGTTGTGACAATAGTGCCACGGTGAACTGGTGGGGGGTTGGTGGTACGTGATGGTGCGATATGGTGTGGTGAGGGATTTTCCAACTTGTGCGATGGGGGTGGAAGAGTTAGGGCTTTCAAGTGGGTGGTGGATCGTCAGAGGGATAGGTAGGTGGAGAAGGAAGTCATGAGATAAGGGTTTGTATGGTGACTAATGACGGGAGTGGGTGATGGTGACAGAGAGATGGCGGTTATTGGTGGAGACAGACCGACGAGGGTAGTGAAGCAGATGGCGCGCGATGTTGGCGTGGTTGTTGGAAGAAGGGGTCTCTAGTATCGAAGATGGGTGGTGTGTGGTTATGGTGGTTTGTTTGGAGCAGAAATATGAAGAGGGAGAGATAGAGACTTTACAAATGTTTTGGTAGATGTAGTGATTTGTGAAATACCCATATTACCCTTCATTTAGTTGAAGTTAACTAACCAAATTAACTAGGTTTGATTTAAATGATAAAATATGTTAGAAAAACCAAGAATTTCGACATTATTTATAATTGGTTTTTTCAAGGGCACGTTTCACAGTTCTGATAATACATAGAGGATATAAAGTGTAATTTACTCTAAACAATATTATCAGAAGATTGGAAATCTTTAAAACAATTTTAATGTTTATACTAAGAATGATCTTAAATGGATTATAGTCTTGTGCATTTTATGAGTTGAATAATGAAACTATTTATTTGTATAGCACAATAAGACAACTAGATATACTAATAATATCTAATAAGCTTGCAATATTTGCTCATAGTAATCAATATCCAAGCAGATTATTATTCAACCCGTTAAATACACGGGACTATAACCTAGTAATTACTTTTTAAGTAGAATAATTCAAAAAATATGATTTTTCGTTTAAAAAATGTAGATGTAAGATTGATACATAAGGCATGATTGGTTTAAAAATAATCTTACAGATGGTAAACTTAAGTTAGTTAAGATCTCGTGTACTGCATAGATTAAAAAATGTAATGTTATATAGTTAGTTGAAGATTCTGTTTTAGGATCTTAAATGTTACGATTAGTATTTAGACGGAAGTTTGGACAAAACATAGACACTATTAGTATATATACGGGCAACCTAACGGCGTCATATTGGTTCCATTTATACCAAAAGAGACATCGATTAAGCTCTAATCCCAACTTGTCCAAGACTTATGACATTATGCTCATGTCTCACCTATATATAGGCTCACCACATCACTCTAGCGCATAACTCCTGTCGCGTATCACTGATACACAACGCATAACTCACGCGATGTGCATGAGGCATGCACTACGTATGACTCTCTGTGCTATTCACACACAAATCTATAAAATATTCAACTCACACTCTAAGCTAGCCTATTATTCGCACAGTAACAGACACACAAAATGCATCAACAGATTCCCCCTTGTTCGTTATTGTCGAATCTAAAGCTTCATATCTTCAAAGTTGCAATGCATAAGTTTGCAACTTTAATCAAGCATTTGTTGATGTCGTAGATTACACGTCAACAAATTCCCCCTCAATTGATTCTTCGGGATTGCATCCGCATAGATCCTGACACAATCCTCTGATTTTCTAAACTGCAATCTTCATGAACATTGACAAATTTGAAATAAAACAATGCAACTACTTCATTTCAAAGTTAACAACATTCGAGTTCGGTTTTAACACACTCATTGCTCGATCCACTAACCTTAAAAAACCCAACCGGAAATTGATAGAAACTTCGACTACCACGCTGATTAATTTCAAATAAGTTAATACTCATAAAAATCTGAAATCTTGTTTTCCGTAATCAACGTTTTGCACCCAAGTTCGAATACGGATCCATGTAAACTCTCCATATCAACAAACCTTCACCGTATAAAAAATTATCTAGTAACACACTGTGATCTTCAAAGTATATAAATGAACATTCTTCGAAGATCAATTATGTAGTCCTTTCCATGAACAACATTTGGTACGGAACGTAATCTTTAAACATCATTATTCCTGACGATTAGTTCAGAAAATAACTCATTTGCTGAAAAATCCAATATTAGTCCTTTCCAGATTAGAGCTGCCAAGATCCAATCTCATACCATCTCATAAGCTCATCTGAAAACTAGAAGTTCAGTAAAAACTAAACAATTTTATATACTCTGAAACCCGCCTCACGAAGACTGAGACTTCACTTTGTTTCAAAACTGAAGAATACGAGATATTATGTATTACTAAAAATTTGAGTCAAAAGACTCGAAAACTGTTGAACTCTTTTTGTACTACCAACTGAAAATTTTATATTCCCCTTCATTTTTGGAGATTCTGATCCATATTCTCTTTGTTCTTAATATTGTGGAATATTATACGTTCTGGCTCATAATAGTCACTTCATTCACTCTAATCTCCGTGACCACCACACAATTATTAACACTTTGTGATTTCATCATCTTGAAACATTATCTGAAAACTCTGACGTGTCCCTAACAACCCATATCTGACGCTAAAATTTCAAAAAAAAAAGAACTTTTCTATCACCAAATTTTTCCTAGACACTCGTCTCCTCAAAAGGGAACACAAAAACCCATTTTTCTTTACTCTTATCACTTTCTCTTGTGCATCACATTCCAGCGTATCACTATGAACTAGATGATATGCTGCACATGGGTGATGCGCTCTAGACCTTCTGATTTAAAATTTCAATCCTAGTCATCAATTTTTAACTAGATGATGAAACCACCACAGGCAGGTGCGAAAATTGACGTTGTGAGCTGGGTGTAATTTTTTGATATATTTTAAGTATTTTCACTCGTTTATGCAAGCTTTATATTTATAAAATACGATATAACACTATCACTCTCTACAACACGTTAGGGCAAGTGCACCCATCATTAGTGTAGTATAGTGATGGTAAGATACCGAGGTCGTCCAAGGACACAAGACTTTTAATACCGGATTGTCGTCAACGTCTAACTAACTCAAACTTTAAGAAGGGTTTTGCTAAATAATATAACATAAGGAAAAGAAAATAAAAGAAACAAACAGACAAGATACAATCACTGGCTCCGACTTATCTTTTACATATCCTTTGATGATTTCCGCACTTTCGGTTTTTAAGAGATTATCTTGATTAAAGTGGCATGTCCCTTTTGGAAGCAACGTTACCCTCGGCCATATTGGTCTGAGTCAGCAGGGATAGAGTCCTGCAAGGCCGGAATATTGAAAGACAATTAAGTGAGTTACTAATGCAAATATGGCATGTCCCTCTTTTGAAGGCAACGCTACCCTCAGCCATATTGGTCTGAGTCAGCAGGGATATTCCACAAGCCCGGTTTAAAGTATTAGGGTGGGAGTTGGCTAGAAAGTCCATTTTTCCTACAAAGTGTAAAAAGTCATAAAACACCATAATGTCAACCATAAAACACACTCAAAACCCACAAATAACACAGTGGAAATTACTAAAATGCCATATGTGTGGGTTTTGTGTTGTGTTTTGGATGATAAGGCTTCGATTATCGAATGACTAACTTTAGTGTGTTTTATGTTGATTATCATGTTGTGTTTTATATTCATAGTTCTATGATGGTGTGTTTGAAGTTTTTATGGACTCTTAGGGTTTGGATATTGTGTTTTAGTGATATTCACTCTGTTATTTATGGGGTTTGAGTGTGTTTTATGGCTGAAATTGTGGTGTTTTATGACTTTGTACACTTTGTAGGAAAAATAGACTTTGTAGCCGAACCCCACCCAAAGTATTAATAGTAGTTTATAAATAAGGGGTTCAAGACGTTGTTACTTCCCCGATTTGATGCTATCTGCCTCGATGGAAGTCCTAATGACTTGAACCAAGTCCTCGCGGGATCTATACATTGAACGAGCAAGAGCTTTACCCAAACCACCCTTCTAACCCCCTTCCAGATAGTTAACCTGCTTTATATAGACTGTAAAGACACGAATAAGTGAATCAACAAAACATGAAGGAATGATAGAATAAAACTCACTACCAATATAAAGAAACTAGTTATTAAAATCATTAATACAAACCCAATTAAAAAAGTATACGAAGATTGGAAATCAAAAGTGATACATAAAAGATTTCGTCTTCACCAAGTGATCTAAGAGATTAGCCAAGCATGGCCATAGTTTGACAAAGGCTCTTACTATCGATCTTAGATCCCTAGACTACTATACACTCTAAACTCTTATGATTGTGGTGGAAGATGATGGTGGAGTGGTGGCAGGTGTGAGAGAAATGGTTTGCCAAGGGATAATTTGGAATGAAACCAAGCACCCCTATTTATAGCTGGGAACAGGCCCTTCACACGGCCCCATGCCTTCCTTCTTCTTTGTCTTTATTTAATTCTAGTGTCATATCAGCCTGCTACACGACCTCATGCGTCAACGGCATGACCTTGTGGCCATTGTACTTGTTATACTATCCCTGATACGCGAATCTAGAAGTTGACCACAACCCCGTGTCTCTTGTCTGCTTTTGTTTGTCTTCTTCTGATCTGGAATCTTGAAGGGGCACGACCCCATGTCAACAGAGCACGGCCCCGTGCCAAACTTAAGATTTGTTATTTTTGGTCTTGGGGTGAAGCTCAGAGGGTTTGTATAGTGTGTTGTCTTCCCGTCTTTCATACTTATGCTGGATTTTGTTGTTAATTTGTTCTTTTTGTACATTTAAGCTCTTTTTATCATGAAAATCAAAAGTATACAAAGAAACACATTTTTTCCAACATTAGTACTAAAAAGGGCTGATTTTATACCGTATTTGATACATTTGATATGTTGCATTTGACGCATATCAAAAATCCATTCCAAATACAATCATATCTTCATTTTGACATTATGACCATGAATTAACCTTCAATTTTGACAATAATGCTTCGGCCCCTTTGATTTAACATCTAGAACACACTAATCACGAGCTTAGGTTGTTCAATCAACGGTTAGATCGATTGAATGGGTAACGTGTCACACCCCAACCGATGGCGGAAATATCGGGATGAGACGAATAAATCGTTCAAAGCATCATAACACTAAATGTGACAATATAAATTAAATTCAAATTTCATAAATTGACTAAAGCTCCAAATACATCGTTCAAACATGTTCAACAAGATATATTCCCAAACTTAATTTATTTCTAAGTGCGTTTCTAGTCCATCCTAGCTTGATTACTTCATCACCTAATCTATCAACCTGCAACATGTATTAAAATAAAATCAACAAAAGTTGGAGAGCATACAGGTTTAATACATAGAATAATTAGAATAAAATCTTTAAGTATCATACCCAACATGAAGAACAATATGCAAGTTAACAAGTATGCTGAAACGGTGTAAACTATGTGTTCAAACCCAAGTTGTCACACCCCAAACGATGGCGGAAACATCGGAGTGAGACGTAAACGAGATTGCAAGAGACTTCATAACGCTATTATCGACAATATTTAAACAAATCCATATTTCATTTATTCAACGATAACATTGTCAAATTACATCATTATGTCAATTACAACAATTTAGAAATTTAAAGACGAGTACAACATAAGCATAACAACAAAATAATACAACATTTTAGCCTAACTTCTAAATGTGTATCTAGAGCATCATCACTACTCCAATTTCATGGCAAAATCTTCATAAACCTGTAACATGTTAAAAATACGAGTTCAATGCAAAAGCAAAGGCGAGTACACAAGTTTGGTGATACATAGCATAAGTATAAAAGTGTAACTCAATCCACATAGTAATTGTAAGCAAAGTTCATACTAATCATGCAATACCAGATCAAACCCCGAGTTTCCACAAAAGTTTTAACGAGATCGAGCTTCCCTTGCCACAAAAGCGACAAGACTAAAATGAGATGAGAATGAGAATCTTAACATAACCCCGACGGGCGGCGTGCTACTCCTATAGCGCTATATATGATAGTTGGGCTAGCTAAGTTAATGATCAAGCATGTATAATCAAGCATGTATATAGGCATAACAAGTATTCACGTATAAGGATTGAGCATGTAAAACATGAGTTTGTGATATGTGTATTTTGATAGGTAAACATGTTACAACCCAAAAGTGAATAAAACGGTAAATGGGTCGAGTATACTCACGGTTTTTGCTAAGTGTTCCACTTAAGTGATCCCGGGAGCTTTGTTGTGTTGATTTAGAGTTTGGCACCTTGTCCTTCTACAAGAAGAACTTAGGTATTAGTTATGAGTGCAATGGTGGATTTGGAGTATTCGAGCGAGATTACGGAAATAAGAATTAAAGTATTATGTATGAAAATATTCACTAAGACATAGCACTTGTTCTTGACACTATGATAACCTGAAAGGGTTAATATGGTTTCATAGATTCGAGACCTATTAGAATCGTGACAAGGAACTACATACTTTAGTGATAAACTTAATAACTTGATAGGTGATTATTTAGTCATTATCAAGATTTCAGTTTTAGGATTATATTATAGTCTATAATATATACATAGTAGTAAGATCATGTAGGAGGTGGGATGATGAACCATCCACTTTGGTACCTCTAAGTATTCAAGTAAGTCAAGCATGGAGGTAGGATGATGAACATCCATTTAACCTCGTTATATGATTCACCACTACACAAGTTGTCATAGACAACAAGGAGGGTCATGAATAAGAACAATACAAGAATGAAATGATAAGAATTGTAAGTATGTCACCATAATACCAAGTAGCCATGTGAATACAACCCGAAGATCACACGAGGACACATGTCAACGGCTTGGCGGGTTGTGACACTTTAGGACTAGCAAACTACTTGAGATGATGATAAAAATCATCAATTGATGCGTGGTCTCAATGTTTAGAATAGCCAAAGCTAACCTTGGTGGACACACATGAACAAGTCTATGAACTTGCATCACTTGTGAGCTAAATGCTCTATGAAAACAGAATTATTGTAAGGTTTAACCTCTTGTTTGAATGTCTCAACCTTGTTTTTAAGCCTAACAACCACAAGAAGTGTTGTAAGCATTCGGACATAGGTTTGAGATGAGTTTGACTCAAGTTTGATGAACATAAACAAAGTTTGAAGAGTTTGAAAACAAAAAAGAAAGTTTTGGACAATTAGGGGCATTTCCAAGTCTGAATTCTCCAAGGGGAGACCATGGAATCGTGCCCAAAGGAAAACCAAGCATGTAGGAAAAAGAATGGGGCAATTTCGTTGAGTATTGAGTGAGTTATGCCGAGGTACAAATCTGCCTGAAAATTGGATTCAGCTATGAACTTGGAGTGTTTTGGGAGGCTTGGAGGCTTTGTAAAGTGGAAAAATGGCTGGAATATAAGAGGTACTTATAGGGAAAGGATTAAGGTTTAAGTGGGTTGGATTTTGAATAGAATTAGTGGGTCATTAGACTTGAAACAAGCCCAAAAACATACCCAAACAAGGCTGATTGCAAGGCTGATTTTCAGCCTTTATATTCTTTTTTTTATTGTTTAAATGTAATAAAAGGTGTATTTGAGATGCACTTTATATAAATAAGATGTTACATGATGTTTGGTGTATTATTCATAGGTTATCAAGGTCTAAAGTGCATATTAAACATGTTTTAAAGTGCAAAAATGTGTGATAAAAATACATGTAGGTGACATATCAAAAGTAACAAGTATGTTTGATTTATGATTAAGTATAATCAAGTAAAAACTTATAACTTAATCTTAAAATCGAATAACCAAGTATTTGAATGTATGGAGATTTGAGAATTACGAATACACGATCAAGGTTTACGTGTTAAACTTACATTTAAGCGAATTATGAATCATGTATCAACCGAATGCACGTATTATGTATAGACATGTATAAACAATGTGTAAAATATTACAATCAAAGTCTCGGATTTACAATGATTTGAAAACGAGATACGATTACAAGGGAAACAAGTTTCCGAAAAATAGAATTACGATACAATCTTGCTAAAAAATGGAAAGCTGCGAAAAGCGAGGCGTTACAGTCTCCCCTCCTTTAGGAAATTTCATCCCGAAATTTAGGAAGATGCAACGAAGAGATGCGGATACTTAGTTTTCATATCAATCTCCAGTTCCCAAGTAAACTCGGCACCACGTTTCCCTTCCCAACGAACTTTTACGATAGGGATCTGACTGCGCCGTAGCTGCTTGACTCCTCGGTCCATGATTTCGACCGGTTATTCCACAAAATGCAATGTCTCATTGATTTGAAGATCTTCGAGCGGAAGTTGAAGTCCTTCTTCGGCTAGACATTTCTTGAGATTTGAAACATGAAAAACGGGATGAACATTGTTGAGCGTTTGAGGTAGGTCTAGTCGATATGCTACCTTGCCAGTCCTTTCCAAGATCTTGAAAGGACCTACGTAGCGAGGAGTGAGTTTGCCTTTCTTACCAAAACGGACAACACCTTTCCAAGGGGAAATCTTGAGAAGTACATGATCACCCACATTAAATTCCAAGGGCTTGCGTCTTTTGTCAGCGTAGCTCTTTTGTCGGCTTCGTGCTTTGAGGAGATTATCACGTATTTGTAAGATCTTGTCTGTTGTCTCTTGTATTAGCTCGAGATCGGTGACTTGTACGTCTCCAATCTCGTGCCAACAAATAAGCGAACGACACTTACGACCATACAATGCTTCAAATGGAGCCATTTGAATACTTGCGTGATAACTATTGTTGTACGAGTATTCAACCAAGGGTAAGTGCGAATTTCAATTGCCGCCAAAATCGATTACGCATGACCGAAGCGATACTCCAAGGTTTGAATAGTACGCTCGGTTTGACCATAAGACTGAGGATGAAAAGCGGTGCTAAGATTAAGCTGAGTGCCAAGGGCAGATTGAAAAGTTTGCCAAAGGCGAGAGGTGAAACGAGCATCGCGATCAGAGATAATATCAAGAGGAGTACCATGGCGACTAATGATTTCATCCGTGTAGATACGAGCCAATTTCTCGACTTTATAATCTTCACGAATGGCGAGGAAATGCGCGGATTTGGTCAGACGATCGATGATAACCCAAATGTTGTCATGACCAGACGAAGTACGAGGCAATTTCGTGATGAAATCCATGGCTTGCTCTCCCATTTCCAGACAGGAATTTCTGGTTGTTCGAGCAAACCAGAGGGACGTTGATGTTCTGCCTTGACTTTGGAACATGTAAGGCATTTGGATACGTAAAGAGCGATATCACGTTTCATCCCAGGCCACCAATAGGATGCACGCAAATCGTGGTACAACTTATCAGCTCCAGGATGGACGGAGTATTCGGGATTTGTGGGCTTCATTCATTAAAGTAGTCGAAGATTGAGACGATCGGGAATCCAAACACGATTATGGTAGTAAAGAATAGCATCAGGTTTAGCTTCGAGCGGGTTTTCGACTCCACAATTCAATTCACTATCGAGGTTACCCTCGTTAATGACGGTAAATTGTGCTTGTCGAATCAACTTGTTGAGTTTTTCCACGATTTGGTAGCAACGAACACTCTTAACATGAGTTTTACAACTAAGTGCATCGGCCACGACATTCGCTTTGCCAGGGTGGTAGCAATATCACAGTCGTAGTCGTTTAACAATCTACCCAACGACGTTGACGCATGTTGAGTTCCTTTTGATCAAAGATATGTTGGAGGCTCTTATGGTCGATGAAGATCGTACACTTTGTACCATAAAGGTAATGTCGCCAAATCTTTAATGCAAAGACAACTGCACCAAGTTCAAGGTCGTGAGTAGTATAGTTTTTCTCATAAATTTTGAGTTGTCTCGACCGTAAGCGATTAACTTTGTCTCGTTGCATGAGTACGCAACCAAGACCCTGGTTAGAGGCATTGTAATACATGACGAAATCGTCATTCCCATCGGGGAGAATGAGGATATGAGCATTACAAAGCATGTCCTAGAGCGTTTGGAAAGATTCCTCTTGTTCGGGACCCTAAACAAAAGGTTTATATTTTTTGAGTCAACGAAGTCAAAGGAACGACAATCTTAGAGAAGTTCGAGAGAAACGGCGATAATACCCAGCTAGGCCAAGAAACGAACAATTTCAGAGGGCGACTTAGGTGCAATCCAATTCTTCACAGCTTCTATCTTTGCAGGGTCAACATGAATACCGAGTTCATTGACGGTGTGACCTAAGAATTGAACCTCTTTTACCAAATTCACATTTAGAGAATTTGGTGTAAAGACGTTCGGTTTGCAAAAGCTAAAGAATGAGACGCAAATGTCGTCCATGTTCTTCTTTCATCTTGGAGTAGATTAGGATATCGTTGATGAATACAATGACGAAGTGATCGAGAAAAGGCTTACACACCGGTTCATGAGATCCATAAACATGCAGGTGCGTTGGTCAAACCAAAAGGCATGCCACGAACTTGTAGTGTCCATAACGTGTGCGAAAGGCGGTTTTGGGGACATCTTCCTCGGAAACCCGAAGTTGATAATAACCGGAACGGAGATCAATCTTTGAAAAGCACTTCGCGCCTTGCAATTGATCGAAGAGATCATCAATACGAGAAGTGGGTATCGGTTTTTTGACTGTAAGCTTATTGAGCTCACGATAGTCAATACACATGCGAAATGATCATCTTTCTTTTTGACTAAGAGAACGGGAGTGCCCCAAGGGGAAGTACTAGGGCGTATAAAACCTTTATCAAGAAGCTCTTGAAGTTGGCTTGATAGCTCTTGCATCTCCGAGGGTGTAAACGGTAGGGAGCTTTGCAACAGGAGCTGCGCCAGGGATACGATCAATACGAAAATCGACAGCTCGAGGAGGCAGAGGTCCAGGAAGATCCTCGGGGAAAACAGAAGGAAATTCACAAACGACAGGAACATCACTTATGCTAGGAACTTTGTCTTTCTTTTCCACAACATGGGCGAGAAAGGCAAAGTATTCCTTACGTAAGTATTTGTTTGCTTTGATGCACGACATAAGCTTGAGACCTTTGGAAGGTTTCTCGCCATAGACGTGTAGTGAATCACCTTGAGGAAGAGGGAGGCGAATATATTTTTCAAACAAATAACTTCGGCACGAACTCGCATAAGCCAATCCATGCCTACTATGATATCGAAACTACCCATTTGCATGGGAATGAGGTCAATGGAGAACGAATGATCGTTAAGAATTAAAGAGCAACCAGAAAGAATGTAGGAACATCCATGATTAGCACGGGGACCTAAATTTGTTATCTATTGTCCAATTAGGCAGGAAACTAATGACAAGTTAACCAAATAAAAGAATTACTCATTTAAATGTTGTTTTCATTGCTCTAAAATTCAATACATTCGAGAACCGGATCCGACAGAGCTTCGTCGTCTCTGTGCCAAAATCTCTCCAAGTTACAAATGAAATCCCAAGGCACCTATTTATAGATTCCCAAGTTCGCTGATGAAGGATGAAGTTCGGGTGAACTTGACATAGTCAAGTTCGGCCGAACTTGACTTCAACATTACCATCATGAGCGAACTTGGCTCCTAACTCACATAAATACGCCTCGTTTCTAACAGATTAAGCCCTATTCACTCAGACCCGATACATGATCGTAGGCAACAGACATATGCACCAACAGACTCCCCCTTGGATGTTTCCGCAGTCATTGACTTTAAAAATCTTCTAAGTCTTTCGATCTTTAATTCTTGTATAAACTTTAACATCTTGATCTTTATATCCTCTTCCTTTTTCTTGAGCTTTGTCTTGATAAAACTTTTTAAACCAACATGCTCCCCCTAGCTTTAAGCTTTAGCCTTCAGACTCCCCTTTGCTTTGGTCTTTAGACTTCAAACTCCCCTAGCTTTGAGCTTTCTGAAATCTTTGATCACTCCCTCTCAATCTTTGATTCCTGTCTAAATACTTTCTGACATTCAAATAAACATTTCAAATTCAAAATTCTGTTATAAAACTTCAAAGTTTGAATCTTCTTTTTAATCTTTTTCAAATCTTAGTTATTCAAGTTCAATTTAATGACCTTGAATACTTTTAACATTTAAGAATTTGTCCTTTTGAAAAAAAAACTTCAATTATGAAATCCACTTGGTTGATCAAATCCAAATTAATGACTTTGATTAACCATGTCAACTGAGTCCAAGTTAATGACCTCAATTTGACCCGTAATGAACAAACTGATGTTTTCTTCAAATTTTAAAGTTTCAATTTAATGAACTTTTTATGAACATTTTTTCAGCACCTTACCAGACTTCGATGATCTGTTCTCCAACATTGGCTCATTGAAAACTAATGTAGAAACAAAATCTTTTTGAATTTTGGAAAGTTTATGCTAAAACACACTGAAAATCTTTTTGATTTTTCATCTGAAAAGCAATTAAGAAAGTAAACTATGTACAAACATATTTAAAACATTTTTTGTGAATTCGTGTCTAAGGATCATATCAGTTGTTTGAGACATATCACCGGTACCATTGACCTTTTTGATGACTTTAAGTTTTAAACTCGTTTACCTAGATTGTCGATATGTTTGTCCTCTTAAACTTCAACACATTTCTCAATTGTTCCAAGATCTCTTAGGATATGAATTATGAAACTTGACTATCTATGGTTCCCACCTCTTGAATATACTCGTATCAAGATTCCTAGATTTCATCTTATAGGTGAGTATAGTGTAATTGATATCTGTATCTGGGTTATGCGAGGCCTTGAGAGCTCAGGTTAGTACTACCGTACCGACAAAGAGATGAAAGCTCGATTTAAAGGTGTGTTCCATTTAAGGAATCTTTTAAGCACTGCAAATGATTAGATCTTTTGATACTTTTTCAAGTTTTGCATGCAGTTTAGGGGTTTATAGCAAAAGCATTATAGAAGTTCTAGGCTACTCTTCCGCAAAATCAGAAGAACTTGTATAATACCCCAGATATCAACTATCTATAAAGAACTCGTATCTCAGAATCAGGTAACCCTTCAATCGAAATTTCGAAGTACTAAGTCCATATATCCAAGATGTGTTATCCACAAGATTATGCAATTGTAAAATTTAGTTTATATCCCGAAAACAATCTACTGAACGTGTAAAGCCTATCGACACATCCACAGTAAGACTTGTTTATCACTTTAAACTTTATAATTCCTTAGCATACTGTGATAGTCCACTGATGTACTATCATTTCCTTTTTTACAATAAAATTCTTTTTGACTTTTTCAATGTTTTTGAATTTTCACTTTTCGTATGTTTTTATTTTTCTAAAAAATTTCTTACTCCCCTAAAATCAAAAACATATTTTTGGTTTTTATATTTAAATAAATTCTTCTAAAGAATAACAAACCAATGAGGATTACGATAACTCGTCGTCCGATCCTTTTTTTCATCTACTGCATTTGCACCTGTTCAACAAAACAAAATGGCTATAAAATCAGTGTTTCGTTCAACGGAGTGGATTTGCAGAAATTTACTTTTGACAAATTTTCTTTTCAAATTCTTCTTTTTTAACCACTTGTAATTTCGAAAACGACAAAGATTAAGACATTCTAGATAAGTTAAAACATCATAAAGCTCCATTATCCAGATTTGACTTTGACAAGCGGATCATTTGGAACTCCTGCACACAAAGCAACTATTTGAATAAGGAAACCCAAACCTTTTTGGTTTTGGGTTTGACATGATAAGCATCATAACCATATTCTAACTCTTCACCGTGTTCAAAATCATCATCAAACATTTCGTCCAATTTAATTTTGAAAACATTTGTCCTTTTCTTTCTTTGTCTGTTTAATCACTGACTCGTTTGTTTTGACATTTTCAGTTTTATCAGCAACATACTTTGGTTTGATGAAAGCCTTTTCTTAGTAACCCATGATTGTAGTTTGCTTCTCGCTTTCTTTATATATAATCTAGAATCTTTGTTTTCATTAAATCTTGAAGTTTCACCTTTTCAAAAATTGAGTTTTCAAACCTTGAACTCGTTTTAGGTTTCACTTCATCTTTTGATTCATAGTTTCTATTTGATACTGATCAGAATTCACAATCTTTGGTTGTTTTTGTTTTTCATCTTTTGACACAGTTTTTCTTCATGGAAACAAGGCTTTAGATTCAGACATTTGCGAGTAATATGACCTACAGAATTGCATTTAAAGCAAGTTCGATTATAGAAACATTTCCACTAGTGGGTTTTACTCCACTTGTGGACTTGGTTTTAGCCTTGTCCGAAGTTCTTTCTCTTTCTTGAATTCATCATTTGATTTCTTACCAATCATACCTTCTTCTTGAACTGTATTTATCCCATACACAAACTTCATGTGTTTACCTTTGTATTCATGAAATGGCGACTTCTGGTTCCTTTCGGTTCTTCTTCACTTTCCTCCAAACCCAATCATGCTCTCCTGTTCTCAGGAAAATCACCACCAAACTTTCGATAATTGTTAGCATTCCTTTTGGGTTTCGAGTAAAATCTTTTCTCGTTTTTCTCAAGATCATCTGAAAAATTCTACAAGTTTGAAAAATTTGTCAAGTTGATCTTCTCTCACGTTCCGAATCGGAAAACTATCATCGAAATATAATCTATCAGATTCCTTAATCTTGTTCATAACAACATTAGGATCATCACTTAGATCATGTTCAGATGATGAATCGTCATCTTCAGATTGTGATTCCGAGTTGTTCGAACTTGATTTGGTGCTTTCAGAGCTGCCTTCATCAGAATCGTTTCCTAACACATTTTTAACCACCTTTTTTACTACCGCTTCATTGTATCATTTGATTTCGTAAAGTCTACGTCATGTTCTCAGACAGTTTATCTTTCTTTTCTGATAAGAGTAAAAGATTAAATGTCCTTTTCAATCCCATCATCTTTCTTGCAAGAGTAACTTTCAAGAAATGGTGGAGGAACACTTCCGTATACTTTATGCTTTGATTTATCACCATTTCCTCCGACTTAATCGTAGATAAAATTGATCAATGACATATGCATTTATGTGGTGTAACTTTTCAGCAATTGTCCTTACCCTTTCTGTTTCAATCTTTATGTCATGAAGCTACGCTTTGTTTCGGCAATGGTGTTAATGTACATGTTAATTGTTTTTTGTTTTTCAATTACTGTAGCATTTAACATTTCAACATTAGCACTGAGTTCACTATTAGCTTTTTCAAGATATTTATATTTGCTTGATATTTTGTCATAAGCTTCTTTTAGGTTCTGTAATCATAACGAAAGTTTTCGTTGTGTACAGTCAATTCTCTTATGACTTTGACTTTATCAAGACATGGTTCACAAGGATTTGCGTACTTTGTGCAAGGTTTTTCAACCTCCACAACTTTCACAACTTCCTTTTCAGACTCACTTACCTTAGCTTTTACTTTTCTGCTTCTAATTTCAATGCTTCTTGCCTTTGATCTCAAGGTAAGCTAACTCTTCTTCTTTGGCTCTTCTACCTATATCCCTCTAGAATGGCATTTTCCAAAGCAGCATCAACATACGATGTATCAGATTCATCCACTACCTCTGCCATCATAGCAACACCAGTTTTCTTTCGATGTATCTGTTCCAGTCAAAACCCTTATGAGTAACAACAAGAGCTTGTTCGGAATTCTTGCAGATTTATCTTCGACTTTGACTTGTGTTCTCTTTGGATATGGTTTGTATTGAAGAGCTTTCTTGTAATACTCGTTACTGCTGCCGAAAGGATTTTGGTTTCCACTTGCTTCTTGATTGTTGCATTCTCATTTGAAATGTCCCTTTTGTCGACACCTGAAGCATGTGACTTGAGATTTGTCGAATCCAAGCTTGTTGCTTGAATTGCCAATATTCCTTCATGTGAGTGCCACAAACTTGGTAACTCTTCTCATGATAGAAGCCAGACTCCATTTTATATCCATCAGCTCTAATTCTTCTTCGTCCACCTGTTCGTAATCCTCGGCTGTCATTTCCGGATTACCGATCTTTCCATCAACAAGACTTCATACGTTCAAGAACTGTAGCAAGGAGTGCTATGTGTGTTTGGCCACCTTTTCAGGAAATACATTCTTCAAATCAACTGCTATGTTACACTGGAAAACACTTGAATCAGAACTGGCTTGATTTGTCTGATTTTGGAATGTTGAGCTTGAAAGCACTAGTATATCCAACATATGGAGAACTTTGATTGGAGAGGAACTTGTATTTGCACTAAATGTTGTTTGAATTTTCGGGCTTTGAATCGGAGTATCTTGAACACCTCCTTTGTAATAGACACGACATCTTGAACAACATTAGCATTCTTTGACTTCGCAATTTTCATCAATTCCATTTCATGACCTTCCAATTTGTCGATGAAGGATGACAACTTGAAATGTCTCCAAGATGGACTATTTTTCAGAATCATAAGATATGTTGTCCATTCTCCTTCTTGAAGTGCATCAGCCAACTTCTCAATTTGCTCTTCATTAGATCGTTTGATATCATGTCTTCGCATTTGGACCATGAGGTGACAATATCTATCGATCATCTGCTTCATAGTCTCACCTTTAATCATCGTGAAAATCTCAAATTCTTTCTTGATCATGGCCATTTTGCTTTTGATCATTTCATCCTTCTTTGAATTTGTCACAAAGAGAATGCCATAATTCTTGTGATGTTTCATATTCTGGCAAAAGAATCAAGATATCTTCCTTCCTGATTGTTGTATCAAGCTAATCATCATCTTCTCAGCGACATAATTTTCTTTGTCAGTTGCTGAAAACTTGTTCAGTGGAAGATCTTGATCACGCTCATCCTTTGGCCATTTGTACCCATCCTCAACTGCAACCCAGCTGTTGAATTGATTCGCTTGTATCCAATTCACAAACTTTTCCTTCCACCCTTCAAACTCGTCCATACTCATTAGCTTTGGCGGTTTCGACGTAGTACCCATTCGTTGTCGATATTCATCTGATTCGCCGCAATAGCATTAGCATTTGATGAAGAAGCCATTTGAGAAACGAATACGTTGTGGAAATCTTCCATTTAGACAATCTGAAATTTATCTGAGAATACGATCAAAAGCACTCGAAAATTGATTAGAAACAGAGAAATTTAGGAAAATTTGACTTTTTAATCGATAATATTAACGTATCGGTTTGCTAAAAACGTTTAAATTTTTTTTTCGAAAAACCGCTTTTACCATATTAGAGCTTTAAACTCGTCTCGTCAATACGAAGCTAACGATATATAATGTTCGAGACGTTTTTCGGGATTTTCATGCCTTTTTTTAGAAAGTCTTAGATAAGTTCGGGCGAACTTGTAATGGACAAGTTCGAGCGAACTTGTACACCACTTGACAAGTTCGAGCGTAACTTGTATTGAATTTCAAGAGAAATCACAAGTTCGGGCGAACTTGTAAAGAAATCCAACAAATTTTGATCAAGTTGAGCGAACTTGATTGAAATTGATGAAAATCAGTTAAGTTCAAGCGGACTTAGTGAAAATTCTTGAAAAGTTAGTCAAGTTCGGGCGAACTTGATGAAAAATCACTCAAAAAGTGAGTTTTTCAGTCAAGTTCGAGCGAACTTGCTAACAAGTTCGAGCGAACTTGCTAACAAGTTCGAGCGAACATGCTATTTCAAACATGGTTTTTTCAATTTTTCGGTATGAATTCGTTTGTTTTAAGCTCTGATCTTTTCAAGGGTTTATCTATTATGGATTTTACGTATTATACTTGAAAACCAGTCCATTTTGTCCGTGAACTCTTCAAATATGTGAAAATGTTAAGAAAAAAGATAGAATGGAGTAGAATAAGAGAAATTCTTGTCTTGATTCCAACAAATTTAGGTATCCAGGCTCTGATACCACTTGTAGGAATGTCCACGATTATCACGGGAACCTAAATTTGTTATCTATTGTCCAATTAGGCGAAAACTAATGACAAGTTAACCAAATAACAAGAATTACTCATTTAAATGTTGTTTTCATTGATCTAAAGTTCAATACATTCGAGAACCGGATCCGACAGAGCTTCGCCGTCTCCGTAGCCAAAATCCCTCCAAGTTACAAATGAAATCCCAAGGCACCTATTTATAGATTCCAAGTTCGCTGATGAAGGATGAAGTTCGGGCGAACTTGACATAGTCAAGTTCGGCCGAACTTAACTTCAACATTACCATCATGAGCGAACTTGGCTCCTAACTCACATATATACGCCTATTTCTAACAGATTAAGCCCTATTCACTCAGACTCGATACATGACGTAGGCAACAGACATATGCACCAACAAAGAACGGAATCAACGGAGATGGTTTTACCATTAGCGACTTGACGGCGACAGGATTAGGCATTTTAGATCGTTCGCACTTAAGCAAGGGTTCAAATTCTAGCGACACAAAACTCTTATATGCGCCAGTATCAAATAGCATGTAGCATAAATATGGTTCACAAGGAACGTACCAAGGATGACGTCGTTAGAGCTCTGGGCTTGAGCGGAGGTAAGCATGAAAGCTCGCCCCTTTGCAGGCTCAGTGCGCTAGCTGAGCTGCTGGTTGAGAAGAGGACAGACATTGGTGAGATGGCTGGGATCGCCACATTTGTAACATGCTCGCACAGGAGCATTTTGACGTTGGGGTTGAGCTTGGTTTGGGTTAGGGACGATGGCTTGGTTGCTTTGGAGTTGGCGAAATTGGCTTGAAAGATGCCCCATCGGTTACAGTTGGTGGGACTTTCGACACGGGGTATTAGGGAGATGGTGGTAGGTGCAACGATCACACCTAGGCTAAGAGCCGGTGTAGCTTCGTTTGGGTGGATCGTTGTTTTGGGTGGAGGAGATGGCATTTAAAGGCGTAGGGGTGGGCGGAGTGACAACCGCGTTATTTTGAACCGAAGACTTCCGCTTCTTGTTCTTGATGGAGTTCATTTTGGGTTGAGGGGGAGGTGACTCGTTAGTGGTGGTGGTATTGGCGGTGGCTTGATGTGCATGCTTCGTAGGAACCATTTTCGTAGGCCCCCTGAAGGATGCAGTTGTGGTTAAGCTGGATGGTTATGCTGAAGGCTTCTTCGAGTGTTCTAGGGTTTGCGTGGCTACGTGATTCATGATCACAGGAGAAAGCGAACGAATAACTTGCTATCGCCTTGGGAACCGTATCCACCTATCCAGGACAGACGATACTCAATTGTTTGAAGCGAGCGATCAGCCCTTCATCGTCGCTTCCTTGCTGCGTGAGGTTCCAGAATTCGTTCTCGAGCTTTTGGTTCTCGTGGGGAGGAAAGAACTGATATCTCATGAGCTGCTTGAGCTCATCCCAAGTGAGAGCGTGAGCTGACTTCGTTGCCACGCTTGTTACGTTACGTAGTCCACCACTCGAGGGCTCTCTGGCGAAAGACCCCGGTAGCGTTAAGGGTTCGAAGGTCATCAGGGCACCCGCCCTGAAGGAACGTAAGCTCCATCGTGTTAAACCAATTGATCATGGCGGTGACACGTCCATGCAGTGAATTCTACCGGTTTACAAGCCATGAAATGCTTGAATTGGAAGGACGTTTTGGGGTTGTCGGTTTTAGAGTCGGGTAGAGATTTGGTGTTTCGGTGTTAATGGTTTGAAGCTGGCTAACGATATCAGGGATGACATGGGCCATCTGATCGGCCATTTGCTCGGCGACAAGGCGACGAGTTCTTGCTTGGAGATGGAGTTTCATTGTTGTTGTTGGACCCCTTGTTGGACCTCTTGACTTCTTGGACAAGTTAGGAGAATTCATCTAAGGTTCAACATAGAAGAAAAGGGATGAGACTTGATCATAATATGGAAAAATAAGTTGTGCATGAATAAGCATGTAATAGGTTCAAGCATGGTTAACATAAGGTTGCATGGGTTCATCCAGTATAGTTCACAAAGTTTGCATGAATTCATTAAGCATAACACGTACAATCACGTATGAATACGAATAAGGAGTATAAATTTAGTGTATTCACGAGGATTAGCATTTTTTTTATTGCGATAAACGTGCGAAATGTGTAACGGTTCATACGAATAAGGTAACAATATAAAATCACATAAAAACTGAGAATACATAAAAGATTGGCTCAATAAAACATGAGATTGTTTCGGGTAGAGAGACGTCGACATTTCCAAAGTAAATCGAAGATCCTTTCGAATTAGAGAAACGTGCTTTGGCCTATAGGTAAAATACTCTCATCGAGAAGCGAACTAACGGTATTTTACCCTTCCAGTTACTACACGTCTCTAGTCAATTAGAAAATCGAAACTTTGGCGAGAGCGAAAAATCAAGGAATGGGACTTAATCGACAAGGTGTGGGTTTCACCACTAACTTGACGATTCCGTACCCTAAGTGTGGTTGTTTCTTACTAAACGTGGAGCATATTCTTCGACTCGTTTGTAAGATCCACTAGAGCATGAAATGGAAGTTTCCATCAAGATGTGGATATCACTCCTAACTTGATGGTATAACTTCGTCAAAAATCGAATACGCGGAATAAGGGATTTCACCAAAAATTGTAGGTCATTGGGCCTATCTTGGTGCAATCGCCTCGTTTGCATCATGAGTGTCTTCAAGTCTTCAAGTGTATTGTGTAAAATGTCTTAGGAAAGACATTATGTAAATTTTAAGACCAAAAGATAAGGAAGAAGCAATGAGGAAGAATAAAGTATTAAGCAGATATAAGAATGATAAAAAAATGGACACTTAAAAAATAGACTAGGTCAATATGGCAATCTACCTAATTCCCTATAGTTATGGCTCTAATACCAATCTGTCACACCCCAACCGATGGCGGAAACATCGGAGTGAGATGTAAACAAGATTGCAAGAGACTTCATAACGCTATTAGCGACAATATTTAAATAAAACCCATATTTCATTCATTAAAGATAACATTGTCAAATTACATCATTAAGTCAATTACAACAATTTAGAAATTTAAAGACGAGTACAACATAAGCATACAACAAAACAATACAACATTTTAGCCTAACGTCTAAATGTGTATCTAGAGCATCATCACTATTCCAATTTCATGGCAAAATCTTCATCAACATGTAACATGTTAAAAATACGAGTTCAATACAAAAGCAAAGGCGAGTACACAAGTTTGGTGATACATAGCATAAGTATAAAAGTGTAACTCGAATCCACATAGTAATTGTAAGCAAAGTTCATACTAATCATGAATACCAGATCAAACCCCGAGTTTCCACAAAGTTTTAACGACTCGAGCTTCCCTTGCCACAAAAACGACAAGACTAAAATGAGAATGAGAATCTTAACATAACCCCGACGGGCAGCGTGCTACTCCTATAGCTCTATATATGATTAGTTGGGCTAGCTAAGTTAATGATCAAGCATATATAATCAAGCATGTATCTAGGCATAACAAGTATTCATGTATAAGGATTGAGCATGTAAAGCATGAGTTTGTGATATGTGTATTTTGATAGGTAAACATGTTACAACCCAAAAGTGATTAAAACGGTAAATGGGTCAAGTGTACTCACGGTTTTTGCTAAGTGTTCCATTTAAGTAATCCCGGGAGCTTTGTTGTGTTGATTTAGAGTTTGGCACCTTGTCCTTCTACAAGAAGAACTTAGGTATTAGTTATGAGTGCAACGGTGGATTTGGAGTATTCGAGCGAGATTACGAAAATAAGAATTAAAGTATTATGTATGAAAATATTCACTAAGACATAGCACTTGTTCTTGACACTATGATAACCTGAAAGGGGTTAATATGGTTTCATAGGTTGAGACCTATTAGAATCGTGACAAGGAACTACATACTTTAGTGATAAACTTAATAACTTGATAGGTGATTATTTAGTCATTATCAAGGTTTCGGTTTTAGGATTATATTATAGTCTATAATATATACATAGTAGTAAGATCATGTTGGAGGTGGGAGGATGAACCATCCACTTTGGAACCTCTAAGTATTCAAGTAAGTCAAGCATGGAGGTAGGATGATGAACATCCATTTAACCTCGTTATATGATTCACCACTACACAAGTTGTCATAGACAACAAGGAGGGTCATGAATGAGAACAATACAAGAATGAAATGACAAGAATTATAAGTATGTCACCATAATACCAAGTAGCCAATGAATACAACCCGGAGAGCACACGAGGACACATGTTAACGGCTTGGGGGGGTTGTGACACTTTAGGACTAGCAAACTACTTGAGATGATGATGAAAATCATCAAGTGATGTGTGGTCTCAATGTTTAGGATAGCCAAAGCTAACCTTGGTGGACACACATGAACAAGTCTATGAACTTGCATCACTTGTGAGCTAAATGCTCTATGAAAACAGAATTATTGTGAGGTTTAAACCTCTTGTTTGAATGTCTCAACCTTGTTTTTAAGCCTAACCAACCACAAGAAGTGTTGTAAGCATTCGGACATAGGTTTGAGATGAGTTTGACTCAAGTTTGATGAAATAAACAAAGTTTGAAAGAGTTTGAAAAAAACAAAAGTTTTGGACAATTAGGAGCATTTCCAAGTCTGAATTCTCCAAGGGGAGACCATGGAATCATGCCCAAAGGAAAAACCAAGCATGTAGGAAAAAGAATGGGGCAATTTCGTTGAGTATTGAGTGAGTTATGCTCACTTTAGTGTAGAGGTACAAATTGCCCGAAAATTGGATTCAGCTACGAACTTGGAGTGTTTTGGGAGGTTGGAGGCTTTGTAAAGTGGAAAAATGGCTGGAAATATAAGAGGTACTTATAGGGAAAGGATTAAGGTTTAAGTGGGTTGGGTTTTGAATAGAATTAGTGGGTCATTAGACTTGAAACAAGCCCAAAAACATACCCAAACAAGGGCTGATTGCAAGGCTGATTTTCAGCCTTTATATTTTTTTTTGTTTAAATGTAATAAAGGTGTATTTGAGATGCACTTTATATAAATAAGATGTTACATATGTTTTGTGTATTATTCATAGGTTATCAAGGTCTAAAGTGCATATTAAACATGTTTTAAAGTGCAAAAATGTGTGATAAAAATACATGTAGGTGACGTATCAAAAGTAACAAGTATGTTTGATTTATGGTTAGGTATAATTAAGTAAAAACATATAACTTAATCTTAAAATCGAATAACCAAGTATTTGAATGTATGGAGATTTGAGAATTACGAATACACGATCAAGTTCGAGTAAACTTACTTTTAAGTGAATTATGAATCATGTATCAACCGAACGCACGTATTAATGTATAGACATGTATAAACAATGTGTAAAAGATTCATTTTATTACGATCAAAGTCTCGGATTTACAATGATTTGAAAACGAGATACGATTACAAGGGAAACAAGTTTCCGAAAAATAGAATTACGATACAATCTTGCTAAAAAAATGGAAAGCTGCAAAAGCGAGGCGTTACACAAGTTTCCAACCAAAGTGCCTTTCCCAAAGTGTAACGGGAGTTAAAGTGTTTTATTAACAATAACCCAAGTCTCAAGGGCGGTGTATTAATCCTATAGCGCTATAATTGTTAAGGTAGGCTAGCAAAGTTAATGTGCACATAGACACGAAAAGTTTACATAGCATAAAGTTTAACAAGCATCACATCGTTCCATGTTTAAAAGTGGGTAGATCGTGAATAACAAGTTTCAAGTGTCGTGTGTTTAAATATGAATACATGTTGCACCCAAAGGTGTTAAAACAAAAAGGGTCAAGTATACTCACCGTTTGCAAGTGATATCCACAAACATGAGATGATCGTCTTGAGCGGTTGAAGCACCAAATTATCCTAGCAAGGATGAACAACGTGTGTAAGTATAAGGATTTAGAAGTTGGAATGTAAATGGGATTTGAATAAGAGATAAAAAATAATAATAATAATAATAATAATATAAAATAATAATAAAATAATATATGTATTATAATAGATGAATTGACATTGATAATTAAATTTGCAAGTCTAAATAAGTAAATACAAAAATTAAAGGAGTTAGTACTTTTATATATTTTTAGTATGTTATAATAATTAATGAATTAGTAATAATAATCTAATTAGAAGACTAAATAGGAAAATGACAAAATTAAAAGAGTTAGTTTTATGCATTTTTAGTATGTAATAATAACTAATGAATTGGTAATCAATTGTAAAACTAAGTACGTAAATTACAAAAGTAAAAGAGTTAGTAGTATGATTAGAAGGGTTAGTAGTTAGTAGCATGATTAAAATGTTAGCGATTGTTAGAATGGTTAGAATTAATGTTAGACATATAGACACAATAGTCAGTCGTTATAATAATTGATCATGGTTAGTAATGTAAGATGAAAACGACATAATTAAAGATAAAAAAATGTAAAAGAAAACCCAAGATTTGTCCTTATTTTGGTGATGCACCATCTTTGTTTGCCATGGCAAACATTGGTGATATTCTATAAGGATTTCTCCAAAAAGGGAAAGTATGAAAAACAAAGAAAAAAAAACAAGAAGAAGAGAAGAAGGTGAAAGGAGAAAGAACTCATTTTTCAAGAGGGGAGACAAATTCTTTGAGAAATAGCAAAGAAAAGTGGTGAAATGAGTGTGGTATTTATAGGTGATGGATTAGGGTTTAAGGTGGTGAGAGAAATATGGAAAAGTTGAAAATTGGTCCATTAATATATTTTTGTGTTTTATTTGGGCCTAGTGTCATGGCTTATTTGTTTTATGCATTTCTCTTTTGTTATTTGTATAAATTTGAGTTTCCAACATAATTTATAAACATAGTATGACACAGTAGTTGATTGATTGGGTCTCGAATATCGAATTTATACAACATAAGTCGGTTTTTGAATGATTTAATCGTGTCTTGATGATTATATGAATAACACCTATGTTTAATTGATCACTTATTGAATAAAAAATATGATAAATTCCATTATGATCATAAGTCTCGAATTACAATGGTTGAATATGAAAAACACGGAAATGAATACTTCAATAATTGCGGATGTTACATGACGTAGCTTTTATACCATTGTAGATTCCCGTTTTAGGATCTTAAATGTTACGATTAGTGTGTAGACAGAAGTTTGGACAAAAGAATGACAATTTCAGTAGAAATTTGGGCAGCCTCATGGCGTCATCCCGATTCCAATTACACCAAAAGAGTTTACATCAGTTAAGCTCCAATCCCAACTTGTCCAAGACTATGACATTATGCGCATGACTCACCTATATTAGGCTTACCCTACCTGCACATCACTCTAGCGCATAACTTTTACTGAGTATCACTAATACACAGCGCATTCACTCATGCGATGCGCGTGAGTCATGCGTTACATATATCTCTCATGCATTATTCACACACAAATTTATACAATATTTCAACACACGCTCTAAAATTAGCTTAGTCACACAATAACGGACACACATAATGCATCAACATTAGTAATAAAAAAATTGTGTATCGCACGAGTTGAATAAAACCTTATATTATACGCGTTGAATAAATATAATGTCATTGTTAACATAGACAAGTGTGGATATATGTCTTTAAAAAATTAATTTTGACGCGGCATTTAATAATATTGTTAAGTTAATTTGAAAATATTTATTTTCAACTGTGTATTAATTTTTTTATACAACTGATAAATGTTAATTCAGCTAAAGTGTAGTTAATCCGTTAAATATTAATTTAACACATTTAAGTTCAGTTAAATTACATTTATAAACATATAGAAATATTAATACAAGGACTAAAATTTGATGTTTTTATACCATCTATTTTTATGATTTATATTTAACATATTTTTATCATTCAAATCATCCAACCATATTAAATATTTAAAAATTTATAAAACTCACTTATAAAAAATAATTATTATCATTATTCTTTTTTATAATATGTTAACAAAAATAAGTTGACTTTAGTGATAATTGGAGGCTTATTTATAAGTGTTAAAAAAATAAGTTTATTTAGATAATTCATAATTAATTTCGTATTAAATTTACTTGTTAATGAATAAAAATACGTTTATTTAGAAAACTCATAATTAATTTCGTACTAAATTTACTTGTTAATGAATAAAAAACTTATCAGTAATTAAATAATAATTATCCATAATTAAGTAGAAGAAGAAAAACAAGAAATGTAAATGTAAACGACCTAAAATGATGACAAATGTCCCTAGTACTTTCTTTTATCATATAATATAATATAGTGTATATATATATATATATATTACCTAAATTAGGGTTTATATAAAAGCATATATAAATTTGAATTTAATATATATGTCAAATAGTTATTTAACGTAATAAATCAAAATAACATGGCTGAGATTATTTGTATTACATTGATGTGTTATAATAACAAATAGATAAATATGATAGTATGGTGTGACCCAAAAATAGCTATAAACAAAATTTGAAATTGAAATAATAAAGAAAATATTAGTCAGTTTAAATATATATTTGAAGTAAGGGTTGGGTTAAAAATTTTTAAGATAAACACTATTGTCATTTGATGATATCAACCTAGTTTAAAAAATCAGTTTTAATTAAAAACCATTCTTTGAGAAGTGATATAATATTAACACGTCACATTATTAGAAATCATTTATCAAACGTAGGATTTTTTTGGATTTTAAGAATAACATACACCAATGTTAATGTGTTGCATTGGTAATTGGTTGGTTGCACTTAAACTTAAAGAATTTTATATAAACTATTAAATAGGCTTTTTATATTATATTGTTATGGTATTTTATAAAAGCTAATTAGTATAATTGAAAAACAAAGAAATATTTTAAATATGTCATTGTAAAGTTATTAGTATTAGAATTTGAACTAATACATGTATATAAGATATTATTTACTAGGTTATATACCCGTGTATTATACAAGTTCTATAATAAAAACGATATAATTATATAATATGTAAAAATCATATAACTACTTACGTATATTTAATAGTCTTAAAATAGGATTAAGTTACTCTTTTCTAATTTATAAGAATTTATTTATTTAGGGCATGAAGGGATTTGATAGGGAAAGAATTGTTAATGTAAAATATGGTGATGACATGTGTCTATTAGGTGAGTAGATTTTTTATTTATGACCATTAAAGGATTTGAACGGGAAAATAGGATGAGGTGGATTATGATGATGACATGTGTCTAATTTTGCATTTAGTTATTAGGTAGTAGAAGTATAAGTTAGTTATCAATGCTTTGTTTATTATGAATTTTAGATTAAATAAAGAAGTTTAATGTAAAGAAAGAAAAATAAATTTTCTAAATATATTTGTTTTGGTCATCACTCTATTTAAGCTATTATGATATATCATTGATCAATAATCAATACGAAATATTTGGATATTCATATTCATTTTTAATGACATGTAAGTCTAAGAATGAAATAACGAGTAAAAAAAGTTTACACATTAAAGTAAAATTATCAATAAGAGTATTCAACTTCAACCATTCAAATTATGTGAGGGGGTTTTTATTTTATGAAAAGTGGATATAAGTGGTTCTGAGTAGAGAATAAAGAAAATATTACCGTTAATCTGTAAATTTGAGGGGACATTGTTTACCCTTTATAGTTTTTAATTTAATATATTTTGAAAGTGGTCGTGACTTGTGAGTGAAAGAGAAAGAAAATCTAATGATAAAGGTACTAAAAAGTATTATTTAATTAAAAGGAAAGAGAAAATATAGTGAATTGAAGTGTAATATAGAGTAAAAATAGTGGTTGGATATGAATGCTCTAACCCTGTGTTCCCGAGTTTCATTTAAGGAAAGAAAAGAAAGGATTTGGAAGGATATAAAAAAAAGTCGTGTTCGGGAGTTTTTTTTTAAAAAATAAAGAAGAGGAGAAATAGAAGGAAAACTTATGTCTTTTAGCTTTATTTTTAATCCTTTCAAATTGAAAAAATTTAGAAGGAAAGATTTTTGATACATAAAATCCTTCTTTTTCTTTTCAATTCCTTCGAACTCAAAAACACGACATTTAATTAAAATTTTCCATATTACTCCTTTTCTTTTCTCTCTTTACTTTATTTCTTCTTCTTTTTTATCGTTTATTAAACTCCAGAACATATCGTAAGACGTTTAAATAGTTATTATTTTATGACATTGCCATTTCCCCAACTGGCAACATAGAATTCTCTGTGTTTATTTCAAATAGAACCTCACTTAAACAAATGAATTAAATCAATCAAATTTAAAATGCACGGGCAAGTTTGTATTATAATAAGGTGTGGGGTGGGCTGGGACCCCATAATTCAAATGCACGGGCAATTCTAATTATCATTTTACATATGCTTAAATTTGCTGTATTATATACACATACGATACCATTGCAATCGAATTGTTAATTACCATGCAATAAATTTGTTAATTCGCATACCATTCTTTTCATATGATAGTTCCTTACAAATACAAGTAAGCTAGAAATACAGTATGGGTTGTTTGACCATTAAGTACTGAATAAATAAGAGGTCTGAACATTAAGTATTAAACCAGTTAGAGGTCTGAATCATTAAAAGCCAGTATAATGCTTAACCGTTTAGAGACAAATGTCTACCATTTTATGAGGTCTTAATCATTCAGACTCTGTATAATACTTAATCATTCAGAGGCATATGTCTGAACCATTCATACATTTGCTCACGAAACAAACAGTCTGAACCATTAAGTGCTGAACTAGTAAGATGTCTGAACCATGAAGAGCCTCATTAAGAGGTAAACAAGCAACCCCTAAGACAAGCACTTACATAAGAGTATTCTATATCACAAATTAAGTAAAAGGTATAAGAGCATCTCCAGCATGCGCACTTGAGTTTGTTTTTAATCTCCACCTAAGTACGTCATATCATTCTAGACATCTACTTTTAATGGAACTATTTGTAAACCAATCCAAACATCCATCTCAACATCAAAATCATCACCTGTTTTCATTTTATTCAATATATATTTATAAATTTCTTAATAATAAATTAGTTTTTATATTTCGTTTATATTTAAAATAACAGAAAATTATTTTAAACTTCTATTACATAACAAAAATTTTAATTTAAATAAAAAAATGCATAAAACATATCTAGTTTGTTTTTTTTTCTAACGACTGTTTTTTCTAGTGGCTATAAATTCAGTTCATCTTCCAACCCACATTTTCACTTCTCAATGTACATTCACTCCAAAGATCATATTATCTAGAGATATGGGTGGAAAATATCCAAATCTAATCGAACCAGCGAGACCTTCAAATCCTTGATGATCATCCTGTAGACGCTCAAACCCTGCACCTTCAAACCCTCAAGTGGCAAACCCTTTTCCTCGAGCAGTCCTCCACCTAACCTCTTCTAGTGGCAAACCCTCAAGTGATGATCAAACTCCTTTGACAGACGAAGAGTTGAACTTGGTCTATGATTATACCTTTAATCAACTACGATTTGTCTGACTACGAATTAGGGAGGGGCATCGTCCTCCAAGAGTAAACCCTCCTACAGTGCCAAATCGTCTTCCAGTATCAAACCGTCCTAATGTAGTAAACCCTCGCCCTCAACATTAAGTCCAAGCTAAACACAACTTTGATGATGAATGGTTAGACTACACTGATAGTGATGGTGATTGCTCCTCCTATGATTCCATCTTTGGCTATTAAGTAATATTTATATAGTTTGCACAATGTTTAATTTTAATTTATGTAATGTTTGATTAGGGGTTAATTATATGGTTTATGTGTTGTTTTTTAAATTTATATAATGTTTTTATTAGTGGTAAATTATGGGTTTGTTATTTTTATTCTAATTATGTCATTTCCGATTAGGATTATTACAAATTTTTATTTTAGTTGTAATGTTAAATCGCGTTTATTTTTTAAGAATTTATAAATAAAAAAACATGAAATAAAAAAGTTAATTTTCAAATATGTTTAATGTTTAATAGATTTTCTTTCATATCATAAACCCAACGCGGCCAACCCACCTTAGTCCGAATGAGTCAGCTTGAACGGACCTATACTGCCAGACTTATGGCCTTCAATGAATGTGATGGGTTTAGATGTTGATCTGAGTTCCAAACCTTGCCATATGGAAAGCGATGAAGATGCTCTTAAGAGTTTACGTGATTATCCTACTAAGTTATTTCAACAACTCATTTTTCTTAAAGAGTACCGGAAAATAACATATTTAAGTATTATATATAATATGGTAGGGTTAGTGTAAAAAAGGTGGTTTTATGAAAGTGTAAAAAGTGTTTAAGCCCATAAATCTTGTAGTTAATAGTTGAGATCAAGAAGGGACTTAAAATGTAAATTATGTTTTTTTTTACTAATTTGGTTAGATTAGGGGTAATAGTGACTTTTTATATTGTATTTTTAAATAAAGAAACTACCATCAACTTTAATGCACATGCAAGTTTCACCCATCTTTTTTGAACATCAATAACTTTTTATACGTAACTTTTAAAAAAAAAAATTACACCATATTAACGAGCTTTTTTTTCTCTTCAATATGAGTACCATATTGTTATATTTATATAGACAAAAAAATTATGAAGAACACATACTGGACTGCATGTTTAAAACACCATACAGAAAACATACGAAGAACACATACTGGATGCAGGTTTAAAACACATGAATGCAGGTTTAAAACACCATACGAAGAAACATACGGACTGCAGGTTTAAAACACCATGATCGAGAAACACATACTGGATGCAGTTAAAACACATGATGCAGGTTTAAAACACCATACGAAGAACACACACTGGACTGCAGGTTTAAAACACCATGAATGCAAGTTTAAAACACCATACAAAGAACAGATACTTGTTTGCAGGTTTAAAACACCACGAATGCAAGTTATGGAAGGTTATCAATTGATTGAATAAATGTGTGGCGGTTATGGAAGGGTGGCGGTTATGGAAGGTTATCAATTAACTGAATTAATGAGAAAATTACTTGTTTAACCTTTTGAATTAATTTAGATTGAAGACACATGTCATCTACACAATATTTTTCACGCTTCTCACACTTTGGGCACTTTGTACATGATCCTCTACATATATATATATATATATATATATATATATATATATATAGGATTCGGTTCAAGAGAGAACCAATTACAGTTGCGAGAAACATGAGAATTCCTATCATCCAATAGAATATTTACACATCACCGATAACCAAATTAAATCAAAAGGGTATTTTAGTCTTTTACTTCCCATGTCAAATCTTTTCTCTCTCTCTTCTATATTAAAAGTCAACATGTCACATCTTTTCTCTCTATTCTATTTAAAATTCGACTTAAGACATTTATTGAGTCGTGATTTTTGGGTGAGTTCGTTTGGTAATATCCTCAAATTTCGTAAACTCGAAATGGGGTGTCGGGGGCATAAAAAAATATTTTGTGAAAAACTTTTGAAAAAAAATTGTAAAAAAGTTTTTTGTAAAAATAAAATATTTTGTTTGGCGTAAAATATTTTTTTTGTAAAAAAGTTTAAACCCGTTAAAAAATTGTTTTTTGTGAAAAAAATTTGTTTTAAAGTTTAAAACCACGCGTAAAAAAAGTTTAAAACCGGCGCGTAAAAAAAACTTTTATACCGGCGCGTAAAAAAATTTAAAATCGCGCGTAAAAAAAAAAGTTTAAAAAGCGATGCGTGAAAAAGTTTAAAAACGCGCGTAAAAAACTTTCTAAAACCGCGCGTAAAAAAAGTTTGAACTCGCGCGTAAAAAAAGTTTAAAATCGCGCGTAAAAAAAATTTCAAACCGCACATAAAAAAAGTTTAAAACCAGCGCGCAAAGAGAATTTTAAACCGACACGTTAAAAAAGTTTCAAAACGCGTGTAAAAAAAGTTCTAAACCGGCGCATAAAAAAGTTTTTAAACTGGCGCGTAAAAAAAGTTCTAAACCGACACGTAAAAAAGTTCTAAACCGGCGCGTAAAAAAAATGTAAAACCGCGCGTAAAAAAAGTTTAAAACTGGCACGTAAAAAAGTTTAAAACCGGCACGTAAAAAAGTTTAAAACTGGCACGTAAAAAAAGTTTAAAACCGGCACGTAAAAAAAGTTTAAAACCGCGAGTAAAAAAATTAAAATAGGTGCGTAAAAAAAGTTTAAAAACGGGCGTAAAAAAGTTAGAACCCGCGCGTAAAAAACGTCTGAACTCACCCGTTAAAATGTTAAAACGGCGCAAAAAAAATTTTAACTCCTACATAAAACAATTTTCTTACTGCATGATTTAAAAATAAAATTAATTAAAGCACAATGATTACAACTTTAATTACCAATCATTAAAGAAATTAATAAAAATACCAATTTACCCTTATCCACTTAAAAAAAAACTCATTAATTAAAGCACAATGATTACAACCAGGGGTGGCCCTGGGGGTGTGCGGGGAGGACCACCGGCCAGGGCCCGAGATTCTGGAGGGCACTTTAAAAAAACTTCGATATATATATACACACATATATGTTATATATTTGTTTATGATAATACCGATACAAGTTGGTGAATGGCTTAATGGTTAAGTTCTCCACCTCCAAACTTGAAGTCCCAGATTCGAGTCACACTTAGCATTGATTTTTTTTAAGTATTTTTTTAATCTAACACGGTAACTTGGGTGTTTTAAGTTTTAACCAGCGCCTCAATTCCCCACATCTGAAACAAGTAGAACACCACAAAAAAAATAGATCCTCCAATCCACTCATCGCCAACGACTTCAGTTTCTAAACCTTATTGCAAGCATGAAAGGTAAACTTTTAATTTCTTGATTTCCTAACATCGTGAAATTTTGGTTCATCTTGAAATTTTAAAGACCGAATTTCATGTAATAGAAGAAGTTTGGAGAGATAAATGTAGGCAAAATAGTTAACAATCGAATTGTATAATGAATTTCATGTTGTTTGATTTTGCTTTACTTGTTTTTACATTGCATTATAAATTTGTGATTGGATGATTAATTCCCCATGTGATGTAAGTTTTGATCCGTGAATTGATTTTGGTGTGGATTGTTGCTGACGAAAGTAAACAATTAGAGATAGAGGAGATGTGTTTGTTGGTTTCGTTCTTTCTTATTATATCGTATTTTTATTATGTGATAAACCTTATCCGATCCGAACCTTTGAACCGGCCCGAAGTTTTTATGTTTGGTTCGTTAAGGCTTAAGGGCAAATTTTTTCGAGCTCGAACAGGGCACACGAATTCTCAGGGTCGGCCCTGATTACAACTACTTTATTGTCTTTTAATCTAATCCATTAAAACACTTTTGATCAATACTTATATTGGTTCATACGGTTCTCACAACTCAAGGTGGTTCTCATTTTACCCATCCCCTATATATATAGGATTCGGTTCAAGAGAGAACCAATCCCAGTTACGAGAACCATGAGAACTGTTATCATCCAATATCATATTTACACATCACCCATAACCAAATTAAATTAAAAGGGTATTTTAGTCTTTTACTTCACATGTCACATCTTTTCTCTCTTTTCTATTTAAAAGTCAACATTTCACATCTTTTCTCTCTCTTCTATTTAAAACTCAACATGTCACATATTTTCTCTCATTTTTATTTAAAATTGAACATTACACATCTATTGAGCTGTGATTTTTGGGGTGAGTTCGTTTGGTAAGATTATCAAATTTCGTAAACCCGAAATCGGGGTGTCGGGGGCGTTAAAAAATGTTTGGCGAAAAAAAATTTGTAAAAAAGTTTTTGAAAAAAAAATTGTAAAAAAGTTTTTGTAAAAAAGTTTTTTGTAAAAAAGTTTTTGTAAAAAAGTTTTTTGTAAAAAAGTTTTTTGTAAAAATAAAATATTTGTGTTTGGCGCAACATATTTTTTGTTTTTCGTAAAAAATATTAAACTCGTAAAAAAATTGTTTTTCTGTAAAAAAAATTGTATTTTTGTAAAAAAAATTGTTTTTTTGTAAAAAAAATTGCTTTAAAGTTTAAAACCACGCGTAAAAAAAGTTTAAACCCGCGCGTAAAAAAGTTTAAAACCGGCGCGTAAAAAAGTTTAAATCCGCGCGTAAAAAACTTTTATACCGGCGTGTAAAAAAATTTAGAACCACGCGTAAAAAAAGTTTAGAACCAGCGCGTAAAAGAATTTCAAAACCGGCGTGTAAAAAAGATTTAAACTATCACGTAAAAAAGTCTTAAACCGCGCGTAAAAAATGTTGAAAACCGGCACGTAAAAAAAGTTTAAAACCGACGCGTAAAAAAGTTTAAAACCAATGCGTAGAAAAGTTTATAACCACGCGTAAAATAAGTTTCTAAAACGGCGCATAAAAAATGTTTGAACCCGCGCGTAAAAAAAGTTTCAAACCGGGCATAAAAATTTTTTGAAATCGCGCGCAAAAAAATTTAAAACCGGCGCGTAAAGAGAATTTTAAACCGGCACGTTAAAAAAATTTTAAACCGCGCGTAAAAGAAGTTCTAAACCGGCGCGTAAAAAAAGTCTGAACCCGCACGTAAAAATGTTTAAACGGCGCGCAAAAAAAGTTTGAACCCCTACGTAAAATAATTTTCTTACTGTATGATTCAAAAATAACATTAATTAAATAACATTAATTAAATCACAAACTTTAATGATTACAACTTTGATTACCAATCATTAAAGAGCTTAGTAAAAATACCAATTTACCCTTATCCCACTAAAAACAAAAACTCATTAATTAAAGCACAATGATTACAACTACTTTATTGTCTTTTAATCTTATCCATTAAAATACTTTTGATCAGTGGCTTATATTGGTTCTCACAACTCAATGTAGTTCTCATTTTACCCATCCCCTATATGTGTGTGTGTATATATATATACACACACATATATAGTGTGAGGTTCATTGGGGAATACTAAAAAAGTGGGAACCGACTCAAACGAACTCCGATTGGACTCATTCTAGCGGTGTTGGAACCGACTAGTTGAACCCTAACTAGGATCTCTAAACCCTAAATCCTAACCCCTAAACCCTAAATATATTAGTGTTAGGATTTAGGGTCTTATATTAGGGTTTATCCTTAGGGTTTAGCTTTAGGGTTTAATTTTAGGGTTAATCATTAGTATTTAGGGTTTAGCTTTTAGGGTTTATAGCTTCGATTTTACGATTTAGCTTAGGTTTTAGCCTTATTTTTAGCTTTAGGGTTTAGGGGTTTAGATTTAGGGTTTAGGGTCAAGAGATCCTAGTTAGGGTTCGACGAGCCGGTTCCAACCCACTAGAATGAGTCCAATCGAAGATCGTTTGAGTCGGTTCCCCACTGTTCCCCACTTTTTAAGTGTTCACCAATAAACATTCCCATATATGTATATATATATATATATATAGTTCAAAACTCGTAAAAATTGTAAAAAGTCATAACACATCTTAATGTCAGCTATTGAACACACCCAAAACCCATAACTA
Source organism: Scalesia atractyloides (assembly GCA_947069175.1). Classification (NCBI taxonomy): domain Eukaryota; kingdom Viridiplantae; phylum Streptophyta; class Magnoliopsida; order Asterales; family Asteraceae; genus Scalesia; species Scalesia atractyloides. The sequence goes on along the minus strand of CAMTDV010000004.1, from coordinate 67,522,234 downwards.
ACAGAGTGAAATTATTAAAACACAAAATCGGTGAGTTTTGATGATAAAGTTCTAGTTATCAAATGGTAGACACTATTGTGTTTTATTTTAATTATCCGGTTGTGTTGAATATTCATAGTTGTATGATGGTGTTTTTGAAGTTTTTATGAACTTTTTGGGGTTGTAATATAGTGTTTTAGTAATGTAACATCCGTCAAAAACGGATTTACCAAACCCGCTCCGTTTAGCAACCGAACAGTCAGTCAAAATTTTCGTTGCGAATTAAATGCCCAAAATATTTTTAAACGATCCGTAATCAATTAATATACGGGAATATATATTTAGTTTTTGAAAAACTGTCAAAAATCGTAAAATAAAAATGAATTGTTTCAGCCGGGTTTCGAACCCGGGTCTGTACCGAATCAGATGCAACTTATCTTCACACACACAAACCACTGCGCCGCGGACTTTGTTTGTGATATAATAGAATCATTTAATTGATAAAGTGACTTTACGAATTCAAAATCGGCGCCCAAACGATTCAGTCGTCGGAATCCCGGAAATCTCGCGAGTTTTAACACCAATTTACGTTATAACGTAAACCATTAACAATACATCAGTTATAACCGATGTTTGAAGTCCGCGACACTTTTCAAAACCGCCGGAAAACTTGAACTGATGAACCCAGTCGTAAATCAGATCAAATACATTTCGATTATTCCCTATAAATTCACCCTCAAACCACGACAAACACTTTCGCTCAAAAATCACACCTTTTCTCGGCGTAATTCCACTCGCCGGAATAAACCTGTTCGTCGCCGGAAAACCGGTTTCCCCATTGCCGAGCTTTTCTGAACCTCTGAAGCTTATACCGGAGATACCCATACTCTTTCCAAGTTTTTCGGAGACTTGCTGCTGCAAGACACCAGACGCCGGAGTTGTTTTCTGTCGCCGGAGTTCTGCCGGAAAACAGAGGAAAGCGAGTCGGTATACCTCACGCTTATTTTCCTTTCTTTTTACTTCTATCTTATCAATAATTAACCTAAAACACTAATGAAACTTGAATAAAAACTCGAACCAGTCAGACCCGATTTCTGGTTCAACATTGACGAAGAAGACGACGCACTTTCGTTAACATATAAGTATAATATAAATCAAGAAATTAATCGGGTTAGACACACAGTCCAGCGGTGGACTGTGTGCACATAAAACGCTAACGTCTCAAGTTCGAATCCCGGTTCGCACACGCTGCCTTAATAAAAATCAAGTTTTTGTTTAACTGAACCGGATCGCCACAGATATATGTTAAATATATTGTTAACCGGAATAATAACCAAGTTAGACACACAGTCCAGCGGTGGACTGTGTGTTTGATTATATCGCTGGTCACGAGTTCGAGTCCAGTCTTCAGCACCGACTCGGACAATTATCTTCTCTTTTTAATTAAGGCAGAAAAAGAAATAAATAATTAGTATTTAAGTATAATAAAAATCGAATGTTTTAACATGTTGAACACACAGTCCAGCGGTGGACTGTGTGTTAGATTAAACCACAGGTCCCGAGTTCGAGACCTGTGGAGTGCAAAACCGGTCCGCTTAAACTGTTTTTAAAATAAAATGATTTTCTGTTAATTCTAATTAATGTATATATGAAATTAAAATCGGATATATAACGGGTTAGACACGTAGCTCAGTTGGTAGAGCTGCGTGCACGCGTACGGGAGGTCTCGGGTTCGAGCCTCACCGAGCGCACAACAATATGCCTCGAACCGGTCAACGCCGGTCAAAGTCAACAAGTCAAAGTCAACTGTAGCAGAAAAAAAAAATTTTTTATTATTTTTATTTAATTATTTTAATTAAAAATCAATTATAAATACTTAAAAATAACATTTTTAAGATTAGAAAATAGCCTCAAACTCACAAAAATGCACCCAACAATCCTACTAAAATAGTTTAATAAAATCCGTTTACTTACCAAACCATAATGCGATTTATCTAGGTTAAATCTCACTCGTGGTTAAAACCACTTCGCGTGCATTCAACGTCATCAACCGAACGCACCCACTGTGAGTGAATCTTACAATTCCCCCTTTTAAATTACACGTTTTGGGGTGTGTCATGTGTTATGAATTAATTAATTTATTTATTTAAACTTGTGCCATACCACATCATGACTTAAACTTAGATTGATTTATTGTTGTGATTTATTTATATTCCGTTTGTCAAATTACATGAAACTCATACATTAAGCCCATCAGTTCCTCGTGGGAAACGAGTAGAACATCGCGTGCTTCAATTCAAATTCATTATTGTTCATGTGTGTTTTCATTGAGTTTATATTGTTTGTAGTTGTGTTATTCATATTATCATGTTTATGCAATTCATTCATCAGGCCCCTCAGTTCCTCGTGAGAGACGAGTTGAGCATCGCGTGCCTTTAATTGTTCCATTATTATTCATGAGTGTTTTCATTTAACATATTATGATTGTTGATCAAGTTACATCTAATTTTACTCATGTTTGGTTGTGCACATATTTCATAATCAATTTAAATGAATTGTTCAAATGTTTTCCATAGGATTCACTCGCCAACATTATGTTGATCCGAAAACCTTTTTACACATGATACAGGTGAACAGGTTGAAGCAAGGATAACATAGGATATGCCTTAGAAGAGAACAAAGAAGTTTAGATCGTAGTTAGATCATGTTGTAGCAATCATTGTAAATTTCCATTTAAATTGTATTAATGAATATGAAACGTTTAATAAATGTCATGAGCTTTGATGATAACCCAATCATGCCCCGATCACCTTATCCGCTGCGGGTTGGGGTGTGACAAGTAATATTCACTCTTTATTTGTGGGTTTTGTGTGTGTTTTATGGCAAACATTATGGTGTTTTACGACCTTTTACTTTTTTTAGGAGATTTGGACTTTGTAGTTGAACTCCACCATATATATAAATATATAGTGGAAAGTTTAAATGAGAAGAAACTCTTTGTAAAAAGAAAAAAGAATGAATTTCAACTAATAAAAATGTTTCATTTAATATTCGTATTTAATTTTATTACAAGGGTACATTGGTAAATTTACATAAATGATTAATATATAGTCTTCATGTTTAATAGCTAACTATATTAAATTTGTAGCTTATTTAAAAAATATACTTATTTACAAAAATAGAGGGTAAGATAAATTACGAAGTGTGTATGATAAATTACGAGTTGCGTAGGATAAATTTAGATATGTGTAGTATAAAATTCGATAATGTATAGGATATATGCAAGATAAAATTTTATGTGTGTAGGATAAAATGAAATTGACTAATTAATTAGAGAGCAAACAATGTAAGAGGTTATAAACTATTTAATTTTTTACCACTATATAATTTTTTTCTTAAATTGATTTTCTTCTCACTTAATCTTCCCATATATATATATATATAGAGAGAGTGTGTGTGTTTGAAAGCATTAGTTAACTTATTTATGTACAGACAAGTGTGTTTTTGTTATTGACTTATTTCATTTCTCTTATCCTTACTTTCTTTTTTAATCTTGACTTTATATTATTTTAGATAAAACTGTAAATTTCATATGTGCTCGTAGAGTAACATGATTTTCATGTGCATTTGACGGGTTTATATTGCAAATTATATAAGATTATGTTATTTATTCATTCATATTGTTAATTTGCATGGTTAGATGGTGTTTGTGAAGAGTTTGGATGAAAACCTAAAAAAACAAAGCAAAACTGAGCACAGCAATGTGACAGGAAAGAAGCTGAACTTCAAATGGTCATATCTTGAGCTAGAAAATGAGTTACGGGATTTGTAATATATGAATCTTGATTGTTCGGACAAGCCAAATCAAAATTTGGGGTTTGTGGGCTCTAATTCTAAATTTACGGTTCGTAAGATTCAAATGCATTACGGGTCGTAAGCGACCCAAAGTGGGCCAAGACGCATAGAAACCCTAATTCCGCATATTTAGAGCCCATGACAGCAGAAAACGGAACAGGAGGTAGCAGAACACGATTTTGAGGCAGACAAGTGTAACAACTCGAAAATTTGATTGTTATCTTTTCTTTTGTTTTTCGTTTATCTATCCTTTGTAATTCGAGATTTGGTTAATAATAAAGTTTATGTTAATTAATTATGGTATTGTACGTTGTTATCGCATCTAATCGCTTAATAAATCGCATCGCTAATCTCAACGCATCGCAAATCGCAGTTATTTATGTGGTTTTATGTTATTTATGTGTTATGTGTGTTTGTGGTTATGATTACGCTCGCTATCGCATCGCTCTCGCACTCTCGAATCGCTAAATCGCACTATTATATCAACCATAACGCTTAACGCTTTAATTTAACGCTTAATATAACTATCTAATGCGAACCGAATAACCAAATGAACTCTTAACGCGAAATCGGCAAACAAAACTTGGTCACCAGGCCAAGTTCGGCCGAACTTGCCTACCACAAGTTCGCCCGAACTTGCCTGATAACCAAGGATCCCTTGTTTGCCATTAAGTTCGCGCGAACTTGCATATGTATATGCGGCCGAACTTAGCCATTCTCCCTCGTAAACTCCCCAAGTTCGCGCGAACTTGTTGTCAGATCTTGAGAATCTTGACTTCTCCTATAAATACTCAACTCATTCCTTTTCATTTGCACTTGCTGACCAAGTTCACTCAGAGCTCCCTCATTCCAAATCTCTTGTGTTCTAAGTAAGAAACGACCCGATTTCGACTACAACAACGTTTATCAACAACCAACAAAGGTTTACAACGATTTTGCACAAGGATCTACCTTCGTTTTCATCAAAACCCCATTCTTTTACGAAAATCTTCATCTTTTTCTTCAAAACTTCTATTTTAACTTAGATCTACACAATACGAGTTCGTTTGGTGTTAGCAGAGGCTTCCCAAACACGAGATCTACAAGATCTCGGCTTGTAAGTTCTAGATCTGAGAAAAACCTTTTGAAAACCATTGATTTCTACACAAGATACGGACTTTTGATGGTGTTTTGTTCATTTTCTGGTATGAAACGAAGCATCTATCATTCAAGATCCCAGATCTGGAAGCACAAGGATGTTTATGTTGGTTTACACAAGCCGGGCTAATCCGAATGAACCCCGAGTTCGCCTGGATTAGCCCACGCTTTTGTAAAACGACTAAAACAGATGTAAAAGACCTCTCCGACCTAAGTTTGCTCAGTAGCACAGGGTTGGAGGGATGAACACTCGATTTTCCTCAGCAAACGACGCGAAAACGCAAGATTTTGGACCTGAAAACATCAAGTTCGCTCGAGAATCACCAGTTTCCCAAGTCAAGTTCGACCGAACTTGGGTACTTTTCACCAAGTTTTCTTGCAAGTTCGCCCGAACTTGCATAGTTTCTTAGGAAACTATACAAGTTCGCCCGAACTTGTGCCCTCAGTAAGGATTCTCCACAAGTTCGACCGAACTTGGCTCATAACTCACCAGAATTACACAAGTTCGCTCGAACATGTGTGTTTACACACAAGTTCGCCCGAACTTGGCCACTGCTCAACTCAAAGTTCACCGTTTCGGCTTTTCGGACGACTGATGCACTTCTGTTCGTTTACAGGCTGATCCGGCGCACTCCGCAACCTCTCTGCAGAATCTCCTACTTAACTAAAACGCACCCACAATGAGTATACTTGACCCATTTTCGCTTAAACGCGCTTTTTGGGTGTTACATACGTTCCTATATCAAAACCACTTCACAAATCAAATTGTTTATCACACGCGAATAATCTGATTATATATGCTCAATACGTGATACTAGAAACATGTGACTAGGACTTCTTCGTTAACTTGTCTCCTTAGTTAGTATGGTACTATAGTGTGGCTTACACCCGACGGGGTCTAGTTAGGATGGACGCGCAAGCCTTCTCACGGTAGTTAGCATGAGAAATGAGCCTAGTTTATGTTAGGTGTTTTGGTGTATCATGATATGTAATTAGATTGTTTCGCAAACGCTTTCTCGACTATGCTAGTATTATTCAAACTCGTATGCTCACCTTTACTTAATTGTATTGACTTGTATTTTAACATATGTAACATGTTGAGGATTTAGCGTGGATGCTTGGATGTTTCTTAGTTAGTTTGTTTTGCTTAGTTAGTTTGTTTATGTATCTTGGATTTGGAACTTATGTATGAAATCTAGGGGAAATCGAACCCGGTTGAATTTTATGAAAAATCTCCGTTTTGTAATAATTGTTAAATGTTACGTTTTATAGTATGAGATATTAAGCAGGTTGTGATATGTTAAATGATTGTTATGAAACATCTCGTGAAATCAATTTGGTCACCTAGTGCCACCAACCCCGATGTTTCCGCCATCGGTTGAGGTGTGACAGATTGTTACCAGAGCACCATAACTTTAGGATAATAGGTAGAATTGCCATGATTCGACCTAGTAGCATGTTTAAGTACCCGATTGACCTATCTTTGACTTGAATGTTAAACTACTTGCCATAAATGCTTAAATGTGCCTTTCCTAAGGCTAAATACAATAATACACGATTCAAAACGCTCGCATCACACCAAACGAGTGATCAAGTCGAGAATAGGTGTGAAAACCGAGAACTCTCGATGAGATCATTCACTCCGCGCATCCTCTCGCACGAGATATCTTCGTTGAGTTAGGAGTGACATCTATGTAACATTTGTAAAAATCGGGTCTCCAAAACCCGCTCCGTTTTGTAATCAAGTACCAAGTTATGAAAGTACATTAATTATTTATGGTTATTTTGAGTTAAAAGGTTACATAATTAATAAATAAACTAAACTATAAAAATTATATTTGATAAAAAGTTAAAATAAAATAAATAAAAAACATTTGTAGCTGCCGGGACTCGAACCCGGGTCAGCCAAGCCTTCAAGACAACTTAACCATCTTTCACTAAACCACTCCGCCACAATGTGTTATCTGATAACACTAGGCAAACATTTGGATCTTATACGCAAACTCAAATCAACCGTTGGTGCCATTTGAATAACGGAAATCGGCAAACCGATCGCCAAATCATTTCGAATTCATCTGGCCAACTTATAACCGATGTATTTCGGTTTCTAATTAAGTCCGAATTGAATGAACATAAAGCTTCATCATTTCCGGTATTTGAAACCGAAAATTTATCAAACTCTGATTTAATTCAAGTTCTGATCATTTGCACGATTCATAACTATCACAACAACACTCAATTTCATTTTCGTCAAGTTTCTGAACCGTAAGATTCTCTGAATCAGATCGCCGGAATTTTTCTGCAAATCACCGGAAAACCGGGACTCACATTCTCACGGTAATTCTTTCAGATCTTTTTTTTAAAACATGTGATTAGTCAATCTCTAACACAACTCCATCATCAGAATCAATCTTAGCCAACGTTTAACGGAATCTTACCTTCGCCGGAAAGTTCCTGAGATTGCCGGAATCCCACTGTGAACTGGTAAGATATCCTGCACTTCTTTTAAACCTTGTTTAGGTGATTTAACTTTATGAATAATCGATCCACACTGTTAATTGGTTCAACAGTCGGAGTTCATTTCCAGTACCGACGAACCTTCGCCGGATTTCTGTGATTATCTTCAATCGGTAAATTCTGTTCTTTAAACTCTCTCCTTTCCTTACTCTTGAATTACTGTTAGTGTCTAAGAACTTTGTAAATCACAAAATCGAACTTAACCAGTCGAATTATGCTGACCGTGTAATCCGACGAAGAAGATGAAGCTATTTCAGAATATAAGAGTAATTAAAATCCGGATTATAAACGGGTTAGACACACAGTCCAGCGGTGGACTGTGTGCAAAATTCATATTCACGTCCCGAGTTCGATCCTTGCTACGCGCACATTTGTGTAATAACATTCCTTTTTAATCATGAACTAACCCGGGTTAAAACAGGTAGTTGTTAAGTATAATATAAATCAAGAATATAACCGGGTTAGACACACAGTCCAGCGGTGGACTGTGTGCAAATTAAACTTCGCGTCGCGCGTTCGAATCCCGTCACAAGCACCGGTCCATGGAATTAAAACGTTTTTGCAAAATAAAGGAATTTTCGGTTAATTCGAATAAGTATATAAATATAATTAAAACTGAGTTTCTAACGGGTTAGTCACGTAGCTCAGTTGGTAGAGCTACGTGCACGTGAACGGAAGGTCACCGGTTCGAATCCCGCTTGGCGCAGCATTTACCGCTGACCGAACCGGTCAACGGTCAACGGTCAACAGTAAAAAAATAATATTTTTTTTATATATTTATTTGTTTATTTTAATTTAAAAATCAATTAAAAATACTTAAAAATAACATTTTTAAAGATAGAAAATAGCCATAAACTCACAAAAATATATCTAAAAATCCCATTAAAATCCTTAATAAAATCCATCCATTTAATATATTTTTTTCCATTATTATCTAGGTTAGTATTCCTCGTCGATCCGCTCATCTAAATCGTGCGCATCTCACCATCTTCAATTCATCGCACCCAATGTGAGTGAACCTTTCAAATTCCCCGTTTTAATCACGTTTTTGGGGTGTATCATGTGTCCTTGTTTATTTACATATTATAACGAAACTATTGTGCATACATCATATCATGACATGTGTATTAGTTGTTGCTGTTACGTAGTTATTATTGGATGCAAATTATTATTTCAGTACATGCATTGCCGAGGCCGCAGCTCCCATCCATGAGGTTGAGCTTGATCCCCATTTTATTATGCGGTTGATCTGTGGCGTGCCCGCACGATCGGCTCCGTTTGATTGAGCCTTGATCGGTCATTTCATTTTACATTTCAATACATGCAATACGCTCGGCTCCGTTTGATTGAGCCTTGAGTGCACAGTTCTGTAACATTTGTAAAAATCGGGTCTCCAAAACCCGCTCCGTTTTGTAATCTTGTACCATGTTATAAAGGATTTGTTAATTAGTTATGATTATTTTGAGTTTAAACGTTACATAATTAATAAATAAACTAAACTATAAAAATTATATTTGATAAAAAGTTAAAATAAAATAAATACAAAACAATTGTAGCTGCCGGGACTCGAACCCGGGTCAGCCCAGCCTTCAAAACAACTTAACCATCTTTCACTAAACCACTCCGCCACAATGTGTTTTCTGATAACACTAGGCAAACATTTGGATCTTATACACAAACTCGATTTAACCGTTAGTGCCATCTGAATAACGGAAATCGGCAAACCGATCGCCAAACCATTTCGAATTCGTCTGGCCAGCTTATAACCGATGTATTTCGGTTTCTAATTAAGTCCGAATTGAATGAACATAAAGTTTCATCATTTCCGGTATTTGAAACCGAAAATTTATCAAACTCTGATTTAATTCAAGTTCTGATCATTTGCACGATTCATAACTATCACAACAACACTCAATTTCATTTTCGTCAAGTTTCTGAACCGTAAGATTCTCTGAATCAGATCGCCGGAATTTTTCTGCAAATCACCGGAAAACCGGGACTCACATTCTCACGGTAATTCCTTCGGCTCTTTTTGTTTAAAACATGTGATTAGTCAATCTCTAACACAACTCCATCATCAGAATCAATCTTAGCCAACGTTTAACGGAAATCTTACATTCGCCGGAAAGTTCCTGAGATTGCCGGAATCCCACTGTGATCTGGTAAGATATCCTGCACTTCTTTTAAACCTTGTTTAGTTGATTTAAATTTATGAATAATCGATCCACATTGTTAATTGGTTCAACAGTCGGAGTTCATTTCCAGTACCGACGAACTTTCGCCGGATTTCTGCGTTTATCTTCAATCGGTAAATTCTGTTCTTTAAACTCTCTCCATTCCTTACCCTTGATTTACTGTTAACGTCTTAGAATTTTGTAAGTCACAAAATCAAACTTAACCAGTCGAATTATACTGACCGTGTAATTCGACGAAGAAGATGAAGTTATACCAGAGTATAAGAGTAATTAAAATCCGGTTTATAAACGGGTTAGACACACAGTCCAGCGGTGGACTGTGTGCAAAATTCATATTCACGTCCCGAGTTCGATCCTTGCTACGCGCACGTTTGTGTAACAACATTCCTTTTTTTTTATCATGAACTAACCCGGGTTAAAACAGGTAGTTGTTAAGTATATTATAAATCAAGAATATAACCGGGTTAGACACACAGTCCAGCGGTGGACTGTGTGCAAGATAAACTTCACGTCGCGCGTTCGAATCCTGTCCCAAGCACCGGTCAATTGAATTAAAACGTTTTTGTAAATAAAGGTATTTTCGGTTAATTCAAATAAGTATATAAATATAATTAAAACTGAGTTTCTAACGGGTTAGTCACGTAGCTCAGTTGGTAGAGCTACGTGCACGTGAACGGAAGGTCGCCGGTTCGAATCCCGCTTGGCGCAGCATTTACCGCTGACCGAACCGGTCAACGGTCAACGGTCAACAGTAAAAAAAAATAATATTTTTTTTATATATTTATTTGTTTATTTTAATTTAAAAATCCATTTAAAATACTTAAAAATAACATTTTTTTAAAAATAGAAAATAGCCATAAACTCACAAAAATATATCTAAAAATCCCATTAAAATCCTTAATAAAATCCATCCATTTAATATATTTTCCATTATTATTTAGGTTAGTATTCCTCGTCGACTCGCTCGTCTAAATCGTGCGCATCTCACCATCTCCAATCCAACGCACCCAATGTGAGTGAACCTTTCAAATTCCCCGTTTTTAATCACGTTTTGGGGTGTATCATGTGTCTTTGTTTATTTACATATTATAACGAAACTATTGTGCATACATCATATCATGACATGTGTATTAGTTTGTTGCTGTTAAATAGTTATTATTGGATGCAAATTATCATTTCAGTACATGCAATTGCCGAGGCCGCAGCTCCCCATCCATCGAGGTTGAGCTTGATCCCCATTTTATTATGCGGTTGATCTTGGCGTGCCCGCACGATCGGCTCCGTTTGATTGAGCCTTGATCGGTCATTTCATTTTACATTTCAATACATGCAATACGCTCGGCTCCGTTTGATTGAGCCTTGAGTGCACAGTTCAATTTACATTTCCAGTTCATGCAATATGTTAGGCTCCGTTTGATTGAGCCTTGAGCGCACAGTTCAATTTACATTTCCAGTTCATGCAATACGATCGGCTCCGTTTGATTGAGCCTTTATCGCACAGTTCATTTATGTTAGTTATCGTATGATATTGGTATATTCATGTATGCTATCAAATGTTAATGTATGTTATAATTGTAACTGCTATTTGCCAATGTTTGATTACTTACATGTGCTCTTTTATGATTATGCATAATATTTTATTGATAAACTAACCATAAAATCATTATCAAATGTTTATCTATAAGGTTCACTCGCCAACTTATGTTGACCCAAAACCTCCCATTTTACATATGATACAGGTGAACCAGCAGCAGCTAGGAACACATAGGACCTGGATTAGAAGAAATAAAACGATTTAGTATTTGGATTATTATGTTTGGTTATTTTCCCTTGTATTGAATGAACATGTTTGGATGTTTGAGAAATGTAACTTTGACTTCATTTAATTATGAAACATAATAGTAAATGTCATGTGCTTTGGTGATAACCCAATTATGCCCCGACTCTTATTTTCGCTGCGGGTCGGGGTGTGACAAGTTCAATTTACATTCCAGTTCATGCAATACGATCGGCGCCGTTTGATTGAGCCTTGATCGCACAGTTCATTTATGTTAGTTATCGTATGATATTGGTATATTCATGTATGCTACCATGTGTTATTGTATGTTATAATTGTAACTGCTATTTGCCATTGTTTGATTACTTACATTTGCTCTTTTATGATTATGCACAATATTTTATTGATAAACTAACCATAAAATCATTATCAAAGGTTTATCTAATAAGGTTCACTCGCCAACTTATGTTGACCCAAAACCTCCCATTTTACACATGATACAGGTGAACCAGCAGCAGCTAGGAACACATAGGACCTGGATTAGAAGAATAAAATGATTTAGTTTTTGGATTGTTATGTTTGGTTATTTTCCCTTGTATTGAATGAACATGTTTGGATGTTTGAAAAATGTAACTTTGACTTCATTTAATTATGAAACATAATAGTAAATGTCATGTGCTTTGGTGATAACCCAATTATGCCCCGACTCTTATTTCCGCTGCGGGTCGGGGTGTGACAATCTAAACCTCGATGAGAATCTCCATTTCTATCAAGGAATAAAGTTGTTAAGTTAGGGGTGAAACCCGCACCTTAATAACTAAATCCGCAATTCAATTTTCAAATCTCACCAAAGTCTCGATTATGCCGATGGTTTGGAACACGTATTAACTGGAAGGGTAAACGTCGTTAGCCGCTTGCGGTGAGAACGTTTATATCGCTTATATATCTCGCTTATATCTCGCATCTCGTATCGCACTATGCATTGTTATTATTAGAAGGTGAATACGTGCAAATATGTGCTTATGTGCTTACGTGCTTATGTGTCTACGTGTTACTTGCCTATGTGTTATGTGCCTTGTATGAATTATAATAATAATAAATATTTAAACATAACTCTATTATAATCGAATCTCATCTAATCCAAATCCTTCGTGTAGATGTCTTCTATGGGATCGCACACCCGACGGAACCTCCAGCGCAGCAACGCCGACAAGCGTATCGCTACAATGGTAGCCAAGGAGATAGCTAAAGTCATCCCGCAAATCGTCTCAGAAATCCTTGCTGTGAGCAGTAATTCGTCAGTCGACTCGAAAGCTGAGAACCCCAAGCCGCGATTCAGCTTCAAGAACTTCAAGGCTTGTGCACCTCTCGCCTTCACGGGCAACGACGAACCGACTTATATATTTCACTGGTTCGACGCTATTGAGGTCACTTTTAGGCAGAGTGGATGCCCCGATGACCTCCGCACAGTGAACGCTACCGGAGTCTTCCAGTCCCGTGCTCTTGACTGGTGGACCGCCGAAAGGAATAGGTGCGGTAATGATGAAGCCTACCGTCTATCTTGTGAGGAACTCAAGGAAGTGATGTTGAAGGAGTTTTGTCCTCCGCACGAACTACAAAAGCTCTAGAATGAGTTTTGGGGAATCAAACAGGATGGTCGTGACAATGCTGGATTCACTGCTCGGTTTAAGATTTTGAGCATCATCTGTCCCAGCCAGGTTGATACGACTAAGAAAGCTATCAACAAGTACATCCATGGTTTACCCGAGTGTGTTGTAAATTTTGTGAAAGTTGCTCGTACTACAACCATCGAGGAAACCTTCATGCTCGCCGCTGATATCAATGATCAGCGAGTCCAAGATGGGTATTTCAAGAATCATGCGAAAGTTTCCATTAAGCTACCGTCGAACCAACTGCTGCTACCGAACCACCAAGTGACCTGAAGGGAAAGCGTCAGGGACGCAAGAGAGGAAACCCGAGTAAGAACTATGCTCTCGCCGCTCCAGCAAACCCGCAGCCGCTTCAGTCAGCCGCTCCGAACGCACCTCCAGCTAAGCGTGCGTATACCGGACCTAACCCTCTGTGCCCTAAGTGCACTTATCATCATGCCGTTGGTGGCAACTGCCGTTTTTGCACAAACTGCAATATCTACGGCCATTTTAGTGTGAGTTGCTGATCAGGTCCTCGTCAGCCAGCTCCTCAGGCTCCAACAACTCTAGCTTTACCTGCTCCTCCTCAAGCCAACCAACAACAAACTCCAAAGGCACGAGTGTGCTTCATGTGTGGTGATCCGAACCACTTTGCAATGTTTTCCCAAACCGCACCGTGAAACAAGAGCCGCAGCAGCAGCAGCCACCACCGTAGCCTCAGCATCAACAACAAGCTGCGCGTGGGAGAGCCTTCAACCTTAATCACCGCCAGGCCCAGAATGACAAAAATGTTGTCAATGGTACGTTTCTCGTTAATGGTATTTATGCTTCATGTTTATCTGATACTGGTGTCGATAATTGTTTTGTATTGTTAGAATTCAAAAAGCTTTTAAAATGTAAGCGCGCTAAACTCCCAAAGACTTTCAATGTGGAAGTCGCCACCGGAAGAACCGTTACCGTTAACTCCGTTTTACCTAGTTGTAATCTCGATCTCAACAACCATGTCTTCTCGATCAATCTCATAACTATGCAGTTAGGTAGTTTCGATATCATAGTAGGCATGGATTTTCTTCGTGAGAATCATGCTGAAGTTGTATGCTTTGATAAAATGATTCGTTTTCCTCTTCCTAACGGTGATCAACTTCATGTGTACAGTGAAACTCCCTCAAAGCAGTTGATGCTTTTGTCATGTACTCGAGCACACAAATGCTTGCAAAAGTGATGTGTTGCTTTCCTCGCTCATATCGTGAACCCGAAGAAAGAAAAGAAGACTTATAAAGACGTTCCCGTTGTTTGTGAAATTCCTAAAGTCTTTCCCGACGATTTACCCGGTTTACCCCATACTCGAGATGTTGAATTCTGTATCGATTTAGTTCCCGGAGCTACTCCCGTTGCTAAAGCTCCTTATCGTCTCGCACCATCCGAAATGCGCGAGCTATCAAGCCAACTTCAAGAGCTTCTTGATAAAGGCTTCATACGTCCGAGCACTTGGCCATGGGGCGCTCCTATCCTTTTCGTGAAAAAGAAGGACGGATCATTCCGTATGTGCATCGATTATCGTGAACTTAACAAACTCACGATAAAGAATCGTTACCCTCTTCCTCGTATTGACGACTTATTTGATCAGCTTCAAGGTGCTACTTGTTTTTCCAAGATCGATCTTCGTTCCGGTTATCATCAATTGCGTGTGTTGGAAGAAGATATTCCGAAAACCGCCTTTCGTACCCGTTATGGCCATTTCGAATTCGTGGTCATGCCTTTTGGTCTTACCAATGCACCTGCGGTTTTCATGGATTTCATGAACCATGTGTGTAAAGCTTTCTTAGATCGTTTCATCATTGTTTTCATCGATGATATTCTTATCTATTCGAAGTCGAGAGACGAACACGCGCGTCATCTCCGTTTAGTCCTCGAACTTCTTCAAGGAAATCACCTTTATGCTAAATTCTCTAAATGTGAATTCTGGCTCGAAGAAGTCTAATTTCTCGGCCACATCGTCAATAGTCATGGAATTCACGTCGACCCTGCAAAGATTGAAGCCGTCAAGAGTTGGATTACACCGAAAATGCTTCCGAAATCCGTTCATTCCTTGGATTGGCGGGTTATTACCGTCGATTCATCACCGACTTTTCGAAAATCGCCGTTCCACTTACCGCTTTAACTCATAAAGACAAACCTTTTGTTTGGGATTCCAAGCAAGAGGAAGCTTTTCAAACCCTCAAGCGTATGCTATGCAACGCTCCTGTCCTCGCTTTACCTGACGGAAACGACAATTTCGTTGTTTACTGCGATGCCTCTAATCTTGGTCTTGGCTGTGTGCTTATGCAACGAGACAAGGTTATCGTGTATGCGTCTCGACAACTCAAGATCCACGAGAAAAACTACACAACCCACGATCTCGAACTCGGTGCAGTTGTTTTTGTATTAAAGATATGGTGACACTACATTTACGGTACTAAGTGTACGGTCTTCACCGACCATAAGATCTTACAACATATCTTTAATAAAAAAAGAACTAAATATGCGACAACGTCGATGGGTTGAACTTCTCAACGACTACAATTGCGAGATACGCTACCATCCCGGCAAAGCAAACGTCGTCGCCGATGCTCTCAGTCGACGAAGCTATGTGTACAGTATTCGTGACTCTCAAGCTTATGCTTAACTTGAAACCCTCATCCGTGCCGCTCAACACGTATGTTTTAACGAGAATACCTTGGAAGACGAAATGAAATGTGGTGCCGAAACTCAGCTTGTATCTAAATCTGATGGTATTTATTACTATCTCAACCGCATTTGGATTCCCAGTCGTGATAATCTTCGTAAGTTGCTAATGGACGAAGCTCATAAATCTCGATATTCCATTCACCCCGGTGCCGACAAAATGTACCAGGATCTTCGCCCTAAGTACTGGTGGCCGGGCATGAAAAAGGTTATCGCCTTGTACGTCTCAAAATGCTTAACTTGTTCGAAGGTTAAAGCTGAACATCAAAGGCCCTCTGGCATACTCGAACAACCCGAAATCCCGATGTGGACGTGGGAGAGTATAGCTATGGACTTCGTTACCAAACTCCCGCGTACTTCATCCGGTCACGATAGCATTTGGGTTATCGTTGATCGTCTCACTAAATCTGCGCACTTTATTGCTATACGAGAAGACTTTAAGGTCGAACGGTTAGCCCGAATCTATACCGACGAAGTTATATGTCGACACGGGACGCCTCGTGACATCATTTCTGACCGAGACGGTCGTTTTACCTCGTGTCTCTAGGAGACCTTTCAATCCGCTCTCGGTACTACTCTCAATCTCAGTACCGCTTCACCCTCAAACCAACGGTTAGATTGAGCGAACGATCCGTACCCTCGAAGACATGCTTCGTGCGTGCATCATAGATTTCGGTGGTAACTGGGATACGCATTTACCTTTAATCAAATTCTCGTACAATAATAGTTATCATACCAGCATTCAAATGGCTCCTTTTGAGGCACTATATAGAAGAAAATGTCGATCGCCTATTGCATGGCACGAGATCGGAGAAGCAAAAATCACCGGTCCCGAGCTAATTCAAGAAACGACAGACAAAATCCACCAAATCAGAGACAATCTCTTGAAAGCTCGGAGTTGACAAAATCCACAAGCCCCTACAGTTCAAAGTAGGAGATCACGTTCTCCTAAAGGTTGCACCTTGGAAGGGAGTGGTCTGCTTCGGCAAGAAAGGAAAGCTAGCGCCTCGATACGTTGGTCCCTTTAAGATTCTGAAAGAATCGGCAAAGTAGCCTATCGTCTCGAATTACCAGAGGAACTTAACAACGCACATCCGACCTTCCACGTGTCTAACCTCAAGAAATGCCTCGCCGAAGAAAATCTCCATGTACCTCTCGAAGATCTGCAAATCAACGAGATTCTCCATTTCGTGGAAAAGCCTGTGGAAATCATGGACCGAGAGACCAAGAAACTCCGGCGCTCTCGCATCCCTATTGTGAAGGTCCGATGGGAGGGCAAACGCGGCGCCGAGTTTACTTGGGAATTGGAAAGTGATATGAAGGCCAATATCCGCACCTCTTTGTTACAGTTACTGCCTAATTTCGGGACGAAATTCCCTAAAGTAGGGGAGACTGTAACAACTCGAAAATTCGATTGTTATTTTTCTTTTGTTTTCTGTTTATTTATCCTTTGTAATCCAAGATTCGGTTAATAATAAAGTTTATGTTAATTAATTATGGTATTGTACGTTATTATCGCATCTAATCGCTTAATAAATCGCATCGCTAATCTCATCGCATCGCAAATCGCAGTTATTTATGTGTTTTATGTTATTTATGTGTTATGCGTGTTTGTGGTTATGATTACGCTCGCTATCGCATTGCTCTCGCACTCTCGAATCGCTAAATCGCACTATTATATCAACCATAATGCTTAACGCTTTAATTTAACGCTTAATATAACTATCTAATGCGAACCGAATAACCAAACGAACTCTTAACGCGAAATCGGCAAACGAAACTTGGTCACCAGGCCAAGTTCGGCCGAACTTGCCTACCACAAGTTCGCGCGAACTTGCCTGATAACCTAGGATCCCTTGTTTGCCATCAAGTTCGCGCGAACTTGCATATGTATATGCAAGTTCGGCCGAACTTAGCCATTTTCCCTCGTAAACTCCCCAAGTTCGCGCGAACTTGTACATTCTTGTACAAGTTTGGCCGAACTTGTTTCCAGATCTTGAGAATCTTGACTTCTCCTATAAATACTCAGCTCATTCCTCTCATTTGCACTTGCTGACCAAGTTCGCTCAGAGCTCCATCATTCCAAATCTCTTGTGTTCTAAGTAAGAAACGACCCGATTTCGACTACAACTACGTTTATCAACAACCAACAAAGGTTTACAACGATTTTGCACAAGGATCTACCTTCGTTATCATCAAAAACCCATTCTTTTACGAAAATCTTCATCTTTTTCTTCAAAACTTTTTTTTTTAACTTAGATCTACACAATACGAGTTCGTTTGATGTTAGCAGAGGCTTCCCAAACACGAGATCTGCAAGATCTCGGCTTGTAAGTTCAAGATCTGAGAAAAACCTTTGAAAACCATTGATTTCTACACAAGATACGGACTTTTGATGGTGTTTTGTTCATTTTCTGGTATGAAATGAAGTATCTATCATTCAAGATCTCAGATCTGGAAGCACAAGGATGTTTATGTTGGATTACATAAGCCGGACTAATCCGAACGAACCCCGAGTTCGCCCGGATTAGCTCACGCTTTTGTAAAACGGCTAAAACAGCTCTAAACGACCTCTTCGACCCAAGTTTGCTCAGTAGCACAGGGTTGGAGGGATGAACACTCGATTTTCCTAAACAAACAACGCGAAAACGCAATATTTTGGATCCGAAAACATCAAGTTCGCTCGAGAATCACCAGTTTCCCAAGTCAAGTTCGACCGAACTTGGGTACTTTTCACCAAGTTTTCTTGCAAGTTCGCCCGAACTTTCATAGTTTCTTAGGAAACTATACAAGTTCGCCCGAACTTGTCTCCTCAGTAAGGATTCTCCACAAGTTCGCCCGAACTTGACAAGATTCTTAAGAATCTCATCAAGTTTGACCGAACTTGGCTCATAACTCACCATAATTACACAAGTTCGCTCGAACATGTGTGTTTACACACAAGTTCGCCCGAACTTGGTCACTGCTCAACTCAAAGTTCACCGTTTCGGCTTTTCGGAAGACTGACGCACTTCTGTTCGTTTACAGGCTGATCTGGCGCACTCCGCAACCTCTCCGCAGAATCTCCTACTTAACTAAAACGCACCCATATGGGTCAAGTTCGACCGAACTTAGGCTATCTATCACCAAACTTTCCTACAAGTTCGACCGAACTTGTCTAGTTTCTTAGGAAACTACACAAGTTCGCCTGAACTTGTCATCTCAGTAAGAAATTCTTACAAGTTCGCCCGAACTTGACAAGTTTCTCAAAGAAACTCATCAAGTTCGACCGAACTTGACTCTAAACCTACCAAAACCATACAAGTTCGCTCGAACTTGTCTACTGCCTAGACCAAACTTAACCGTTTCAGCTTTTCGGAGACTGATGCACTTTCGTTCGCGTATGCAGGCTGATCCGTCGCTCCTCTCAACTCCTCGCAGATCCGAACTCTCCCTAAAACGCACCCACAGTGAGTATAGTTGACCCATTTTCGCTTAAACGCACTTTTTGGGTGTTACATACGTTCCTATATCAAAATCACTTCACAAATCAAACTGTTTATAACTCGCGAATAATCTGATTATATATGCTCAATACGTGATACTAGAAACATGTGACTAGGACTTATTTTCGTTAACTTGCCTCCTTAGCTAGTATGGTACTATAGTGTGGCTTACACCCGACGGGGTCTAGTTAGGATGGAAGCGCAAGCCTTCTCACGGTAGTTAGCATGAGAAATGAGCCTAGTTTATGTTAGGTGTTTTGGTGTATCATGATATGTAATTAGATTGTTTCGCAAACGCTTTCTCGACTATGCTAGTATTATTCAAACTCGTATGCTCACCTTTACTTAATTGTATTGACTTGTATTTTAACACTATGTAACAGGTTGAGGATTTAGCATGGATGCTTGGATGTTGCTTAGTTAGTTTGTTTTGCTTAGTTAGTTTGTTTATGTATCTTGGATTTGGAACTTATGTATGAAATCTAGGGGAAATCAAACCCGGTTGAATTTTATGAGAAATCTCTGTTTTGTAATAATTTTTTAAATGTTACGTTTAATAGTATGAGATATTAAGTAGGTTGTGATATGTTAAATGATTGTTATGAAACATCTCGTGAAATCAATCTGGTCGCCTAGTGCCACTAACCCCGATGTTTCCGCCATCGGTTGGGGTGTGACAACAAGGCTGTTTAGGAGCAAAATTGAAGATCTGGAGGTCTAGAAGCATGAGGATTGAAGATCCTACCATTCGGTTCGCATCTAATTGCGTATATCGATTTGGTTTGCTTTTGTTTTCAGTTTCTATAACATCAATGACTTCTTTTAGATCTATTGTGCTAGGCCAAAATTTTGTAATCCATTTAGGCTAATATGATTTTTGTTCTAGTTTGATTTATACATTGGTTTTTACGTAAGATTGAGTATTTTTGTAAAGTTGGTTATTTTAATCTTATGATGTGTATAATTTCTTGTTAGTATTGGTTTTAGATCTGATTTGTGTGGTCTTGTTGATTTTTCTATTAAGTTATGCATGCTAGATTCAACACATATTATCTTTAGGTTACAAAAGTGCACATACAATCTGAGGCTTGAATCCTTAACCGGTAATAAACAAATTAGTGATATAAGTGAGCTACCTACGGGAAGGATCTGAATAAAAGGATTTGGAAACTAGTTAGGGTTTGCTTTAAATTGAGTAACATAGATAGTAATTAGCTCGGTTCGTTAGTCTACTGTTGATAGAACAATATAAGACACTTTTTAATCATAACCAATTAAAACCAATAGTCATTCCAGTCAAGATAAGTCAAAGTTTAAATGGTTTACTTTCTAATCTGATTTATCTAAGTCCACAATTTGTGTCTACTTGAAATCATTAGTCTCTTCACAGATCACTCTTACATCGGTTAGATATTGACAGGCGATAAATTATTCGGAGCCACTTTGTCCTTTGGATCGATACGTGGCTCTTACCACTACTACACTCCATACCCAATAGGTACATTTGCCCATTATGTGTGTAGTTTAGTTTTAGGCGATTTCCTTTTCCAAAAAATTAAAACTTGTGCGATAAATACATTTTATACGTACCATGTATCACATGCATTATATAGATAATATGAAAATTACCAAAGTTATAGCATATAAAATCAAAGTATACGAGGAACATGAATTCATGATTACATGATACGATTATAATTATTAGACATGCCTACTTTCTCCCATTCATCCACAGGAGATACAAATCCAAGGAAGAACACAAGCCATAGATAAAATATCTTGTTTCTGTGGTGATGTAGAAAGAGAATTTCTTAAAAAGCATAGTAACACACCTGAATATACCACATGAACATGTATGGCTTTTATAGTGTATGGTGCATGTCTATTGTAATCACACTAGATATTACAAGAATTATAGAAATTATGTTTAACAAACAACTTTATAAATAAAAGTAATCGAATATGTGTAGCGTTTATTTATCTTGTAATATAGTGGAAAATCACCTGGAAGCACATTAGGTTTAAAGGTTACCATTATTTTTGCATTTGTAAGAGACACGGTGTACACATACATCAAAAAATATAATTGTGAATCGAACCTGAAAAGTTGGAGGCATCAGTATAATACCAATATATACAAGTTCACCAAGGTTGATTACCAAATGATTATATTTTTTTGTGATTTTCAATTAACCAATGTGTGTGTATATATATAGGGTCAGGATCATGTGAGAAACACTAGGTTAATTGAGAAACCTGAGAAGCATTCTAAACTACACATTTTCTCAAAGATTTTCCATATACACATATGTATAGTTAAAAATTGATTATATACATATGTGTATATAGTCCATTTTAAACTATACATATGTGTATATTACGAAAAGCTTAGGAAAATGTGCGGTCCAGAATGCTTCTCAAGTTTCTCAAATATGGTGGACTTCTCTTAAGATCCATATCCTATATATATATATATATATATATATACAGGATTAGGATCAAGAGTGAACAACTTCTTGAGAGTGAACTAATCTTGACACTTGATCATTTTTTAGATTAAAAGGGTAAGATTGACATTAGTCAAATATATTTAATTAAAATTTCTTAAATTTCTCATCTCTTAACTTTTTTTCTCTCTCCTCATTTTTAATTATTTCTTCATTATTTTAATTATATGAGATTGAAACTTTAGAATTTTAGATAAAGCCTGAACTTTCTACTTCTTCTTAAAATACACTGAATTTCATATTTGTTTAACTAAATAAAGTCTCGTTTTGTTCAGTAAACTTTTCTTTTATATATTTGAGAGATTTATTTATCTGTTGTTTATGAATTTAGAGTCCCATATAATTCAGTTATTATTTACATAGTATATTTAAATTATTTATTTATTTTATATCTTCACGTGATACTCGAGATACCTATGTGTGTAGAGCGAGATACATTTATGTATCAAAGTGAAACCTAGTTTTCTTAATTGATTATTTCACTTATCGATTTGTATATTATATACGTATAATTCTTGCACTTATGGTCCGATATTTTTTTACTTAGTGTTGATTATGTTGGTAGTAGCATAAATAAATAACTTCATTACATATTAGAAAAAAGTATCGTATGATACCGACACTTGGTATTGTTTATAATAGGAAAAGAAACTTTATTTTGAATGTATTACGCTTTCAAAAGAAATTATATTAGAACGTTTAGAAATGTATTCTATAAATATGTTGTTAATATACACATATGTAACCAGTTCTGAATATGATACACAGATGTATAAAAGTATGTACACATGTGTATAAACTAACAGCTGTGTATATTGTATAAACTGGTAGTTAGCGAGACTGTACACATGTATATAAACTAGCAACTATGTATCTCGTATAAACTGATAGTTAGCGAGACCATACATATGTGTACAGTGCTGAATAACAATGTTATTAACTTCTAGCTAGAGGTATATTATGAATGTACATATGTGTACATACGTTTCTAAAATGCGAATACGTATAATACATATGTGTATAGAAAATATAATTAAATATTTCTAATCGTGTTTTAGATGGAACAATATTTGATAATGTTTGTATTTTTTAAAATTATAAAGTTAGGTAATTGGTGAGAGAAAAAAGTATAAAAAATATAATTAAATATTCTTTTAAGTAGAAAGAGAAATTAGTAGAGAGAAAATACAATTATACCCTTGTATTTATTAATATACATGAAAGTTACAAAATATAATTACAATCTTGTCACTAAAGAAAAAAATTTAGATCCATAAAATGAATGGTCAAGATAAGTTCATTTTGTTCACAAATACAACATTGTTCTCTCTAGATAAATCTTCCATATATATATATATATATATATATATATATATATATATATATATATATATATATATATATATATATGGAAGGTTATCTAGAGAACGCTAAATATTGCGAGAACCGTGAGAACGAATGAAAAAACCAATCAAAATCAATATTTTAGTACAAACTTCATTATAGTTGAAATACAACATTGATAAAAGAATTTACTCTTTAAATAAATCATCTTTCCTCTTCAAATCACTCTCAATAAAAATTTTACACATGCGTAAATACAACAAATTTACACTGGTGTAAATGATAAACTTACACATGTGTAAAAAAAATTTATTCCGTAAACATGTAAATTTAAATGTTTAAATTTGATTTATAATATTGTATTCGAATAATAATGATAAGTGTAAAAAGAAAGAGTAAACTGCCAAAATGGTCCCTGAGGTTTGGCCAGTTTTGCCACTTTAGTCCAAATTTGAAATATTTTACATCTGAGTCCCTGTGGTTTCATTTCTTTTGCCATTTTGGTCCAAAATCGTAACAGAGTTAAAATTTTCTTTTAAAACCAGGGTTTTTGTCATTTTCCTCCCTTTTAATGAAGGGTAGAATCGTCTTTTTACTTTTTGTGATTTTTTATTTTATAAATATTTGTCATAATATACATATATAATATAATATATATACATATAAATTCACACAAACACCCATCTCTCTCTACATAAACCTCCATAGGCATACACCACTGCCGCCACCACCTCAACTCTAACTCTCTCTCTCTCTCAACATATCCACCACCATCTAAAATCGCACCTCCGCACCTCGCCGGAATCTTGATACTTCTGCGATTTTATATGCTTCGTACGACAATCAATTCGCAAGGGTTAAGGTTATATGCAATCAGAGTGATTTGGAAACTCGATACTTCTGTGATTTTATAGGGTTTTCGGTTAAGCTAGCGGCGTCGATTAATGTGTTCGTTATGTACTCTGTTTCGGACCGGAAAGTTAGGGTTTTCGCGGTGAAGGTTATGGAGGGAGATGTGCTGAAGTTGATGAAAACTGTGGTGATTGATTGTGATTTACAGGTTTTTTCGATTGGTTCTGATATAGGGTTTTTGATTTTGGGGGGAGAATGGAGTTAGGGTTTTGTCATTGAGGCCCCTTGTTAAGGGCCGGGTTAAGAAATCGGGTAAACCGATGATTCAGAAGTTTAGTTTGGGGAATGGTATGATGCCAGAAAGCAATGGGAGCTCGGTTTTGTATACGAAATCTGGAAAGTTAATGGTGACAACTTATGTAGAGAGAGAGATAGAAAGAGAGAGTTTTGTCTGTATGTGTGTATATTGTTTTAGGGTATTAATTATATGCTAAATGACCATATTGCCTTCATTAAAAAGAGGAAAATGACAAAAACCCTGGTTTTAAAAGAAAATTTTAACTCTGTTACGAATTTGGACCAAAATGGCAAAAGAAACGAAACCACAGGGACCCATATGCAAAAAAAATTCAAATTTGGACTAAAGTGGCAAAATGCTCAAACTTCAGGGACCATTTTGGCAGTTTACTCAAAAGAAATTTTGAATTTGAAATGTTTTTTATCAAGTTTTTGCGGTTTTTTCATTCGTTCTCAAGGTTCTCGCGATATTTAGCGTTCTCATTTAAACCTCCCCTATATATATATATATATATATAATATATAATATATATATATTATAAGTGAGAGAGAGACGATGGCTGGCACTAATACTAAATCATAATGGGCCTTAACTTTAAACTACGTACGATTTTTATTCATCATAACACTAAATCAAACATAAAACGTTGGTCGCATCAATGTGTAAGGATGATAGAAAAACCCAAACACCCAACGAGAAAACCCGAAACATGGAATATTTAGAACAATTATGCGAGTATGTGATGAATTAAGTTATTCTTAAGTTTAGACAGGTATAATCTTAAGGAGTGCTTGCCCAATTACCCTAAGCATATCTCAAACATATTTAAGACATAGAAACCATATATGTTAATTTGTTGTATAATCTTCAACAAGTTGTATTTTATTATATGTAATAGAGTAAATTACTTATTGAATCCATGTTTTTAGTAGTTTTAATCATTTAAGTCCAAAATCAAAAAGTTTGAGTTCATACGCTCTTTTACTTTGAGTTCCTAACCGCTCATTTTATAACGTTTTGAGTCCCTGTGTTCTAGTGGTTTTAACCACCGAGTCCAAAATCAAAAGTACAAGTGTTAAAAGTTGGACTCAAAACGTTATAAAATGAACAATTAGGGACTCAATTAGCCGTTAAACTTTTTAATTTTGGATTCAGTTGTTTAAAATCACTAAAACACAGGGACTTAAAAAGTAATTTACTCTAAGTAATAATACGATTATAAGTAATATTTTGAAGTTGTTAGAAACTTGAAATTGTTAAAGTTACATAGCTGTTGTTTAGTATTTGGTATTTCAAGTTGATTTTTGATGTGTGTATAATATCATGTAATTGAACTTTTAATAAGTATTTTTAACCATATAATATCATAACCGATTATACTTAATATCCGTAGGGAAATTTGTGAACCTGAGGGATGAATGTAGTTTTTTTTTATCAAGTATGAGACTGGATGAACAAAACTTGTCCCATGTTGTCGTTTCGCAGTCTTTGCTTCATTTGGTATACAAAAAATTATAAATAAATATAAACATCCGATAAAAACCAAAAAGTTTTTAACCAAGTTTGGTCAAGTCCGATAAAGCAACCAATTCAATCGTGTATATTAGAAGACCAAAGACCCACATGTTTTAAGATTTAAGAAAATCATGTCAAATACATATGTTTTATATATCTTCTCTTATTTAATTTTTTATACGTAATTCCTCTACTTTGATCACACCGTATACTCGTTACAAATACGTATTTTCTACATAGACAATTTTCACTAAATTAAATAACACTTAAAAGTTGATCACGGATCATGTGTTCTTATTGGTATAAAAGAACAAATGCCCTTAGTTGAACTAAGTTTGATCAGTTCGTTTAACCACTACACTTGTCTTTTGTTTTTAATTTGCCTTTGTTTTGATTGCTTGTGGAAAAGAGTTATGGCATATTCAACCCATGATTTAGTAAAAATATTCATTTAAAAGTATATGAATGAATAACTTTGGATAACAAGTACGTGGTGTTCAAGAATTCGTTCAAGTTTGGGGGCAGATAGTTTTAATTATATTGAATATTGAACAGACACGTTTTAATGTTTGTGTTATCAAATGATGATGCATCTTTTTACACTCTAGTTTCATACAAGTGTGTTAATAAAAAAAGTCAATGATCTATTATTTAATATTATATTTTGAGAAAATTTCATATATACCTCTACAAATGTGTAAAATATCATATATATATATATATATATATATATATCCCTTTAAAATTATATATATTATATATACCCTTACAAAGTAGTTAAAATATCATATATACCCAATTCATTAAAAACAACTTAATAAAAGCCAATTTTACTTTTAGAGTTAATTACATAGTTAGTCCCTATGGTTTGCACAAGGTAACATACTTAGGTACTAATAGTTTAAAATTACATTCTAGGGTATTAACTTTTCATTTTGTAACGTTTGGAGGTATTAATGTTAATTGTTAGTTAAACTATTAGTATCTAATATAGTTATTTTGTGCAAACCACAAAGACTAACTATGTCAATACTCTAGAAGTTAATATCTCCAAAAGTTACAAAATGAAAAGTTAATATCCTAGAAAGTGATTTTAAACTATTAGTACATAGGCATATTACTTTGTGCAACCATATGGATAACTATGTAATTAACCCTTTACTTTTATTTTTCTATGCATTTGAAATCTCATATATGACATTTAACTTCATATATTATATTTACTTTTTTCTAACTTAATTTATTTAGCTTAAATATTATATATATGGAGAATACTATTGTCCATGGAAAAGAATATAAAAATAAAGACAAAAATGGGTAAAAATAAATTTAAGCTTAAATGTATTATATAAAAATATAAAGTTAAAAGATGAGCATAGGAACGTAGAAGTTAAAAAATAAGTGTAAAATGATTATTATTATTATTATTATATATATTATTTTAATTATTGAGTATATTGATATTTTAACTATATTGTAAAGACATATATGCTATTTTTAATTTTTGTAAGGACATATATGATATTTTTCGTTTTTATTAGGTATATATGAAAATTTTCAAGTATGTAAGATTATGTACGAAATTAATCCTTATATTTTAGACGACTCCTATCGTTTAATTGGCTCCATGGTGCAAATTCACACATTCATGTTTTTTTTAATATATTTCTTTTTCCTTTTAAGTTATTCATGACTATAACATATTCGACTGGTTCATGGCGATTAATAAAAATTCGGTCAGTTTAATGATCGGTCATATTCAAAGTATTGCATCTTACATTCGATCATCTTCCATTTTAAAAATTAAAACTACAAGATCTTAATCTGTACGGAACTTATAAAGTAGCAACCCTGAATAAATTTTGTATTATTGTAATAGTTAATGTTTTGGTCAAAAATCACAACAAGGATAATGTAACCAAATCTGATTTTGTGAGGTTGAGTGCTTGTGTGTTGAACAAATGTATGAACGAAACTAGAAATGCAAACAAAGATGAACACAGGATTTGTACGAGGAAAAGCCCTTGATCACTAGTAGATCGCCGCATAAAAACCTCGGATAGTGAAAACTATCACTATCAACTATATTGAACAAAATAAGATTACAACTTCGGAACTAATGAGCTCGGTACAATGTGATTTGCTATCGTGAGTGTGCGTGTTTCCCTGAGTATTCGAGTATGTTTTTTTTTTGCTGTGTCCTCTAATGAGCTCATTTACCCCTTAAAAATTTAAATAAACGGTTACTAACTAAATATCCGGAATATGGGGGAAGCTCCCACGTTCACCTTCAACGTCTCTATGGCCTTTGTTGCACGTGACTTATTCCCAGCATATTCCAAGATTCGATCTTGACTTAGTCTTCCATCAATACATGCACTAAATTCAAATAAAACATTTAAGACAATCATTAGAAACTGTCGTAAGTACTAAGGATCCTTAATCCTTCTAGCATCCGGTACTCAGTACAGGATAATATATCTCAGTATACTGAAGGATCACTGATTCATAAGTAATTGAAAAACCAGCCCTAACAATTGCCCCCAATATGGCGGTTGTGATAGTAGATCACAGCTGTCATATTAATTCAAATATAGCGTTAGGATAACTGATGGGACTTACACAGTCTAAATAACCATTATCACTATTATGGGGAAGAATAACTCCCTTTAAAGATCTGCATATCTTCATCATAAATCCTCATCAAGCATTCTATATCAGGTATTTCTCTCTCTCTCCCCTCAATTTTTCTCTGAGTTCCGGCGACATGAACACCCGATCCTCTCCAAGTTCTGGCTCTAAAAAATCCGGTGACCCACTCCCGTCGCAAAACTTACCGTAAGGATCCCTCATCTGAGATAAGTTCACAGACCTAGAAATCAAGAACCTAAAATCGTGTTTTCCCCGGAAGCCATTTTCCGTCCCTTCGACCTTTCGCTCAAAGTGACGCTTTGTCCGATACTTGGATTTGCTTCCATGCTCTGCCTTTCTTTCTAGGGTTTTCATACCCCTTTCCGTTCCTAACCCAAAGCTTTTTCAAGCTAACCGCATTAGCTTTAGCCAAGTTATGCCGATGTTATGGAGGACATTGTTCACCATTGAAGAAATTATCGAAAAGAAAGGGATTAAAGTAAACCTATCTGACCTAGCCTCATGTATTCATTGACCACCCACGTTCTAACCGATTTCTGTTCAAAGTAAAAGCCCACCAACCAGTTCCGATCCTCAAAACAACCCAAAATGATTCTGTCTGGAAGAATCAATTTTTCTTTGTTAGACGAGACTCTCTGCCGGAAGAGGAGTTGTTGCCTCGTAGATGGATAACCAAGGGTAGGATTTAGGGGTCTTGTACGAGTCATGTTCTTGTCATAACTGTATTTTGATTTCTTTTGTCTTTTTGCATGAAGAACTTTGCAGTCCTTACCAATCTTACAGGCGTTGCTGAAAGAGTTCAAGCATTTCTGGATCTCGACCCTGCAGAAAGAACATTCACAACAAGAATCCAGGATCCTTCTGTAGAAGGCACACCTCATCATCCTACAGCATGTCAAGTAAGTAATCGTGTATAATGTGTTGTATAAATGAAAGAATTGAGTTTGAATTAAAAACTACCTTTTTTGATGTATGATGACAGTGTTCAAAAATCCACTTCCAAATCTGCCGATTTCGCTCTTGATGAAATCAACAGCATCATGTCTCTAAAGCTGTGAAGAAGGAGCCAATGAAGATCCCTGCTGCCGAGCCACGCCAAGTTGACCACCAGAGCCAAATCTGGTTCAAAGAGGAAGAAGTCCTGTGAACCAGAAGGCGACCTTGCTGACATCAAAAAGCGCCTCCATGAAGCTTTGAGCGAGGTAAGGATCCCCAATCCTAATTTGTTTACTCCATCCTTCGTAAGGATCCTTTATCCTACAGAGTTCTCATTGTCTTTGCAGGAATTCAGCCGGGTGAAGGTCCATTATGAAAAGAAGATGGTTGAGTATGAGGACACTCTGGCTGATGTGCGCTCCATCGTTGTTGCCAATGACAAGGATATGTCCAAGCTCGAGAAGGAAAAGAAATCCCTGGAGAAGATCCTGATGGAAGCTGAGGCCGCTGATGAGGAACAGATAAAGGTGATCACTGAACAAGCAAACTCAGTGCAGCTAAGTCTGTTCTCCAATCTATGATCAAGATGGCCAAGGAGGCTGGTGATCCGGATTTCGACAGGTCTTCATGGGACACGTCTTCTTGGGAGACAGCATTGGACAACCTTGGCGGCAGCACGCCGGAACTTGCGATTGTGGTGACAGGGAGGCAGGATCCAGCGGAGTGCAGAAGGAGGTCGAGGATATGGTGGTTGAAGGCGGAGCGGGCGAAGGTGAAGGCGGTGAGGTAGCAGTGGTTAAGCTGCATAAGTGGGCAATGATGGATAATGTAGACGAGGCCGGAGCCCACTTTTTTGGATTTGTGGTTTTTGTTGGATGTTATGAACAATAGTTGAAGGTTTAAGGATCACTGATCCTTCAGACAATAGGTAGAATAACAAAGGTGGAGGGATCCTCTGTTTGGGGGATGAAGCCTTTGTTATTGCTCTTTATTTCCTGCATTTTACTTTCTGCATAAACATTAACTGTTAGACAAACCCAAACCGGCCTGGATGGATGGTTCACATTTTGCTGGTGAAGTCCGGGCCGGATTACTTTTGGTGAATATCAACGGGCCTAATAATATTAGTACTTTTGACTATGTTTGGTGTTACAACTTTGCTTTTGAATTACTACCTTTACATGTTTGTGTTTGGCAAAATCATATTGTTTAAAATTCTTAAAATTTGCGACTTTATAAAAAGATTTTAAGTCTGCAATCGTAATAACTACTAGGCATAAAACGCCATATGATCTTGAACGACTTATCTCTAATTCCATGGTTAAGGGTCGAATCATTATAATAAGAATAAGTCACACCAGGGAATCCAAGTTAGGATTCTATATCCTAACACTTACAGTCGTGTCAGTCAAAGTATAACAATTGATTCAATCTTAGGATTCAGGATCCTTAGCTGGTCAATTTTGTAGACCTATGACAGTATACAGCTTAGGACTAAGCCAAATATCAAATGAAAGAATCATTAGCTACTGGGGGCAAGCCCAACAAACTGGGACAAGCCCAAATAAACTGGGGACAAGCCCAACGTAAGCGACATGAGAATGCCAAAACCTTAGGATTCTGGTGTATGGCCCAAACTGGCGACTAACCGATCGTAAGTGACATGAAAATGCCAAAACCTTAGCTAACGTGAAAACATTAGAAACCTTAGGAACAGATGTATGGTACGTCTACCATTATACTTGAGATCCTAAATATAGCCAACAATAATGAAATTGTCAGCCCCTAAAGCGGGTACTGGTCCCATTGCCTCGAACTATACTTGGATAGCGTGCGCTACTGGCGGGGTGTCAAAACCCAATTCATGTGAAAGGTGAAAACCTTTAAACCGTAGAAGGTATTGGATACCTTAAGCTGGGGACATGCCCAAAGTCTTGGAGAGGTGGCCAACCTCTTGATCCTTTGTAATAACTTCTGCAAAACTTAAAACTTGATAAGGTTGAATGTTGAAAATTCAACATCCTTACTTTAAAATAAATAATAAGAAGTACAATAAGAATGAAAGCATTAGTAAAACGTTACCGAATCAAGAATCTCATATCCTTTGAGGATCATTCAATCTGAATTGATCATTAGGATACTTAAGGATCCCTGATCCTTTACATAAAATACTTTTTTAGGGGGATAGCATTCCAAGCTCTTGGAAGAAGGTCACCATCCATAGTCTGTAATCGATATGCCCCTTTCCTGCCTCGACTTCAATTAGATAGGGGCCTTCCTATTTTGGTGCCAATTTGCCATAAGAAGGATTCGTGGTATTCTGAAATGCTTTCCTCAGCACCATTCACCGACTTGAAATCTTCTTATCCTGATATTCTTATTATAAGCACCAGCCATCCTTTGTTGATAACTAGCCAGCCTTATCCTTGCCAAGTTTCTTAATTCTTCCATGGTATCTAGGTCTTGAGCCAGAGTCTCAGCATTTGCTTCAGGATCATGGATGCTTGTTCTGGCTGTAGGGACTATTATTTCTGTAGGGATCACTGCCTCAGCTCCAAACACTAAAGAAAAAGGAGTTTGACCCGTAGCATCCTTGGGAGTTGTTCTATTTGCCCATAGGACACTGGTAGTTCTTCGGCCCACTTTCTTTCTTTGATCCAAGCTTTTTCTTCAAATTGTTGATGATGATCTTGTTGGATGATTCTGCCTGGCCATTAGCTTGTGGGTGGACTGGTGTTGATGTTATCATCCTAATCCCCCAGCTGTCACAAAAGTTAGTAGTACGGTTCTAATAAACTGGGATCGTTATCACAAACAATCTCAAAGGAATACCAATCTAGTATGATATTTCTTTTAATAAAGGATATAACTTCCTTTTCCTACTTGAACAAAGGCTTCAGCTTCTATCCACTTGGAGAAATAGTCGGTCATAACTAGCATGAATACTTTTCCTCCTGGTGCCTTGGGAAGCTTGCCTACTATATCCATTCCCCATCTCATAAATGGCCACGAGGAGCATATATGGGTGCAGAGGTGTCTTTGGCAAGCATCACATTTCCTTGCATACTCCACAGCATCCTTCTTCATTGTAGGCCAATAATATCCTATTTGAGGATCCTTGAAAATAGTGCTCTGCCCCCAGTATGATTTCCACAATCTCCTTATGAAAATCCTTAAGATTTCTTGGATCCCCGGATCCTCAACACATCGTAGATAGGGTCCTGCAAGAGATCTCTTATATAACATGTCATTAATGATAGTGAATTGGGATACCTTTATCCTGAAGGTTCTAGGATTTTATCCAATGGGAACTTCCCCATTTTGGATATAATTCTAGATGAGTTTGGTCATCTAGTCTTGATCTCCATGATTCTGATCAGAGTTGATGGATATGGTACTTGCTCAGCATTCATGGGCCAGTACAGTTGTCTCATTGTTCACTCCCTAGCGGTACTTAGCATCATCCATTTCAGTTGAGACTGAGATTAAAAGCAAAAGACATCCGCCTTTCTTGCATTTTCTCCCTGGGTACCTGTGTTAGACTGAAAAAAGCAAAAGAATCCGCCAATTTCTTGACTATCTCCAAATTTTTGATTAGTTTCTCACCTTTAACAACATAAGAACCATTATAGTGATTAGTAATTAATAGAGAATCCACAAACACTTGAAGATACTGATCCTTATATGCTTAGCTAATTGCAAACATGCTATCAAGGCCTCATACTCTGCCTCGTTATTAGTGGTTTGGAATTCACATACTATTGATTGGGGTATAATGTACCCCTTGTGGCGATTTTAGTAGTAAACCTAATCCAGTTCCTTTGACATTTGAGGCCCGTCGTGAAGAGTGTCCAAGGATCTTTGGTATCCTCAAGTTGTTGAACCTCCAGTTCAACTTCTCTTTGTAGATCACTACTGAAATCAGCCACAAAGTCAGCCAAAGCTTAGGATTTAATAGTAGTTCTAGCTCATACTTAATGTCATACGCACTAAGTTTAACAGCCCATTTTACCATTCTCCCCGACATCTCTGGTTTCCTGAGAACATTCTTGATAGGAAAGTTAGTTTTAACGAAATAGTATGAGTTTCAAAATAATGTCTCAGATTAGTTGAAGCCATAATTAAAGCGAGAATAAGTTTTTTCTAAATGAGAATACATGGCCTCAACATCAAGTAAACTTTTACTTACTGGTATACCGGATGTTGCTGACCTTCATGATCCTTAACAAGGACCGCACTTACTGCTTTACCTGAAACAGCTAGGTATAAGGATAATGGTTACCCATTTTCAGGTTTCGTTAAAGCCGGTGCTAAGGATAGGTAATCCTTGAGAGCCTGTAGAGCAGCTTCACGCTTCTTCCGTCCACTCGAACTTCTTATTCTTCCTAGAATATCATAGAAATCCTTGCATCTTTTGAGATTTTGAAATGAATCTTTCAGGGCGGCGATTCTTCCTGTCAATTTTGCACATCCTTGGGTTGGCAGGGGACTTGATGTTGATTATAGCCTTTATCTGCTCCGGACTTGCTACGATCCCTCTCTTGGTCACCATGTATCCTAAGAATTTTCCAGCTTTGACCCTGAAATGACATTTAGACGGGTTCAACTTCATGTTGTATTGATCAAGAATGTTGAATGCTACTTCAAGATCCTTTAGGTG
This sequence comes from Scalesia atractyloides, assembly GCA_947069175.1. Lineage (NCBI taxonomy): Eukaryota > Viridiplantae > Streptophyta > Magnoliopsida > Asterales > Asteraceae > Scalesia > Scalesia atractyloides. The sequence continues at coordinate 67,488,152 of CAMTDV010000004.1, read as the reverse complement.
ATCCTCGGCTCTTTTAGATTTGACCACCATATCATCTATGTATAGTTCTATTGTATGTCCAAGTTGCTCCTTAAACATCATATTCACCAATCTTTGGTATGTAGCACCTGCATTTCTTAAACCAAAGGGCATAGCAATATAACAATACATGCCGGTGGGTGCCATGAATGCAGTATCCTCTTGATCAGATGGTTCCATCTGGATTTGCTGAAATCCAGATGAAGAATCCATAAAGGTTAACAATTCATGACCCACCGTAGCATCCACCATGGAGTCAATGTGGGGTAAAGGGAAAGGATCCTTGGGGCACGCCTTGTTCAAATCAGTAAAATCGACACATACCCTCCACTTTCTATTTTTCTTTTGAACAACAACCACATTGGTTAACCATCTTGGATACTTGACTTCTCTAATCATACATGCCCTAGCATCTTATATACCTCCTCTTGGATGATTGCATTTCTTTCAGGAGAAAACTTTCTTCTCTTTTGGTGAATTGGCCTGAAAGACCTATCAATGCCAAGCTTGTGAGTAATGATATCCTTCGAAATACCTGTCATATCTTCATGCTTCCAGGTGAAGGTAGATTTTCTTCGCTTAAGGAAGGATACTAGATCCTGCTCTATGCTCTCCTGGATCCCGGATCCTATATACGCCTTGGATTCAGGATCCTCAAGCTCTAATAGTATTTCCTTGATGTCCTGTTCTCTTGCCTCCATGACTTCTTTTGGAGGATGCTTTAATTGCTATGCTTCCCTAGACTTGGAAGCAGGTTTCATCGAGGAAGTGTAGCAATTCTTCGCCTCCTGCTGATCACTTTCTATCTTGACTATCCCCCACGGACTTGGAAGCTTGACATACTGGTGGTATGTTGATGGGACCGCCTTCATGTCATGTATCCATGGCCTGCCAAGGATAACATTACAGCACGATAAGCTATCTATTACACAAAATTTCTGGATAGAATTCACTCCCTCTATGTAAATTGGAAGCTTGATGTCCCCCAATGTATTCTTGGTTTCCCCACTGAATCCCACGAGCACCGATGATCTCGGTATGATCTCAGATTCAGGAATGCTCATCTTTTTGAGGACATCCAACTGGATTATGTTCACTGAACTCCCTCCATCGATAAGGATAATAAACAAAGTAATGACAAGACCATCATGATGAGGATCCTGAATGTCTACGCGATCCTCCTCATCAAAAGATATCACTTTTTGATGTGTTAGGGTAGACGTTCGAACTGGTCTCTCCCCATTCTCCATCTTCGTCTCCTTAGCATGCCTTTTAGCCGCTGAAAACGAAGTTCCACAGTTATCAAAACCACCGGAAATAAAGTTAATGATCTGAGCATCCGCTGGCGGTGGAGGAGCTCTCACAGGCACTTTCTCAGTATCCTGAGTCCTTGAACGTTTCCTCCCTAGCAGTTCCTTCAAATACCCTTTGCTAAGAAGATAGCCAATTTCCTTCCTCAACGCTATACACTCATCAGTTAGGTTTCCAAAATCCTCATGATAAGCGCACCACTTAGATTTATCCTTAGTAGCTCCGGGCTTGTCAGTTTTCCTTGGCACCTAGCCTTGTCACCTAAATTCTGCATAGCAAGGATTAGTTCATTATTATCAGCAGAAAAACAATATTCAGAAATTGGCGGATAATCCTCATCATCTTCCTCCTCTTCGACTGCATGCACATTGTGATTGTCATTCTTAGGGTATGACTTGGATCAATTATTCTTAAAGAATGATCCGTGTTTTGAGGATCCTGACAATCTCTCCTGGATCCTTTTATCATCCTCTAAACGAATGAACCTCAATGCCCTGTTCCTTACTTCGTCTAAATTTATGCAAGGTGTCATAACAAGATCATCATAGAATTTTGAATCGCTAAGTAATCCCATTTTAAATGCTTCAACAGCAGTGGCAATATCCAGATTGGGGATATCTAAGGATTCTCTACTAAACCTAGTGATATAATCCCTTAAGGATTCATCACCACCCCGTGTTATCCTATATAAATCACTAGTTAATCGTTCAAAGGTTCTACTACATGAAAACTGATTATTGAACAAATTAACTAGATGAGAAAATGAAGTAATTGAGTAGGGAGGAAGACTTAGTAGCCTTTCAGTGCTGATCCAGTGAGTGTGGATCCGAAGCCCATACAAAGACAGACTTCCTTTAACCTTTTTGGAATGGGGTTGATCTCCATTCTTTCCTGGTATTGTGCCACATGCTCCTCCGGATCAGTTGTGCCATCGTACAGTTTCATATTGGGGGTCTGAAATCGTTTTGGTATCTCTGCATTGCATATAGGAGGTGCGAAGCGAGACACCCTGTGACTTCCGTCCGGGATCTCAGGAATGGGTTTAACCACTCCTGGGATGCTGGATATCATATCCTTAAGCTTCTGGAGCTCCCGCGCCATAGCCTGATTGATACCTGTATCCTGCATGGAACCGTAATTAGTACCAAAAGATGTATTGACATGGTTACCTCCTGATTGGTTTGGAACCGGTATCGCTGAAGTGTATCCAAAAGTAGACACTTCAGGTGCAACAGTTGGACCAGAGAGTCTGCATAGGGATGAAATCCCCTTTGTGAACTTCAGAATCCTTGAATATCTGACTCCCTGAAGATCCTTGATCCTGAAAGATATTAGGTCCAGGATACATGGGTGCTGACAGCCTTAAAGGATACTGCAAGGATCCTTGAACCTTATCCCAAGCAGAGGATCCTTGATCCTTATAGAAGGATCCTTGATGCTGGGAATAGGGTTCCTTTGGTGCAACTGTCTCTAAATATCCTCCCGAGCTGAGATAGCCTCCTTGATACTGATACGATGATCCTGGAGATTGGGATGCGGATCCATAAGGCTGGTCATGAGATGCTTGTGGCTGCGTCATTGCCAACGATCCATGCTGCAATCCTAAGGATCCTTGATCCTGTGTCATCGCCATTGACCCCTGCTGGTAATTGGAGGATCCTTGGATTTGAACACCAGATCCCCTTTAGTGCTGGATTGCTGACGCCAGAGAAGTGAAATCCAATGATCTGGGCATCATCGGAGAGTGAACCTCCACTGATCTCTTCTGATTCTTGATTTCATCAATCTCCCGAAGGATCCTCTGGTTAGTTTTGTCCTGTTGCTCCATGTATCCCCTCATCTGCAAAATCAAAGTAGAAAGATCATTGTTAGTTACTGTAGACGAAGAAACAGTGGAGGTTTTCGATCTTGTGTAAACAGGTGTAGTTTTCTTCTGAGGATTCTCAGCATTCTTCTGATATGCAGGAGGAATGGGTGGCAATGATTCACTAGGCTGAGATGTTGTAACCGCCTGTATGGAACTTGAACTTAATTTTCCTTGAGAAGCCATGTGATTGATGGAAATGAATAGAAATGAATGAAATGAATGAGTTTTTAGAATTGAAGCACCGATTGCCCCATGCTGGGGCGCCAAACTGTTTTGGTCAAAAATCACAAAAAGGATAATCTAACCAAATCCGATTTTGTAAGGTTGAGTGCTTGTGTGTTGAACAAATGTATGAACAGAAATAACACAGGGATTTGTACGAGGAAAGCCCTTCATCACTAGTAGATCGCCTGTGACAACCCGCAACTTCAGGTTACTACTTTAACCTAACCACGGTTAATTTAGACACACGCTTATAGCATTGCATTTAACTAGGGTTAGTTTAATGAGTCTTCGTCGGTAATTCGGGGAATTACTGGAACACAACACGTGATAACCCTCGAACGTTAGTGACAAAACACGAATAACAATTATAAACGGGCGGTTTATACGAAACTTATGTGTTGCATGAACAAATATGTGAATTATGTGTTTTAAATGAAAAATTACTTGTTATTATGTGCTTTATGTGAAAGTTGCATAGTTAAGGGTGTGTAGAGCTAATACTGAAAATATAATTAAAACTCCTGCAACCCTAATCATTCCTCATAATCTCATAATCATCATACGACAGTTTCTCTGCATTTATTCTCTGATCTTCTGGCATACACCAAGTTCTAACAACTCTCAACCATCAATCTTGATTTCTTCAACTCCTTCAAGAACAATCATTGCATCAAATCATAGGTAAGTGTTTACGATTACACGTTGATTGATATTCTTGTTCATTTGATTTCATGCAAACCCTAATTCTCCAAACAAACAATTGTCCTGTGTTAAGTGATCATCCTGATTGAATGTGCAATGGTCTGTGAATGAATGTGTAGTTGTTGCTTGATGCTAGTGATACTAATTACATGCTAGATATGCTAAATCGCTGTTTTGGTTTATACCATTATTGATCATTGTTGGTTAGGGTTTTATCATACTGTAGACGTCCATTGAAAACTATGAGTTTGCTTTGGTAATCGGGGAATATTTGTTAGTCCGGGTATAGTGGTCAGACCTTGTGAAATCGGGAAGTCATGTGTCCGAGTTTATATCTAATACACCTAGTCCGAGTTTGTTCTATTCGTAACTAATAGGGAGTCCGAGTTTGGAGTAGGGCTTCTGAGGAAACAAAGGTCCGGATTTGCTTTTATTAACTTGCCCGAGTTTAAGTGTCACATGCGGATTTCCGAGTTTAAGTATGTATGGAATGGTTTTTCTGAATATAAATGTGTGTTATACGTGATTATGATTGTCCGAATTTGATGGAACATTATGTGAAGCCCGAACTTGTTTGATAGACATGATGGGTTCGAGTTTATGTGTTACACGATGAATTCCGAGTTTAATGATGTATATGTATATGGTGGTTCTGAGTTTATATGTATATACACATGTTGTCTGAGCTTAGTGAGTGTAAACATGTTCCGAGTTTAAGCATGTGGTATTAGTCCGGATTTAGGTTTATTGATGTTTTGAATTTAGGTATATAACCTAGTGTGTCCGATTTATATGATGGGTGGTTGGTTTCGAGTTTATTGAGGAGGACTTAGGACCGAGTTTAATTGTTGTGATGTTGAGGATGTTTTGTCAGGGTTTAAGTTGAGGATGTTTTGTTAGGGTTTAAGTTGAGGATGTTTTGTCAGGGTTTAAGATGAGGATGTTTTGTCAGGGTTTAAGTTGAGGATGTTTTGTCAGGGTTTAGCTCTCAGGGTTTAGCTTTTCAGGGTTTAGCTTTTAGGGTTTAGCTTTCATGGTTTAACTTTTCAGGGTTTAGCTTTCAGGATTTATCTTTCAGGGTTTAGCTTTCAGGGTTTCTGCGCACTTGCTCCGTGTTTATTAATAAATTGTTTCTTGAATCACCTTACTTGTCACCAACTAGAGAGTTTACTGTGTGTACTGCATGACAAACATGTCAACTTGATTTTATGAACATTGGGTTGTTTGGACACTTAGGGTATTGCAAACCTTACTTAAATGCATACTCATACGTATTTGTACATTAGGTCGCGAGTAACGGACCTAACACTTACTTAATGCGTAAAGACACGTTAACGATTACCGGGCAAACTAAGGTGAGTTCACTGATCTTTTACAAGCATGCGTCCAGTGGGACAAACAAACAAACTAATATCCCTGGAGGGATACTTTGCAAACTTTTATCCCTGGAGGGGATGGCTACTATTCCTTGGTGGAATACTTTGTTATAATTGTTTGTTTAATTTCGATGTTGGATAATACAGTCAAATCTATCACTTTAAGTCCCATCTTACCACCGAACTAGTTGCTTGGAGGGCAACGGGATATTAGTTGATATCGCTATTTAGGCTTCACGACCACACATCGTACCTGGGAGGACGGGCGTGAACTATTGACCTTAACCACATGACCAATGTTGATAGGCATTGGGGAAGAGCAAACAAACTAACGTCACTGCGGTATCGAGTTATTATCAACATGTCTTTAAACTAAACACCAAACTTGTTTTTGTCAAACAAAACTGTGAACTCGCCGGCTTAATCGCTGATACACTTTTTCTGCATGCTTGCGGGTTGTTAGATGATTCATGCATGGAAACTTGCTCTAGGGAGCTTGAAGTGTCATGGGGCGTACTACTCGATTGCAAACGTTATTACTTGACGTTTTAAAACATTTTGTCTACAATTGTTTGAATTGCTTCCGCTGACCATGTACTATGTTGAAACGTTTAATTTGGAAATCACTATTCATGTTGGACATGATGTTTTGTTTTATATTATTTACTATTAGTTCGACATGATTAGTGGTTGGATCCTGTTACGTCACACGCCTCGCGGTAAAATTTCGCAAGTGGAAATTTGGGGGTGTGACAGTTTGGTATCAGAGCCACTGGTTATAGTGAACTAGGTTTTCAAAAGGATTTTGTAAAACCAAACTATAACCGAGTTAGTTCCCAAAGCAACCATGACACTACGCTCCAGATTGCAAGGTTGGTCTTTCATTATCGTATACATTACACATCTAGTATATACTTATGCATTGCATGGCACGTAGTCACATACACAACATTATAGTATGACATCTTGTGTTACCTAATTATGTTATGACGGATCATTGGTAAAACATTATCTCTAGACCTTTCATGATCTTTATTTCTTTGGAAACACTCACTTTTGACACTCGAAGTCTAAGGATCTCTTGACACAATTTAGGAGGAATTGGGATGAACATGCAAATCAAATTATCATTACGTGTGCACACGTAATAATAATTGGGGGTGTATGCGAGTCCCAATGAGACCAAGCATCTGTAAAGGGATTCCAACCCACCGTCCGACATAGTTGGTGACGTAGTCATTCTTAGGAGCCATAGAGATTGTGGACCCCTACCCGATCTTGATCCTTACTCCTCCTATTTTCTTGTCTACTTGTACTAAATATGGAGGTAGCATGCGCAGTGTACATGGCAACATTGTCAAGACTCATGCGAAGTTGACAGATCTCATAAACACGCGAGTGGCAGAGGCGTTAGTCTAACAAAAAGCTAGTACGACATTTACAACAGGATGATTCTTGTTTTCATTTCGTGTATTCTCTCTCACATTCACACGTTGCATGTTCTTTTCTTTAACGTACCTTCAAACGGTCTTCTTCTACTAATCAGAACCAACGCGTTAATCAGAATCATGGTTCGTACGTTGGTAAATAATCGAGGTGTGACAAGCGTAACTTTCATCACCATGGGCAGTGCACTAAAACATGTCAGAGATGCGAGATTGTAGGTCATTTGGCCAAAGAATTGTAGAGCTCCGTTCTCAAAGCAACAACAACAACGATTACAACAACAGTAAAAATGGTGCTCGTGGGAGAGCATTCACGATTGGCGCGGGTGACACCAGGAACGATAGCAATGTAGTGACTTGTAGGTTATCTATGAACAACCTCTTCGCTTTTGTTTTACTCAATTTTGTTACCAATTGGGATTTTGTGTCCTTAAAATTCAGTAGACTGTTACTATCGACTCCAACCTTCCTGAGACCAAGCATATTATAGAATTGGCTAACGGTTAGCCGATTGAAGCACTCCATATTTACGACGGCTGCAAACTCGATATTCTAGGTCAAGTGTATGACATTGACCCCTTCCCATTGCTCTTGGTAGCTTCCACGTAGTCATCGGTATGGACTGGTTGTCCAAACACGGAGGTGAAATTTCCTGTAAATAGAAAATCGTACGTATTCCTCTCCCTGGTGGAGATCTTTGCCTGTTCGAGGTCATTTGAGTGGTGCTATGATTGGCATCATTTCGGCTATGGAAGCCCTGAAGTACCTACGAAAGGGCCACCCGGCTATTCTAGCCCTCATTATTAGTAGTCAACTCGAGGAGAAGAAGATCAAAAACATTCTAGCCGTTCGTGACTCACCTGATGTTTTTCTTTCAAGTTACCTCCGCATCGACAGGTGAAACTCTAAACCGAACTTCTACCTGAGCAACTCCGATTGTGTATCGACTATCGCGAACTCAACAAGGTGACGCTCAAGAATCGCTATTCTCTTTTCCGTATTGACAACCTGTTTGACCGACTGCAAGAGTCAAGCTTCTACTCAAAATCTATATGAGAACAAGCTATCATCAGATGATAGTCCGAGAGGGAGATATTCCCAAGACAGCCTTCCGAACACGGTGCGTTCATTACGAGTTTATGGTCATGCTATTTGGGCTAACCAACACACCATCGGTCTTCATGGACTTTATGAACCACGCGTGCAAATCATATCTCGATGATTTCGTCATTATGTTTACCAATGCTACGAACACTTATCGTAAGAGTTCGTTGGAACTCAAAGCATGGACCGGAGTTCAAGTGGAAACGCAAGGATCAGATGATGCTCAAATCTCCCCATCTATTCAAAACTGTTGAACCTAACGCTGATACGACTAGCGAATTTCTAGACGAAATTCCCTTTCAAGTTGGGGATGATGTGGTACCCGAGGAAAACCCACTGTCATCTTAGCTTATATTTTCACTTTTTCGAGACTGCTTATCAAATTTTGGGACGAAATTTCTTTCAAGTTTGGGATGATGTGACAACCCGCAACTTCAGGTTACTACTTAAACCTAACCACGGTTAATTTAGACACACGTTTATAGCATTGCATTTAACTAGGGTTAGTTAAATGAGTCTACGTCGGTAATTCGGGGAATTACTGGAACACAACACGTGATAACTCTCGAACATTAGTGACAAATACGAATAGAACAATTATAAACGGGCGGTTTATACGAAACTTATGTGTCGCATGAACAAATATGTGAATTATGTGTTTTAAATGAAAAATTACATGTTATTATGTGCTTTATGTGAAAGTTGCATAGTTAAGGGTGTGTTGAGCTAATACTGAAAATAGAATTAAAACTCCTGTAACCCGAATCATTCCTCATAATCTCATAATCATCATACGACAGTTTCTCTGCTTCTAATTCTCTGATCTTCTGGCTACACCAAGTTTTAACAACTCTCAACCATCAATCTCGATTTCTTCAACTCCTTCAAGAACAATCATTGCATCAAATCATAGGTAAGTGTTTACGATTACACGTTGATTGATATTCTTGTTCATTTGATTTCATACAAACCCTAATTCTCCAAACAAACAATTGTCCTGTGTTAAGTGATCATCCTGATTGAATGTGCAATGGTCTGTGAATGAATGTGTAGTAGTTGCTTGATGCTAGTGATACTAATTACATGCTAGAAATGCTAAATCGTTGTTTTGGTTTGTACCATTATTGATCATTGTTGGTTAGGGTTTTATCGTACTGTAGACGTCCATTGAAACTATGAGTTTGCTTTGGTAATCTGGGGAATATTTGTTAGTCCGGGTATAGTGGTCAGACCTTGTGAAATCGGGAAGTCATGTGTCCGAGTTTATATCTAATACACCTAGTCCGAGTTTGTTCTTTTCATAACTAATAGGGATTCCGAGTTTGGAGTAGGGCTTCCGAGGAAACAAAGGTCCGGATTTGCTTTTATTAACTTGCCCGAGTTTAAGTGTCACATGCGGATTTCCGAGTTTAAGTATGTATGGAATGGTTTTTCTGAATATAAATGTGTGTTATACGAGATTATGATTGTCCGAATTTGATGGAACATTAAGCTCGAACTTGTTTGATAGACATGATGGGTCTGAGTTTATGTGTTACACGATGAATTCCGAGTCTAATGATGTATATGTATATGGTGGTTCTGAATTTTAATGTATATACACATGTTGTCCGAGCTTAGTGAGTGCAAACATGTTCCGAGTTTAAGCATGTGGTATTAGTCCGAATTTAGGTTTATTGATGTTCTGAATTTAGGTATATAACCTAGTGTGTTCGGATATATATGATGGGTGGTTGGTTCCGAGTTTAGTGAGGAGGACTTAGGCCCGAGTTTAATTGTTGTGATGTTGAGGAAATTTTATCAGGGTTGGATGTTTTGTCAGGGTTTAGCTCTCAGGGTTTAGCTTTTTAGGGTTTATCTCTCAGGGTTTAGCTTTTAGGGTTTATCTTTCAGGGTTTAGCTTTCAGGGTTTCTGTGCACTTGCTCCGTGTTTATTAATAAATTGTTTCTTGAATCACCTTACTTGTCACCAACTAGAGAGTTTACTGTGTGTACTGCATGACAAACATGTCAACTTGATTTTATGAACACTGGGTTGTTTGGACACTTAGGGTATTGCAAACCTTACTTAAATGCATACTCATACGTATTTGTACATTAGGTCGCGAGTAACGGACCTAACACTTACTTAATGCGTAAAGACACGTTAACGATTACCGAACAAACTAAGGTGAGTTCACTGATCTTTTACAAGCATGCGTCCAGTGGGGACAAACAAACAAACTAATATCCCTGGAGGGGATACTTTGCAAACTTTTATCCCTGGAGGGGATGGCTACTATTCCTTGGTGGAATACTTTGTTATAACTGTTTGTTTTATTTCGATGTTGGATAATACACTCAAATCTATCACTTTAAGTGCCATCTTACCACCGAACTAGTTTCTTGGAGGGCAACGGGGTATTAGTTGATAGCGCTACTAGGCTTGACAACCTCACACCGTACCTGGGAGGACGGGCGTGAACTATTGACCTTAACCACATGACCAATGTTGATAGGCATTGGGGAAGGGCACACAAACTGACGTCACTGCGGTATCGAGTTATTATCAATTTGTCTTTAAACTAAACACCAAACTTGTTTTTGTCAAACAAAACTGTGAACTCGCCGGCTTAATCGCTGATACACTTTTTCTGCATGCTTGCGGGTTGTTAGATGATTCATGCATGGAAACTTGCAGTCTAGGGACCTTGAAGTGTCATGGGGCGTACTACTCGATTGCAAACGTTATTACTTTACGTTTTAAAACATTTTGTCTACAATTGTTTGAATTGCTTCCGCTGACCATGTACTATGTTGAAACGTTTAATTTGGAAATCACTATTCATGTTGGACATGATGTTTTGTTTTATATTATATACTATTAGTTCGACATGATTAGTGGCTGGATCCTGTTATGTCACACGCCTCGTAGTAAAATTCCGCAAGTGGAAATTTGGGGGTGTGACAGTTTGGTATCAGAGCCACTGGTTATAGTGAACTAGTTTTTCAAAAGGATTTTGTAAAACCAGACTATAACCGAGTTAGTTCCAAAAGCAACCATGACACTACGCTCCAGATTGAAAGGTTAGTCTTTCATTATCGTATACATTACACATCTAGTATATACTTATGCATTGCATGGCACGTAGTCACATACACAACATTATAGTATGACATCTTGTGTTACCTATTTATGTTATGACGGATCATTGGTATAACATTATCTCTAGACCTTTCATGATCTTTATTTCTTTGGAAACACTCACTTTTGACACTCGAAGTCTAAGGATCTCTTGACACAATTTAGGAGGAATTGGGATGAACATGCAAATCAAATTATCATTACGGTTGCACACGTAATAATAATTGGGGGTGTATGCGAGTCCCAGTGAGACCAAGCGTGTGTAAAGGGATTCCGACCCACTGTCCGACATAGTTGGTGACGTAGTCATTCTTAGGATCCATAGAGATGGTGGACTCCTACCCGATCTTGATCCTTACTCCTCCTATTTTCTTGTCTACTTGTACTCAATATGGAGGTAGCATGCGCAGTGTACGTGGCAACATTGTCAAGACTCATGCGAAGTTGACAGATCTCATAAACACGCGAGTGGCATAGGTGATAGTCGAACAACAAGCTATTACGACATTTACAACAGGATGATTCTTGTTCTCATTTCGTGTATTTGCACTCACATCGCACGTTGTATGTTCTTTTCCTTAACGTACCTTCAATCGGTCTTCTTTTCCTAATCAGAACCAACGCGATAATCAGAATCAGGGTTCGTACGTTGGTAAATAATCGAGGTGTGACAAGCGTAACTATCATCACCATGGGCAGTGCACTAGAACATGTCAGAGATGCGAGATTGTAGGTCATTAGGCGAAAGAATTGTAGAGCTCCGTTCTCAAAGCAACAACACCAACGATAACAACAACAGTAAAAATGGTGCTCGTGAGCATTCACGAGTGGCGCGGGTGACACCAGGAACGATAGCAATGTAGTGACTTGTATGTTATCTGGGAACAACCTCTTCGCTTTTGTTTTACTCAATTTTGTTACCAATTGGGATTTTGTGTCCTTAAATTCAGTAGACTATTACTATCGACTCCAACCCTCCTGAGACCAAGCATATTATAGAATTGGCTAACGGTTAGCCGATTGAAGCACTCCATCTTTACGACGGCTGCAAACTCGATATTCTAGGTCAAGTGTATGACATTGACCCCTTCCCATTGCTCTTGGTAGCTTCCATGTAGTCATTGGTATGGACTGGTTGTCCAAACACCGAGCTGAAATTTTCCTGTAAAGAGAAAATCGTACGTATTCCTCTCCCTGGTGGAGATCTTCTGCCTGTTCGAGGTCATTTGAGTGGTGCTATGATTGGCATAATTTCAGCTATGGAAGCCCTGAAGTACCTACGAAAGGGCCACCCGGCTATTCTAGCCCTCATTATTAGCAGTCAACTCAAGGAGAAGAAGATCAAAAACATTCTAGCCGTTCGTGACTCACCTGATGTTTTTCTTTCAAGTTACCTCCGCATCGACAGGTGGAACTCTAAACCGAATTTCTACCTGAGCAACTCCGATTGTGTATCGACTATCGCGAACTCAACAAGGTGACCGTCAAGAATCGCTATTCTCTTTCCCGTATTGACAACCTGTTTGACCGACTGCAAGAGTCAAGCTTCTACTCAAAATCTATATGAGAACAAGCTATCATCAGATGATAGTCCGAGAGGGAGATATTCCCAAGACAGCCTTCCGAACACGGTGCGTTCATTACGAGTTTATGGTCATGCTATTTGGGCTAACCAACACACCATCGGTCTTCATGGACTTTATGAACCACGCGTGCAAATCATGTCTCGATGATTTCGTCATTATGTTTACCAATGCTACGAACACTTATCGTAAGAGTTCGTTGGAACTCAAAGCATGGACCGGAGTTCAAGTGGAAACGCAAGGATCAGATGACGCTCAAATCTCCCCATCTATTCAAAACTATTGAACCTAACGCTGATACGACTAGCGAATTTCGAGACGAAATTCCCTTTCAAGTTGGGGATGATGTGGTACCCGAGGAAAACCCACAGTCATCTTAGCTTATATTTTCACTTTTTCGAGACTGCTTATCAAATTTTGGGACGAAATTTCTTTCAAGTTTGGGATGATGTGACAACCCGCAACTTCAGGTTACTACTTTAACCTAACCACGGTTAACTTAGACACACGTTTATAGCATTGCATTTAACTAGGGTTAGTTAAATGAGTCTACGTCAGTAATTCGGGGAATTACTGGAACACAACACGTGATAACACTCGAACATTAGTGACAAATACGAATAAAACAATTATAAACGGGCAGTTTATACGAAACTTATGTGTTGGATGAACAAATATGTGAATTATGTGTTTTAAATGAAAAATTACATGTTATTATGTGCTTTATGTGAAAGTTGCATAGTTTAGGGTGTGTAGAGCTAATACTGAAAATAGAGTTAAAACTCCTGCAACCCGAATCATTCCTCATAATCTCATAATCATCATACGACAGTTTCTCTGCTTCTAATTCTCTGATCTTCTGGCTACACCAAGTTCTAACAACTCTCAACCATCAATCTCGATTTCTTCAACTCCTTCAAGAACAATCATTGCATCAAATCATAGGTAAGTGTTTACGATTACACGTTGATTGATATTCTTGTTCATTTGATTTCATACAAACCCTAATTCTCCAAACAAACAATTGTCCTGTGTTAAGTGATCATCCTGATTGAATGTACAATGGTCTGTGAATGAATGTGTAGTAGTTGCTTGATGCTAGTGATACTAATTACATGCTAGAAATGCTAAATCGTTGTTTTGGTTTGTACCATTATTGGTCATTGTTGGTTAGGGTTTTATCGTACTGTAGACGTCCATTGAAACTATGAGTTTGATTTGGTAATCTGGGGAATATTTGTTAGTCCGGGTATAGTGGTCAGACCTTGTGAAATCGGGAAGTCATGTGTCCGAGTTTATATCTAATACACCTAGTCCGAGTTTGTTCTTTTCATAACTAATAGGGAGTCCGAGTTTGGAGTAGGGCTTCCGAGGAAACAAAGGTCCGGATTTGCTTTTATTAACTTGCCCGAGGTTAAGTGTCACATGCGGATTTCCGAGTTTAAGTATGTATGGAATGGTTTTTCTGAATATAAATGTGTGTTATACGTGATTATGATTGTCCGAATTTGATGGAACATTATGTGAAGCTCTAACTTGTTTCATAGACATGATGGGTCTGAGTTTATGTGTTACACGATGAATTCCGAGTCTAATGATGTATATGTATATGGTGGTTCTGAGTTTATATGTATATACACATGTTGTCCGAGCTTAGTGAGTGTACACATGTTCCGAGTTTAAGCATGTGGTATTAGTCCGAATTTAGGTTTATTGATGTTCTGAATTTAGGTATATAACCTAGTGTGTTCGGATATATATGACGGGTGGTTGGTTCCGAGTTTAGTGAGGAGGACTTAGGCCCGAGTTTAATTGTTGTGATGTTGAGGATATTTTGTCAGGGTTTAGCTCTCAGGGTTTAGCTTTTTAGGGTTTATCTTTCAGGGTTTAGCTTTCAGGGTTTATCTTTCAGGGTTTAGCTTTCAGGGTTTCTGTGCACTTGCTCCGTGTTTATTAATAAATTGTTTCTTGAATCACCTTACTTGTCACCAACTAGAGAGTTTACTGTGTGTACTGCATGACAAACATGTCAACTTGATTTTATGAACACTGGGTTGTTTGGACACTTAGGGTATTGCAAACCTTACTTTAATGCATACTCATACGTATTTGTACATTAGGTCGCGAGTAACGGACCTAACACTTACTTAATGCGTAAAGACACGTTAACGATTACCGAACAAACTAAGGTGAGTTCACTGATCTTTTAAAAGCATGCGTCTAGTGGGACAAACAAACAAACTAATATCCCTGGAGGGGATACTTTGCAAACTTTTATCCCTGGAGGGGATGGCTACTATTCCTTGATGGAATACTTTGTTATAACTGTTTGTTTTATTTCGATGTTGGATAATACACTCAAATCTATCACTTTAAGTGCCATCTTACCACCGAACTAGTTCCTTGGAGGGCAACGGGGTATTAGTTGATAGCGCTATTAGGCTTGACAACCTCACACCGTACCTGGGAGGACGGGCGTGAACTATTGACCTTAACCACATGACCAATGTTGATAGGCATTGGGGAAGGGACACAAACTGACGTCACTGTGGTATCGAGTTATTATCAATTTGTCTTTAAACTAAACACCAAACTTGTTTTTGTCAAACAAAACTGTGAACTCGCCGGCTTAATCGCTGATACACTTTTTCTGCATGCTTGCGGGTTGTTAGATGATTCATGCATGGAAACTTGCAGTCTAGGGACCTTGAAGTGTCATGGGGCGTACTACTCGATTGCAAACGTTATTACTTTACGTTTTAAAACATTTTGTCTAAAATTGTTTGAATTGCTTCGCTGACCATGTACTATGTTGAAACGTTTAATTTGGAAATCACTATTCATGTTGGACATGATGTTTTGTTTTATATTATTTACTATTAGTTCGACATGATTAGTGGCTGGATCCTGTTATGTCACACGCCTCGTAGTAAAATTCCGCAAGTGGAAATTTGGGGGTGTGACAGTTTGGTATCAGAGCCACTGGTTATAGTGAACTAGGTTTTCAAAAGGATTTTGTAAAAACAGACTATAACCAAGTTAGTTCCGAAAGCAACCATGACACTACGCTCCAGATTGCAAGGTTGGTCTTTCATTATCGTATACATTACACATCCAGTATATACTTATGCATTGCATGGCACGTAGTCACATACACAACATTATAGTATGACATCTTGTGTTACCTATTTATTTATGACGGATCATTGGTATAACATTATCTCTAGACCTTTCATGATCTTTATTTCTTTGGAAACACTCACTTTTGACACTCGAAGTCTAAGGATCTCTTGACACAATTTAGGAGGAATTGGGATGAACATGCAAATCAAATTATCATTACGGTTGCACACGTAATAATAATTGGGGGTGTATGCGAGTCCCAGTGAGACCAAGCGTGTGTAAAGGGATTCCGACCCACTGTCCGATATAGTTGGTAATGTAGTCATTCTTAGGAGCCATAGAGATGGTGGACTCCTACCCGATCTTGATCCTTACTCCTCCCATTTTCTTGTCTACTTGTACTCAATATGGAGGTAGCATGCGCAGTGTACGTGGCAACATTGTCAAGACTCATGCGAAGTTGACATATCTCATAAACACGCGAGTGGCAGAGGCGATAGTCGAACAACGAGCTAGTATGACATTTACAATAGGATGATTCTTGTTCTCATTTCGTGTATTCGCACTCACATCGCACGTTGTATGTTCTTTTCCTTAACGTACCTTCAATCGGTCTTCTTTTACTAATCAGAACCAACTCGCTAATCAGAATCAGGGTTCGTACGTTGGTAAATAATCGAGGTGTGACAAGCGTAACTATCATCACCATGGGCAGTGCACTAGAACATGTCAGAGATGCGAGATTGTAGGTCATTAGGCGAAAGAATTGTAGAGCTCCGTTCTCAAAGCAACAACACCAACGATAACAACAACAGTAAAAATGGTGCTCGTGAGCATTCACGAGTGGCGCGGGTGACACCAGGAATGATAGCAATGTAGTGACTTGTATGTTATCTGTGAACAACCTCTTCGCTTTTGTTTTACTCAATTTTGTTACCAATTGGGATTTTGTGTCCCTAAAATTCAGTAGACTGTTACTATCGACTCCAACCCTCCTGAGACCAAGCATATTATAGAATTGGCTAATGGTTAGCCGATTGAAGCACTCCATCTTTACGACGGCTGCAAACTCGATATTCTAGGTCAAGTGTATGACATTGACCCGTTCCCATTGCTCTTGGTAGCTTCCATGTAATCATTGGTATGGACTGGTTGTCCAAACACCGAGCTGAAATTTTCCTGTAAAGAGAAAATCGTACGTATTCCTCTCCCTGGTGGAGATCTTCTGCCTGTTCGAGGTCATTTGAGTGGTGCTATGATTGGCATCACTTCGGCTATGGAAGCCCTGAAGTACCTACGAAAGGGCCACCCGGCTATTCTAGCCCTCATTATTAGCAGTCAACTCAAGGAGAAGAAGATCAAAAACATTCTAGCCGTTCGTGACTCACCTGATGTTTTTCTTTCAAGTTACCTCCGCATCGACAGGTGGATCTCTAAACCGAACTTCTACCGAGCAACTCCGATTGTGTATCGACTATCGCGAACTCAACAAGGTGACGGTTAAGAATTGCTATTCTCTTTCCCGTATTGACAACCTGTTTGACCGACTGCAAGAGTCAAGCTTCTACTCAAAATCTATTGAGAACAAGCTATCATCAGATGATAGTCCGAGAGGGAGATATTCCCAAGACAGCCTTCCGAACACGGTGCGTTCATTACGAGTTTATGGTCATGCTATTTGGGCTAACCAACACACCATCGGTCTTCATGGACTTTATGAACCACGCGTGCAAATCATGTCTCGATGATTTCGTCATTATGTTTACCAATGCTACGAACACTTATCGTAAGAGTTTGTTGGAACTCAAAGCATGGACCGGAGTTCAAGTGGAAACGCAAGGATCAGATGACGCTCAAATCTCCCCATCTATTCAAAACTATTGAACCTAACGCTGATACGACTAGCGAATTTCGAGAAGAAATTCCCTTTCAAGTTGGGGATGATGTGGTACTGAGGAAAACCCACAGTCATCTTAGCTTATATTTTCACTTTTTCGAGACTGCTTATCAAATTTTGGGACGAAATTTCTTTCAAGTTTGGGATGATGTGACAACCCGCAACTTCAGGTTACTACTTTAACCTAACCACGGTTAATTTAGACACTTGTTTATAGCATTGCATTTAACTAGGGTTAGTTAAATGAGTCTACGTCGGTAATTCGGGGAATTACTGGAACACAACACGTGATAACTCTCGAACATAGTGACAAATACGAATAAAACAATTATAAACGGGCGGTTTATACGAAACTTATGTGTTGGATGAACAAATATGTGAATTATGTGTTTTAAATGAAAAATTACATGTTATTATGTGCTTTATGTGAAAGTTGCATAGTTAAGGGTGTGTAGAGCTAATACTGAAAATAGAATTAAAACTCCTGCAACCCGAATCATTCCTCATAATCTCATAATCATCATACGACAGTTTCTCTGCTTCTAATTCTCTGATCTTCTGGCTACACCAAGTTCTAACAACTCTCAACCATCAATCTCGATTTCTTCAACTCCTTCAAGAACAATCATTGTATCAAATCATAGGTAAGTGTTTACGATTACACGTTGATTGATATTCTTGCTCATTTGATTTTATACAAACCCTAATTCTCCAAACAAACAATTATCTTGTGTTAAGTGATCATCCTGATTGAATGTGCAATGGTCTGTGAATGAATGTGTAGTAGTTGCTTGATGCTAGTGATACTAATTACATGCTAGAAATGCTAAATCGTTGTTTTGGTTTGTACCATTATTGATCATTGTTGGTTAGGGTTTTATCGTACTGTAGACGTCCATTGAAAACTATGAGTTTGCTTTGGTAATCTGGGGAATATTTGTTAGTCCGGGTATAGTGGTCAGACCTTGAGAAATCGGGAAGTCATGTGTCCGAGTTTATATCTAATACACCTAGTCCGAGTTTGTTCTTTTCATAACTAATAGGAGTCCGAGTTTGGAGTAGGGCTTCCGAGGAAACAAAGGTCCGGATTTGCTTTTATTAACTTGCCCGAGTTTAAGTGTCACATGCGGATTTCCGAGTTTAAGTATGTATGGAATGGTTTTTTCTGAATATAAATGTGTGTTATACGTGATTATGATTGTCCGAATTTGATGGAACATTATGTGAAGCTCGAACTTGTTTGATAGACATGATGGGTCTGAGTTTATGTGTTACACGATGAATTCCGAGTCTAATGATGTATATGTATATGGTGGTTCTGAGTTTATATGTATATACACATGTTGTCCGAGCTTAGTGAGTGTAAACATGTTCCGAGTTTAAGCATGTGGTATTAGTCCGAATTTAGGTTTATTGATGTTCTGAATTTAGGTATATAACCTAGTGTGTTCGGATATATATGATGGGTGGTTGGTTCCGAGTTTAGTGAGGAGGACTTAGGCCCGAGTTTAATTGTTGTTATGTTGAGGATATTTTGTCAGGGTTGGATGTTTTGTCAGGGTTTAAGTTGAGGATGTTTTGTCAGGGTTTAAGTTGAGGATGTTTTGTCAGGGTTTAAGTTGAGAATGTTTTGTCATGGTTTAGCTTTTCAGGGTTTATCTCTCAGGGTTTAGCTCTCAGGGTTTAACTTTTCAGGGTTTAGCTTTCAGGGTTTAGCTTTTCAGGGTTTAGCTTTCAAGGTTTATCTTTCAGGGTTTAGGTTTCGTGCTCTTGCTCCGTGTTTATTAATAAATTGTTTCTTGAATCACCTTACTTGTCACCAACTAGAGAGTTTACTGTGTGTACTGCATGACAAACATGTCAACTTGATTTTATGAACACTAGGTTGTTTGGACACTTAGGGTATTGTAAACCTTACTTAAATGCATACTCATACGTATTTGTACATTAGGTCGCGAGTAACGGACCTAACACTTACTTAATGCGTAAAGACACGTCAACGATTACCGAGCAAACTAACGTGAGTTCACTGATCTTTTACAAGCATGCGTCCAGTGGGGAGAAACAAACAAACTAATATCCCTGGAGGGGATACTTTGCAAACTTTTATCCCTGGAGGGGATGGCTAATATTCCTTGGTGGAATGCTTTGTTATAACTGTTTCTTTAATTTCAATGTTGGATAATACACTCAAATCTATCACTTTAAGTCCCATCTTCCACCGAACTAGTTTCTTGGAGGGCAACGGGGTATTAGTTGATAGCCCTATTAGGTTGACGACCTCACACCGTACCTGGGAGGACAGGTGTGAACTAATGACCTTAACCACATGACCAATGTTGATAGGCATTGGTGAAGAGCACACAAACTGACGTCACTGCGGTATCGAGTTATTATCAACATGTCTTTAAACTAAACACCAAACTTGTTTTTGTCAAACAAAACTGTGAACTCGCCGGCTTAATCGCTGATATACTTTTTCTGCATGCTTGTAGGTTGTTAGATGATTCATGCATGGAAACTTGCAGTCTAGGGAGCTTGAAGTGTCATGGGGCGTACTACTCGATTGCAAACGTTATTACTTTACGTTTTAAAACATTTTGTCTACAATTGTTTGAATTGCTTCCGCTGACCATGTACTATGTTGAAACGTTTAATTTGGAAACCACTATTCATGTTGGACATGATGTTTTGTTTTATATTATATACTATTAGTTCGACATGATTAGTGCCTGGATCCTGTTACTTCACACGCCTCGCAATAAAATTCCGCAAGTGGAAATTTGGGGGTGTGACATCGCCGGCATAAAAACCTCGGGATAGTGAAAACTATCACTATCAACTATATTGAACAAATAAGATTACAATTTCGGAAGCTAATGAGCTCGGTACAATGTGATTTGCTATCGTGAGTGTGCGTGTTTCTCTAGTATTCGAGTATGTTTTTTTGCTATGTCCTCTAATGAGCTCATTTACCCCTTAAAAATCAAATAAACGGTTACTAACTAACTATCCGGAATATGGGGGAAGCTCCAACGTTCACCTTCAACGTCTCTATGGCCTTTGTTGCACGTGACTTATTCCTAGCATATTCCAAGATTCGACCTTGACTTAGCATTCCATCAATACCTGCACTAAATTCAAATAAAACATTGAAGACAATCATTAGAAACTGTTGTAAGTACTAAAGATCCTTGATCCTTCTAGCATCTGGTACTCAGTACATGAATAATATATCCTTAGTATACTGAAGGATCACTGATTTATAAGCAATTAAAAAACCAGCCCTAACAGTTAATAAGGATTTTATTTGCCCAAGAAAAATATGCATCTTATACAAGTAACTAGCATATGATAATACTTGTTTATATTGTTTATATTTTCTTATATTAAATTAATATTAATAGTATACAAATATAAGATAATGATTGAACATTTTAATATCTTGGTTTCCCAACATTTATATAAAACTCAGAAGTCAAATCTTAATTTATACTTCACATGTGAATAAGTTAGGGTATAAAAGTCAAACCCTAATTGTAATTTTTTTTGAGCGGCAAATTTCTTTTTAATTCTTGTCGTCTGTGGGACTTGAACCCAAGACATCCCCTCCTCTAGGTGTTTAAAGCTTTTTGCCTTTGCCATTGGACCACCAACCTATTATTGGCAAACCCCAATTGTAATTAGATGTATATTTGAAGGGGATTAAGAAAGTCAAACCCTAATTTATTCTCTTTTTTTAGAAGAGCAATAGGCAATATCTTAAAATCTTTAATTCTACATGTATGAATCTGTAGATAAGATGATCTCTAATGTGAGCTTACCGAAAAGTTTGTTATTATTGTCAAATTGTTTTATAAATCTTATTACCACTTTTAATATATAACTTATTGTATACTTAATTATAAGACAAAAATACATTTTAATATGATATTGTTTATATAATAAAAAGCACTCGTCAAGACAATTTTGTTGAGCACACAGTATCTTTTTCTGTTATCTTTGTTCTAAAACATTATTACCACTTTTAATATATAACTTATTGTATACTTAATTATAAGACAAAAATACATTTTAATATGATATTGTTTATATAATAAAAAGCACTCGTCAAGACAATTTTGTTGAGCACACAGTATCTTTTTCTGTTATTTTTGTTCTAAAACAAAATGTTTGCAAAGTTTAGCTAGCTTGTATTTTAAAGTATAAAAAATTAACAGATTTATGTAACTTTTTTTTCGATGATCTTATTATCGTCTCCATGTGGAGATGAGAGACTATTACATTGAATAGCTTTTAACAATATTGAACGATGTTATCCAAAATTGGTACAAGTAGATGAATATATCATAAATGAATTGACAGATAATACCTAGGAACAGTTCTCGCATATGGATTTAGAAAAAGACGTCCAAGATTGAGGAAAAAGGTTACATCAACGTCGAACATGATTGTGAAGACAGATAATACAATAACCTATCCGGAACCCGATCTGACTACCAAGACCCACATGTTGAATCATTTTCGCAACATTTACTTTTAAATTATGATCTTACAAGTTAAAAGAGCCCAAATACAATTACAATTATGATATATATATACACACACAAATAAATTGTTTGAATGCATACACACGTATCAGTCTTATGTTAGCTTTTTTTTGTATGCTCACTATTGGGAAAACAAGATGTTTCTCAAGTTGTGTTAATGATTATTGATTAAGGATGTGCATATGCTATATACATATCACTTAACACTTGATGATTCACAAAAGCATTAAGATCATCATATACAAGACTTACACATGTAAAGATCAAAAAACGATTCAAGACTTCAATTATCAAGACTTTGAAAATGAATTGCAAATCATCATAAATAATAATCATCAAAGTGCAACAAATCACCAAGTGCAACACGTTGTGATATGCAAAGTGTACCGCTTCGCATTTTGTACTTTCCTTATTTTAAAAGTATATTCGTATTTCTATTTATGGAAACTTGTATTCGTATCATATTCGTATTTCAATTTCAACTCTGTAATTCGAGCCTTTGATCGTAATGAAATTTATACTTTACATATACTTGTTATTCAATCATTTATACTGTTAGGATCTGAGTTTGAATTACTTGTAGTTTTTGTTTCAAAAATGGAAAATGATTGAACTAAAAGAGATTTGCAGCGGAATAAGATGGAAAACTTTTACTACAAGCAATGGTCGTTTGTTTTCATCATCATCATGCTTTCAAGTTGATTAACTTGCATGTGATTCACAAACTCCCCCTCAGCCTTTGCAATTACAGTTTGGTAATGAGAAAATGTAGAGAAGATGATATGCGAAAGTTGATCTTTTAAGAGACGAGTTTAAAGGTTACATGAGTTGCCTATTTATACTAATTATCTAACCTCTGAGCATCTTTGATGACGTCAGGGTTGATAGTGACAGGAAACTAATATGTAACTAACTCTAAACACTGCTTATACTAACTATCAGTGCTTGGCACTGTCAGACCTTGAAGCTTTGTGAAGGCAGATGATAGGATGAGCAGTCTTTATGGAAAGCAGTGTAAGTACATCAGAGGTTGTAACCTCTGATAGTTGATCCAAAGCTCGGATAGTGTTATTTGGCTTTATATCATCTGTTCCTTTCATAGGGTTCAATCCCAACAATCTCCCCCTGGAACAAATGATGCCAAAAACACTTTATTCTTGATTTTTATTCCTCAGAAGGAATTCTCTTATTTGACCTTTGAACTGAAGTTCAAAGTTAAGAGATTCCATGTCATCAGCATCCTTCACTAGCTCTAAACATAGTAGTTCTTCGGAGTCTCTACTGTAAGCTCATAAGCATCTTCCATGGATAGTTTAGTGGCTGCACCATCATACATGAGCAATGTCAATTCATGGGTGTCTTTGTCGACCTTCCATTTTAGAATTTTTGGCTCTGATGGTTTTCTTGAAGGAGCTTTTGTTTCAGAGGTTTGTAAATGAGCCATCTTTATAAATCTTTAGCCAGCTTGGCACTTGTATCATCTGTGTGATAATCAATCATATTCTGAATCCCTTCTTTAATAAATGTATCCTCAAACTCATTGTCAGTATTTTCATTCATCTCCCCTTGCTTTTTCCTGTGTTGCAGGGCAAGTGTGGAGTGGGCAGATGTTGAGCTAGACTTTTTAGAGAGTTGAGCTCTGAGGATAGCATCTTTTTTGAATAGTCAGGCTTGGGAGGCATGGATGGATCCTTTTTCCTTCTCTCTTCCAAACTTTTGGAAGTGTCTATCACCCTCACTTCACCCCATCTCATCACTTGGTTTTTGGAACCATAATGATTTTGAATCAGTTCTTGCTTCATTCTCTTCAACTTCAAGGCATTTTCAGTGATATCTTTCTTGTATAAATCCCAGTTGGGAGGAGTTGGCTTTTTAAGAGGGTCTTTCAACATTTCTTGCATTCTGTTGATTTCCTCCCTCAGTTCATCTATGCTCCAATCCCTGAACTGTGGCCTTGTTGCCTTATACATCTTCTTTTCCATGATATACTCAATGAGTTCACTCTTGAGCAACTTATCTTCCCTTACTGACAACTGGTTGCTCAGATCCTTGACAAAATTTTGTAGAATGGTGACTTTACTCAGTTAAAATGACATGATAATATGTATTTCTCTATCATTTTTACCAGCTGATTCTCTTTTGGCAATATCCTCTGCTTGCTTCTTTTTCAATTCTAGATAGGCATCAACATTTGCTGGTCTTGGATAGCCATCAAGGGATAGAATTGTTCTTTTGTCAGGGTCATCCTCTGAAAAGAAACTTAGGATCTCTTCCCTGACTGTTGGTAAATCAAGAGGATTTGATGCAGGAATGACTTTAAGAGTTGAAGAAGTTGTAAGCACTGATGTGGGGATCACTGGTGTTGATGATAGTGGAAGAGGTGCAGAGATCTCATCATCAGTTATCACTTTTGTGATTTTCCTCCTTTTAAACCTTAAAGTAGGTGATGGTGGTTGTGGGATTTTGGTGGTGTGGATAATGGTTGAGTTGATGTGGGAAATGCGATCATGGCCGTGGATGGAGTTGCATCTGTTGCAACCTCTGCTGTATCAACAGATGTTGACACAACAGTTGCTGTAACATCTGCTTGTGTGGATGTGGTTGATTTTGAAGATGTGATAGGTTTTTGAGAGGCAGAGGTTTTCATGGTTGGATTGGTTTCAGCTTAGTTTTAGGAGGTGTGGATGTTGGTTGCCTGTCTTTTCTAGTAGGAGCTCTTTTTGATAAAGTACCAACCTATCCTTTTTCTTTTTCTTGATCAATCTTTTTCTCAACCAACACTCTGCTCTCCTTAATCACATTCTTCTTGTGACTAGCCCTTGCCTTGGCCAAATTTCTTCGGTTAAATCTTTCTTCTTTGAACCATCAGGCCTTGGAATGTTCAATGTAGGTCTGGCCTTATCATCATCTATTGTTAGCTTCGTTGGACCCAAAGGTTTCTCCCCTTTTTGGCTTCATCTGTTGTAATAAATATAACCGTTGGAGGTGCATGGCCAGTGGTCGTGAGTAGATGTGCTTTGATGGCTTTAATGTCTGCTGCAGTATCTTGATACCTTGATTCAAACATGTTTCTAACATCATTCATCTGGTGCTTGTGTTGTAAATCCAAATAATGTTGTTGATGTTGAAACAGAGGGTTAAGAGCTTCTTTGAGATCAGCAGTAGATAGAACAGAGGGTTGACTTTTTGTAGTTATCATCTGCTTTAGTAAATCTTTGATTTCACCAACAGAGTTTTCTATTCTGGTCACTCTCTCCCAAATCATGGTATTTTAGATCATCACCTAATTTAATAGGATCATTTGAACTCCTACCAGTGGTGGTAGTTATATCTATGTTATCATGAGCAATGGTTTTAGACCAGCTTCAAACATAGATGCCCCTTTGTCTTGGTACTGGGGACTCTCCACAATAGAGGTAATAGTTGTTGCCTCAGCAGTGATTGCCTTCAACCAAGTCTTATTAATGAAACCACTGTCCAACTGAGAACTAGGGAGTTCAGCAATTGTAGTGGCTGCTTGTGTTGAACTATCACCAAGGTTACATGTAACCCAAGGGATGTAGCCTCTTCATTTGCTGATGGGCTAGCAATGAATAAAGAATCATATCCGGCCACTGGATGAAGTATATTCTTAGTAATAAGTTGTTGAGAAGTGCTGGTTTAGTGTCTGAACTAATTAAATTGCATTCAGCAATGGTACAATTGTGGGTGGAAGTGAAGGTATTGGTGAAGGTGGTTGAGTAGAAAGCGACATTGCCCTGGGAGAGGGGTTGTGGAAGATAGACCCAAGTGGATCTAGAGCTTCATAATTTGGTGTCACTGTGTCTACAACATTTTCCTTTTGTGAGGAAGAAGGAGAAGTTTCAAAGCCGGAGGGAGATCTTTGAACCATCTGCTGTGAAGAAGTAGCAGCAGTGGTTTGTGACTTTGGTGCTGTCACAGGGTTAACCTCTGGGATCACATCTTCCAGAGGACCCTTTTTGGGTTTGGTGGGCTTTTTGGAAGTTGTTTTGGTTTTCTTTTTGGAAATTTTTGGTTTGGGTTTCAGGGCAGCGGTTGTGTTGCCCTGATCACCAGAGCAGTGGGCTCAGTAGCAAGAGGTTGAGTTTGAACATTTTGTTCTGGTAAAACTTGCTCATCCACCTCTACTTGTGTTTTCTCAACTTTATCTTGGTTTGTTATTTTGGTGAAAGTTTCATGATTAAGGCGGCCTGGATTAACCACAGCGCCAATTTTACTTTTAGGACCTTTAATTTGATCCTGTAGGTAAACACTCAAGAACCGTGGATGCATCAAAAAAGCTTTTCTTTTTTCAATATTTTTAAAATTATTCACAAGATCATTGAACAGTATCTGGGAGTAGTTTAAATCGGTGTCAGTTAAAATTGCATACCCCAGATATTGCATGTTCAATGGGATTTCATTGAAAGCAGTGGATTTTGCTGAGAGACAAGTAAGAATTGTGTGAAAGAAATATCTCATCTCAGCAGGAAAGTTAGGTTTAAAAATGGTCATACCTTTCATCTGGTCGATATAACCTCTTTCTAGAAACTCTGCTTGGATCTCATTAATGGGAAATGACACAGGGTGTTATATGTCATTTAACTTGAAAACTTGAGAGATCGATTGGGGCTAATTTGCATCAACACTCCCCCTACTCTTGAAATTATTATATAAGGAACACCATCAGCAGATGAATGAACCTTTTCATTTTTCCAGAAATCACGAAGAGCATCAATGTAAATGGGGGCTTTGACGGTTAATATGTGCAAGAATTTAGACTTTTGCAAAATTCGAATCATTGGATGATAGGGAGTATTTGCGTCGTTTTCTTCAAGTATGGTAGTGTAATTGTGTGGGGTTTTGACTATGAGAGTGAAAGGTGGAGGTTCTTGTTGCGATTTTGCTTTGGATTTTGAAGATTTTGATTTGGGAGACATGGTGTTTGACAGAAAACTGTTTTGAGATTTTGAAATCGACACAGTTTAGGGTAACCACTGGTGAGATAAAGCAGGGTTTTATAGGGGTTTTGAAAAAGTGAACATGACGTGGCATCTGTTGCAAGATCTGATGGCTAACATCTGGCCACATGTAACCTCGGAGGAGAAAAGTAACCGTGATGTGGCAAACCACTGTTTTAGGACAGAGGTTAGACAATATGATTTGTTAACACTATCAGAGGATAGCCATCAGTGGTTTTGAAGAGGTGGAAAAATAGAAGTCAGAGGATACACGTTATCAGTGGATAAAATTTTAAAGCCTATCAGAGGTTTTGAGCAACAGATGTTGTGATCAGACTTTTAAAGATTTATTGAAAAATTTTCAATTTTAAACTACTTTTAAGGAATTTTTGAATTTCTGAAAACATTTTGATGCTATATACACACGGATTTACAAGAAAACTTTTTTTAATCCATGTTTAGCATACCAAGCCTTGAGATCAAATTTTCAAAGAAAGATGTATCCAATGCCTTGGTTAAAACATCTTCCCATTGATCTGAAGTATGGACATGATGCAAAGAAATCAAACCTTTTTCATAGCAATCTCTCACAAAGTGATGTCTGATGTCAATGTGCTTTGTAGTTGAATGAGAAACTGGATTTTTAATGATATTTTCTGCAGCTTGACTGTCCAATTTGAGTGGAGTCTTTAGTGCAGTGATACCAAAATCCAGCAGCTGGTTTTGAAGCCACAAGAGTTGAGCAGTGCAGCTAGCAGCAGCAATATACTCTGCCTCAGCAGTGGATGTTGAAACCGCAACCTGCTTTTTGCTTTGCCAAGACACTAGACAATCACCTAGGAATTGACATCCTCCTGATGTGGACTTCCTTGTAGTTTTACACCCAGCAAAGTCACTATCTGAAAAACCTGAAAGCTCAATATTCCCATTAGCTGGATACCAGATACCAAGTGTGGGAACACCTTTTATGTATCTGAATTTCCTTTTTACAACAATAAGGTCAGACTTTCTAGGTAATGCCTGTGATCTGGCACAAACACATGTTGCAAACATGATGTCTGGCCTGGATGCAGTTAGGTACAATAAAGACTCAATCATGGTTCTATAAAGAGTTTGATCAACAAGGTCATCTTTACCATCAATGATGACTAGCTTAGAGGTTGCCATGGGTGTGCTACATGGTTTACAATCATCCATATCAAACTTGTGAAGCAGTTCTTTCACATACTTTTTTATGGATAAATGTACCATTGTGCAATTGTTTAACTTGAAGACCAAGAAAACATTGGAGCTCACCCATTGCACTAATCTCAAACTCTGCTGCCATGAGTTTTCAAAACTCTTCACACATAGCAGTACTTGTGGAACCAAAAATGATGTCATCCACATAAATTTGGACAAGCATCAAATCTTTTCCTTTCCATTTTAAAAGAGGGTTTTATCTATTTTGCCTCTAGTAAACCCTAGGGATAAGAGAAAAGTGGATAGAGTTTCATACCAGGCTCTTGGTGCTTGTTTCAAGCCATACAATGCTTTGTTGAGCTTGTAGATATGATCGGGATGGAATGCATCTTCAAAACCTGGAGGTTGACAGACATACACCTCTTCTTTGTTTTTTTCCATACAAAAATGCACTCTTTATATCCATTTGAAACATCTTTATGTTGTGGTTAGCAGCAAAAGCTAAGAACAGGCGAATAGCTTCCAACCTTGCTACAGGAGCAAAAGTCTCATCATAGTCTATACCTTCTTCCTGTCTGTAGCCTTGAACCACGAGCCTTGCTTTGTTTTTTACAACAATACCCCTTTCATCAGTTTTGTTCTTGAAGATCCACTTTGTGCCAATTGGACTTACATCTTTTGGCAGTGGCACAAGCTCCCAAACTTGTTGTCTTTTGAACTGAAGGAGTTCTTCTTGCATGGCTTCTACCCAGCTGTTGTCTTTCAGTGCCTCTTGGTACTTGGCTGGCTGTATGAGTGATAGAAAACCAGCAAAAAGACAAATATTTTGGGATTGGCTTCGTGTGAGCACCCCAGATTTGATGTTGCCAATAACTTGATCTGCTGGATGGCTTTTGAGATAAATCAAATCACCTTGGTATGGAACAATAGCATTTTGATGTGATGGCTGCAAATGTGTATCATCTGAGCTAACCTCTGCTGGTGAATTTGAAGTAACAGCCACTGATGAGAATGGTGGTGGAGGTATTGGGGGTATAGAGGTAACATTCTGATGATTTTGGTGCCTAAATGTAGGACTTTTATCAACAGATGTTTGATTTTGTGAACTGGCAGAGGTTTGAGGATCAACCACTGTTGACCCAGAAGTGGCAGAGTTTACACAAGAGCTTGTAGCACTTGATCCTCTGTTTGAAGAATAGACTTTTGTTTGTGGAAGCACACAGTCATATCCTTGATCTTGATCTTCTACAGATGATTGTGGTGTACCTGCATTATCTAGCTTGATAGAAACATCAGCAAATGTGAATTTATCTAAATCAAAAAGCTCTGCAGGATTTGCTGGGATTTTCAGTGATGACAGTTCATTGAACTTCACATTCAAAGTTTCTTCAACACACTTTATCCTAGAGTTAAAAACTCTGTAGGCTTTGGCAGTGGTTGAGTATCCCAGAAAATAACCACAATCAATTTTGGCTGCAAACTTAGATATAGAATCTTTTAAGTTCAAAATGAAGCATGGACAGCCAAAAACTTTAAAACATGAAATCAGAGGTTTGATTTTATACAAAATCTCATAGGCAGTCTTTTGATACCTGTGGTTAATTAAAACTCTGTTTTGAACATAGCAAGCAGTGTTTACAGCCCCTGCCCAAAAGGACAAGGGTAAACCAGAATCTGCTAGCATAGTTCTTGCTGATTCAATTAAGGTTCTGTTTTTCCTTTCAACCACCCCATTTTGCTCTGGAGTTCTTGGAATGATACATTGTCTAATAATTCCTTTTGACTCACAAAAAGCATCCAACTCCCTATTTTCCATTATCACTTCTAAAGAGTTTTACTGGAAGATCAAATTGCTTTTCTACTTGTTTGACAAAGTTTTGCAAAGTGCTTGCAGTTTTATCCTTAGAATGAAAAAAGAAGGTCTATGTAAACCTAGAGAAATCATCAACTATCATAGGCAATATCTTTTGTGTTTTAAGCTCATGATTTGCACTGGGCCAAACAAGTCCATGTGCAACAGTTGTAAACACTGGCTTGTTTTGGACTCTTCAATTGATTTGAAAGAACTATTATGTTGTTTGCCTTTTAAACAGGAAACACAATGTTCATCACAGGTATGCTTGTGAGGCAAACCTCTTACAAGACTTTGTTTTAAGAGTGTGGTGATAGTTTTAAGATTTGTGTGTCCAAGTCTTCTATGCCATAACTCAGTCTCTTTGCTAGAAGCAACTGAGAATAGACATGTCCCAGACATAGGATTATCTTTTAGCATATTACCACATACACATTCCCACTTCTGTGTGCAGTGAGTTGTGCTTTGCTCTCAGCAATGATTTGATCAATCCTTTTAACAACCTCTGGTCCCACAATTTGACAAGTTTTCTTAGTGAAGAAGGATCCATATCCTCTGTCACTCATTTGTGAGACACTCAGCAGGTTAAATTTCAGATTGTCAATCAAATTCACATTTTCAAACTTGAGTTTACCAGCCAGAACCGACCCAGACCCTAAAACCTTTCCCTTTGAGTTATTACCAAAAGATATATCACCCCCCCCCCATGAGCATGAAGTCCTTGAGAAGGGCTCTACATCCTGTCATGTGCCTGGAACCTCCACTATCTACATACCATAAGCTATCAAGGCAAGTAGAGGGTCCCTGCACATTTAAGTAAATAGATCAGTTAAGATTGGTCTCCAAAGCCAAAATGGCTTTGGATGGGGTCACATATGGTCCAGCCTCAAGTCTAGGATAATGGTCAGTGGTTTTGAAATTTTCTTGTAACATCTGCTCTTGACCATTTCCTATCAGATGATTGTATCCATAAGGGTTCCTGTTTACTCTTTGCTTTGAAGGCTTTTTGTAACCTTCATAAGCATGAGGAACCTTTTTATAAGTAGGTTGGCCATACCCTCTTGGAAATGAGTTTGAAGGTGGGACATCTGTCACTTGCACCTCTGTTTGAACAGAGGTTTTGTTAAGGCTTTTGTAACAGATGTTTCAATTGGTTCAAAACTCTGCTTGGATTTATTTCCAACAGAACTTGAACTTTCTCTTTCAGGTGTTTTTGCCTTAATCTCTTTTACCTTTTGTTCATAGTTTTTGAGATAGGCACACTGTTGAGTTGAGTGATTTGTTTAGCTGCAGATGGTGCATTTTGAAGAGTTTTTGATAACACAAGTTTTGTTAATGTCATAGGCTTTTAAAAGAAAACAATCTGCAGCCACATGATTTCTTTTTTCACAAAATTCACAAAACAAGTTTTTAATCTTTACTCTTCTTTTCCTATCAGACTTTTTCTCAGCAGTGGTTGTAACCTCTACTGGCACATCTTTTATAGGGATCACTAGTGCTTTTGGGGCTTTAATACCATCAGTGGTTGTGAAGTCCATTGGCTTAAAGTTCTCTAAGATATCACATTCATCTGACCAGGTTGGTTTAAACTGATATTTTTCAATTTCTTTATCTTTTGTTGAAACCTCTGGTTTTTCCAAAACAATTTTGTTTCCAGCTTTATCTGTGATTTTTATCTCTTCACCAGCCAAATTTGTAGGGACAACTTCAACCAACTCAGAATCAATTTCAGCAACATTTTTCTCATTTTGGTCATAGGCTCTAAAACCTACACCAAACTTGATGTTGCTCTTGATCTGAGCATCAAGCATAATTTCATAACCTTTGAAGGACTCAACCCGTTTTTCACAAGATTTGGGTTTCTTCTAACTCCTTTTTACAAACTTAGTATTTTTCTACCATAGTTTGGAGTTGATCCTTGGTTATGCTTGATTCATGCCTTAGGCTACTCATTTCAGAATCTTTTTCACTTAACTTTGATTTTAACTCTTTAATCAGTTTTTCAAAATTAAGTTCATCTTCTAAAATTTTGTTTCTCAGGTTTTCATTCACCTCTTTGATGTTTGCAAACGCAATGATGCATTTGTCAGAACATAGATCTTTAAGGATCTGAGGTGATACCTTTGTAGCAGCCATGAGAGCACAATCACACTCATCTTCACACACATCAGTCTTCCATGGGTCAGCAGGAGAGTTCTTTTCCTTATCAGCAGCATTTTCTCTTTCTTCACTTGAAACTACTGTTTCATCACAAACTTGAACTTCATCAGATTTTGACACTATCTCCACAGATTCAACACCTTCAGCAATTGTCTCTAAAGCCATTAAACAAAATTCTTGTTCAACATCATTTTTGGCCATTAAAGCAAAGTTTTCATCAGTTAAATCCTTAGGCAAACTGCTCTAGTCAACATAACTTTGTGTGAAAAAGCTTTGTTGACCAACCTCTGCTGGACTAGCAGTGGTTTGAGCAGGTTGTGTAACAATGGGTGCTTATTGAACAAGCACTTGAGGATGAGATGGTGCCTGAACATATTGAATTTGTGGAGTAGTGGATTGAACATAATGCACTGGAACAGTGGTAGCAGGATGTGCAAAATGGGCAGTGTTTTGAACATGTTGAGCAGGGGCATATTGGGAATAATGAGTAGTGTTTTGTGTGTGCTGAGGTCTAGGGCCAGGATGAGTCACTATTTGGTCTAGAACTTTGAGACCTGCATTCTCTGGCAAAGTGTCCTAGCCTATTACACTTATAACACTTTACTTTTGATTTATCCAGCCCTACCTTCAACCCCCATTGCAAACCTGGGAATTTTCTACCAGTTATCTTATAAAATTTACTAGCCCTAACACTTAATAGGGCCAGTTGGTGCAAAATATCCATTTCCTCAAGATCAGAAGGTTCAATGTGTTGTAAATCATTCAGCTCAAAGGATAGATTGTCAGAGGTTTGGCTTTCCCCACTAGCAGTAAAAGCATAGTTGGGTGCATATGTTTCAGATCCAAAGTTCCCACCAGATGTAATATCTATATAGTGATCATAACTTTGGTCCTCACCGCTGCCAGAACCCTCTTCTTGGCCAAAAAGAGTTGTATTGACCCAATGAGTAATCATCAGTCATTTTGCCAGAATCTTGCAACTTCTTTTTCTGGTTTAACTCTCTCTTATAAGTGAGGAGTATCCCATGAAGTTGTGTAACAACATTTCTTTAAACCCAACAGATTTTCACGTTACATAAGCTACCGTCTCCCACTTATCTGGCAACGATCTAAGGAAACGACTATTGACAGTCGAATCAGGGAAAACCACGTTAACCAGCTAAGTTCACTGATGAGACAGCTGTAACGTTCAAATTGTTGTGTTAGAGACTCTCCTTTCAAGTGACAAAACGTTCATACTGCTGATTTAGAACTTCTCTATAACTTTCTATTACTTCCTCAGTCCCACTGAATTGCTCCTTAAGTGCATCCCATAACTCCTTTGCACTATTGCAATGGAGTAGACCAGCATAAATTTCATTGGGTAAGGCCGAAGCAACTATGCTAAATACCTTAGCATCCAATTCAATTTTCTGGAAATCCTGCTCTGAAAAGTGTTCAGAATTTTTGGCACTTGCTTGGTTGGATTCTCTGTGCTTGGAACCATTGGAACGTGAGGTCCATAAGCAACAGATCTCCAGCAACCGGTGTTTTGCTGAGCAAGGATGTGACCCATCCGTCGTTGCCAAATGAAATATTCATTTCTTTTGAGCATCGGTAGTGAACTAGGAACCAGAATTGGCATCCTGTGTGTTTTGAGACATTTTCAGTTGATTTTTCACAGATTTTGTTTTAAAAACTTTGAACGTAATAAAACTCTGAATATCAAGCTAAAAACAACCAAACTGATTAGCAAGAGAGTTGATCTGTTCGAACCAAATCGATTGTTAGATCGAATTTGATGAATCAAGCTCTGATACCAATTGTTAGGATCTGAGTTTGAATTACTTGTAGTTTTTGTTTCAAAAATGGAAAATGATTGAATTAAAAGAGATTTGCAGCGGAATAAGATGGAAAACTTTTACTACAAGCAATGGTCGTTTGTTTTCATCATCATCATGCTTTCAAGTTGATTAACTTGCATGTGATTCACAAACTCCCCCTCAATCTTTGCAATTACAGTTTGGTAATGAGAAAATACAGAGAAGATGATATGCGAAAGTTGATCTTTTAAGAGACGAGTTTAAAGGTTACATGAGTTTCCTATTTATACTAACTATCTAACCTCTGAGCATCTTTGATGACGTCAGGGTTGATAGTGACAGGAAACTAATATGTAACTAACTCTAAACACTGCTTATACTAACTATCAGTGCTTGGCACTGTTACATTGATTAATAAGCTAATGACTAAACTCTGATCACTATCCTCTGTCCCTTGTTAACTCTGGCAGACCTTGAAGCTTTGTGAAGGCAGATGATAGGATGAGCAGTCTTTATGGAAAGCAGTGTAAGTACATCAGAGGTTGTAACCTCTGATAGTTTAACCAAAGCTCGGATAATGTTATTTAGCTTTATATTATCTGTTCCTTTCATAGGGTTCAATCCCAACATATACGCAAACTGATACTTATTATACGTGCAAACATTCGTTCATACATTCTCGATACTCGATTTATACTTACACACGTTTATTATACTTGAAGATAAGGTGAATACTAAGGTTTATGCTTGAAATAACATTAAATAGAAAGTTCAGGGGCCAAAACGTAAGAAATCAAACTTGTTCTGGAAATAAGAGGTGTCGCGTCGCGCCACGGCTTTCCCCTTTAGCCTACGCGTGAGCAACGGCCTTGAATCTGTAGAAAGATGTTTCCCAGCTGCGGTTGGTCCTCTCTTCCACCTCCAAAACTCATCAATCACCTTATAACTCCATTAATACTCAAACCCTACTTCACCACTATAAAACCAAGCCTCCATACACTCATTTTCACTTTCCAAACTCATTACACTCTCAAATCAGTTGCAAACATTAGAATTGGCAGATTGTTCTAAGTGCTAAAGTAAGCACTTTACTTCATCTTCTTCATGTTTCTTCATTACTTCTTCCTCTACAAAGCTTGGATTGCCTCTTGAGATGTTTCCACGGGTTTTTCATGGAAAACAAGGTGGAACAATACCATTGTGAGGGCCAAACTTTCTGTTTTGAAAGAAGAACTTGTAAACTTTTATCAAACTTATTTTTTTCTCATACAAACTTGTGCTACTTATGCCTCTAATCAAGTCCATGATTAGTGAGCTTAGCCAAGGTTGTTTCATACAAATTCGTGGGTGTAAATTGCCTCCAAACTTTCTATTTTGTTAGAGTTATTAACCCACAAGTGTTGAAACCATCCAAGCTTGTTCTTGTTACAAGACTTGTGCTTTGGTATGATGTGAATAACTTGGAAGCCTTGGCTATCCTACCATCATTCCACCACCTCACTTGATGTTTTACCATCCCTATCTCAAGTGGTTTGCTAGCTTGAAAATAACCTAACCCCGTCTAGCAGCTGACACTTAGTTAACTCTTTCTATGTCGGAAGTGGCTCACCAGGTTCATGTTCACTTGGCTACTTGATACAGTGATTATAGTACTTTTTCTTTCTTATTACTTCATTCATGACCATCCGAATTGTTCTTGTGACAATTTGTAGATTGGTGAATCTTACGAAAGAGGTTAAAGGACGGTTATCCTCCTACCTCCATGCATGACATCTATGAAATCTATGCTATATATGTTGGACTTAATACATATATATATATATATATATAATACTTATACATAACCGAACTCTTGATAATAATCATATGATTACTTGTCATGACATTAGGTTATATTGTCTAATCCCTAAACACACTGATATGATTCTAATGGGTAATTTAACCCGTGAAATCACATTCACCCATATGGGTTATCATAGTGTCAAAAACGAGTGTGTATTAAGACTAGATGATTATTTTTTTTGTATACATACTTTTGTACTTTACATTCCAAATCCGAGTCCTCCGTTCAAAACATCCAATTACTCACACACCTACGTTTCCTCGTGTAGGATAACTCGGTGTTCCATCCTCCAACCATTCAACTTTCATGGACTTTTCAAAGGAAGCTTTGCAAAACCGTGAGTATACTCGACCCCATTTTACACATTTGGGTGCAATACATGTACTTTATGCAAAAACCACACAAACATGCTTATTCATGAATCACAAACAATCTTTATACATGCTCTTTATGCTAAACTTGAAATCACACATGCTTATACTTGATATGCTTATACTTAGTCATTAACTTCGATCAAGCCTCCTTTAACATGTATAGCGTGGTAGGAGTAACGCACCACCCGTAAACTTGAGGTCATGTTAACTTAAACATATACGGTCTTTTCATTGCTATGATTAGAATACGCTAGCGGGAAACTTTGGGTTGACTTGTATAATTGCATGCTAGTTTAATGTATGTTAGCCTCGAGATTAGACAATTGTGCATGAAAGATTTGTTCTAAAACGTTTATACTATGCTATTACTTAAACTTGTATGCTCACCAATGCCTTGTGTGTTGAACTATACGTTAAAATGTATTGCAGGATGATGATGTTGATGATGATGAAATCTAGTAGGGAAGACTTAGAAATGCATTTAGAAATACTAGATTTGGTTATTTCATTATGTTAAACTTGTTGTCCTTTCAGTTTTCCATGTTGTATTTTGTATCCTTGTAATGTATTGAAAATTATTTTCAATGAAATGAAATCGGTTTTATATTAAATATTGTCATAATTAGTGTTATGATGTCTCGAGCAATCTCATTCCCACCCTGATGATTTTGTAACATCTCAAATAAACCGTGCAAAGATATTGTCTGTTTAGCCCTTGATGTGTTTCCCATCCAGGAACTCACGGTTTTGTTTTCACCCGACGAATTGCTCGCAAGGCAAAACGCGTCTTAATAGAGAAGGTTTTCACCCCCCTTATAATAAAGGCTTTGTTCTTCTTCTAAATCGATGTGGGACTTACAAATATTTTCTAGTAGAAGTCCTAACTGAACCAAACAAGTTGATAATTAGTTGGAGAGATTTTGAATTTTGAAAATGAAAGTATTTAGTTGGTTTCTTTCCATTTGTAGGATGTAATCATGGTGAGAACCAAAGAATTTTCATAAATGGAAAGAAAGCAACATACTTCACTAAACACCGCCATGCTTTTAAAAGTAAATGTCTAAGTTGAGAAGGTTGCTTTGAAAGGTCAAAAAAATGTATGGGTGTGTAAAAGGTATTGAGGGAAAATTATAGTCATTACACAACATTCAAGATTCAGAACAAAGTAAAAAAGACAAAAACTGGGAGATCCACGGTCGATGGATCAACCGTAGATAGGTCATAGTTTGTTTTCTTGAATCTTGAGCCTTCCCTATCAATACAAGTATTTCCCCAACCTTTTTCACTCACTCCTTTTGCTCATAACACTTGAAATACATTTCTAATCAGCATTTCTGTAATTCCCTTATACATCCAATCAATGAGATATTGAACATAAAAGATCAAGAGCAAAACATAAGACGTTGTGCTTCAACTTAATTGTTCAAATATAACAATTGTGAGGTTATCACTAGCGAGTTGATTGATACATTTGTAAGGGGTCTCAGTGGGTGATTGTTGTATGAACACTATTGGTAGATAGTGTTGAAAGATTGATCACCATTGTGATAGAGTCATGATCAAGAAAACATAAAACTAGTTACTTGGTGCAGCTAGTGAAGAAGGTGACCACAACCTTAAACAATTGAGGAAACGTAAGAACACACTATAGAGATAGCGGGTTGAAAAGAGTGGTCATTGCCTTAGTTAAGTTGTTTGTATCAGTGATCTCTTCTGTGACAACCGACTATTTTGAGTTGTACCATACAAGTGTGACACGTGTTATGAATTATTGAATTTGGTGTAAGTTTATGGTAATTGATGTGTTGGTAAATTCAAACTTAGTTAGAAATTATGTTGGCAATAATGAGATAAACGCTTATTGCGTGACGAACAAAATGCGAAACGAACTTTGGTGACCGCCCGATTAATGTTAAAGTCCTAAAAATATTTTGTTATGATTAAAATGTTATTTTAATCATATTCGTGAGGAAAATTAATTAAAACGCTTAGAAACTCTATTTTTCGAGTTGAAGCACGTACTGCGCAATACTGTGCTATATTACAAAATACAGACAACGCAGTCAGTCTAAGCAAATAAAATTTTGTTCAGCAATATAATAGTGAGTTTATTTTTATAGTATGATTCATAAAACGCAATTAAAACGCGAGATAAAATACTCGGTATCCGGTTAAATGCATCTTTTTGGCCTACAATAATATATGTAAGTGTATGTATATGAGAAGTATGTGTGTGTGCATGTAGGAGGCGGCACATGGGGTGCCCACCTCTTTGCCTTCTCCTTCCTTTTTACCAAGTGTTGGCCTAGGGAACACAAGTAATCATTTACACATCTTCCATACATCTCCATATTACAAACCCAACACCACACAACAACACTCACTCTCTCGCTCTTGAATCTCGGCCGAAACCACCCCCACACACCTGCATTTTGAATTTCAAACTTAATCTTGACGATCCAAGTCCATTTCAAGGTGTTTTTAAGTTGTTTTGAAGATCCAAAGAGTGATTTCAAGGAAGAACAAGCTTCATATCATCAAACTTTATCAAAACCCACCAAAAATCTTGAAGGTATAAACTACTTTTAAAACCATGTTCTTGATTCTTGGTGATAATGATGATATTGGAAGGTTTCTCTTGATCTTAGAATTATTCACAAACTTGAAACTAATAACAAATGGGTTTTAAACAAAATAAAAATAGATGCATGTGTGTATATATGTGTGGCCGTGAGTGTGTGTGTGTGTGTATATATATATATAGGGTTAGGATCATGTGAGAAGCATTATGCCAATTGAGAAACTTGAGAAACATTCTAGACCACACATTTTCCCTAAATTGACTATATACATGTGTGTATAATTCAATATATAGAGTCAATTTTAAACTATACATATGTGTATATTACGAAAAGCTTAGGGAAATGTGTGGTCCAGAATACTTCTCAAGTTTCTCAAATAGGATAGACTTCTCTTAGGGTCTCTACCCTATATATATATATATATTGAGTTAGAGGTTGTGTTTTGATTATTAGTTGATACGATTCATGAAAGGTTGATGCATGCATGATCAAAAAGGTTTTTATAAAAAGGTTCATATGATTAAAGATGAACATATAAAAATTTAATTTTTGTAAGTATATGTGCACATGTGTGTGTGTCGTGTACATGTATATATGTATGCATGCATATGGGTTTTTTTGGTTAGTTCATAAATATAAGAATGCTATTTGCATTTATGTCAAGATGATTGGATGATGATTGGATGATGATTTGATGAAGATGATATTTTAATAATATGAGGATAAATTAAATGTATGTAGGATTGCATTTATGTCTTGGATAATGATGATATGATAACCATGCATTAGGTACTTGTACATAAGCATGCATGATGGTTAAATGATCATAAGTGGGTGAAATTGTTATGAAATGACAAAAGTGAATGAAATCAGAATATAATCATGCAAAAATGATGTTATATGATGTATTATGATGATAAAAAAACTATGTCATAAGTTAGATAGCTTTGCATGTTGTACATGCAGCTTAAAAAGTAGCAAAATGAGTGAAATCACATGATTTATGTGACTTACATGTAATCTGCACTAACATGAGTATAAGGACCATTTTATTCAGTAAATAACATGTGTTATATTAAAATATCAAGTCGTTACGATTTGGGATGATTTTAGTAAAGTTCGATACAAGACTATGCGTTAAAAAATGGTAAAAATCGGCTTTTAAAGTGATTTTTGTAAGACTGTTTTAGATCAGGTTATAAACTGATATTTTTATGATAAATATAAGTATTCTAACTTATATTAAGTGGCTAGTCATATGTGACTTTTGACGCCTGAAAACGTTACCGAAAACGTTAAAATACGCATATTTCAATATAGACGAAAGTGGGTTGTTCAAGAGTGAACTTTGTATAATATGATATGATATGTGATATAAGTATATGAAATGTGATATGTTAAGTGATGACATGATAGTAGGAATTAAAACTATGCATGTACACTTGTGCGGTTAAAACGGTAATTTCGTTAAAAGTCACGTTAAGTATGTAACTTATTTGTCGAGCATGACAATAATACATAGGTTAACTTAATGAGTTATTTCAGGTGTAAACGCTTTAAAAATCATAAAATATATAAGTTGACAAGATACGTGTATTACGATATATGATAATGTGTTCACGTTTATGTATATATATATTACAAAACGCAAATCTAGATATATTACTTATAAACAGGGGTGATACGGATTTACATAATGAAGGTCACCAATAATATCGTTCAAGTCGCAAAATATATATATATATATATACATGAACGCATATATATAAATACGCCAACATAATAAAAAAATAAGACTGTTTGAAAATCTCAAAGTTATGTGAAAATTCTAAGTATTGGAGAAACTTATGTATTTTGTGGAATATTGGTTATTTAATCGTTCCTACGTAAATTTGGACGTGTAAATCAATTTGTGGGATTCTGCTAGTATAAATACGCAGCCAAAGGTGAGTGTCACTAACCCCTCTTTTTATTGTTTTATATAACGTCTTGGGGAAGAACTCGCCTTATAAAGGATAATTATACGTTTTCTGTATAAAACATGTCTTTGAATAAATTATAAATACTTTTTTGTGAAAAATATGGTTTGGAAATAAAACGTTATGTTTTCAAGGAAAACATGGTTTTGGAAATGTGATTGAACTAATAAATATGTTTCAGGGAGAAACAAGATTTGATTGGATATAAATACATTTCGGGGAGAAACGGGCTTTGATATGATAAAATATGTTTTGGGGAGAAATAGGGAGGATTACGGTGTTTGTGGTAAAACGACCGTATAATTTTAAAAATGTTTAAATCTAAAGTTGTGACGAAATTGTTTGATATCAAGAAAGTAATTATCGGAATAGGCTTACGTCTCGATGGGAACTTAGGGGAATTCATACAACACAAAATATTAAATTTATCATTTTAGTAGGATATATATATTGTTCATGAGGCAGGCAGCATAAGTGACCCAATATGTGGCACTTTGCGTGAATTTAGTCGTTTAATCATTAATATCGGTATGCGTAGAATTGTTGATAGATTTATCGGGCTGACCAAACCCTGTCGTGACCGGTAGCTCCGTGACAAGTCAAGCGACGAATTTATATTTTGTTTTATTATCTAGTGTTGATTATATCCTTATTCTCAATATATAGCTCGTATGTCTTGCAAACATATGAACTGAACATTTGATGCTATCAATTTAATATATAAACATTGGGAAGATGTTTTGTATCAAAGGTTTTCAGAAAACGCTTGCGAGGACAGACCCTTGGATTTTTATAAAGGATGTAAAATTGACTTTCTAAATATATATATATATATATATATAATATATATATATATATATATATATATGGATGTTTTATTATAAAACTCATAATAAGAAAGTTTTCCTTAAACAATTTAATGACAATTTGAATAGGTGAACTCACCATCCTTTGTGTTGACATGTGATTTTAACGTGTTCTTCAGTTACATGAGTTCGGCTTCGGGATTTTGGCATATCTTGTGGTAGTTGATGCAATGTCATGTTTAATAATGTTTTGAACAATTTTTAAAACTATTTGGGACCAAATGTATTAAGATCCATAAGGATCAAGACAACTTAACTATGTCGTGGTTGTGGTTTTCGTTTAAACTCTAAACTTTAAATTATGTTTTAATTAAGTTGAATGTCCAAAAATAAATATTTCATTGTCCACAAAAATACTTATGGGCACCAACTTCCGTCACCACTACGTTTATATTTCCGCTGCGGCGTTTTTGGGGTGTGACATCTTCTGCTAAGAGAAAATTTGTTAGTGGAGAAATCTCGATTGGGGAACATAGAAAGGATCAGTTAACATCCACTTGAAGTTTAACCTCTATAAATCAGTTTTTTCTTTCTTACCTTTAACTCTTTACTTTCATTATCGATTTATCTTGTTGAGGGTCGAACAAGTCATAACAAATCTACACTCACAATGGATTTTATCTATATTCCTATAATTTAGCTAAAAGCATTTTTATCTCTAAATTGTGTTCGCCTTTTAGAACTCACTAAATTTAATTCTCCATATATGTCTCTATTCGACTAAATAACATATTTTTGTTCTTTTCAATATTATTTTTTTCTCTTCCTTTCAGTCACAAACATTTACAAAGATGGATATGAAGAATAAATAATATGTGTTTTTATTTAGAGATTCACTATAGCATCTCTATTTTTTTTATTTGTTATAAAGAATGAGATGTATGTAGTTTTTTTTGTCCTTTCTTTGAATTATAAAGATGGAAATAAAAATAATGCTTTAAGAGTGGACAAAGTCTACCCGGAAGCACCATCAAGGAAAAGGCCACCTCACACCGAAGATCACCCCACGTGGACGTGAGCTTGGGAATGGAAGATAAAGATCTAAGAGTACTCACTAATTGAGCCAATAGATTGTGAGAGAGCGTGATGTGAAAGGGGAAAAGGGTGGAGGGGTATGGAAACACCACGCCCTCCAAGCAGGATATGCATTTTTTTTTACTCAGGGGATTTCTCTTTGTATCCACTCCTTCCACCCTAATTGGCTAACAGTCCAATCTTGAAGGACATCCACCCTAATTGGCTAATAGTCCAATCTTGAAGGACATAAACATGATGATAA
Organism: Scalesia atractyloides; assembly: GCA_947069175.1. Classification (NCBI taxonomy): domain Eukaryota; kingdom Viridiplantae; phylum Streptophyta; class Magnoliopsida; order Asterales; family Asteraceae; genus Scalesia; species Scalesia atractyloides. The sequence goes on along the minus strand of CAMTDV010000004.1, from coordinate 67,444,947 downwards.
AGTAAGTCTCAAAATAGGGAAGTTGGAGGGCTTTAAGTGAAAACTTGTAGAGGACCAAATGTAACATTACGTCAAGAAATATAAGCGAAATTCTATAGCAGGGAATAACAAGTTACTATAACCAAGTAACTAAGAAAAATAAATATTATTGGAAGGCAAGCTAAATATTATGTTGAAATATTTATCTATATCTATATATAATACATCTTATTATATATACAATACATCTTAAGTGTGCATGATTATAATTTAATATAACATGTTAAGACAAATTTAATAAGATTAAGTTAATAAAGTTAAAGATAAGTTAATCAAGTTAAAGATAAGTTAATTAAGTTAGGTTAAATAATTAAGTGAGATATGCATTAATTATCTAAATCTGTTCTATTATTATTATTATTATTATTATTATTATTATTATTATTATTATTATTATTATTATTATTATTATTATTATTATTATTATTATTATTATTATACAATTCTTTGGGAGAAAAAGCCAATTTTCACGCGACATTAAGATGCGAGATATTAATACGACACGATATATTAGGTTATAAAGTGAAAGCATGAAATTTAATACGCGAGATACTAAGAAGCGATACACTAAGACGATACGATATACCGGCTATAAAGTGAAAACTTGAAACTTAATTATCCATCATTCTAACCTAAAGAGCGATCACTTCCTTATCTTCAATGTACCAGTTGTTTAACCTCCTAATAACTGACATCTTCATCTTTTTTTTTCTTTTTTTAACTTTATTTAAATTCTATTATTTTTTATAATGAAATTAACTACTCTGCAACATTATAGCGAATTTGCTCTAGTAATATTAAATGTATATATTGTGGAAATTGGCCAACACCTCATGGTTGTGTTGCCCTCCCCACATTTCCTGCATTTATTTCTTTGTTTTTTTTGGCATTCAATTTGAGTTTCCTACCACTTCTGTCACTCACTTTAATTTTTCATTTATCTAACGTGTCTTGTACATTTATTTAGATGTTTATTTATATATTTAATAGTGTTATGCGAATTTATAGAAAGCTTTTTAATTAAGTTGAATTTTTTCTTTGAGAATATGTTAATGGTAAACTTACAAAATTGTCTAAATATCTTTCTAACTAAAGAGATCAAGGAAAACGCAACATGCGTTGGACATGTGATCTTCTGAGGGAGCTTAAGTCGAAAAACTAGTAGAACATGAATTCAAATACGAGATCTTTTCTAAAGGGACTAAAACGTATACAAATTATTTTCATGTTTTACAAGTCCAAAATGTAGCAAGCATAGTAGTGTGTTATCTTTAATATGGTTAAACCTTGATACAAACGTATGACTCAACCTTCGGCCTTGGGTAGAATCCTAGCCTCCCTAGAGTTGTCTGTATCCACCATCCTATCCTAAGGGGTATTTCAATAATGACATCAAGGTAGTCAATTCTGTATTTACATTTAGGATTGGTGTGAACTTATGATATAACATGTATCTACCAAAAAAAAAAACTATGAGTCTCTCCTTAGGTTAAAGGAGTTGAGTTCAGTTCCACTAAAACCCACAAAACACTTTTATCTAAATTGTTTAGTTTCGGGTTAACCTGGTTGGTTCATGAATTGACCATGCATAAATAAGTTTTAAGATTTTGTCAAAAAAAATGAAATTGAACAATATTTTGTGCAAAAAAGATGAAAGAGAAATTTAGCTCAAAAACTCTAATTTAAGATCAAAAACTTTGTACACATTTATGTTCATTTTTGGTGTAAATTTATGATTTTGGACGACTAAATGTAAAAATAAAATAATATCTTGTTTTAATTTATGAATGCACATGTTGTGTTTAAGATTGTGTGTTTGACACGATTTTGGGTTTATGCTGGAATTTTTTACTTTCAAGTTCATGTTAGGTTCTATTCTACCCCATGAAGAACAATTTAATACATGTACTACCATTTTATGGGCAATTAGATGTGTGTGGGTGTTCATAAAGTATCGGTTATGGATGAGAGTAGAAGTCCATGGTTAAATGTGCTTATAACCAAGGATGGGTGACTTTCTCAAAATCTCTCTACTCGAGAAACATTAAACAAAGTCATAAGCTCCTAATGAGCACAACGAACAATATTTATTAGTATAAATGCCTAATGTTACAAAAATAATAAAAGTAGGGGTGTGAATTTGACAAACCACGTAAAAACGATACATACCTAACACAAAAATTGTGGCTTTGGTTTAATCTAAATAGATCCGGGTCAATTTCAGGTTAAGCTTGCAATAGCCAAATGGTTGGTTCGAGTTGATACATCGGGTTCGTATGTCAACATGTTTAACTCATTTATAGGGATGACAATGGCCGGGTTCGGGACGGGTATTGGTCATCTCAGACCCATACCCGGTTGTGAAATCATGTCCCATACCCGGCCCCATACCCGTCGGGTATCGGGCATACCCGCCGATGTCGGATATACCCATTAATCTGTTAAAAGATACCGATTGAAATTTTCAAATACATTTTTATTATTATTGTAATTAGTATATAATTATTATTGACATAACAACTATTATAAATTAAAATATACACTATATACATATAACTTTTATCATATATAAATAATAACACTCTAACTTTTAGATAGTTATATTCATATACTTACCGACACACAAAATCATAGCATTATGATTTTTTGATACTTTTATATACTTCACAGCACAAAATATAAATAATATTATTAAATATATATCCCTAAAGATTTTTTTTCCACGTAACGAACCTATTTAAATGAGTCACTAATAGATATGGAAAATAAGAATATACATATAAATATTTCGGGTATATAGTTCTAGTAAACGAGTATTTTGTTTCGAGTAATCGGGTCGGGTATCACCTAATCACATACCCAACCCATACCCGCGAATTTTTGTAAAACTAATCCTATACCCGACCCATTACCCATCGGGTTTCAGGTATACCCATTTGGTTTGGGTTTTTTTTGCCATCCCTATATATATGTGTGTGTGTGTGTGTGTGTGTGTGTGTGTGGAGGGGGGGGGGTTATTGTAAAAGGGTATGTTTTGTGAGAAGTGTAGGAATGAATCTACACCCTTGGATCTAGAATCTAATGGTTGAGATTATAATGACAAAATTTTAGATAGTGTTTACCATTAAACTAATTATTTTTTTAGATTAAAAGTATAAAGGTAAATTTAGCATGTTTTAAATTCAAAAACTCGCATGCAAGTCCCCCTGTCTTTTTTAAACGTCAATAACTTTTTATGCGTAACTTTTTTTAAAAATAGTTACACCATAATAACGAACATTTTTTATCTTTAATATGAGTACCATATTGCTATACTTATATAGAGAAAAAAATTACGTTTTGATCGGATGTTTTAGTCCGTGGTATTTTAATTGTATTGTGATTCAAGGCATGGTGTTTTAAACATATGGAAACATTTTTTTGGATTCAAATCATGGTATTTTATCATCTGGAATGATTGTATTACTATTCAAGTCATGGTGTTTTAAGATCTAGAATGGCAATACAATCATTCGTAGATGGTGTTAAAACACAATGACTTGAATAGCAATGCAATCACTCCAGATGTTAAAACACCATGACTGTATTACCATTCAAGTTGTGGTGTTTTTTTGAATCTGTTTGGTGTTTTATACCTGCAAAATAACTCCTAAAGCGGTTATAATCTATTTTATACTTAAATTGGTTTTTTGAAGTTAATTACCTTATTACTCTTAATCCATAAAAATAAAATAATTCCACATGTCATCTCCATAATATTCTCACAAATTCATCTTTTTATAGGAACCTGAACATATATATTAGTATTAGGTTCCTGTAAAAAAGACATTGTTCGTGAGAAATGTGAGAAGGCATAAGAATTAACATGTATACATTATGTTTTGGACTTAGACATGATGTTTTGGCAAGAAAAACACCAAACATAACAATATAACATACAATGCAATGAATTCTAGGCTTAAACTTAAAACACCATGCCAAGAACGTTAATTAGTGTGTTTTAGTTGTGTTTTGAATTTCACGCTTATATTACATTAATTGTTGTAATAACTCGTAAAAACCCATCCAATTAAATCTCGACACGTGTCCCGCTGATTGTCACACCCCGACCCGCAGCGGAATAAGAGTCGGGGCATAATTGGGTTATCACCAAAGCTCATGATGTTTACTAATATGTTTCATATTTATTAAATCCAAATTACATTTCAATGTTCCAAGTCAAATTCATACAATACAAGGAAAGGAAAAATTAACTAAAATCAATCCATAATCTAAACTGGTTTATTCTTCTAAGCCGCCCTATGTGTTTCTTGCTTCAACTTGATCACCTGTATCATGTGTAAAAATGGGAAATTTTGGGTCAACAAAAGTTGGCGAGTGAACCTTGTTAAAAACATTTGTTATCAATTTATTATTGTAATTTATTTAGGAAAAACTGTGCAATGATCATATATGAACAAATGTATGTAAACATAACGATCACAAACCACCTTGCTTAAACATGAAATAAGAATGACAATGTATATGTTGGCAACGTCCCGTTCACGCTCATAGGTAATGGGGAACGGACGGCCTATGCTAATGTATGTGAGATCAAGGCTCAATCAAACGGAGCCGATCTTATGTTGGCAACGCCTGGTTCACGCTCATAGGTAATGGGGAACAGCTCACGCTCATAGGTAATGGGGAGCGGCGGCCTATGAAATGTATGTACTGAAATGATAAAATTAATCTAAACTTCAACCACACAAACAATGGATACACATTGAATACACATTTGATCATGTACATGATGGATGCACAAATGTTTAATTATAATAAATAAATACGACACATGATACACCCCAAAATGTGATTAAAACGGGGAATGGTAGAGATTCACTCACATTGGGTGCGTTTGTTTGAAGATGTTGAATGCGCACGAGTTTAGGGGATTGATCGACGAGAGATAACTAACCAAATAAATAACGAAAAGGTATGGTAAGTATGTGGATTTTATTAACTATTTTAATAAGATTTTTGGGTATAATTTTGTGAGTTTGAGGCTACTTTCTAACTTTAAAAACGTTATTTTTAAGTATTTTTAATTGATTTTTAAATTAAATAAATTAATAAAAATAAATAAATAAAATGTTGACTTTGACCGTTGACCGTTGACTGTTGTCCGTTGACCGTTGACCGGTTCGGTCAGTTATATGGTTGCACTGAGCGAGGTTCGAACTGGTGACCTCCCGTACGCGTGCACGCAGCTCTACCAACTGAACTACGTATCTAACCTGAAATAATTCTGTTTTTAATTATACTTATATACTATTTAACTTAATCCGAAAATTATTTATTTTTAAAAAGCTTTTAAACGTATCGGACCGGTGCTGACCACAGGTCTCGAACCCGGGACCTGTGGGTTAACGTACACACAGTCCACCGCTGGACTGTGTGTCTCACTTGGTTATTAACTCGGTTTTTATTATACTTAACATAGACTGTGAGTCAACCCGGTTCAGTAAGGCAGATTTTTATTTCAAGTGAGTAAAGCTGGGACAGGATTCGAACTCGCGTTGCATGTGTGTTTGTTGCACACAGTCCACCGCTGGACTGTGTGTCTAACCCGTTCATTAAACCGATTTTAATTATTCTTATATTATACAACACTTCATCTTCTTCGTTCAAAACACAGACATCGACCAATTGACTGTTATTTGTTAAATTAGCTCAATGAATGTTATGAGCCATCGTAAAGAAAATGAACGGAAAGAGATTGGAGGGTTGATTGTACCAACTGTTCGTTTTTCTTCAGACGTCCGGCAAGGTCGTCGGCTCCGTCTTGGTGAGCTGCGGCTAATAGGATCTACCAACAATTTGGAGGGATTAGATGTGAAATAGAACTACTGGGTAACGACTATCAGTAAATTAGAAGAATCATACCGATTAACAGCAGTTTCCTTGAAAGCTCAGAATTTCTCCGGTGAAACAGATAATCCGGCAACGTCGACTGGAAAGGATTCTGGGTGAGGGATTGATATTAGAATTTTGTCTAATAAAGGAATGAGCCAGAAAAATCGAAGTAATTTCCGTGTAGGTGGAAGTCTCGGTTTTCCGGCGACTTGCAGATGTTTTCCGACGAGTAAATTTCCGTCGAGAAAAGGTGCGATTTGAGAGCAAAAAGGTTTCTGGTGAATTGTGGGTGAATTTATAGGGTAGTATCGAGATGTATGGGGTCTGAATTCGGTCTCAATTCGAAGTCAGCCGTTCTCCGGCAGTTACGACTGATGTCGCGGGTTCAGACGTTGGTTATAACCGTCGTTAGAGTTAATTCTTCGGTTATCTTGAACGGAAACGTAAATTATCGGCGAAGTCGTCGGGATTTCCGACGACTGCTATTTGGGCGCAATTTGACTGAATTTGACTTCCGCACTTCATTATTTGAATTAATTGATTCCTTATATTATCAGAAAATCAAAGTGGCGGAGCGGTTGATGGCGTGAAAGTTAAGTCTTTGGGGAATATCCGGCTGACCCGGGTTCGACTCCCGGCAGCCGGTTTTCCTTTTTAATTAATTTATTTTTGTATTTTTACCATTATAATTTATATCTTTTAATTCGTTGATTAATTATGAATCGTTTAAAATTAAAATAAGCCATAAATGACAACAAAAATTTAAAACTTATTCTTTGGCTATTAAACGAAGCGGGTTTCGAAAACCCGTTTTTCGACAAATGTTACAGTATCCCCTACTTTTAGAAATTTCGTCCCGAAATTTAAGTAGTAGTAGTTACAGGAAAAAGGTGTGGGTATTTCTCGCGCATTGAGTCTTCACGTTCCCAAGTAAACTCAGGTCCTCGTTTCGACTCCCAGCGTACCCTGACAATTGGGATGCGGCTTCTTCTTAAACGTTTTTCCCCGAAGTCCATAATTTCTACTGGTCTTTCAATAAAATGCATAGATTCATCAACTTGAATGTCTTCTAGAGGAATATGGAGATTTTCATCGGCGAGGCACTTCTTCAAGTTCGATACGTGGAATGTGGGATGAATTCTGTTGAGTTCCTCCGGTAGGTCAAGCTTGTAGGCTACAGGTCCTACTCTTTCGAGTATCTTGAAAGGACCTACGTAACGTGGTGCTAGCTTGCCTTTTTAGCCGAAACGAACTACTCCCTTCCACGGCGATACTTTTAAAAGTACTTGATCGCCAACGTTAAACTCCAAGGGCTTTCGTCGCTTGTCAGCATAGCTCTTTTGACGACTTTGTGCCGCTAAAAGGTTGTTTCGGATTTGATGAATCTTGTCAGTTGTTTCTTGTATTAATTCTGGACCGGTGATTTGAGCTTCTCCAATTTCGTGCCAACATATTGGTGATCGGCACTTACGACCATATAATGCTTCGAAAGGTGCCATGCCGATACTTGAATGAAAGCTGTTGTTGTACGAAAATTCAACTAATGGTAAGTGAGCGTCCCAATTCCCTTTGAAGTCTATGACACATGCCCGAAGCATGTCTTCAAGAGTTTGAATGGTGCGTTCAGATTGACCATCAGTTTGGGGATGATAAGCGGTGATGAGATCTAATCGCGTACCCAAAGCGGCTTGCACAGCTTGCCATGTTCGTGAAGTGAAACGACCATCACGATCTGATATAATGCTTAATGGCACACCATGACGGCTTACGATTTCACTGATGTAGATGCGAGCTAGTTTCTCATTTTTGAAGTCTTCGCGAATCGGAATGAAGTGAGCTGATTTTGTAAGACGATCAATGATTACCCATATTGTGTCGTACACACCAGGAGTGCGAGGTAACCGGTAATGAAGTCCATGGTTATATTTTCCCACTTCCATACGGGTATCTCATGTTGGACCAGAAGTCCTGAGGGTCTTTGGTGTTCAGCTTTCACTTTTGAACAGGTAAGGCACTTGGAAACAAAAACAGCAATATCCTTCTTCATGCCAGGCCACCAGTAGGTGTATCGAAGGTCCTGATACATCTTGTCGGCTCCTGGATGTACAGAGTATCGTGTCTTGTGAGCCTCTTTCATAAGAGTATCGCGAAGGTTGTTGTGATCAGGAATCCATATGCGATCTAGATAGTACAGAATGCCGTCAGATTTCGTTTCGAGTTTAAGTTCTGCTCCACAAGATAACTCATTGCGTATGTCGTATTCTGTTATGGAAACATGTTGAGCTTCTCGGATTTGGTCTTTGATGTTGGTCATGATTTGCGAACATAGAAGGCGAATGGAGTTCGCATAACCCTTTCGACTGAGTGCATCGGCCACCACATTTGCTTTGCCAGGATGATACCGAATTTCACAGTCGTAGTCATTAAGAAGTTCGACCCATCTTCGTTGCCTCATATTCAACTCCTTTTGGTTAAAGATATGTTGGAGACTCTTGTGGTCAGTGTAAATCTCACACTTGGTACCATAGAGGTAATGTCTCCATATCTTAAGAGCAAACACAACGGCTCCAAGTTCTAGGTCGTGAGTAGTGTAGTTCTTCTCATGAGTTTTGAGCTGCCTAGAAGCATAGGCTATCACTTTTCCCCTTTGCATTAAAACACAGCCTAATCCCTGTCCTGATGCGTCGCAATACACTACAAAGTCATCGCAACCTTCGGGGAGAGTGAGGATAGGAGCGTCACAAAGCTTTTGCTTAAGGGTTTGGAAGGCTTCTTCTTGCTTAGGTCCCCATGCGAAGGGTTTTCCTTTATGTGTCAAAGCCGTGAGTGGTACAGCGATACGAGAGAAATTCGATATGAAACGACGATAGTAACCAGCCAACCCAAGGAAAGATCGTACTTCGGTTGGGGTACGTGGCGCTTGCCATTCTTGTACTGCTTTGATCTTTGCGGGGTCGACATGAATTCCCTTGTCATTGACGACATGACCAAGGAACTGTACTTCTTTTAACCAAAATTCGCACTTGGAGAATTTAGCGTAAAGCTTTTCGGTCTTCAAGAGTGTGAGGATGAGTCGAAGGTGTCGTTCATGATCAGTCTTAGACTTTGAGTAAATGAGAATATCGTCGATGAAGACTATAACAAAGCGATCAAGATAGGGTTTACAAACTCTGTTCATTAAGTCCATGAAGACGGCTGGAGCGTTGGTTAGACCAAATGGCATAACCATGAATTCATAGTGACCATATCGAGTTCGGAAGGCGGTCTTAGGAACGTCTTCTTCATGTACTCTGAGTTGGTGATAGCCGGAACGAAGGTCGATCTTTGAAAAACAAGTGGCACCCTGGAGTTGGTCTAGAAGATCATCGATGCGAGGTAACGGATAGCGATTTTTGACCGTTAATTTGTTGAGTTCCCTGTAATCGATACACATGCGAAAGGTCCCATCTTTCTTCTTTACAAACAGAACAGGTGCACCCCAAGGCGATGAGCTAGGACGTATGAATCCCTTGTCGGTCAGTTCTTGCAATTGACTGGCCAGCTCTTGCATCTCGGATGGGGCAAACCTATAAGGAGATTTCGCGACGGGTGTAGCGCCAGGTATAAGGTCGATGCGGAATTCGACTTCTCTCTTGGGAGGAAGTCCTGCGATGTCGTCGGGAAAAACTTGCGGGAATTCCTTCACTACGGGTATATCTTCGAGTTTCTTCTCTTTGCCTCCCTTCTTGACAACGTGGGTTAGAAATGCTACATAATTCTTGCGGAGATATCTTCGGGCTTGAAGACAGGACATCAGCTTGAGTCCTTTCGAAGAGGTTTCTCCAAAGATTCGTAGAGTTTGACAGACTGCAAGAGGAATGCGAATGAACTTCTCCCGGCATACTACTTCAGCCTGATGTTGGCTGAGCCAGTCCATGCCGATTATAATGTCAAAACTTCCCAACTTCATAGGAATGAGGTCAACAGAAAAATCGTGATCGTTTAGAGTAAAGGTGCAGTTTCGGATAATGGAGTTTAATGAGACCGGTTTTCCGTCAGCAACTTCTACCGTTATGGATTTCATAAGTTCGTCACGAGTTTGATTGAGGATGGGTTCGAATTCTAAGGACACAAAACTCTTATCCGCGCCAGTATCAAATAACACGGATGCATAACTACCATTGACGAGAAACGTACCGTTAACCACGTTGTTGTCGGCCCTAGCTTGGTTGGCGTTGATGTTAAATGCTCTTCCTCTAGCAGGTGGAGGAGCTTAGTTAGCTTGGTTCACCGGATTCGCTTGAGCTTGAGCATGTATGATGTTCACCAAGCATGGACACGTGTTTCTAAAATGGTTTGGGTCACCACAATTGTAGCAAGCCCGCATGGGTTGCATCATGGGGTAGTTGGGTTGATAGTAGGTTTGGGTTGTATGTTGTGTAGGTGGTGGTAGTAGGGGTTGTTGGGTTTGACCCATTATTTGATGGTGGGTTTGAGTTGTGGGTTGGTTGCGGTTCATGCGTTGCAGTGAGCGGCAGGCTTGGATGGTGTGACCTGCACGGCCACAGCCGGTGCAGTATTGACAGGGGTATTCGGGGGAGTGATGGTATTGGCAACGGGTGCACTTTGGGTAAGGGCCAGAGTATTGCCTTTTGTAGGGTGCGGTTGAAGGAGTAACTTGTGTGATGGGTGCAGCAGGGATAGGAAAATTTGTTTGAGTGACGGCAAAATTTCTGGTATTTCGTTTCCTCTTGTTTGAAAATTTTGAGGATAAGGTGGGGTGGTTGGAAGTTTGGCCCTTAACGGGGGCTTTCTTTTTCTCCTCTTTGAACTTACCGTTTCTGATGCGGTTCTCGGTAAGTTCGGTGGCTAATTCCATGGCGGCTTCGAGAGTTGCAGGCGAAGCGCTGAGGACTGAGTCCTGAATCTTCGAGGGAAGGCCTCGAATATAGTTTTCCACCAAACGGTACACGGGGGTGAACAAGTTAGGAACCATCTGGTTCAGCTCAAGAAATCTTTTGTTGTAGGAAGTGTGATCCCCTTCCTTTTGCTTCAGCGAGTGGAATTCGTCTTCCAATTTCTTGAGTTCGCTTCTCAGGCAGAAGCGTTTTGTCATTACTTCCCTTAACTCTTCCCAAGTTAAGGCCATCGCGTCTTCTACTCCTCTCTTACCCTTCTCGGTGTTCCACCAAGTCAGGGCTACCCCAAATAATCTCCCGGTTGCGTAACGTACCTTGCGATCCTCGGGACAATCGCAATTTAGGAAAGTGTTTTCCATTTCCTCAAACCAGTGGAGGAGAGCGGTGACACCTTCGGTCCCTTCGAACTTTGGGGGATCGCAAGACTTGAAGTGCTTGTAGGAGCACTTCTTGGAGGAGGGTTGTCGATGTTTTGATCCTCTTGATTTGGTGGGTTGACAGGATTTGCAATGAGAGCTTGCTGAACTTGAACTACAATATCAGGAAGTACTGCTGCCATTTGTTTTGCTATTTGAGTGGCCAAGCGTTCGTTTGACCTTCCTGACTTCCGTCCTCCACGTAGCTGCCTACCGACATCTACAGGAATATACATAGGAAGATGGTGAGTTTATGGAGTGTTTAGGGGTCATGTGTCTAAAAAAATGAAATTAACATAAATATCAATAATGCAACCACATCCATAGGATGTCTTGGGTTAGTTCATGTTGGGCCTCAAATGTCCCCCATACCTTCACCTGTATAGTCATGTGGGCCCCCATGACTATTGGCTTGGTAGGATTCACATTAGTATTGGCGATTTAACACTCGCATGACCCGAATGAAAACCACAAAATATGCTTACAAGATGTATGGTCAGAATGTGTCCAGGTGTAGACACAATGACAACTCAAAGTGGGGTTAGCTCACACGACGTTTGGTATAGCATGCTTTGGCCTAATAGGTACTTCGTACTCTCATCGTCAGTCCCCAGGTAGGCAAACTGGTCCTTTATTTTGGATTTATACGAATGCCAAGCCTAGACAGGACATTCCGACTACCGGTACTGGTACCCTTCCAGTTACTACATGCCCGTCATGAGAACTCACTTTGATGAGATTTGAAAGTACAAAAATCATTGTAAAGCAATCATGAAAATGATGTGGTGTGTGCTTTCATGGATATGATATGTTATAAGAATATAGTTCATGATAAGCATTATATGATAATATATACTTATGAACATGCTTGCATAACATTGAATGTAACAATAAACATAAAGCATATAAACATCATGAATTTTGCATGTAACACACAAAAATTTAAACTTTCTAAGAAACTATAGTATAGGCTCTAAGGGTCTAATAACCTATCCTATATCCCTATAATCATGGCTCTGATACCAATCTGTCACACCCCGACCCGCAGCGGAATAAGAGTCGGGGCATAATTGGGTTATCACCAAAGCTCATGATGTTTACTAATATGTTTCATATTTATTAAATCCAAATTACATTTCAATGTTCCAAGTCAAATTCATACAATACAAGGAAAGGAAAAATTAACTAAAATCAATCCATAATCTAAACTGGTTTATTCTTCTAAGCCGCCCTATGTGTTTCTTGCTTCAACTTGATCACCTGTATCATGTGTAAAAATGGGAAATTTTGGGTCAACAAAAGTTGGCGAGTAAACCTTGTTAAAAACATTTGTTATCAATTTATTATTGTAATTTATTTAGGAAAAACTGTGCAATGATCATATATGAACAAATGTATGTAAACATAACGATCACAAACCACCTTGCTTAAACATGAAATAAGAATGACAATGTATATGTTGGCAACGTCCCGTTCACGCTCATAGGTAATGGGGAACGGACGGCCTATGCTAATGTATGTGAGATCAAGGCTCAATCAAACGGAGCCGATCTTATGTTGGCAACGCCTGGTTCACGCTCATAGGTAATGGGGAACAGCTCACGCTTATAGGTAATGGGGAGCGGCGGCCTATGAAATGTATGTACTGAAATGATAAAATTAATCTAAACTTCAACCACACAAACAATGGATACACATTGAATACACATTTGATCATGAACATGATGGATGCACAAATGTTTAATTATAATAAATAAATACGGCACATGATACACCCCAAAATGTGATTAAAACGGGGAATTGGTAGAGATTCACTCACATTGGGTGCGTTTGTTTGAAGATGTTGAATGCGCACGAGTTTAGGGGATTGATCGACGAGAGATAACTAACCAAATAAATAACGAAAAGGTACGGTAAGTATGTGGATTTTATTAACTATTTTAATAAGATTTTTGGGTATAATTTTGTGATTTTGAGGCTACTTTCTAACTTTAAAAACGTTATTTTTAAGTATTTTTAATTGATTTTTAAATTAAATAAATAAATAAAAATAAATAAAAAAATGTTGACTTTGACCGTTGACCGGTTCGGTCAGTAATATGGTTGCACTGAGCGAGGTTCGAACCGGTGACCTCCCGTACGCGTGCACGCAGCTCTACCAACTGAGCTACGTGTCTAACCCGAAATAATTCTGTTTTTAATTATACTTATATACTACTTAACTTAATCCGAAATTTATTTATTTTTAAAAAGCTTTTAAACGTATCGGACCGGTGCTGACCACAGGTCTCGAACCCGGGACCTGTGGGTTAGCGTACACACAGTCCACCGCTGGACTGTGTGTCTCACTTGGTTATTAACTCGGTTTTTATTATACTTAACATAGACTGTGAGTCAACCCGGTTCAGTTAAAAAGGCATATTTTTATTTCAAGTGAGTAAAGCTGGGACAGGATTCGAACTCGCGTTGCATGTGTGTTTGTTGCACACAGTCCACCGCTGGACTGTGTGTCTAACCCGTTCATTAAACCGATTTTAATTATTCTTATATTATACAACATTTCATCTTCTTCGTTCAAAACACAGACATCGACCAATTGACTGTTATTTGTTAAATTAGCTCAATGAATGTTATGAGCCATCGTAAAGAAAATGAACGGAAAGAGATTGGAGGGTTGATTGTACCAACTGTTCGTTTTTCTTCAGACGTCCGGCAAGGTCGTCGGCTCCGTCTTGGTGAGCTGCGGCTAATAGGATCTACCAACAATTTGGAGGGATTAGATGTGAAATGGAACTACTGGGTAACGACTATCAGTAAATTAGAAGAATCATACCGATTAACAGCAGTTTCCTTGAAAGCTCAGAATTTCTCCGGCGAAACAGATAATCCGGCAACGTCGACTGGAAAGGATTCTGGGTGAGGGATTGATATTCGAATTTTGTCTAATAAAGGAATGAGCCAGAAAAATCGAAGTAATTTCTGTGTAGGTGGAAGTCTCGGTTTTCCGGCGACTTCCAGATGTTTTCCGGCGAGTAAATTTTCGTCGAGAAAATGTGCGATTTGAGAGCGAAAAGGTTTCTTGTGAATTGTGGGTGAATTTATACGGTAGTATCGAGATGTATGGGGTCTGAATTCGGTCTCAATTCGAAGTCAGCCGTTCTCCGGCCGTTACGACTGATGTCGCGGGTTCAGACGTCGGTTATAACCGTCGTTAGAGTTAATTCTTCGGTTATCTTGAACGGAAACGTAAATTATCGGCGAAGTCGTCGGGATTTCCGACGACTGCTATTTGGGCGCAATTTGACTGAATTTGACTTCCGCACTTCATTATTTGAATTAATTGATTCATTATATTATCAGAAAATCAAAGTGGCGGAGCGGTTGATGGCGTGAAAGTTAAGTCTTTGGGGAATATCCGGCAGACCCGGGTTCGACTCCCGGCAGCCGGTTTTCCTTTTTAATTAATTTATTTTTGTATTTTTACCATTATAATTTATATCTTTTAATTCGTTGATTAATTATGAATCGTTTAAAATTAAAATAAGCCATAAATGACAACAAAAATTTAAAACTAATTGTTTGGCTATTAAACGAAGCGGATTTCGAAAACCCGTTTTTCGACAAATGTTACACTGATCCTCGTATGCCACGTGATAGCCGATAGGGACCAATGCGTCGTTATGTTTGTAACATCCGTCGAAAAACGGGTTTCCAAAACCCGCTTCGTTTATTAATCGAATATCCAGTTATAATTTTTCGTTGCGTATTTATTGCTCAAATTAATTTTAAACGATACATAATTAATAATTATATTAGAATTTAAAAACCATAATTTATAAATAATATTAATTAGTGAGAAAAAAATGAAATGGGGACGCCGGGTTTCGAACCCGGGTCGCCCATAAACTCAAACACACATTACACCGCTGCGCCACTTGCCGTCTTTGTGTAATTACTGAAACAAATAATACTTAAATTAAAACTCGAATTCAAAATCCTGACCTCTGCGCGGCAGAACTCGCAATCACCGGAAAATCCGGCAATCCGTGAGTTTAGCCATTTTCCTTTTGACTAAAACGCTATAACCGACCTCGACATCGGTTATAACCGACGCCTAACAGTCAATTGCGGACATAACCGCTGGAGAAATTTTGACCGTGAATGAAGACCCAAAATCGGACCCAATTCACTCAATTCTTTCCTATAAATACCCCCTCAACCTTCCGGGAATCCTTTCGCTCAGAACCACACACTTTTCGTAGTTGAAATTTCGCAGAAGCTCGTCGCCGGAGATTTCCAATTTCGCCGGAACCTCGCCGGAATCGATCATCAGAAAACCGTATTCATTCATCGACCGGTATATCTATCTAAACTTCTCTGCTATCTCTTGGTTCATACTTTAATTGTTCAAACAAAGGTTCTAAACTGTTAATCATTACATTCAGTCGAGAAGTCACTAATCGGAGCCGACGAATTTTGCCGGAAAATCTGAAGAAGACACTCTGTGATTGGTACATCTTATTCCTAAATTCCTTTCTTTTACTTCAATTCAATCAATCATAAGCGTAGTTGGTCAATTAAACAAACAGTCAATTCACTGTCCGGTAATTCGATAAACGAAGAAGATGAAGTCGAACATGTGTATAAGTTTAATTAAAACTGAGTATTTAACCGGGTTAGACACACAGTCCAGCGGTGGACTGTGTGCAACATAACGCGCACGTCACGAGTTCGAATCGCACAACGTACCGAATTTCAGAAATAAAACCAATCCTTTTTAAACCTATTCAGATCACCTTTCAACATGTATATAAATATAATATAATTCAGTAATTAAACAGGTTAAGCACACAGCCCAACTGGTTGGGCTGTGCGTACTCGAACCGAACGTCTCGAGTTCGACTCCGGGTCACTGAAGGCGGGTCGGCCATTTTAAATCATTGTTGAAATAAACTAAATTAGATAAAAGTTAATCAGTATATATATATAATTAAAACAGAGAATATTTCGGGTTAGACACGTAGCTCAGTTGGTAGAGCTGCGTGCACGCGTACGAGAGGTCCCGGGTTCGAACCTCACTCAGCGCACAATTAACCACAGTCCGACCGGTCAACTGTCAACGGTCAAAAAGACAAAATTTTTATTTCTTTTTATTTATTTATTTAATTTAAAAATCAATTAAAAATACTTAAAAATAATATTTTTAAAGTTAGAAAATGTCCTTAAACTCACAAAAATAAATCTAAAAATCCTATTAAGATTATGAACTAAAAGTATTAATCTCAAATAAAATCTATTTATTTACCGAACCATTTCGTTATTATTTTAGGTTAGTTTTTCCTCGTCGATCAAATCCCAAAACTCGTGCGCATCCAACGTCATCAAAGAACGCACCCAAGGTGAGTGAATCTATACAAATTCCCCGTTTTAATCACATTTTGGGGTGTATCATGTGTCGTTTAATTCCTTATTATATTTAAACACTCGTGCATCCATCATATCCGTGACCAAATGTGTATGTATCAATTGTTGTGTGAATTATGTTTAGATTGAAGTTATCATTTTCAGTACATGCATTTCATTAGGCCCATCAGCTCCCCGTGGGATACGGGTTGAGTATCAGGTGCCTCATTCGATCGGCTCCGTTTGATTGAGCCTTGATCTCACATACATCATCATTCATGTCATTCGATCGGCTCCGTTTGATTGAGCCTTGATCTCAAATACATCATCATTTATGTCATTTACTCATCCAATGTGGTTTGTGTTTTTGTTATATACATATGTTTGCTCACATGTGATTATTGCACAACTTCTCAATATTAAACACAACAAGAAAATTAATAACAATGTTTTATCAAGGTTCACTCGCCAACTTTTGTTGACCCAAAATATCCCCCGTTTTACACATGATACAGGTGATCCAGTTGAGGCAAGAAACACATAGGAAGGCTTAGAAGAATAAATCAGTTTAAGCTTTGGATTGTTTTACTTAGTTTCATTTTCCTTGTAATTGTATGGATTTGATTTGAATATTTAAGTTGTAATTTGAATTTAATAAATATGAAACATTTTAGTAAACATCATGAGCTTTGGTGATAACCCAATTATGCCCCGACTCTTATTCCACTGCGGGTCGAGGTGTGACAATGTTATTATTATAACCTCTGAACGGCCATTAGAAAGTTGAGCGGTCAAAAGTGTCAACATGCCAAAACTTTGGCCTCTGAGTGACTCTTACGAACCGTAACCATGTATGGTTACGGACCGTAACCATTATAAGGGAATTGTTTAGGAAGGCGGTTACGGACCGCAAGGGTTATCCCTACAGTCCGAAACATATTTGAAACTATGGGCGCCAGACTAGCTTACGGAGCGTAAGCACATTGCCATACGGTCCGTAAGCAACTGCTAGTGGCTGCTTTGATTGGGAGCCAAGGCATTCTGCCCTTGTGACACCTCTCCTGCCCCAATGCCACATTTCCTCTGCATTTTCCACTGCCAAGGACACCTGGAGTGATCCTACAACACCTCTAACACCTGTATTGATCCAAATCCAAGCTCCTCAACTATAAATAGAGCTCATGGTTGAGCTTGAACACTTGCACCTTTCATGTTCTTCTCTTCTATCCTATCTTGATAAGTTCCTGAGTTATTGGGAGCTTCTACTGAGTTTATAAACCTTCTTTGGACCACTTGTAAGTGTTCCAACTTTCTTCTTTCATATTTATAGGCTTTAAGCAAAAAGTCAAAGTGTTATCGTAATAACGCTTTGACATTCGGCTAAGACCATTATGTTCCAACCATTGTTCAATGCGAACATGGCTACGTGATCATATTAAGGTAGGTGTTAATCCCTCAAGAGGGCACCTCCTGAGAATCACGTTTACTTGGTCAATTGACGAGTCAACATATTAGGTTTTAAAAAAGTCAAACGGGTCGGATTTTGAAATAATCATAAACTAAGTTTAAAGGTGTTCTAAAATATGTTTTAACTCTTAAACAACTTGGTAATAATTAATAGAACATGTGTAAACATGTTCGGCTAGTCAATTCCAGGTTTAAGGTTGGTTCGCAACCCGAAAATCACAAAGTTTGACTTCTGCTTTGACTTTCAGTTCTGACCCGAATTAGCAACTTTAGTTACTAATTCAAAGTTGCATTATGATCCTAAATTAATGTAGTATAGCCCTCTGAGGTCATACTACAAGATCATAATCATAATCCGAGTTTATGCACAAGTTACGTTATGTTGCCATACTTTGACTATTATGCCATTTTGTTTAATAATGAGGCTTTAAATATAAACGAGCATGAAAATGGTTTTAGTACTGATATGCTAACTTGTTAAACATATTTTGGTGTCAACAATCTGATCATAAACTAAGTTTTGCTTAAATACCGTAAATTATGTTTTTAAGTGCCAAATCGCCATTTTGGCATCTAAAATGGTTTTAAACATAATTTATTCATCAAATCTTATTATCTACTGATGTAATATCATAAGTAGGATTATTTGGGATGTCAAGTCAGAATAAACTGAGTTTACATGCAAGTTCTTGTGTTAAGTCCTTAAATGACGATAATGCCCTTACGGCACCAAAATGAATTTTAATCATGGATTTTATATAAAACCCTTTTACTTAGTGATATGTTTTATAAAATAACATATCTTTATCATACAAACCTGATTATAGTATCAGTTTTTGTTAACCATCGGTTAAATCATCATTTAGCACATTTTTGGCGCATAGTATGGTTTAAAACCACATTTAACCATCAAGACTTATTACTTACTGATTATAAAACTAAGTTTTAATATTTTTACAGTAGGTACATATTCTAAACTCAAAATCTCAAATGAGCTATCAAAACTATGTGGTGTGATGGTTTCTTGGTTCTAATGGAATCAAGAGGTCACAAGTTCGAGGTTGGTAGTTGAAGAAGAATAAAAGGAAAATGCCCCCAGGACGCATAGTTTGGTCCAAAACTATAAATCACACATATGTTTGATATACTACTGATATAACATCATGAATTATCTATTTTTCCAGAATGTTTATGACCATGACATCAGTTTACTTGCAAGCTACTTTTATAAGTCGTAAAATGACCAAAACTCCCTTATGAGGCTTAACTTGATTTTAAAACCTTAACGGGCATACATGTTGATATCCTACTGATACTATAATATGTTTAAAGTATAATGGCATATGGAACTTGTATATGACTCACCCGGTTACCCGGTATCGCTTATATGCGTACGGTTAAGCCTACATGACTAGTTTACGTAATTTGACCGAAAAGTGTTTAACCTTATCATTTTTATCAAGAAATCCAGAATGTTATATGTTTAACCATATTATACAAGTCTTAGTACTTGTCGGGTTTAAACTACATTGTAGCGTATCGTACCGTTTTCATATTTAAGACTAGTCGGTCCGAGTCTATGACTTAAATAGGATCTGTTAGCATTCTAATTCTTATTAATACCATCATTTTAGACTAGAGCCTTCTAGTAGATTGCTACCTTTACTTACCTATTTGATTAACGGCTGAGTTATAAAATCTTTGAAGAATCAGCTCATGTAAATACTTTTAACCTATTTTCCCTATACGACATTGGGATACGGTATATTATTACCGCTTGGTCGGATATGGGATAATGTTGTCGGATTGTGATTTAACTAAGTCTCATAACCCGTTTTAATCTATATTGTCTGATAACTTAAACATTGGGGGTTAACTCGACCGTGTCCTGGATATCCTTGGCTCATTTAAGTTACTAATGGCCACGACCAATGCACGGGGTGTAGGCATACACCCGTCAGATGCTAATGCTAAATTATTTTATATACTCCTTGTGAGTTATTTAAGTGGCGTGTCGGTTAATCATGTTATTCGGTTTTTGCATCGGACCCCATATGTTTTGACAAACCTGTAAAACTGTATACAATATTATTTTGAATTGTCCCAAGTTATTTATAAAAATGTGCCTTGTGAACTTAAAACAATTTTGAAAAGATTTACAAAATTTGTTGGTTATTTGTATTTACCAGTGTAAACTGACGTATTTTCAAAAGACTAAGCTACATGTACAATACGTAATAGGTTGGGAGTTGCTCGGTAGCAACGTAGAGGATCTTGCAAGTCCTTAGTTGTTCCTAAAAGTTTGTTGAACACTTTTGTACATTTTATGATCCGACTGTGGATCTTACTACAAGCCGTTGTATATGTAATTTGAGCATTTGAACATATCGGTTTGTAATATTATTTTAAATCCAAGACTTCCGATGTGTTACTTTGTGTTGTTTGGTTATGATGTTATCAATCTTACGTCACAATACTCCCCACCGGGCCCACCGCGACTTACGTGGAAATGGGGTGTGACAATTGTGTTTTAAATTGTTATGTTTTGTGTTTTTCTTACCAAAACAACTCAAACATCATGCCTAAGTCCAAAACATAATGCCTACATGTTAATTCTTGTAGCTTCTCACACTTCTTAAAAAAATCATTTTTATAGGAACCTAATACTTATAAATTAAAAGATGCCATCACTTTTACAACTTAAACTTAATTGTTTTATATGCTTTTATAATTTATGTAGATAATCTACATGATTTTCGAACTATTGTAAAAAAAAATTTGTTGTTGTAAAGTCCAAAACTATTTATAGTGTATTGCGGTTGTAAAGTCCAAAACTATTTATAGTGTATCCGGATGGACAAGAGTAAAGAAACTTTAATAATTTTTTTTCAGATTTTCCTTTAATTAGTTTATGATAATTTTTCACTTATGATAAAAAAAATATTAGATACTTCATATTTTTTTAAGGGTGACTTTCGATGTACAGGACCTATTGGTTACCGGGTTCTTGTCAAAGACAATCCCCCGTCAGCCTCGCCTTGAGAACGTGATGTTCGATTGGGCCCCGGCCAGACTGACCTTCGCCCGAAAACCATACTGCGATCGGTTAAACATAATTTTTCACTTATGATAAAAAAAAATGTTAGATCCTTCATATACATACACGACACAAACCGAGTGACTTTTTAATGCGATCGGTTGAACATATAAAACCCTATCCATCCCTATGAAACACGATTCACGAATCTAGTATGAAAACTTAATTAATACAAAATTCTCAAAACCCAAAACCCCAAAAACATATACATACAAAGTGTCATATCAGTATTTCAGTTATCATTAAAAAACCAATTTTCTTTTATACTCTTCTTTTATACTCTACAAGTACCTTAATATATCCTTGCATTTCTACATTATTTATATTGTTTTTGTAATAAACTAATTTATTTATAAAAATCTAACTATGTAAATATTTATATAAATTAAAATATTCTATCAGAGAAATAAAAATATTGTAAAAGTTATATAAATTAGTGTTTATTATAAAATTACACATTTTTATTATCTAGTTCAAATGCTACATTTAAAAAGATTTAAATTTATAATAATTATGATGCACATGACCACATATCATGATTGGACACTATAAGTCTACATGAATCTAAAAAGGAAAAATTAACAGAAAAAAAAAAGTTGTAGTTACAATTTGCGTTTGACCTCGCTTGTTAGCAAGGGTGCCATGCCCACGAACATCCGACTCCATCAATGCCCTTTCAAAGGGCATTTGCACCACCTTACCCATGGGTGCCTCACCAGTCTAATCTTTTAAATTCTAGTTTCAGTTAAAGGATTTGGTCTCCGGTATAGATGCGATTTGTATCTTAATTTGATGCAATTGTGTGACATGAGAATGCAAACATTTTAAACATTTAAGGTTACATAATTAGCGTGTATGGTTCATCATCATTGTTTTCATCCTCAACCATTGCAAATGATTTATAAACCTCACACACATTTTACCAAAAGACTAACGCTGGAACTTTTAAGTAAAAATAATCAAACATCAACCAACATTACCAATATTCTTCGTAAACATACTTTGGTTGTTTCCTTGAATTACCAATGACAATAACCACCATCAGCTCCGCCACCCGCAACCACACTCAATCACCTAACACCACCGTTTGCCTCCTACAACCACCATCAAATTCAAACTTAAAATATAAAACCACACATCCTAAACAAATAAATAAATCCTAAACAAATAAATAAATAAATAAAAACCCTAAATATTTGGAAAGTATTTTTCCTTAATTAATAATATCTATACTTCCAATTTCCATCCCACCAAAACCTTTAAACCCAACACACATTCATTCACAAACCCAACCAAACCAAAATCAACAGTCACGTGCATCTCACGTGACCACCAACAACACCAAAAATCCAGAACAACAAGCATTTATATCATCACTTTCACCGGTGCACCCTTCTTAACTTCCACCACCTTAACACGTCACCACCGCATCTCCACCGTCACAATGGCTCTCTACAACCCTCCGCCGCCGCTCCTCACCTCCGCCACCGCCACTGCAGCATCCATCACCAACCTATCACCTCCTGCATCAACATCCTCCCCATCAACATCAACATCTTCATCAGTAATCATCGTGATTATCGTTATCGCCTCATGTATCATCGTCTCCGCCTCCATCTACCTCCTCCTCCGCTTCTTCTCCCGCCGCTGCAACCGCTCCTCCGTTCAGTCCTTTCCACCTGCAAACGACGCCGTATCGGAACGTAATCATCACGTCATCTGTATCGATACCGGTAAATTCGAATCGCTTGATTCGCTTCCGATGTTTACGTTTTCGTCACTTACAGGTAACATCGCCGGTGGCGATTGCGCCGTCTGTCTATCGAAATTTGAACCGGTTGATCAGTTACGCCTGTTGCCGTTGTGTTGTCACGCTTTTCATGCTGAATGTATTGACGCTTGGCTAAAATCGAATCAAACGTGTCCGTTATGTCGATCAACAGTTAATCCGACGGAAGATGACGTCATGAACAAGATACTCTCCGTTTCCGATCAAAGTACCGGCGGTTCAACGCTCGGAAACAGGAATAACAGTTTCCGGATCGAGATCGGAAGCATTAACCGTCGACGATCGCCGTCGGATTCTGGACGGAGATCGTACTCAATCGGTTCATACGAGTACGTGCTTGACGACGGATATGAAGTTCCGTTGGAATCAACTCGCCGGAGAGAAACAGATAAGGATTTAACAACTCCGGCGCTACCGGTGGAAAACCTAGCGGCGGAGATAGGCGACGGCGGTGGAAGCGGACGGTTGAACTGGCTGCGTGATTACGTGGATCGGGTATCGGTATCAATTTCGTCACGATCACAGTCGTTTCGCGGCTCCGGCAGGTTTTTTCGAGGGAAGTAGTCGCCGGAGTGAGGCGGTTACGGTGGAGGAGTTTGAAGCTAGTAGAGTCGGAGAAGAGATTAGTCAACTTTTTCGGTGGTTATCAGGGGTATAATTGTAAATTGGTTAAAAGGTAGAGTCTGTTTTAATACTTCCATATTTTCTTTCCTTTTTTTTTCTTTTTACGGAAGCTCAGTCTTTTTCTATTTCCACTCCTAGTATTATTATTTGCGGCAGTGGGGATAGCAAAAGGTGAGATTTGTTTGGATATAATTTCGGGAGTTTTTATTTAAAATTTTAAAAAATTTTATAAACTTTGTGTTTGTTAGATTTTATAAATTTGGTAAAGTAGTCGCAAATTATAGGATATATGGTGATTGTATTGGATCTGAAATTGATAGAGATCAACATGAATTTGCATATATTTTTGGGACTTCTTATATAAATTTTTAAAAACATTTTACAAACTTTCCGTTTATTTGTTGTAAAATATGGTATAAAAAGTCACAAATTAGTAATATATATTTGGAGGGGGGTTATTGTACAAGAGGAAAGAATTGTACGAAGTATAGGAGACAAGTTTGACTCTTGATTTTCAAGATCAATGGTTGAGATTAAGTGGTCCCTAAATATAGAATTCACATAACAAAAAACAAGGAACAAGTGGGGAAAAATGTAAAATAGGAAAATCCAATATTGTTAACTCATAAACCCATCCCCTCTGATTTTCAAATGGCTATAACTTTTTCATACGTTAATATTTTTTTATAAAAATTACAACGTATTAACGAGCATTTCATTCTCTTTAATTCGATCAGCTTATTGCTATATTTTAACATTAATTTTTTTAAGGATTTTGAAACCCTATTACATGATTACGTGATTTTGAATACCCAGTAAGTGACTATGTGATTTTGAATACTCATTACGTGATTACTTGATTTCATTGTAGTATTTTATGTGAAACCACGCTAAGTGATTACGTAATTACGTAACAACATTTGACTATATAAATTACATGACTACGTGATTTTAACTACACATTTCGTGATTACATGATTTCATTATAGTATTTATGTGAAACTATACTGGGTGATTACGTAACGTAATACATAATATTTCATTGGAATACCTAATATTTAAGGTATAATTACGTATTAAGGATAAATTATATACAAAACATTAGCCAAACCAACCTATAATAACAACATAATGTCATACATTAGAGATTTAACCACATAATAAAGCATAAACAATCAAGTTCTTATTATTAAATGTGTAATCACGTAATAATCATCATTGTATTAATATTAGTTATAACAAATCATATTAAATGTGTAATCACGTAATGAATTTACAGTGAATGCGTAATGATTTATGTTGAATGTGTAATCACGTAATGAGTATTCAAAAATCACGTAATGAGTACTGGGTATTCAAAATCACGTAATCACGTAACGGGTATTTAAAGTCCTATAAATTATTTTGAAGAATACTATAGCAATAGGCTGCTCAAATTAAAGAGAATAAAATGCTCATTAATACGGTGTAACGTATGAAAAAATTATAGCCGTTTGAAAATCAATGTGAAAACTAGTTAAAGGGAGAAACGACCATCATACTTTTACCCTTCTTAAATTGAGAAAAACAAATATGTGATCATAATTGTCTCCTACATTTCGTACAAAATTCTCTTGTATATGATCTTTTCTAAATGTAAATTTGGTACCTAATTTATTTGCCTAATTGGTCATGCTGAAATCTTTAAATTATGGAATATTCATCGTAAGTTCGAATAAAGTATTGTTTTGATGCCATTTTAGTTTTCTATATGATTTTTTTTTGTTAGATCCGGAGTGCAGATGTTATGTGATGGTAGTATAAGGAATTAAGTTTTTATTGTATCTTGTATCTGTTAAGGGATATTTGAAAGATTTATTATGTTGATATTTAAAAATATGTATATTATTTCAAAGAAATTATAATTATTAAACCTAATTGCTGGTTTAATCCTTTTAGTTGTCTTTCATAAAACAGTATGTTGATGTCATATAAAATCGTATGTTGATTTCATATCGTTTTGGTTTAATCCTTTTAGTTGTCTTGTAATAAAATAGTATGTTGATTTCACATCGTTTTTTTTTTAAATTTAATAGATTTAGTTGCATGTTATGTATTTTACTATTTTACATATGTTTGTTAGTATACCTGAGGTATTTAATATATATCGTGTGTTATTCTCTCAGCTCATAATTCTTGTTTAATTCAATAGATGTCAATCCAATACGTGAGTTTTAATAACTTCATTTCCCATCAAGTTTCTCCTAAACATTGTCTTATACGTTTAATAATATAATAAAAAAACCATAAATTTTAACATATGCATCATGTTATTCTTTACTATTTTTATAATTTTATACTATTTATAGAACATATAAACATGTACAAGTTTTTGAAGTCCATCAAATTCTTGTTATGATTTAAAAACATAGATTATATTAGTAACCATTTAACAGCATTGGAAATTTCCAAATTCCATCAACATCAAACAAAACATGTATTTTCTACCACCATGTTAGTTTGTCAACTTCCAAGCCCACCTTGGTCTTTTTATATTGTTTTACATATTTAGCTTCTTTTTTTTTTTTTACCTTTTAGACCAACTATGGCAAGACGTTTAAGTTCTAATACAAGCATAATTCCATCCCCATACAAATATGACAACACGTACGTTTAACTTCAAATACGATATTTTAACAAGTCCAAGCTAACACAACAAAGCAAGAGCTCTAAATTCTGACTCCATTTACAACATTAAAAGTGTCAAGAAATGGCAATAAAGAACTTAAAATCTAACTATACCAGTTAAAGTCTTGATAAGTTTCAATAATTCATATTTATATAAGGAAGAGGTATTTAGTTTAAGGAATGATGGATTTTAATAATCCTAATTATTAGCCGTTGCCGGCAACGATCCTAATTTAAAAAATAACCCGTAGTGATCCCACATTTTCATATATTGTAAACCAATGGACCTTACTAAACCGAAAAGGATAAGGGGACAAAAAAAATTAAGGTTCTTTATTAAAAGTCCATTATTTTACAATATGTGAAAATTGTGAGACCACCGCTGATTATTTTTTAAGTTGAGACCGTTGTCGGCCAATGACTATTAGTTTGGATTATTAAAATCCATTATTTCTTAGTTTAATAACACCCTGATTATCCCATTATTTTCAGCAAATTGCATCTCTCTTTAGTTTACCTAAAACCCCAAATTGTTCACCCTTATACCCTTCATCAAAAATTGAGTTTTGTGGAATCTAAACGGATGCTATACGTACTTATGTTATATGTTTCTAACCCATTTGACCACAAACTTTCAGATATAACGATTATACTGAATCTAATATTGATAGAGATTCAGGGGTTGTTTGGCATCTTCGGAATGGTCAAGTGTTGAACCAGATCTGAACCATTAAGAGCCAGTATAAATGCTTAACCTCAGAGGAAAATGTCTTAACCGTTCGTACTCTAATATAATGCTTAACCATTCAGAGGCAAACGTCTAAACCTTTCAGACACCTGCTCGCGAAACAAACAATCTGAACCATTAAGTATTGAACCAGTAAAAGGTCTGAACAATTAAGAGTCTCATTAAGAACTAAACAACCGTCACTAACATTAGTTTGGTAGAAATTCTTAAATAAAAAATAAGTTTTCTAGATAAAACTATTGCTATAGAACTTCTAAGATCGAAACATGTTCGCAAATGATATATGGTTTTACTTTTTACAATCATTCAGAAAAAAACTTCATAACTTATGGAAACTAATTAATTAACATTTTCGATGCATGACCTAAAATATAATAAAAGTAAACTGTTATGTGCCCGGGTCCGTTCGTTTGTTCAGTTCGTATGTTCCTAAAATGATGTTTACCATGTTTCAATTATTCCTTTAATTAAGGATGAGATTGGTCAAAGCTGGCATGGTCAAATGAAGCTACACGTGGGTTTTATTATTTCAAAATTAGTTATTATGCATATTAGTGTGTGTGAGAATAAAGGGAGATATGGGGATGCCCATGATCCCATGTTTTCGTAAGTAGTGGTAGAAGTGTTTACTTGTTCATCTTTGTTTACAATTTGTATCCCTATATAAGGGAAGTTCATGAGTTTAGTAGATATAAATGAAAAATATTAATCTTGAATTTCCTCTCTAAATTGCTATCTGGTTTCCGTCTTGTTTCTTTGGCCAATCGATTATCAGTTGGAACCACAACATAAACACATGTAGTTGTATCTTTCTCACAATCTTTATTCACCTTAAATGAAGCATGAATGAATAATATTCAATTACGATGTCACAGCTCCACAAGGTTCCTCCAAAACCAACTTTTCTAATACCAATCCTTGATGGAGTATGAAACAGGAAAACGTTTCTGGAGCCTTATACATTATGGAATGGGAAACCCTTTCTACATTAATATTGGAGTATGAAGGTTTCTTGCATTTTGATGCAAACTATAATGAGATGAAGGAGTAATGGAAAGTTTGGGAAAAAATATTCAAATAATACTAATCAACATTTATCCAAGAGTAATGCAAGGACTGGACAAGTGAAGTACAAAAGAAATATAATAATGTACATTATTAAGGTACTAGATACGAAGCTACTTTCAATTCAAGATTCACATGTGCAAATCACTAGAAAGAACGCTATTGTACCTTATAAGTCAGACTCGTATGATAGTTAGATATCCGATACCATAGTGACTAAAGTGAATTATGACGCATATCAAGCAAGTTAGGAGGTGCAGAAGTGCACACTTGTTTACGTGGTTATAATTCTAATTGTTCGGGCGGAATCCCTAATGGGGGTTCCAAAGGCGGCCAACGCCTCCTTGGCGCGCGGGGGTCTGGGTGTAGCGCCCCTAGGAGCAGGGTCCAAGGGGCGGCAACCCCTTGCAATGTCCAACAGCAGAGCTCCTGGCTTGAGTCGAGCTAGAAAATGAGGTTAATTTGGAAATTAATGACTAGTGTCGAGCTGGAAAATTTTATTTCCATTAAATTGCTTTATTAAAAATAACTTTGAAAATTATTTTTCTAGAAATTATGACATAATTTCGAAGTGGAAAATGAGATCATTTTAGAGGCAATTTATTTAAAACAATAACTGCCTAAAGACAATTACCAGCAATTATCTTCATCCCTAATTTCGAAAACCTTTGGTCACCATCTATATGATTCATACGAATTTTTACAACACACACATACTAAGTTATGTTCTCGATTATGAGTTGTATCCGATTGAATTATTCGGAAGAACCACCGAAATAATTTGATCTGAAAGTGATCGCATGCCTCTCAGTCATCAATTGTTTACAAAACATTCTCCAATGTATAAACCTTTGTTGTCAAGGCTCACCCAGGCCCACGCCTAGACCCATTTTTCAGGCTCAACTCAACCTTCTCGCTTCACATCAAAAGCCCCACTTTTAGACCCTCATGCGCATTTTCAGGCTAAATTCCAATGAAATTCCGGTCACAAAATCGTTTCAACAAGTTTGAAACAATTAGAAGAACCCTAAACAAGCCTGGGAACAACCTAAAACAACTTGAACTAGCCCTAAAGAAGATTGGAAATCCTTAAAAATTATTTTTATAGTCAAATACTCGCCTTAAAAAGTTTTAGCTTTTTAAGCGACTTGCATTGAAGCCCAAGGCTTACCCTTTGCGCCTTGTGCCTTTGACAACTATGGTATAAACCAAGGGTGGTCATTGCGAGGGTAATTTATATATGCCCTAAAAGTGTCTAAGGGAGTTAATAAACTTTCTAGTGAATTCCTATGACACTCCATGATATTGATATGTGGTTATGCAGAACTTTTATGATTTGCGAAATAAATAAGTTAGGCGAGAGAGAACTTGGGTCGTTTCAAAAAGAATGTTTGGAGACCCAATTCCTAGGTTCTCTCACAAAAATATGTTCGTGTTCATGACCATATTGTCGGTCACCATCATGAGGAGTTGATCTAATCAAACACGTCATGTGTGAAGTAGTGTAGTGTAGTTAATACAAACAATGAAACAATTCAAGAAAATCACATCTATTAAGAGTTAAAAAGGCTAGGGATCCATTTATTGAGGAAGGATGAAAGGGTAACAATTTTTATCAAATCGAATTTCGTGTATTTTTAGTTGCTCTACATTCATATGAATGTTTGTTAGAAATCATTTTTCTTTGCTTGATTCCACTTTTATTGATATGTTTGTTTGAAGTTACAATTGATTATATTCCTTCTTTGTAGATCTTTCTTTCTTTCCTTTCACACATATCATTCTTTTCACATCATAAGTTTATGAATAATTAAACTAAGTCCAATAAAAGTTTAGGATTAACATAAAGTTAACATATTCATTTTCTACTATTAATTACTATAGCTGATTTGACACCTAAGATAAGACAATAATAATATAATTAATTAAAAACATAAGACATGGAGCAAGTACAAACAAACTTAACAAACAAAAAAAATATAGCTTTTTAGGATAATTAAACATTTTTTTAAGTTTCCAATTGTGTTTTAAATTTAAAAGAAGAAGAAAAATTCTATTGGGGCCAATGAACTAGAGTGAACGTGAATTGATGATCTTCTTGTGTACATAAAATAATAATAATAATACTTCTGTTCCTAGAAGAGTGGATCTTTTGTCTTGTTGGATGTCTTTGTCATCTTCCAATGTGTTTTAAGTCATGCAGTTAGTTTGACTGAGTGGATAGACAGATATTGCTAGTTCGGTTCTTGAATTAAGCGGGTTTTATCTTATTGCACTACCGTATTTTCGGGCGAGTGTTTACGGGCTTCGGCCCTAGGTGAGGGTTTTCCCCGGTTCGGAGGCAAGTAGCCCATGTGGTAAATTGCGTCAGTAGACCATTTGAATGATTTGTCAGCCGTAAAAAAAAAGTTTGACCAATTGTTTTAATTCAATTAAATTTGATTAAACAGGAATTAGATGAACTGTTTATAAGATGTAGCAAAATAGCAGGTAAGGCTGTTTGGTTAAAAAATTATTAATGGGTACACTTTAAGTCTGATGCTCACGAATCTTTTGATTTTTTTATTATTTTTTTAAGTAAGATTAACAATGGATTTGTTAATATAGCTACAAAGCTATATTAACAAAACTACTTACTTTTATAAAATAAAATGAGCTATAAGGTTGTAAATATATACAGAGTTAGGATACAATATGAAGTTTCTATCACTAGGAAGAATAGGAAGTAATCTTGTCCATCCATTTAGTAATCAAGGGTTAAGATTAAATGCATTAAATTGAATCAAAAAAGGGTTTTTGTAGGGACATTCTAGTCAATCCAAGGTAATAGTTTTTTCCTCCTCCAATTCCCCCTCATTTTTTAAACGTTAATAACTCTTTCATACGATATTATTTTTTTATAAAAATTGCACCTAAAAAACGAGTGTTTTTTTATCTTTAAAACGAGTATGCTATTGCTATATTTCGAAAAAATAATTTCTGAAAACCCAGTTGCGTAAAACGCAATGGAAAAAAGCCCAAAAAAAATAGTTAAAAAACGCAGCGAACCAAAACAGTCTACAATCAAACCAACGATCTGTAAGTGATTTGTAAAACGCAAAAGGGAAAAAAACTGTGGTTATCTGTAAGACGCAACAGTTAAAAAAACTCAGTGCAAAAGCTAACAGACAGTTAAAAAGCGCAGCGATCTGTAACTGTCACTGACAGTTAAAAAAACGCATCTGTCACTGAATCTGTAAAAACGCTGACAGTTAAAATTTCTGAATATGTAAAACGCAGCATCTGTTACTGAATCTGTAAAACGCAACGCATTACTGAATATGTAAAACAGTTAAAAAAACGCAGCCATCTGCTACTGAGTATTTCTGAATCTGTAAAACAGTTAAAAAAACGCATCTGCTACTGATTCTGTAAAACGCAACTGTTTGTTACAGCGCAAAAACCAGCAACACGCGGGCCCGGGTTTTCGGAACTGCAATCGTGTCCGCAGGACGTGCGGGTGCAGACTAGTTCGACTAAATTCCGGTTCCAAATTGCACCCCCCCTACGTAGGACTTATGGTAAAACATGTCATAAAGTTATGTTGGTTATGCAAAGGTTTCACCTTATAAACTTATACTTTGTCTTCACACCAATGTGGGACAAGTGGTTTACCATTTTAAACATCCATTCAAACAACTTAATTTCCAACATTATTATCATATAGTTTCATTTCAAGTTCAACAAACCATCATAAAACACAATGCCTTTTTATCTAAAAAAACAGAATTAAAACACAAATTAAAGTTTATTTCTAAAACGCAATTGACTAAAATTATAAAAGAAAATGTACTTTTTAAAACGTAATTGACTAAAATCACAAAAGAAAAGTATATTTTGTAAAACACAATGGATAAAAAACAGTTTTTTTATTATTTTGTAAAACGCAATAGACAAAAAACACCCAAAAAGTGTGTTTTTCATTTTTTGTAAAACGCAATGGATAAAAAACAGTTTTTTTTCATTATTTTATAAAATGCAATGGATAAAAAAACACCCAAAAAGTGTGTTTTTCATTCTTTTGTAAAACGCAATGGATAAAAACACGTGTTTTTTCATTAGCTTGTAAAACGCAATGGATCAAAAAACACCCAGAAGTGTATTTTTTTCAATCTTTTGTAAAACACTATTTTTAAATGAAAGTCTATACTGAAAGATATTTTGCAATTTTTCTTTGAGACATTTTGTCAAACACCTGGTGTGCAACTTTTTATTAATGACTTCTCAATGAAATTGGAACTAATGATGTTGCCCAAACGCATGAATACATCAAAAGAAAGAGTACAATCAGAGATATCTTCACTTTGAATTAAAAAATGTTTGAGAAATTTGAGAAGAGGAGTACCTGTTTTAACAGAAATCTCATGTTCCATCGCATCATGTTAAATTGAAAAAAACGAGAAATTATAGAAACATAAACTGGGTTTTCTTCAAAAAAATCGAAGAACTCGTTTATTGAGTGTTCGAACCATTCATTGATGAAGAAAATTTGCACCGTGATGTAGTAATTCTAAAGAGAGAAAAGGAATGAAATGTTGAAGATGGTGGGTTTTGAATATCTGGGTTTTGAAGATACAGAGAAGAGAAATAGAAAGAAAAGATAAAAGAAGATTGACTAAAATACCCTTCCCACTTGTATTTCTACCTTTTCAGATGGACGGCTAAGATTACTTCCTATCCTTCCTACCCAAAACACACTTCCTATTTGATCCTCTCACAATATACACATACATTAGAGATAATATAAAGTAAATTACATGAGTGATTCACTTTATTTATATACATATACTGTAAATTTAAAAATTATGTGAGTGAGTGATCCTTATTTCTAAACTAGACCCTTCTATTCAAAATGTGCTTTAAGACCCTTTGTGTACGACACACTATTTTGGTCATGTACATCACCTCTCATTTTTCTCCGTCCCCTCTCTTCTATATGAAGTCCTTTTCGAAATGTTATGCACCATACAACCCATAAAGGGTAACCCTTATACCCCTTGTAGTACTTCGACCACAACCATGATCTTGTTCTAAACGGCATTGTGCATTTGTTTGCTGGTCTCAATATTATTTCTTTGTAACCACACGAGAACTTTTCGTGATAATGTTAATATGATCTAGCTCCCCTTTAAACTGGAATTGAATGCTTTATAATTAATTTAGTACTTATTATCTTTATATTTGGAATTTGAACTCAAAATCTAATCTTCCGTGGTGTTTATAGCTCGTATGGTGTTCTTGAGCATTGAGTCATATGAATGGTGTGAGAGGGGGAGGATAGAGAAATGATTGCGATTTTAGATGTTCATGTGAGATGGCCAATTCTGACAAGTGATGACGTGAAAAAAAAACATTCATTGAAGATGCTTTAGCAATGTTAAAGAAGGATGGTAAAATGAAACACTTGTTTTAAGAATATTAGTATCTTGTTGAGGAAAAATAAAATCAAGAAACCGATGCAATTATTTGGAACCAACAAAGCTCCTATTCATAAATCAACTTTGAAGATCAAACACGTCATGGCTAAGGGTGGAGAGGGTATTTATGATTTGCGTGCATTTTATTTTATTGTTATTCAACAAAATAGAACAATATAGTTTTTAAGTTACAAATAAAATAGATTTTTATTTCTTTCTTAATATATATATTTTAATAATCTAACTTATAACCTATTCATCGATAATAACTCATAACTATTTAATCCGTAGCATTCTTAACTTACATTTTCTTTGTCAAAGGCAATCTCATTAGCATAGTTATCGTAGATTTACACTTGATTTCGCTCACAAGGAACATGCATTTCCTCTTTTCGCTCATAACCATCCATATCCATGTGAGCGAATCCAAATAAATATCCAATGCAGATCGATAATTATTATGTGAGTGGGAATTTTTTTAAATGAAAATGAAAGTGAAGTTGTTAATATTATTGACAAAATCATCAATATGGATTATTATTCAGAAAAACAATACATAGTTTGAATCATTAATATTCAATTTACGTTTCTTAAATTGTGTGCTTGGAGCGAGGTATCTTCATGGTGGTGGATTTGGTTGATTATTAATGAAATAGAAAAACAAGATATGCCAGTGATTGGCTGAAATGATGGTTTCATCCGCTTCTAGAAAGCATATAGGGCCCCAAAATGGGGTGCCTAATTAGGGATGAGGTACCAGTTCGATATCGAGAAACTGAGAAAACTGGTATCGATATCGGTTTCGAATATACTGGTTCGATATCGAAAACAGAAAAAATGGATATCGATACTAATATTGAATATATTCGGTATTAGTTCAGTACTGATACACAGTACCAAATGTTCATCCCTCTAATGATGATAAAATAAAAGTAAAAATCGCCCCTCACCAAAAGGTGAGGATTAAAAACCTTAGGAGTGCCCTTATGGAAAAAAACTAGGAATTTTAATTGTTTATTATTATAATACACACCTAGTTATATGGTATGTATAATAGTATAAACAATAATAAGGTTGAAACAATATGTTCATAGAAAATCTAGAGTAATTTACTATTTTAGTCTATAAGTTTTTTTTTAACCTAAATCACTTTAGTTCAAATAGGTTTTTCTTTTCTTTGTTCATAGAAAATCTAGAGTAAATTACCATTTTAGTCTATAAGTTTTGATCCAAAATGTCAAAATATCATAGTGTAAATAATTTTATTTTCCATTTTAGTCCAAATAGTTTTTTCCTGTCATTTTAGTCCCTGACTTTTGTCACTTTAGTTCAAAAATTCTATTTGGACTAAAGTGACATTTTGAACCAAACCAAAGAAACTAAAATGACAATCTACTCTAAAATCTCTGAACAATTTATGTAATAAAATAAGTGTAACAAATACGTAAACAATACGGTCTAGTAATAGAATATATTAGGAGCAAAATGAAAAAAATAATAATACTAATTTTACCCAGTCGATATTTCAAACGCCAGGTTTGATTACGTGGCTTTTGTATTTCCTTTGTATAGATACCCTTTTGTGTATATTATTTTCTAACTAATAAATGATCACCTTTAGAAAAGATTATATTATAATATTAAAATACTATAATCTTAAACAAAAAGGTATTATTTATTTAATAATGGGTAAAAGAAGGAATAATACATGAATGATCCAACAAATTAATCTAAAGAAGGATCGTGTTAAAGTTTATTGCTTGATTTACAAGCATTATCCATAAATTGCTTATGTGGTTTTTTGTGCATAAAAGAGTGGTTTGTTGGTGGTCAACAAAAGTCAAAGGTGAAAAAAGTGAAACATTTGGTCAGTTTGATTCTCTATTTTTGGGCTTTTCTTTTTTGACATTTTAGTGAGGTTAACTTTGTCTTTTCATCAAAATATCCCAAATAATACATTATTTACTTACTTCTTACTTGATTCTATTTGCATCATAACCCTTTTGCTATTCAACTATGGTTTTTGTTTCTTTGCTGTTATGATTTATTTATTTACCATATATATACCTATCAATATAATAGTATTGCAGGCATTTTACACCTATTCAATCAAAATAAGCATGTGCCATTCATTTAAATCCAGTTTTCTCAATTTTGTATTTACAACTTTTTTACACAGTAATTGACATAAGAAATATATAAAAAAATCATATAATTGTTAATTGTATCGTGAGGATCCTTTATTTTATTTATAAATATATATATAAAAGTATTATAATATATTCTAAATACCTTAAATTAAAACAATGTTTACACTTTTACATTCTTGAAGACTAAAATAATCGTGAAGTCTTTTCGTGTAATTACCTAATTAATATTTCTTGGTTTAGTAGCATAAGCATGTTGTGTTTGGCCATGTGTTGTGGGGTTGGTTGAGGGCGACAACTGTGCCACCTCAGTGAGGCGCGAGACACGAACACTGCCACAAAGGGTTGGTAGAGAGGGCGTGGGTTTGGGTGAAGTCGCAGGCATGGGGCTAGTTTTGAATTTTTTTTTAATTATCAATTAATATAAAAACCAATCCATTAAAGAGATCTCACCCCAATACCACATTTCACATAAAGGCATTCCACAACGCACCTTAATCGCACATAAATTCCAATAGAGCCCCCGCAACACTTGGTTTTAGACCGATAAACTAGATTTCAATTCAAAATATAACATGTTTAATTTGCCTTTTTCATATCCATGCAAATTAAAATCTGAATGTTTTCATGATATATAATCTATGATTCATGAAAACACTATAATTACAATCACTCGCCTCTCTAAAAATAGATAAGTCACGATTAACAATGCATCTGAGAGCCTCTGATAGCGTAATACACATTGATTTTTCGTTCACTTCGTCGTTGTTTCTAATTTTCATCAGTTTATTCCTTTTTTACGACTTGCTAACCTATCCATAAATACTTTTATACCTTCAGCTTGCAAGACTCAAGCCCTTTATCTTTAAGATAAAGAAGATGCACCTTACCATCACACTATTTTCGTTTGTTTGAATTGCTGTTTGCATTGCTATTCATGATATGCGTAGGTGTTTGTGTCGATACCGAGTGATGTCACTATATGCGTTCCATAGTAAAAAAAAAAGAAGTTATTGTTTCCAAACAGCTTATACATATATGTATATGTACGCTTTTTATACTACAATTATACATGTCAGATAAGAATAATACTGATTCGACCAAAATTTCTAAAATATAAGCATACAATAATAAAGTTAGTTACATTTCGTATTCTAAAGAAGAAGAAATAAAAAAACATTTTGTCGGCTCCATTCTTGTTGTCTAATGTTATATAAAATCCATCACGTGTAAAGTTAGAACTACACAACTCTCACTCCAACAAACCTTAGGCCGCAAGTTATGTAACATATTAAAAAATATAAAAAAATGAATAGTGAGGGATGCGTATTGTAACATTCGGCCTCACAAGTCACAACTCATCGGGGCAAAGCGGACAATTTGGTGGTGAGAGAGGCCGGATGTTACAAATGGTATTAGAGCCACTCCTGAGCCGTTCGGGATGGTGGGGCAAATCTCATCAAGGACGATGAGTCTCTAAGGGGGTGATTGTAGCGATACCGATACCAACTATCGAAAGATTAACATGGACCATTGTGACACTCTAGACAAATCCCAAATCGGTCGTGGCCTGGAGAGATCCTCGGTTCATAAGGAATATCATGCCCTCTTAAATCACTAACGCGTTTTAAGCTTAATGCTAGTGGATGAGAGGAGAACTCCACAGTTAAACGTGCTCAGGTGGGAGTAGTACTAGGATGGGTGACCTCCGAAGAAGTCTCCACCGGGCAACCAAAAACAAAGCCGTGAGTTCCTGAATGGGCAACCCATCGGGGACAAAACGGATAATATAACATAAGTTGAGCGGCGGAGGTGAGTGATGAGAGAAGATGGTGATATGGGGCTAAGGTAATAGTGAGAGATGAGTATAACGAATGTCCTTATGATCTACATCACTACCAACCAATATACTGAAACAAAAGTGAGCATAAAATGTGTTATTGTTACTCGTAATAGAATTTAAGTGTCACAACATCAACCTCACTATTTGGGATTTTGAGTTTAAATCCCAAAAGTTTTTTGAGTTAATGGAAGTACGATGAGCAAGTAAACACATAGTTTTTTCTTGGTATAGTAAACATGAAGATACTAAGAGTGAACGGAGTGGGTTCGGTAACCCACTCGGTACCGATTCCCACTACACCGCCAACGTTTTACCGAGTGAAGGTTTTCCGATTGGTGGGGGGGGGGGGGGGGCAATTTCGGTGAAGGTTTACCGACTGGGGGAGAGGGAGGGAATGGGAGAGAGATGAGGTGTGTGTGGTGGGCTCCATTTCTTCTCAACCAATCACACATTTTTCCTTTTTAAAGAAAAAAAATTGTTTACCTAAACCTCAATAGGTAAACCACCGCCAACATTTTTAAGCATTAGGTAAGTTAATTAAGTGACTTGACATTGCGCGATGTGATTGAGTGAATTGGGAGTTTACCCAATACCATTAGGTAACAACTCCCTTCACCCTAAGTCAGTATTGTACATTAAGTTTGAATGTTTGATTAGGGTTGTTCATATAGTATGTGATTTGAAACTCGTTTGAAACCAAGTCGTATATTTTTCAAGGTGAGTCAAGTTGTATCCTGTACAGGGCCAGCTCTAGAATGGGCGAGCCACACCTCCGGCCGAGGCCCGTTTTTTCATAGGGGCCTAAATTTTATTTTTTTTCCTTTTATACATTTACATATAATATAAATAGAATACAAGTTACAAATAAAATGTGATTTGGTACAGTAAAGGCCTTGCGTCAATTTAAGACCAGTGGGGTTCGAGTGTGTGTTTCTACATTTTGGCCATTTCATTCTTTTCCACTCCCACTTTGCTTTTCAATTTTATTGTTATTTTTTTTATATCGATCATGATCTTGAAGCCACTTTACCTTGAGCCCAATGGCGGAGGTTTGTTGGTGCCTGGGGTGCACCTGCCCTCTCCAATATTTCAGTTAGAAGTGTATAGGTTCTGATTTTTCGTCCGGAAATTTTAAAATTGTATAGGATTACCCTCCGATTATTTTTCTTAAATTGTATATTCTAAATATTTACACAATATATAAATTAAAGTAAAGTTGGTAACCACTTTGTATATCCTAAATATTTATACAATATATAAATTAAAGTAAAGTTTGTTACCACTTTATATATCCTAAATATTTATACGATATATAAATTTAAGTAAAATTGTTACCACTTTAAAGTTTCTATGTGCAAGAACGAGTCATTTGAATATATGAATTTTTTTAGTTTTATTTGGAACTATTAGTATTTGACCCGACTTGAATCGTATAGCCGACCCGACCCGAAACATAACAATAGGAAAAAGAAATTAGGTCCCATTGTTTACGCCCCATCAAAACTTTTGGTCAAGCTCCGCCACTGCTTGAGCCATCATACAATCCAGATGGCAAGCCTTAAGCCCACGTATGAATATCATTCAACTTTGGAGATTATTTTTTTATTATTTTTATATCTAGTAATTGAATAATACCCGACTGGTGTTCTTTATTTATTTCTATTGCTATATTTTATACGTTCATGGTCGTTTAAAAAATTAGTTTATATAATTCGCTAGGATCTAAGGGCTCTCTTTTTTACGCGTACAAGAAACTTGAATCCACAAGACTGGCTCTGCCTAAGAGGCACGTTTTTCCGGGCTCGGACAGGGCACCTGAATTCTCAGGACCGTCCCTGATCCTGTACTTCTCAAGCCAAGTTCATCGAGCCAAGATGAGCACCCTCATTGACTTGCTAGAGAATATGTAAAAAATCCCAAATAAATTCCCTTTAATCTAGTCAGATTAAGGGTCTGTTTGGTACGAGGTAATAGAATGGATATAAGAATTAAATGGATGAGGTAATG
The DNA here is from genome assembly GCA_947069175.1 of Scalesia atractyloides. Classification (NCBI taxonomy): domain Eukaryota; kingdom Viridiplantae; phylum Streptophyta; class Magnoliopsida; order Asterales; family Asteraceae; genus Scalesia; species Scalesia atractyloides. Next base: position 67,405,386 of record CAMTDV010000004.1, on the reverse strand, counting down.
GAATGGGCAATGGAATGAAATGAATCATTACATTCCATTATGTTGTTTACTCATATTTGAATAGAATGAAGCATTACTTTGTACAACTTGATATAAAAAAAAGATGAAGTAAGGAAACACAATTATATTAAAAACGACATATATAATTGCCTCAATAATAATAATAATATATTAATGGTAAAAGAAATTAATAATAAAATTTCGATATATATTTTTTCAAATTTGCCGTTCAAAAAAATATATTAATAATATAAATATAAATAATAAATAAATATATATATAATTATAATAATAATAATATATTTTTCCCATTCCTTGAAGGAATGAGAAAAAACATCCCCTCACCAAAGAATGAAAATTTTATATTTGAAAGGAGGTACATTCCTTTGGAATGCTCTATTCCTTTACACATGACAACGAAACATGTTTTTTTTTCATTCCACTAGAATGATCTATTCCATTCCACCTCTTATTCCTTCATACCAAACGCTGCCTAAGGGTCTGTTTGGTATGGGGTAATGGAATAGATGGAGAAATGAAATGGACGAGGTAATGGAATAGGCAATGGAATGAAATGAATCATTACATTCCATTGTGATGTTTGGTTACTCATATGTAAATAGAATGAATCATTGCTTTGTACAATTTGATAAAAAAAAAAAACGAAGTAACCAAAGACAATTGTATTAAAAACGACAAAAATATAATTGCTTCAATAATAATATATATTAATAGTCAAAAATTAATAATAAAATTTTGATATGTATTTTTTCAAATTTGCCTTTCAAAAAAAATATACTAATAATATATATATAAATTATAATAATAAATAATAAATATAAATAAAATAAATAATAATATATTTCTTTACATTCCTTGAAGAAATGAAAAAAAAAGAACACCCCTTACCAAGGAATGAAAATTGTTATATTTGAAAAGTGTGACATTCCTTTGGAATGCTCCATTCCATTACGACATGGCAACCAAACTTATTTTTTTCATTCCATCAGAATGATTTATTGGATTCCACCTTATATTCCTTCATATCAAACGCTACCTAATAGCCCAGCAAATTTTCATTTCTTTTTGACTCATGACTCGTTAGTAAGCTCCAATCATCCGTAGCTAAGCAAAAATCCCTTATAGTTTAGGGCTTTAGGCCCAACTTCTTCTTCCTGTTAGTAAGCTCCAATGATCCATAGCTAAGCAAAAATACCTTATAGTTTAGGGCTTTAGGCACAACTTCTTTTTCCTAATATCTTTCTTTAACCAATCTATATATTTTTCTAAATAGTCAGTGAGTGTTGCCATCACCTACTAGTCGCCGCCACCACCTCTCTCAATACCATCCCTGGCGTCACCTCCACCACCCCGTTGGCATGTTACCGCTATTGCCACCACCACACTCCACTGCCTACCTGTAACAACTCAGAATTTCGTTGTTATCTTTTCTTTTACTTTCCATTGTATCTATCCTTTGTAAATCCCGATATTCGTTTATAAGAAAAGTTTATGTTAATTAATTACAATTATGTATGTCATATCGCATCTAATCGCTTATTAAATCGCATATCTCATCGCTATCTCATCGCAAACTCAACGCAAGTACTTATTTGGTATATTGGAATTATGTGGTAATATTAGTTTGTGCTTATGTGTTATACGTGTTTATGTAGAATAGACTTATCATGGTTTAATCACTGGCAAACTCCCGCAACCCGCTCTCACATGCTCAAATCGCTAAATCATACTATTACATCGCTTATAATGCTTAATATAACTATCTAATATGAACCTAATCGCCAAATGAACACTTAACGCGAAATCAGCAAACGAAACTTGGTCACCAGGCCAAGTTCGGCCGAACTTGGCTACCACCAGTTCGACCGAACTTGCCTGAGACACCAGACATAAACCTCAAGTTCGCTCGAACTTGTACACATATGTACAAGTTCGGCCGAACTTAACTGAACTCACTAAAAACTTAGCAAGTTCGACCGAACTTGAGTCCACCAGCTCTCCTTTTTGCCTTCGCCTATAAATAATCAGCCCCATCCTCTCATTTGAGCTTGCTGCAACTTCGCCCAGAGCTCTCAAACCCGAAACCCTTTGTTTTCTACGTAAGAATCAACCCGATTTCAACTACAATGATGTTCAACAACGATTTACAACGTTTTACAACGATTTTGCACAAGGCATTGCCTTCGTTTTCATCAAATCTCTTCTATTTACGAAAATCTTCATCTTTTTCCATTAAAACTTCCGTTTTCACTAAGATCTATACTAGATCCGAGCAAAACCTTTTAAAAACATTGATTTTTACACCATTTTCGGACTAATGACGTATGTTTCGTTCACTATTGAGTGGAACGAGGCATTGTCGAAGCTAGATCTCAGATCCGGAAGCACAAGGACGAAATCGTCACTTTACACAAGCTGGACTAACCCGTACGAACCTACAAGTTCGCCCAGATTAGCCCGAGTTTCTGTAAAATGGCTAAGTTCGCTCCAAAAGACCTCTCTGGCCTAAGCTTTACCCAGTGGCTTAAGGTTGGAGGGATGGGCACTCGATTTCCTCAGCAAACGACACGAAAACGCAAGATTTTGGACCCGAAAACATCAAGTTCGCTTGAGAATCACCAGCACACCAGGTCAAGTTCGACCGAACTTGGGTCCTCCTCACCAATTTTGACACAAGTTCGCCTGAACTTGTCTGGTTTCTTAAGAAACTATGCAAGTTCACCCAAACTTGTCTTTCCAGTAAGGTTTTCTCCCAAGTTCGCCCGAACTTGACAAGTTTCCTAAGAAACTTACCAAGTTCGACCCACTTGACTCAAATCTCACCAAAATTTAACAAGTTACATACAAGTTCAGCCGAACTTGTCTACTGCCCAACCCAAACTTAACCGTTTCAGCAACTCGGAAGACTAATGCACTTTTGTTCGCTTACAGGCTGATCCGGCGCTCTCCGCAACTCTCCTCAGATCCCTCATCTCTCTCCTAAATGCCGACAGTGAGTATACTTGACCCATTTTCGCTTTAATGCACTTTTTGGGTGTTACATACGTTCCTATATTAAAATCACCTCTCAAATCAAACTATTTATCACACGCGAATAATCTATTATATAAGCTCAATACGTGATACTAGAAGCATGTGACTAGGACTTATTTTCGTTAACTTGCCTCCTTAGCTAGTATGGTACTATAGTGTGGTTTACACCCGACGGGGTCTAGTTAGGATGGACGCGCAAGCCTTCTCACGGTAGTTAACATGAGAAATAAGCATACGTTTATCTGTGTGATGTGTTCTATGTATCATGATATTTAATTGGACTATTTCACGAACACTTTCTCTATTATGCTAGTATTACTTTAATTCGTATGCTCACATTTACTTAATTGTATTGACTTGTATTTTAACGCATGTAACAGGTTGAGGATCATATTTAGCTTGGACGCTTGGTTATGTTAGTTTGTTTTTTGCATTGAAATCTAGGGGAAACCGAACCTTATTATTTTATGAGAAAATCATGTATTTCGTGACATTGTTGATTTGCGTATTGTTTAATAGTATGGGATATTAGACGTTAAAATATTGTTGATTAAATAGTGTTATGGAAATTTCTCGTGAGACAATCTGGTCGCCTAGTGCTACTACCCCGATGTTTCCGCCATCGGTTGGGGTGTGACAAATTGGTATCAGGGCCCATAGCTATAGGAAATTAGGTAGAATTGTCATGTTTTGCCTTAGACTATAGTTAGGATACCAAATCAGACCGTTACGCAATGATACGCGTCGAAACACTCAAGTTCGCCCGAACTTGAGGCCAAAATCAACTGAAATTGGTCAAGTTCGCTCGAACTTGACCTAGATCAGTTAAGGTTGGCCTAAGTTCGCTCGAACTTGACCTTAACCTCAAAATTCAGAAGTTCATAAATCACGTATGTCAAGTTCGCTCGAACTTGACCCTATGGGTGCAAGTTCGGCCGAACTTGATATCCCCCTATTTGAACTTCGTGGTTTCCAACCCGAAACTTTATGAACTGACCCGATCGTGCGAACAAGTCTTTTCCTACGAAGTGCTACTCCTCAAAGTGAGAAGTTACATTTGGTACGAACCGACAACTCCGCACGAAACGACCAACATACATAGCTTTTCCTAAAGCTACCACAACACACGATTATGAAACGCTCGTATCACACAAAACGAATGGTCAAGTTGAGAATAGGTGTGAAAACCAAGAACTCTCGATAAGATCATTCACTCCGCGCAACCTCTCTCGCACGAGGTACTTTCGTTGAGCCAGGAGTGACATCCAAACCTCGACGAAACCCTCCATTTCTATCTAGTGGAACTCCCGATGTAATCGGTGAGCACAACCACAATTTGGAACTAGTCGTTAAGTCAGGGGTGAAACCTGTACCTTAACGATGAATTCCATTTTTCGATTTTCTATCTCACCAAAGTCTCGGTTATGTCGATGGTTGGGACACGTATTAACTGGAAGGGTAAACGTCGTAGCCGCTTGCGATGAGAGCGTTTATCTATTAGGCCAAAGCGTGGGTCCAAATGCAAAGGGTAATCGAACCACTTTGGGTAGTCAACGTCTCAAAACCCCGGATACTCCCAGTTGATTTAAGCCTATAATCGTCGATTTTACGCATCATCGAGTTTACTTATTATTATTGTGTTTAAATTTATGGATTTTCGCTTATTCGATTTATCAACTTTACACTCTCTCGTTACGCGCACTACTCGCACAGCTATCTCAATCTAAAACATTAATAAACAAACGCTGATAACCCAACTCAACGCTCCGCTTACAACGCGCCATTTCTCCCGATTATTTCTCGCTACGCTACGATGTATCGCTATCTCTCGAATCGCGCCTCGCATTGTTATTATTGGGAGATGAATACATGCAGGACATGTGTTCATAAGGTTTATAGGATTACGTGCTAATATGTGACAACGTGCTATGTGCTACGTGCTTACGTGACTATGTGACTTACGTGCTTATGTGAGTATGTGATTTTGTGCCTTGTATGAATAATAATAATAATAATAAATACTTAAATATAACTCTATTATAATCGAATCTCATCCAATCTAAATCCTTCGTGTAGATGTCTTCAATGGGATCACACACCCGAAGGAACCTCCAGCGCAGCAACGCCGACAAGCGCATCGCTACAATGGTAGCCAAGGAAATGGCTAAGGTCATCCCTCAGATCGTCAGCGAGATCCACGCGGTCAGCAGCAACACTTCCGTGGACTCCAAAGCCGACATGCCCAAGCATTCCTTCAGCTTTAAACAGTTTAAAGCATGCGGACCACTCACCTTCACTGGCACGGACGGGCCGAGTGCTATGTTTCACTGGTTCGATTCAATCGAAGTTACCTTCCGTCAGAGTGGATGCCCCGAAGCTCTGTGCACTATCAACGCCACCGGCGTGTTCCAGTCGAGGGCTCTTGTTTGGTGGACAGCGGAGCGCAACAAGCGCGGGAACGACGAAGCTTACGGGCTCACTTGGGAGGAACTCAAATAAATTATGGTGAAGGAGTTCTGTCCTCCGCATGAGATTCAGAAGTTGGAGAATGAGTTCTGGATATCAAGCAAGACGGTCCGGACAACGCTGGCTTAACTGCTTGTTTCAAACAATTGAGCATCATATGTCCCGGTCAAGTGAATACGACCGAGAAAGCAATCAAGAAATATCTACGTGCTTTACCCGATTGCGTTGCTGATTTTGTTCAAGCAGCCCGACCTGTCACTATCGAAGAAACCTACCAGCTCGCCGCAGAAATCAATGACAAAAGAGTTCAGGCTGGTTATTTTAAGAACAACAAGTGTGCGAATCAGGCCGTCACCGAATCAGCCGCTCCATCCGATCAGTCCCGAGAGGCAAAGAACACTCGCCGAGGTCGCAAGCGAGAAAACCCAAGCAAGAACTTTTCTCTTACTGCTCCAGCAAACCCTCAGCCGCTCCAATCTGCAGCACCATACGCACCCCCAACTAAACATGCGTACACCAGTCCTCACCCACTATGCCCTAAGTGCACATATCATCATGTGGTGGGTGGAAACTGACGTTTTTGCACAAACTGCAATATCTACGGCCACTTTACTGTTAGTTGCCGTACCGGTCCTCGTCAGCCAGCTCCTCAAGCTCCAGCACTGCCAGCTCCTTAGCGTACTCCCCAGAACAACCAGCAACAACAAGCAGCAGCTCTAAAGGCACGTGTGTGCTACGTGTGTGGTGATTCGAACCACTTTGCAAATGTCTGCCCAAACCGTACCATCAAGCAAGAGCCCCAGCAGCAGCCACCACCGCAGCCTCAGCAGCAACAACAAGCTGCGCGTGGAAGAGCTTTCAACTTGAACCACCGCCAGGCCCAGAATGATAACAACGTTGACAATGGTACGTTCCTCGTTAATGGTATTTACGCTTCATGTTTATTTGATACTGGTGCCGATAAATGTTTTGTATCGTTAGAATTTGAAAAGGTTTTAAAATGTAAACGCGCTAAACTCCCAAAGACTTTCGATGTGGAAGTCGCCACCGGAAAATCCGTCACCGTCACCTCCATCCTATGTGGTTGTTCTCTCGATCTCAACAACCATGTCTTCTCGTTCAATCTCATACGTATGCAGTTAGGTAGCTTCGATATCATAGTAGGTATGGACTTTCTTCGTGAAAACCATGCTGAAGGTGTATGCTTCGATAAAATGATTCGCTTCCCTCTCCCTAACGGTGATCAACTCCATGTTTATTGTGAAACACCCTCAAAGAAGTTGATGCTCCGGTCATGTGCTCGAGCACACAAATACTTGCAAAAGCGATGTGTTGCCTTCCTCGCCCATATCGTGAACCCGGAGAAAGAAAAGAAGGCTTATAAAGACGTTCCCGTTGTTTGTGAATTTCCTAAAGTCTTTCCCGACGATTTACCTGGTTTACCCCCTACTCGCGATGTTGAATTTGGTATCGATTTAGTTCCCGGTGCTATTCCCGTTGCTAAAGCTCCTTATCGTCTCGCACCATCCGAAATGCATGAGCTATCAAGCCAACTTCAAGAGCTTCTTGATAAAGGTTTCATACGCCCGAGCACTTCACCTTGGGACGCACTCGTTCTTTTCATGAAAAAGAAGGATGGATCATTCCGTATGTGCATCGATTATCGTGAACTCAACAAACTCACGATAAAGAACCGTTATCCTCTTCCTCGAATCGACGATTTATTTGATCAGCTTCAAGGTGCTAGTTGTTTTTCCAAGATCGATCTTCGTTCCGGTTATCATCAGTTATGCGTGTTGGATGAAGATGTTCCAAAAACTGCCTTTCGTACTCGTTATGGCCATCTCGAATTCGTGGTCATGCCTTTTGGTCTTACAAATGCGCCCGCGGTCTTCATGGATGTGATGAACCGTGTGTGTAAGCTTTCTTAGATCGTTTCGTCATTGTTTTCATCGATGATATCTTGATTTACTCGAAGTCGAGAGACGAACACGCGCGCTATCTCCATCTAGTCCTTGAATTCTTCATGGAAATCGCCTTTATGCTAAGTTCTCTAAATGTGAATTCTGCTCGAAGAAGTCCAATTTCTCGGCGACATCGTTAATAGTCAAGGAATTCACGTCGACCCTGCGAAGATCGAAGCCGTCAAGAGTTGGATTACACCGAAGAATGCATCTGAAATCCGTTCATTTCTTGGACTGGCGGGTTACTACCATCAATTCATCGCCGACTTCTCAAAAATCGACGTTCCGCTTACTGCTTGAACTCATAAAGATAAACCTTTTGTTTGGGATTCCAAGCAAGAGGAAGCTTTTCAGACTCTCAAGCGTATGTTATGCAACGCTCCCGTGCTCGCCTTACCCAATGGAAACGACGATTTCGTTGTTTACTGCGATGCCTCAAACCTTGGTCTTGGTTGTGTTCTCATGCAACGAGACAAGGTTATCGCGTATGCGTCTCGTCAACTCAAGATCCTCGAGAAAAACTACACGACCCACGATCTCGAACTCGGTGCAGTTGTTTTTGCATTGAAGATATGGCGACACTGCCTTTACGGTACTAAGTGTACGGTCTTCACTGACCATAAGAGCTTACAACATATCTTCAACCAAAAAGAACTGAATATGCGCCAACGCAGATGGGTTGAACTTCTCAACGATTACGATTGTGAGATACGCTACCATCCCGGCAAAGCAAACGTCGTCGCCGATGCTCTAAGTCGACGAAGCAATGTATATAGTGTTCATGACTCTCAAGTTTTGAATGATCTCGAAATCATGATTCGCTCCGCTCAATTCGCTTGTTTCAACGAGAATACTTTGGAGCAAGAAATGAAATGTGGTGCCAAAACTCAACTCGTTGTTAAACCTAACGGTATCTATTATTATCTCGATCGCATTTGGATTCCTACCTGTGACAATCTCCGTGAATTGCTAATGACCGAAGCTCATAAATCTCGATATTCCATTTACCCCGGTGCCGACAAGATGTACCAGGACCTTCGTCCTAAGTACTGGTGGCCGGGCATGAAAAAGGATATCGCCGTGTATGTCTCAAAGTGCTTAACCTGCTCGAAGGTTAAAGCCGAACATCAAAGGCCCTCTGGCTTGCTCGAACAACTCGAAATCCCGATGTGTAAATGGGAAAGTATAGCCATGGACTTCATTACGAAACTTCCCCGCACTTCATCCGGTCACAATAGCATTTGGGTTATCGTTGATCGTCTCACTAAATCTGCGCACTTTATTGCTATACGAGAAGACTTCAAGGTCAAACGACTCGCTGAATCTATACCAACGAAGTTATATGTCGACACAGGACGCCTCGTGACATCATTTCTGACCGCGACGGTTGCTTTACCTCACGTCTCTGGGAGACCTTTCTATCTGCTCTTGGTACTCAGTTAAACCTTAGTAATGCTTTTCACCCTCAAACCGACGGTCAGACTGAGCGCACGATCTGCACCCTCGAAGACATGTTTCGTGCGTGCATCATAGATTTCGGTGGTAACTGGGATACGCATTTACCTTTAGTTGAATTCTCGTACAATAATAGTTATCATACCAGCATTCAAATGGCTCCTTTTGAGGCACTGTATGGAAGAAAATGTTGATCGCCTATTGCATGGCACGAGATCGGAGAAGCACAAATCACCGGTCCCGAGCTGATTCAAGAAACGACAGACAAGATCCTCCAGATCAGAGACAATCTCTTGAAAGCTCAGAGTCGTCAAAAGAGTTATGCCGATAAACGCCGCAAGCCCCTACAGTTCGAAGTGGGAGGTCATGTTCTCCTAAAGGTTGCACCTTGGAAGGGAGTGGTCCGCTTCGGCAAGAAAGGAAAGCTAGCGCCTCGATACGTTGGACCCTTTAAAATTCTGGAAAGGATCGGTAAAGTAGCCTATCGTCTTGAACTACCGGCAGAACTTAATAATGTTCATCCGACTTTCCACGTGTCTAACCTCAAGAAATGCCTAGCTGAAGAAAATCTCCATGTACCTCTTGAAGATTTGCAAATCAACGAGACTCTCCATTTCGTGGAAAAGCCTGTGGAAATCATGGACCGAGAAACCAAGCAACTACGGCGCTCTCGCATCCCTATCGTGAAGGTCCGATGGGAAAGCAAACGCGGCGCGGAGTTCACTTGGGAATTGGAAAGTGACATGAAGGCCAAGTACCCGCATCTATTTGTTACAGCCACTACTTAAATTTCGGGACGAAATTTTCTAAACTAGGGGAGACTGTAACAACTCAGAATTTCGTTGTTATCTTTTCTTTTACTTTCCATTGTATCTACCCTTTGTAAATCCCGAGATTCATTTATAAGAAAAGTTTATGTTAATTAATTACAATTATGTATGTCATATCGCATCTAATCGCTTATTAAATCGCATATCTCATCGCTGTCTCATCGCAAACTCAACGCAAGTACTTATTTGGTATATTGGAATTATGTGGTAATATTAGTTTACGTGTTTATGTGTTATACGTGTTTATGTGGAATGGACTTATCATGGTTTAATCACTCGCAAACTCCCGCAACCCGCTCTCACGCGCTCGAATCGCTAAATCATACTATTACATCGCTTATAATGCTTAATATAACTATCTAATATGAACCTAATCGCCAAACGAACATTTAACGCGAAGTCAGCAAACGAAACTTGGTCACCAGGCCAAGTTCGCTCGAACTTGCTTGAGACACCAGAATCCCTCATAAACCTCAAGTTCGGCCGAACTTAACTGACCTCACTAAAAAACCTAGCAAGTTCGCTCGAACTTGCATGAATTTCATGCAAGTTCGACCGAACTTGACTCCACCAGCTCTCCTTTTTGCCTTCGCCTATAAATACTCAGCCCCATCCTCTCATTTGAGCTTGCTGCAACTTCGCCCAGAGCTCTCAAACCCGAAACCCTTTGTTTTCTACGTAAGAATCAACCCGATTTCAACTACAATGATGTTCAACAACGATTTACAACGTTTTACAACGATTTTGCACAAGGCATTGCCTTCGTTTTCATCAAATCTCTTCTATTTACGAAAATCTTCATCTTTTTCCATCAAAACTTCTGTTTTCACTCAGATCTATACTAGATCCGAGCAAAACCTTTTAAAAACATTGATTTTAACACTATTTTCGGACTAATGACGTATGTTTCGTCACTATTGAGTGGAACGAGGCGTTGTCGAAGCTAGATCTCAGATCCGGAAGCACAAGGACGAAATCGTCACTTTACACAAGCTGGACTAACCCGTACGAACCTACAAGTTCGCCCGGATTAGCCCGAGTTTCTGTAAAATGGTTAAGTTTGCTCCAAAAGACATCTCCGGCCTAAGCTTTACTCAGTGGCTTAAGGTTGGAGGGATGGGCACTCGATTTCCTCCGCAAACGACGCGAAAACGCAAGATTTTGGACCCGAAAACATCAAGTTCTCTTGAGAATCACCAGCACACCAGGTCAACTTCGACCGAACTTGTACCCATCTGGGTCAAGTTCGACCGAACTTGGGTCCTCCTCACCAATTTCCACACAAGTTCGCCCGAACTTGTCTTTCCAGTAAGGTTTTCTCCCAAATTCGCCCGAACTTGACAAGTTTCCTAAGAAACTTACCAAGTTTGCTCGAACTTGTATGTTTACATACAAGTTCGGCCGAACTTGTCTACTGCCCAACCCAAATTTAACCGTTTCAGCAACTCGGGAGACTGATGCACTTTTGTTCGCTTACAGGCTGATCCGCGCGCTCTCCGCAACTCTCCTCAGATCCCTCATCTCTCTCCTAAACGCACCGACAGTGAGTATACTTGACCCATTTTCGCTTTAATGCACTTTTTGGGTGTTACATACGTTCCTGTATCAAAATCACCTCACAAATCAAACTGTTTATCACACGGGAATAATCTGATTATATATGCTCAATACGTGATACTAGAAACATGTGACTAGGACTTATTTTCGTTAACTTGCCTCCTTAGCTAGTATGGTACTATAGTGTGGCTTACACCCGACGGGGTCTAGTTATGATGGACGCGCAAGCCTTCTCACGGTAGTTAGCATGAAAATTAGCCTACGTTTATCTGTGTGATGTGTTTTGTATATCATGATATGTAATTGGACTATTTCATGAATGCTTTCTCTATTATGCTAGTATTACTTAAACTCGTATGCTCACCTTTACTTGGACTTAGTTTGCTTAGTATAGTTTGGTTATGTTAGTCTGTTTTTGTATTGAAATCTAGGGAAACCGAACCTTATTGTTTTATGAGAAAATCATGTATTTCGTGACATTGTTGATATGCGTATTGTTTAATAGTATGGGATATTACACGTTAAAATATTGTTGATTAAATAGTATTATGGAAATTTCTAGTGAGACAATCTGGTCGCCTAGTGCCACTACCCCGATGTTTCCGCCATCGGTTGGGGTGTGACACTACCCACAACCATCACCATCACCATCGTCACCACCATATCCACAACTACACCAACGTCACCCCTATCTCCATCGCAACCACCACTATGGTTGCAACCTCCACCGTCTCTAGTGCCATATCCACAACTGTCGCCGCCACCTCCACGGCCATAGCCGCCACTATTGTGCCCATCACTTTCTGAAACCTCGCCCGCCATCACTAAGCCGCCATAAAAGCGTATACAAGCAGTTAAGTTAATTTGATACTTTTTTCTTTCTAAAAACATCTCATTTCAACCTTTAACCCGTTTCAATCAAAATCCGTTTTGATAAGAATCAACTTGACATTTTTCTAAAAAGATTGTCTTATCGAAACTCTTTATGCCCTAAACCCGTTTTGACATGAAGGGTGACCCGTTATCCGCCCATTCATTTTTTTATGCTTATTATATTATATTATATTGGAAAATAGGCAACACCACAACCTATTTGCCTAATTCATCCTTTTCTCTTTTATGCTTAGTTGGGCTTTAGCCCGGTGCATATAATAACTGTGCCTGATGGCCTGGTAACAATACATTTGATGACCAGTTTATCCTTTTCTCGCATATAATAACGTATAACAATACATTTTATGACCACTTCATCCTCTTGTCATATGCTTAAGTGGGCTATGGCCCAATGTATATAATAACCTAGGACCTGATAACAATACATTTGATGACCGGCCTGCTTGCTTTTATCATAATATATATATTCATCTTTCCTCTATTAGGCTATGCAATATGGTGATAGTCCATCTTTGGAGGATGATCTGTCACGTAAGTGGCACGTAGATCGGGTGCGTGGATAGGGCAAAGAGGATGGAGGTAAGGAAATAAGGAATGGGTCTAAAATATATATGTATATGTTGTGTGTGTGAGGGGGTTTTGTCTTCTAGTGGGGCGTCTTCAAAATCTAGCCCAAGCCGATCATGACGACGTCGCAGGGGGGGGGGAGTGGTGTTGGGGGCGACGACGGGCATTCCGACCCCATACCTTGTAGCCTTAGTTTTATGTCAAGTGTCAAACTTAGTCTTTAAATAATATTATATGTTGACGATGTGTTTGCTTTTTTCCTTTTCTTTTAATTCGCTCTCTTACATATTTTATATCTCAAAATCTCATTGTTATAAAATGAATAAACATAAAAGTTAAAAAGAAATATCAAGTTTCATTAAAGATACATTATACATTTCATTCTTAATCTTTATTCCTATAATTTAATTTCATTTTAATCTTTATTCCTGTGATTAATATATGTATATACATTATGTTGTTTGGTTTTTTTATCGTGGTGGAGAAGGATTAAAGGTAGGAACGAGCAACAAACCTGAAACATTAAGAACGATTATTTAGTTATAGGTTTAGGTTTAAAAATGTTCTTAGGTATAAGACGAGTATAATATTAGGTAATATTTGACCTGTTATTTGAAACATATATATATTTTTACCCGAACAATACCTGTAACAATAACCTACTATTTCACTAATTTGTACCGTTTACGTTTTAAATTCTCCTAAGTAAGTAAACACTTAAATTAAATTAGTAATAAAATTTGTGCAAAATTAAAACAGTAACAAGTGTATTTAGAAATCCTATACACAACTTTCTACAAACTAACGCACATACCCGACACTTGACAGTTAATCATCCGACACATACCAGTGATTAATAGACCGGGCATAGAGGACGGTTCTACAAGTGTGTATAATTATGAGATTATTAACACTCATGCGGTCAGTCTCACCGCCATTCTTTAAAACACAAGAAAAAAAATATCAAATATGTTATATTAGACATATGTTATATACTAGGTTAAAGACTCACATTTACACGGGTTGTGTATGTATATAATTTACAAATCTTTAAATACATCTTAAATTACTTTTTTACACATGATAGTGGAAAAGATCAATTAGAGACAAAACGTATATATATAAAAAATAGAATGCACAAAAAGTTTTGAAGTGTTGGCCTAGCATGACTCAAATTCTTTTGACCCATAAAAAAATCACCCGTTTTGACACGAACCCGTTACAACTTGAAAAGAAGGATAAATAAGATTCAAACACTCTCTGTTAAAATCACCTTAAGCATAAATCATTGTGAAATACAAAAATAAATCGGAAACCACAACTTATATTTTGAATATGAAAATTATAGATCATATGAAAAAAACTTAAGCATAATTATTCATTTTAAAAAGTATTAAAATCAAAGGTTTTAAAATTATAAATAACTACGTAAAAAGGTTAAAAAAAAGTTGAAGTATTTATTTTAATAAAACTTTTAAGTATTTTTTTAATCATCAATCTTGAATTTAATCAATATTAATATTAATAACATAGTATTGTGAATAATCATTAACAAGAATTAGATATAATTAAATAATATTATTAATGATTTGAAGAAAAAATGTCATATGGATCATTAGTTGGAATTTTGAACAAGTAAATGTCATATGACATAAGTTGAAGTTTTTTATTAGAATTAGACTAGCTTACAAACCCTTGTATTACATGGTTTGAATGTAAAATGAATATTATTTTAATTTGTAGGTGTTACAAACCCATGTGTACACATGTTGAATATCGAAAAAAATGATATATCATAAACTTCTATATAATCCTTATCACACGACTAAAAATTGTAACAAGATTGTAATATTATAAAATCATATTTCATTACTTTTTATAACCCAGGTGGAGTAAATATAAACTATAGTCTTTTAAAAGCGTGTAACATGGTATCGCATGATTGAAAATCGTGTATTGTTGATCGGTATATGAGTTGTTTCATAAGTTATAATATTATTAAATTTAAATTTTCATTGTGATAAATTCAATCATTTTTTTGTTTATAAGATTTATGCGTAGGTGGTATATTATAAATTTAAGTTATGGCATTATTTGTATTACTATATAACGTATAATAATAATATTGTTGATTCCAACTTTCTAAAACACATACTTACAGAGTACATATTATTATATAAGGTATAATAATTTAAAAATTATTGATTGTTAACACAGAGATACCATTATATAATGTATCATAAGTAACTAGTTTTTTTATATCGTGCGTTGCGGGGAAACCGGGCAAATGATAATGTAAAACAAACATGATTTGAAAATAAAGTATGTTGTTTAGAAAGTCAAACCATTAGAACGATTTAGTTTATTATTGTACCGTTTTACGATCCAAATAAATACTTTATTTTGAGTACAACTTTGTTTTTAATAAAACTTATAACAGAATGTCATAGAAAAAATCAAACAAAACTACGTACTTAAGTTTTTAGAAAAAGTTATAAACGTAAATTGTTAAAGAAGTATCAAATTAATCGATTAATTAATAGATGTTCAAAAAAAATTAATAAAAAAATGGTAAAGGAATATATATATATATATATTATATTATAGGGTTGGTTATTGTACAAAATGCCTTATCCTACAAAAATGTACGCAATAATCTCAGCCGCCCGATCCCATGCGAAATCACTCTATTCCATGCGAATTCATCTCCTCTCATGCGAAATTAGTGTGCGAATTCACTCTACTCCATGCGAAATCATCACTAAAGGGTGCGAAATCACATGTCGTACGTAATGTACGTTAAGCCATTTTGTACAATATACTTTCTCTCTATCTCTCTATTCATATATATTATATATATGTATATTATATATATCGATATATATGGTAAGGTTATTGTAAAAAGGTTAAAAGTGTGAGAAGTATGAGAAATATTGTGGAGATGACATGTGTCCCCATTCTAAATTAATTCAAAAGGGTAACAAGTAATTTTATCCTTGATTTAATTAATTGATAACCTTCCATAATCGCACCCTTATTTATAGGAACATGATTTTTTTTAAAGAACTTTATAAAAACACTACGAAAACATTGCAACCATCATTCAGCACATATATAACACCATTCAATAATTATATAACACCATTCAGTAAGTATATAAAACCATTTTAAAGATCTCTATAAAAACACTTTCAACCACCATTCAGCACATATATAACATTATTCAATAATTATATAACACAATTCAATAAGTATATAACACCATAACTGTAATCACAGTACAATGTTACATACTCTAGATGTTAAAACACCATAGACTAAAACATTAAATCGAAACGTACTTTTTTTCTCTACATAAGTATAACAATATGGTACTCATATTAAAGATAAAAAAACACTCGTTATTATGGTGTAATTTTTAAAAAAAAAAGAGTTACGTATAAAAAGTTATTGATGTTTAAAAAAGAAGAGAGGAATTTGAATGTGCATTGAATGAGAGTTTCTTAATTTAAAATATTAAATTTACTTTTATACCCTTAATCTAGAAAATTAATTATTTTAATAGTAATACTATTTACAATTTTGTCATTATAATCTCAACCATTAGATCAAATATCTAATAGTGTAGATTATTTCTTACACTTCTCACAAAAATTCTCTTTTTTATACGATCCTCTACCTATATATATATATATATATATATAAGAGTTATCAAAAGTGATAATATAATATATTAAATAAAAAATAATAAAAAAACAGTATATTATCAAAAAATAAACTTACTATTCATCATCACTCATCAACAATATATACATAATAATAATAACAATTTAAAAATCATTGATTGTTAACACAGAGATACCATTTTATAACGTATAATAATTAGTGGGGGTTGGATTCAACTGACAAAGCCATTGGATTCAAGATGTTGTTTCCCTTGACATCAAGGGTCTAAATCCTATCGAAGACGGTTTTGATCTAATTTAAGTCGTTCAAAAAAAATAATTTAGAATAATTTAGAATTCTTGATTGTTTACACGAAGATACCAACATCACCACATAATTTTACTACTGTATAACACGCATCGAAATATATTATTTGTCAATTTTTTATGATAAAAGTTAATTGATATATGATAACTACTTTAAGAACCTGTTAATTTCACAGGTTGCTAAAAGAAAATATATTCATTATCACAGTTGACATAAATATTATGATTTTATAACACAAACGAATATATTAGAGTACAACGACAAATAGAGTACATGAATATGCAACGATCACAACTTATAATATTTAATAGTGTTGACTTAAAAATTTAAAGGAGAAAACGTTCCCTAGTATCACTACTTGCGCATTGCAGCTGATGATATTTTCTACACGACAAAGTTTTGGATTAAAATAGAATAAGGTCACTAACAAACATCAAATTGAGAGTGATGCCGACATAAATACCAAATACATGTAATTCATAACTACTAAATACATTTAATTTATCCCCATACTGAAGGAACACGTTGTAGTGTCATCTGCACATATAAAGAAGGGTAACCTGATCTTCAAGATTGAAATAACCACCCTAAGAAAAGTGTTTTGATTCCTCTTATATTAGACCCAGTAAAGAGATTCCATCTCGACTGTTGGATCTCTCAATAACTAATATTAAAAATATGAAATAGATATCATTAGCTAAATGATCGTAGTCTAGGAAGTAACTATAATGCAATAAAATAGTATTCACTACCTTACCAAATGATGTCACCTCTTCGATTAGAACCTCTTAAGTCTTAACCCTTGTTTCTTAATCAACCCATAACCTTATAAAAAACAAAAATTCAGAACACATGTTCAGGTTAGACATAATCTAGCTGACTAAGATAAATGGTTAATCTTTATAAGAATTAAAAAACGAAAACTGCAATCCTATCTTACATAACCTGAGTTGAACATAAAGTAGTAACAATGAGTGAACTAAACGCATCAAAGGTAAAACGTTAGTTAAATTTAAAGAATTTTTGTGTAATTAATAAGTCCGATCATGTATCAACCCTCGTATTTGCAGCAACATACAATAGAAGCTAGAAGCGACTTCAAGTGCCAAAAAAAAATATACACAATCTTGATGGCACTTTTTGCATTTGGTGTTTGAATATGGGCTCTCCAATTAGATTATAAACATCTAATTGAAAGTTGTGAAGGGACCTGATCCTCAAATCCCCTACTTATTATTCCAGAAATTTGACGAAAAGAAAAGCTTCAAGTGGAATATATCATTCCAGAGGTAAGTGAGTTTTTTTGGCCTTAGTTCAACTATATATCACAAATCAGAAATTCTAATGAGTGCCTAAATCATCAAACTATCACTTTGAATTTAAAGGCTCAAGCACAATAAGAAAAACATTTTCTAACAATTGTTTTATGTAAGAGAAATATTTTCTAAACTCAAGATGCAATTATGTATACATGTTGAAGGTCCCCTGCAACTTCACAAACAAAATGCTTTACGAAAGGAACTTCTGACTCCATTATTTATATATGACCAGGCCATCATAGTAGAATATAGTTATAGCAATATTAATCATATTATCTAACTTAGGTTCAAAATTAATGCAAATCTTCACAGCTGAAGATATAAATTTAAATCCCAATTACCCCCAAAAAAAACAACTACCAATTGTTAAATAGGCTTACCACAATATGCTTACAAAAGTAACATCAGCTAATGTTAACACTTAACAAAACTAAAAACCTAACATCAACTAATGTTAACATTTAGTACTTAATAAAATGACAGTTAACAATTAAAAATACCTATCGAATTGCTCTTTAATGGCCGCCGGATAATATTTGCTATCCGTTCTTACACTTCCAGCGTGTAAAAGCACAGAGAACACATGTGTTAGTTAGTCCTTACATTATAAAATTCAATAGATGAAAATGTAACACACATGGTAATAGTTAATAAATACCTACCACCACAACTAACTAACAATTAGTAATGATAAGCAAGGTGGATGGCAACCGGTCTACCGTGTGAGAGTGTACTTACCGGCGTCAACCAATTGGGCTTGACCCGTGAAATCAAGAAGGAGTCATTGCCTGACTCCGGTGTAACAACTCGAAAATTCGTTGTTATCTTTTCATTTGTCTTTCCGATGTACCTATCTTTTGTAATCCCGAGATTCGGTTAATAATAAAGTTTATGTTAATTACTTATGGTGTTTTACGTTATTATCGCATCTAATCGCTTATTAAATCTCATCGCTAATCTCATTGCATCGCAAATCGCAATTATTTATGTGGTTTTATATTATTTATGTGTTATGTGTGTTTATGATTATGATTACGCTCGCTATCGCATCGCCCTCGCACTCTCGAATCGCTAAATCGCACTATTATACTAAGTATAACGCTTAACGTTTTACTAAAACGCCTAATATAACTAACTAATACGAACCGAATAACCAAACAAACTCTTAACGCGAAATAAAGGAAGAAAACCCAATATTTGGGTAAGTTCGCTCAAACTTGGTGATCCCAAGTTCGGCCGAACTTGACTGGCCAAACATCCTTCTTTGTTTTACTCAAGTTCGCTCGAACTTGTGCACATATGCACAAGTTCGGCCGAACTTAACTCATCCCCTTTGAAAACTCTACAAGTTCGCGCGAACTTATACACTTTTATACAAGTTCGCGCGAACTTGTACACTTTTGTACAAGTTCGGCCGAACTTGGCTCCATCAGCTCTACATTTTGCCTTCTCATATAAATACCAAGCTCTGTTCTCTCATTTGAACTTGCTGCAAGTTCGCCCAGAGCTCTCAAAACCCGAAACCTTCGTGTTCTAAGTAAGAATCAGCCCGATTTCAAACGCAATGATGTTTAACAACGTTTTACAAACGTTTACAACGATTTTGGCACAAGGCATAGCCTTCGTTTTCATCAAAACTCATTCTTTTACGAAAATCTTCATCTTTTTCTTCCAAAACTTCTATTTTAAGCTTAGATCTACACAATACGAGTTCGTTTGGTGTTAGCAGAGGCTTCCCAAACACGAGATCTGCAAGATCTTGGCTTGTAAGTTATGGATCTGAGAAAAACCTTTGATAAACATTGATTTCTACACAAGATACGGACTTTTGATGATGTTTTGTTCATTTTCTGATATGAAACGAAGCATCTATCATTCAAGATCCCAGATCTGGAAGCACAAGGACGTTTATGTTGGTTTACACAAGCCGGACTAATCCGAACGAACCCCGAGTTCGCCGGGATTAGCCCACGCTTTTGTAAAACGGCTAAAACAACTCTAAAAGACCTCTCCGACCTAAGTTTGCTCAGTAGCACAGGGTTGGAGTGATGAACACTCGATTTTCCTCAGCAAACGACGCGAAAACGCAAGATTTTGGACCCGAAAACATCAAGTTCGCTCGAGAATCACCAGCTCCCCAGGTCAAGTTCGACCGAACATGCACCCATATGGGTCAAGTTTGACCGAACTTAGGCTATTTATCACCAAAACTACAAGTTCGACCGAACTTGTCTAGTTTCTTAGGAAACTACACAAGTTCGCCCGAACTTGTCATCTCAGTAAGAAATTCTTACAAGTTCGCCCGAACTTGACAAGTTTCTCAAAGAAACTCATCAAGTTCGACCGAACTTGACTCTAAACCTACCAAAACCATACAAGTTCGCCCGAACTTGTCTACTGCCTAGACCAAACTTAACCGTTTCAGCTTTTTAGAGACTGATACACTTCCGTTCGCGTATGCAGGCTGATCCGGCGCTCCTCTCAACTCCTCGCAGATCCCGAACTCTCCCTAAAACGCACCCACAGTGAGTATAGTTGACCCATTTTCGCTTTAATGCACTTTTTGGGTGTTACATACGTTCCTATATCAAAATCACTTCACAAATCAAACTATTTATCACACGCGAATAATCTGATTATATATGCTCAATACGTGATGCTAGAAACATGTGACTAGGACTTATTTTCGTTAACTTGCCTCCTTAGCTAGTATGGTACTATAATGTGGCTTACACCCGACGAGGTCTAGTTAGGATGGACGCGCAAGCCTTCTCACGGTAGTTAGCATGAGAAATAAGCCTATGTTAATCTGTGTGAAAATGTTTCGGAGTATCATGATGTGTAGTTAGATTATCTCGCGAACGGTTTCTTTATTATGCTAGTATTACGAAACTCGTATGCTCACCTTTACTTAATTGTATTGACTTGTATTTTAACGTATGTAACAGGTTGAGGATTTTAGCTATGGATGCTTGGATGTTGCATGCTTAGCGTAGTTTAGTTTTGTCTTTATTTTGTTTAGTTTCCAAGTGTAATAAATCTAGGGGATATCGAACCTTGTTGTTTTTGTGGGAGAACTTAGATTCTGTAATGGTTGTTTAAAATGTTATGTTAATGGTGTGGGACGTTAATGTTTGAATGATATTGTT
This sequence comes from Scalesia atractyloides, assembly GCA_947069175.1. Classification (NCBI taxonomy): domain Eukaryota; kingdom Viridiplantae; phylum Streptophyta; class Magnoliopsida; order Asterales; family Asteraceae; genus Scalesia; species Scalesia atractyloides. Next base: position 67,384,138 of record CAMTDV010000004.1, on the reverse strand, counting down.
AAATGATTGTTATGGAATTCTCACGAGATAATGTGGTCGCCTAGTGCCACTACCCTGATGATTCCGCCATCGGTTGGAGTGTGACAGATTCGTATCAGAGCGCCATAACCATAGGATAATAGGTAGAATTTCCATGTGCGACCTAGTAGCATGTTTAAGTACCCGATTGACCTATCTTTGACTTAAATGTTAAACTACTTGCCATAGATGGTTAAATATGCCTTTCCTAAGGCTAATACAATATACACGATTATGAAACGCTCGTTTCTCACCAACGAGTGATCAAGTCGAGATTAGGTGTGAAAACCGAGAACTCTCGATGAGATCATTCACTCCGCGTATCCTCTCGCACGAGATATCTTCGTTGAGTTAGGAGTGACATCCAAACCTCGACGAAAATCTCCATTTCTAACTAGGAATGATGTTGCTAAGTTAGGGGTGAAACCCGCATCTTAATAACTAATTCTGTGCTTCGATTTTCAATCTCACCAAAGTCTCGGTTATGCCAATGGTTTGGAACACGTATTAACTGGAAGGGTAAGCGTCGTTAGCCGCTTGCGGTGAGAACGTTTATCTATTAGGCCAAAGCGTGGGTCCAAATGAAAAGGGTAGTCGAATCACTTTGGCGTGTCAAATGTCTCAAAACCCCGGACACTCCCAATTGATTTAAGCCTATATCGTCGATTTACGCATCATCGAGTTTATTATTATCTATGTGTTTAAAATTTTGAGAATTTTCGCTTTATTCGATTTCTCGCTTTATTTATTTCTCGCATTATTTATTTCTCGCATTATTGATATATCGCTTTATCACTTTACGCTCCCTAAACGCATGCACTACTCGCACAGCTCTCGTAACCTAAAACGCTAATTAATACACCAACCAAACTAATCGCTTAACTCGCTTACGCCTATGAGGACGTGTGCCTCATACGCGGTATTATCTCGCTTATCTCGTTATTATATATCGCTTATATCTCGCTTATATCTCACATCTCCTATCGCGCTACGCATTGTTATTATTAGAAGGTGAATACGTGCAAATATGTGCTTATGTGCTTACGTGCTTATGTGCTTACGTGCTTATGTGCTTACGTGTTTACGTGTTTACGTGCCTATGTGTTTATGTGATTTTGTGCCCTGTATGAATAATAATAATAATAATAATAATAATAATAATAATAATAATAATAATAATAATAATAATAATCTAATAATAATAATAATAATAATAATAAATATTTAGACATAACTCTATTATAATCGAATCTCATCTAATCTAAATCCTTTGTGTAGATGTCTTCAATGGGATCGCACACCCATAGGAATCTCCAGCGCAGCAACGCCGATAAGCGTATTGCCACCATGGTAGCCAAGGAAATGGCTAAGGTCATTCCGCAAAGCGTCTCAGAAATCCATGCTGCGAGCACTAACTCGTCAGTTGACTCGAAAGCTGAGAACCCCAAGTCACGGTTCAGCTTCAAAAATTTCAAGCTTGTGCACCTCTCGCCTTCACGGGCAACGATGGACCGACATCTATGTTCCATTGGTTTGACGCCATCGAGGTCACGTTTAGGCAAAATGGATGCCCCGATGACCTCCGCATAGTGAACGCTACCGGAGTCTTCCAGTCCCGTGCTCTTGACTGGTGGACCGCCGAAAGGAATAGGCGCGGTAATGATGAAGCCTACAGTCTATCTTGGAGGAACTCAAGGAAGTGATGTTGAAGGAGTTTTGTCCTCCGCACGAAATGCAAAAGCTCGAGAATGAGTTTTGGGGAATCAAACAGGATGGTCCCGACAATGCTGGATTCACTGCTCGGTTTAAGATTTTGAGCATCATCTGTCCCAGCAAGGTTGATACGACTGAGAAAGCTATCAACAAGTACATCCGTGGTTTACCCGAGTGTGTCGCAAATTTTGTGAAGTTGCTCGTAGCACAACCATCGAGGAAACCTTCATGCTCGCCGCTGAGATCAATCATCAGCGAGTCCAAGATGGGTATTTCAAGAATCATGCGAAAGTTGCCAGTCAAGTTATCGTCGAACCAACTACTGCTACCGAATCATCAAGTGAACCAAAGGGAAAGCGTCAGGGCGCAAAAGAGGAAACTCGAGTAAGAACTATGCTCTCGCCACTCTAGCAAACCCTCAGCCGCTTCAGTCAGCCACTCCAAACGCACCTCCAGCTAAGCGCGCTATACCGGACCTCACGCTCTGTGCCCTAAGTACACTTATCATCATGTCGTTGGTGGCAACTGCCGTTTTTGCACAAACTGCAATATCTATGGCCATTTTACTGTGAGTTGTTGATCAGGTCCTCGTCAGCCAGCTCCTCAGGCTCCAGCAGCTCCAGCTTTACCCGCTCCTCCTCAAGCCAATCAGCAGCAAGCTCCAAAAGCACGCCTGTGCTATGTGTGTGGTGATCCGAATCATTTCGCCAACGTCTGCCCGAATCGTCCTGTCAAGCAAGAGCAGCCAGCACCGCAGCCTCAGCAGCAGCCTCAGCCGCCGCAGCAGCAACCATAAGTTGCGCGTGGCAGAGCCTTTAACCTCAATCACCGCCAGGCCCAGAATGACAACAATGTTGTTAATGGTACGTTTCTCGTTAATGGGATTTATGATTCATGTTTATTTGATACTGGTGCCGATAATTGTTTTGTATCGTTAGAATTCGAAAAGGTTTCAAAATGTAAGCGTGCTAAACCCCCAAAGACTTTCGATGTGGAAGTCGCTACCGGAAGAACCGTTACCGTCGTTTTACGTGGTTGTAATCTCGATCTCAACAACCATGTCTTCTCGATTAATCTCATACCTATGCAGTTAGGTAGTTTCGATATCATAGTAGGCATGGATTTTCTTCGTGAGAACCATGCTGAAGTTGTATGCTTCGATAAAATGATTCGTTTCCCTCTTCCTAACGGTGACCAACTTATGTTTATGGTGAAACTCCCTCAAAGAAGTGGATGCTTCTGTCATGTACTCGAGCACACAAATGCTTGCAAAAGCGATGTGTTGCTTTCCTCGCTCATATCGTGAACCCGGAGAAAGAAAAGAAGACTTATAAAGACGTTCCCGTTGTTTGTGAATTTCCTAAAGTATTTCCCGACGATTTACCCGGTTTACCCCTACTCGAGATGTTGAATTCCGTATCGATTTAGTTCCCGGAGCTACTCCCGTTGCTAAAGCTCCTTATCGTCTCGCACCATCCGAAATGCGCGAGCTATCAAGCCAACTTCAACAGCTTCTTGATAAAGGTTTCATATGCCCAAGCACTTCGCCTTGGGGCGCACCCGTCCTTTTCGTGAAAAAGAAGGATGGAACGTTCCAATGTGCATCGATTATCGTGAACTTAATAAGCTTACGATAAAGAACCGTTATCCTCTTCCTCTTATCGACGACTTATTTGATCAGCTTCAAGGTGCTACTTGCTTTTCTAAGATCGATTTACGTTCCGGCTATCATCAATTACGTGTGTTGGAAGAAGACATTCCGAAAACTGCCTTTCGTACTCGCTATGGCCATTTCGAATTCGTGGTCATGTCTTTTGGTCTTACCAATGCACCCGCGGTCTTCATGGATTTGATGAACTGTGTGTGTAAAGCTTTCTTAGATCGTTTCGTCATTGTTTTCATCGATGATATCCTTATCTATTCGAAGTCGAGAGACGAACACGCGCGCCATCTCTGATTAGTCCTCGAACTTCTTCAAGAAAATCTCCTTTATGCTAAGTTCTCAAAATGTGAATTCTAGCTCGAAGAAGTCCAACTTCTCGGCCACATCGTTAACAGTCAAGGAATTCACGTCGACCCTGCAAAGATCGAAGCCGACAAGAGTTGGATTACACCGAAGAATGCTTCCGAAATCCGTTCATTTCTTGGATTGGCGGGTTATTACCGTCGATTCATCGCCGACTTCTCGACAATCGCCGTACCGCTTACCGCTTTAACTCATAAAGACAAACCTTTTGTTTGGGATTCCAAGCAAGAGGAAGCGTTTCAAACTCTCAAGCGTATGCTATGCAACGCTCCTATCCTCGCTTTACCTGACGAAAACGACGATTTCGTTGTTTATTGTGATGCCTCTAATCTTGGTCTTGGTAGTGTTCTCATGCAACGAGACAAGGTTATCGCGTATGCATCTCGACAACTCAAGATCCACGAGAAGAACTACACAACCCACAATCTCAAACTCGGTGCAGTTGTTTTTGCATTAAAGATATGGCGACACTACCTTTACGGTACTAAGTGTACGGTCTTCACCGACCATAAGAGCTTACAACATATCTTTAATCAAAAAGAACTAAACATGCGACAACGTCGATGGGTTGAACTTCTCAACGATTACGATTGCGAGATACGCTACCATCCCGGCAAAGCAAACGTCGTCGCTAATGCTCTAAGTCGACGAAGCTATGTGTATAGTGTTCGTAACTCTCAAGCTGTGAATGATCTCGAAATCAAGATTCGCTCCGCTCAATTTGCTTGTTTTAACGAGTATACTTTAGAAGATGAAATGAAATGTGGTGCCGAAACTCAGCTCGTATCTAAGCTTAATGGTATTTATTATTATCTCGATCGTATTTGGATTCCCAGCCGTGACAAACTTCGTGAATTGCTAATGACTGAAGCTCACAAATCTCGATATTCCATTCACCCCGGTGTCGACAATATGTACCAGGACCTTCGTCCTAAGTATTGGTGGCCGGGAATGAAAAAGGATATCTCTTTGTACGTCTCAAAATGCTTAACTTGTTCAAAAGTTAAAGCTGAACATCAAAGGCCCTCTGGTTTACTCGAACAACCCGAAATCCCGATGTGGAAGTGGGAGAGTATAGCTATGGACTTCGTTACTAAACTTCCTCGCACTTCATCCGGTCACGATAGCATTTGGGTTATCGTTGATCGTCTTACTAAATCTGCGCACTTATTGCTATACGAGAAGACTTTAAGGTCGAACGGTTAGCCCAAATCTATATCGACGAAGTTATATGTCGACACGGGACACCTCGTGACATCATCTCTGACCGTGACGGTCGCTTTACCTCGCGTCTCTGGGAGACCATTTTATCCGCTCTCGGTACTACGCTTAATCTAAGTACTGCTTTTCACCCTCAAACCGACGGTCAGACTGAACGAACGATCCGCACCCTCGAAGACATGCTTCGTGCGTGCATCATAGATTTCGGTGGTAACTGGGATGCACATTTACCTTTAATCGAATTCTTGTACAATAATAGTTATCATGCCAGCATTCAAATGGCTCCTTTTGAGGCACTATATGGAAGGAAATGTCGATCGCTGGCACGAGATCGGAGAAGCACAAATCACCGGTCCCGAGCTAATTCAAGAAACGACGGACAAAATCCTCCAGATCAGAGACAATCTTCTAAAAGTTCGAAGTCGTCAAAAGAGTTACGCCGACAAACGAGCAAGCCCCTGCAGTTCGAAGTGGGGACCACGTTCTCCTAAAGGTTGCACCTTGGAAGGGAGTGGTTCGCTTCGGCAAGAAAGGAAAGCTAGCGCCTCGATACGTTGGACCCTTTAAGATTCTGGAAAGGATCGGTAAAGTGGCTTACCGACTCGAACTGCCGGAGGAACTTAATAATGTACATCCGACTTTCCACGTGTCCAATCTCAAAAAGTGCCTAGCCGAAGAAAATCTTCATGTACCTCTCGAAGATTTGCAAATCAACGAGACTCTCCATTTCATGGAAAAGCCTGTAGAAATCATGGACCGAGAGACTAAGAAACTACGATGCTCTCGCATCCCTATCGTGAAAGTCCGATGGGAGGGCAAACGCGGCACCGAGTTTACTTGGGAATTGAAAAGTTATATGAAGGCCAAGTACCCGCATCTATTTGTTACAGCTACTACTTGAATTTCGGGACGAAATTCCCTAAAGTAGGGGAGACTGAAACAACTCGAAAATTCGTTGTTATCTTTTCATTTGTCTTTCCGATGTACCTATCTTTTGTAATCCCGAGATTCGGTTAATAATAAAGTTTATGTTAATTACTTATGGTGTTTTACGTTATTATCGCATCTAATCGCTTATTAAATCTCATCGCTAATCTCATCGCATCGCAAATCGCAATTATTTATGTGGTTTTATATTATTTATGTGTTATGTGTGTTTATGATTATGATCACGCCTCGCATCGCCCTCGCACTCTCGAATCTTTAAATCGCACTATTATACCAAGTATAACGCTTTACTAAAACGCTTAATATAACTAACTAATACGAACCGAATAACCAAACGAACTCTTAACGCGAAATAAACGAAGAAAACCCAATATTTGGGTCAAGTTCGCTCGAACTTGGTGATACCAAGTTTGGCCGAACTTGACTGGCCAAACATCCTTCTTTGTTTTACTCAAGTTCGCTCGAACTTTTGCACAGATGCACAAGTTCAGCCGAACTTAACTCATCCCTTTTGAAAACTCTACAAGTTCGCGCGAACTTGTACACTTTTGTACAAGTTCGGCCGAACTTGGCTCCATCAGCTCTACATTTTGCCTTCTCATATAAATACCAAGCTCTGTTCTCTCATTTGAACTTGCTGCAAGTTCGCCCAGAGCTCTCAAAACCCGAAACCTTCGTGTTCTAAGTAAGAATCATCCGATTTCAACCGCAATGATGTTTAACAACGTCTTACAAACGTTTACAACGATTTTGGCACAAGGCATAGCCTTCGTTTTCATCAAAACTCATTCTTTTACAAAAATCTTCATCTTTTTCTTCCAAAACTTCTGTTTTAAGCTTAGATCTACACAATACGAGTTCGTTTGGTGTTAGCAGAGGCTTCCCAAACACGAGATCTGCAAGATCTCGGCTTGTAAGTTATAGATCTGAGAAAAACCTTTGATAAACATTGATTTCTACACAAGATACGGACTTTTAATGATGTTTTGTTCATTTTATGATATGAAACGAAGCATCTATCATTCAAGATCCCAGATCTGGAAGCACAAGGACGTTTATGTTGGTTTACACAAGTCGGACTAATCCGAACGAACCCCGAGTTTGCCAGGATTAGCCCACGCTTTTGTAAAACGGCTAAAACAGCTCTAAAAGACCTCTCCGACCTAAGTTTGCTCAGTAGCACAGGGTTGAAGTGATGAACACTCGATTTTCCTCAGCAAACGACGCGAAAACGCAAGATTTTGGACCCGAAAACATCAAGTTCGCTCGAGAATCACTAGCTCCCCAGGTCAAGTTCGACCGAACTTACACCCATATGGGTCAAGTTTGACCGAACTTAGGCTATTCATCACCAAACTTTCCTACAAGTTCGACCGAACTTGTCTAGTTTCTTAGGAAACTACACAAGTTCGCCCGAACTTGTCATCTCAGTAAGAAATTCTTACAAGTTCGCCCGAACTTGACAAGTTTCTCAAAGAAACTCATCAAGTTCGATCGAACTTGACTCTAAACCTACCAAAACCATACAAGTTCGCTCGAACTTGTCTACTGCCTAGACCAAACTTAACCGTTTCAGCTTTTCGGAGACTGATGCACTTCCGTTCGCGTATGCAGGCTGATCCGTCGCTCCTCTCAACTCCTCGCAGATCCGAACTCTCCCTAAAACGCACCCACATTGAGTATAGTTGACCCATTTTCGCTTTAACGCACTTTTTGGGTGTTACATACGTTTCTATATTAAAATTACTTCACAAATCAAACTATTTTCACAGCGCGAATAATCTGATTGTATATGCTCAATACGTGATGCTAGAAACATGTGACTAGGACTTATTTCGTTAACTTGCCTCGTTAGCTAGTATGGTACTATAGTGTGGCTTACACCCGACGGGGTCTACTTAGGATGGACGCGCAAGCCTTCTCACGTAGTTAGCATGAGAAATAAGCCTATGTTAATCTGTGTGAAAATGTTTCGGAGTATCATCATGTGTAGTTAGATTATCTCGTGAACGGTTTCTTTATTATGCTAGTATTACAAAACTCGTATGCTCACCTTTACTTAATTGTATTGACTTGTATTTTAACGTATGTAACAGGTTGAGGATTTTAGCTACGGATGCTTGGATGTTGCATGCTTAACGTAGTTTAGTTTTGTCTTTATTTTGTTTAGTTTCCAAGTGTCATAAATTTAGGGGATATCGAACCTTGTTGTTTCTGTGGGAGAACTTAGATTCTGTAATGAGTGTTTAAAATGTTATGTTAATGGTATGGGACGTTAATGTTTGAATGATATTATTAAATGATTGTTATGGAATTCTCACGAGACAATCTGGTCGCCTAGTGCCACTACCCTGATGATTCCGCCATTGGTTGAGGTATGACATCCGGAGGCCTTCTTTCTTAGTCCTCCACTACGTTCAGGTAGCGACCTTGCTGGCTTTCAACATTCAAACCCCTCACTAATATATGAAAGAAATACATATTCAATTGTTAAGTTCTAATGTTGATCATTTATTATAGACAAAAAAATATTCTCAAGATAAATTAACTCCTAACATTAACTACTACATTAATTTATGCACCCTTTGTTATGAATTAACCACCGAAACTCTTCACAAATCCTCATCTATAACCATGAAAACGAAGGCCACTTGATGAATGAACCGCCACCGTAGCCGACAGCCGTAATGAAAGAAATACCTTAGTAATGGCACTATGACTAAAGCCCATTTTATACTATTTTAAGATCAGATACGTGTCTTTTTTAGTAAATGAACACTTAAATACATATCCAAATTTTATAAACTAAAAAGAACAGATATCACCTTAAATTAAGAGCTTTCGTTCATACTTTACAGAGGGAGCAAGAGAATTGAAATAAAATACCAGGCTGCAGATCTTCGAAGGCAGACCGCCCATCAGCAGTTAGCAAAAAAAATAACCTTAAGTCGTAACTAACAACAATATTAATTACATAACTTTTTTGCTATCAGTTCTAGCTCTTTTATCTCAAAGTTTTCTCTTTATTGATTAAGGATTTACAAAACCTAAACAAAAAATCAAAAAGTAAATAACTTCAAACAAAATTAAAAAAACGCAACATGAAACACACCTGCAACACTAATCGAAAATCCAAGTGACGCAAATAGGAAATCCAAGTCCGATCAAATCAACGTAAAACCAATATCCACCAAATCATACCTCAAATCAACAATACGGAATAAAAATTGAATAACTACAAAATTCAATATAAAACCACACCCAAACATACTTTTGAAACAACGACGTGACACCAATCAAAATCCAAGTTACGCCGATTTGCAACCAACGCCCGATCAAAGCAGGCCAGGCCTGTTAGGGTTCGTGAAATTGTGTTAGTTCAAACATCGAATCAGAAGATTTAGGGTATACCAGTGGATGAAATCGTTGCCAACCTTGTTAGGGTTCGTTCAACAAAGAAACCTTCAATCAACAATGAAACCTTCAATTGAAATTCAGATGAATCAAAACACCTACGACTTACCCGTTTGATGAGAGATGGAATAGAGAGATAACATTTGGTCAGGAGATTACGATTTCATCATGAGATAGTGAGATTGATGAAAGAAAATGGGGAAATGGAGGGAATTGTAGAAGGAAGATTAAGGAAAAAAATTGCCGCTCATAAACAATTATCTAGCCTAAGAGGCTCTACACATCACCTAATTGATTGGCCAAGAATAAAGCCATGTGGCAAAAATTGAATTATTTTAGTATAATAGATATTAAAAATGAAAGAAAACGATAAGGATAAAAATATTATAACTAAATATAAGTAAATATTGTAAGTTTGAAAGAGAAAATAATTAGTTGGAATTTTTTATTAAAATTTAGATTATTTTCCCTATATTAATTTATAAAATGCTTATGTGAGTTGTTTTCGATGTAGAATTTTTTACAACTTATTTAAGCACTGTGTACAACTCAAGTATCTTTCTCTTTCTCTTGCCACGTTACCTCCAATGCCACCTTCCTTCTCTGCCACGTTTTCTCTGCTTTACACCTTTCTCCTACTTAACATCTTCATCTTTTCTCTAGATTTTGTTCTTTTCCATCCAATGCTTTCTTCAGTGTCTGTCTTCTAAGCTTTGTGAACTCCATTAAAGGTGAGTTTAGGTTTATGCTTGGTTCTCCTTACTTTTATGCTCCATAAACTTTTCTTATGCTTTACTCACTCTTCAAAGTTTTGTATTGAAGTTGGGTTTTAGATTTATGTTTGCTTGCACTTTGGGTTTTTAATTTCATGCTCCATGATTCTAAATTTCTTTTCTTGCTTATGGGTTCCTTAATGCACGTCAGGTGTTTGTTTAAATGTTTCAAAGAAGGTTTTCAATGTTGCATGCTTAATTACTATCTTAATTCATTATTGTTACTTATATTTTGTTCATTTAGACTGTGATACTCCTGAATACCTCATGTTGTTTTCTTAAATCGATATGATATGATGAGTTTAAGGATTGACAAATATATCTAGAATAGGTATTAATGGGCTGAGACACCACGATGACCACCCAATTTTCTTACAAAAGTTCTGGTACCTATTCTATTTTGAATATTACTATTTTTTTCTAAACGTGAGGCTCTGCTACAAAATGTAATTTAAAGGGGTTAATTACTGTTCGTATGTCTGTGTGTATCAGATAAAGAGTGGTGCAATATTTGATTTGATTTCATTGTTTTCTATTTATTCTCAGGTATCTCCCCTTTATTGACACTTATACTGATTGCATGCTTTTTTTTAACTGTTAATTGTCAGCTTTTGGTTGTGGCTCATCACGTGTGCGTTTGTTGTAAGAGTGCTCAGTAGCTGGCGATCGAAGGTAAACACGGTTACCTCAAAATTGTCTATTGTTGTGTTTAATTTTATAAATTTTCATTTATACTTTATCCGTCTTTGTTGTCGTTACATACCTACAATTAGTTTATTGTCCATTGGACATGTCACCTAGAAAAAAACCTCGCCGCCAGTCTACCCTTACACCAGGCTCATCACTGATGTCGAATAACAATCATTTTTATCAGTCGTCAGCACAAGTTAGTTATCGCGCTACTCTACTTCGTAACTCATCTGCAAATAGATCATTATACTTAGATAGATATTGGTGACTGTGACAGAATATGCGAGTTCTGTGGTGCTTACTTTTGGTATGACGAGCGCTTAGTTTCGGCCTCAGTCAACCAACGTTCTGTGTATACACAATGTTGTAAAGGAGGCCGTGTGACACTTCCATATCCTGAACGACCTCATGCTACTATTGTCCAGCTCTATGAGCAACTTGACTTTCTTACAAACATTAGAGCGTATAATTCTATGACCTCTTTTGGTGCCACAGTAGATGATACTGTTAACGATGGTTCGGGACCTTATGTTTTTAAGATTGAGGGCCAGGTTCATCACTGGCTGGGTACTTTATGCCCACCACCAAATGAGCGACCACGTTTTCTTCAAATGTATATATACGACACAGAGAACGAAGTTTCCAACAGACTACATGCTTTTGCTTCTGATAGACAATCACGGCTGAAGCCTGTAGTTGTAGCCTTTCTTCTTAAAACATTAGAAACGTATAATAAGTTAGTTAGACTTTTTCGTACGGCAAGAGACGTGTGTTCTTCTACCGATGTACCACACTTTAGCGTTTGTCTTTATGGCTCCAAAAATGCTATGTCTCCAGGCTGTATTGGTGCAATTGTGTCTGATGGTGATCCGACATGCTGTCGCTTTGACATAATTATTCGACAAAGAGACGGCGGCCCGAAACGTATAAACAAACTCCATCAGGCATACATGCCATTACAATATCCGTTACTCTTCATTCATGGTGAAAGTGGTTGGTCACCTGACCTCCGTCTACGCGATAGAGACCAATCACAAAACAAAAAAATGACCATGAACATGTATTACAGTTATCTGCTACATGATCAGTCAAACGTATATAGTTTACTTTTAAGGGGAAGTCGGCTTTTACAACAGTTTATTGTTGATGCCTATGTATGTATCGAGGAAAGCCGGCTCGATTACTATAGAATGAATCAAAATGTCTTCCGTACTGAATTCCTTCAAGGCGTACATGACGCGGTTCAACGTGGTGATACTGAAGGACGTGATATTGGCAAACGAATTGTGTTGCCATCGTCTTTCATAGGTGGTCCCCGGTACATGTATAAACATTACCAAGATGCTTTGGCTATATGCCGAGTGCATGGGAATCCACAATATTTCATAACTTTTACATGTAATGTGAAATGGCCAGAGATTGAGGGATATATGGCAAGGTTTCCATCCTTGAAGGCCCCAGACATCATTGCAAGACTATTCCAACTAATGGTTAAATCACTCATGAATTTTTTGAAGACCAGTAAACCATTTGGTGATGTTGCCGCAGGTAGTCTTCTAATCATTACCTCTTCGCACAATATCTTTGTAAACACCATCAATATAAAACCTGTCCTGTAGGTTATATTGATATGACTTGGTTCTTAACTCCACTGCAGATTTATACACGATCGAGTTCCAAAAGAGGGGCCTTCCTCATTGTCACTTGCTTTTGTGGGTTACTCAGCCGTATAGAATAAAAGACGCATCCGACGTTGACAACTACATATCTGCTGAGATACCAAACCCTATCCTAGAACCTCAACTGTATAAGATTGTCACAGATCTTATGATTCATGGGCCGTGCGGTATAGTTAAACCAGATGTGCCATGCATGTCCTCTGGTTCTTGCTCTAAGAAGTATCCAAAAGAATATCAGGAGGTAACATCATTCGATGACAGTGGGTATGTTCGTTACAAAAGACAATCAACTGGATTCACAGTAACAAAGAATGGCATGAAAATAGATAACGGGTACGTTGTAACATACAATCGTGTCTTATCTATGCATTATATGGCTCACATCAACGTTGAATACTGTGGTTGGAGTATGCTCATCAAATACCTGTTCAAGTACATATCAAAGGGAGCTGACCGTATCCGTTACACGATTAGAAAATCACCTTCCCTTACTGATGACACACATACTGCTGATTCCACTCATGTGGATGAAATTCAGAATTTTCTTGACGCGAGGTTCATATGTCCTCATGAGGCCTCTCGGAGAATACTTAATTTCCTAATTCATGATAGAAATCCTCCCGTGCAAATCCTTGCTGTTCATCTAGAAAACATGCAACACATCACGTTTAAAGATAATGATCAGCAAGACAACATAGCACAAAACACATTCAATAGACGCACTACTTTGACAGAATGGTTGAGCAACAATGAGAAAGACAGCAGCGGACGACATCTACGTTACATCGATCATCTCATGGAATACAGGTGGGATCCATCAGGCAGATGTTGGATACGTAGAGCGTCAAATAGGACGCCTGCGATAGGACGACTCATATACATACATCCAAGTTGTGGAGACACATTTTTTTTGCGGATGTTGTTAGGTCATCAAAGAGGTTGTCGTTCCTATGCCTGTATACGAACAGTACATGGTGAACTTTTTCCAACGTTTCGTAGTGCATGTGAAAAACTAGGATTACTAGGAGACGACAGAGAGTGGTCATACACATTTGACGAAGCTGCTGCTTCAGAGTTGCGTTCATAGTTCACGCAAATGCTATTGTATTGTGAGATATCAAACCCGTAGAGCTATGGAACCAGCAATGGCGTAAGATGGCAGACGACTGGCAACGGAATCATGACATAGCCAACGACGATGACTTGAGACAATATGTCTTATACGGGAACTTGAATTATTACTTCGTTTAGGAGCCTCTCCTTCGTCTCTTTCTGAATTCGGACTACCTTTGCCAAAGTCTGATTTGCTTCAGCACTTGAATAACAAATTACTTATGGAAGAAAAGAATTACGATAGACGATTACTTACATCCGAACATGAATCTTCTCGAGCATGTCTTAATTCTCGACAACGAATGATTTACGAACATGTCATATCGTCTATTTCCTCCGGAAAGCAAGTCCTGGCTTTTGTTTACGGACATGGTGGAACTGGAAAAACATTCTTATGGACGACGATCATTTCAGCGTTACGTTCACAAGGAAGTATTGTCCTAGCAGTTGCAGCCTCTGGCATAGCGTCGCTATTCCTACCCTCTGGTCGAACAGCTCATTCTTGGGTTAAAATCCCGTTAGATATGACAGATACTCAATTTGCTATATATAAAAAACACTCATCTTGCCCAACTACTAAGTGAAACATCACTTATTATTTGGGATGAAGCACCAATGAATGATCGAAAATGCTTTGAATCATTAGACAGGTCTCTCAAGGACTTATTGAATAACTCTGTAGAGCCTTTTGGAGGAAAGTCAGTGTTACTAGGTGGAGACTTCAGACAGACACTTCCGATAATCCCAAAATCTTTGAAGGCATCGATCTTAGCTTCTTCTCTACCAAGATCATATCTATGGAAGGATTTCATCATCTACAAACTAACTGAAAACATGCGTCTTCAAAGACCAAATCTTAGTCTACAAGACAAAAACTTGATCTCTGCTTTTTCGTCTTGGCTGGTAGCTGTAGGTGACGGTATATTAGGAACACCAGATACAAATGAACCAACAAACACACGGAAACTACAAATACCATCAGAATACTTAATACCTTTTACCAAATATGCACTAACAAACCTTATTCGTCTTATATACGACACTGACACTTTAGAAAATCCATCAGCTGCAACACTATCTACAAAGGCAATTGTGTGTCCCAAGAAAGATACAGTAGACGAAATCAACTCAATGGTAATTAACATGACCCCTGGAACAACCACAACCTGCGTTAGCAATGACTCAATAATTCCTCATGCTGGTGATCATGGCGATACTGAAATGCGCTATCCAATTGAATACTTAAACCTTCTAAACTTTAATGGGCTGCCCCCACATTCCCTTGAATTGAAAGACAACGCACCTGTCATCCTACTTCGAAATCTAAACACAACTGACGGCCTTTGTAATGGCACAAGACTAATAATTACACAATTGTTGCCGAGAATTATTGAAGCGCACATAATCATAGGCAAATTTATCGGTCGTCGTGTGTACATACCTAGAATTACTTTGACTTACAAAGATAAAGAATTGCCGTTTGAATTCAAAAGAAAACAATTTCCACTAAGGCTATGCTATGCTATGACAATAAACCAAAGCCAAGGGCAATCACTAGACAAAATAGGAATATACCTACCACAACCAGTATTCAGTCATGGTCAATTGTACGTAGCATTATCTAGAGCAACTACACCCAATGCACTAAAAATTCTTATTGTCCCACAAGAAGGCGATGGCCCAAACATAACTAATAACGTCGTATACTCTGACTTCCTAGCTGAAATAAGTAATGTATAGAGACACAGCACATTATACACATATTTCTATAACATTTTGTACCAATAATGTACACAGATAAAAGACAAATTTTTACTTTTCCGTTTCAATAATGTGTTTACTTATAGCATTTACATCGTTACGTGATATATATTATACTTACATACTGATAATGATCATCAACCTACAGCAAACTGACGGTACACACAAAACAGTCTTCTACATTCACACAACAATGTCTTCCAAGGGTCTGTCTGATATGAAAGAAATGACAAACCAGAACCAATTGAAATACGAGATGTGAAAATATGGATACCGGTGGGCAAAAAACAAGAGCCATCAGCTAAAAGCCAAAGTCAGGAGCTCTGTTACCTGTTCGTTGACAAACACGTAAGCTAGCGTTTTTATGTATAACTAAATTAAGTTGTCGTATGCTATAAGTAACAGCATGTTTGATTAATTGCAGGGTGACGCTATTGAGGCAATAGCAGACCAAAAGGAACATGCATACTTTAACTCAATCATCAAAGTTCAGTCATGCTACAGGGTCAACAATTACATAGTAGTTGAGTCAAGAAAGTATATGCCAACCGTACAGCACAACGCATCCCTCAGAATTGGAAAAAGAGCAAGATTTGTTCCCTTATCTGACACCAACATACCGACCCAGTACTTTAACTTCGCTAACTACGAAGAAATCAAAAGTCGATCGGAGTCAACGAAGTTGCTCACAGGTACACACACACACATATATATACACACACATATACACATCTAAATTTTACATACAGACTTGATGATATATGAGGTCTAAAATCTGTGTCAACATTCAGACTTCATAGGTCGAGTCAAAAAGCACTGGCCGACTACCACAAGAACAAGCAAAAGGCTACGAAAGATCGACATGGAAGATGACAGGTTAAATGACATATAACCTTTGTGACATCTTTTCCATAAAGCTAAGTAATAATACTTTTGATTTGCAACAGAGAAAATCCAATTCAAATCACTTTATGGCCAGAAAAACGCAACCTCATCGGAGATGAGACAATACCTGGCGATATTCTGGCAATCACATCAACCTTAGTCACTGACTACAACGGTTAGTTCTTGAAATAACATTTAATAAATCCATGATTAGTACTCCACAATAATTATGGACTTGTCATTAACTGAAACATAAATAAATATGATCAAACCTAAGATGTTATCACTGTTAAACTTCTAGAGTACTTATGTTGGAACAAAATTATGTGTATCAGGTTCTAAACAGTTGGAATCAACAAATGCAACAACCATTGTTGTCAATCCAACATTCCCAGAGATACAGCATCATGTCGACAGGTATTCCATTCTACCAATTGTAAGCATATCAATACCAAGACAAACACTATTTTATCGTCTATTAATGTTAATAATTTTAGGCTGAAAGTATCACCAGCAGGAAAGACAATACAGCCCGCAGAGAACACAGTGACAGTCCAAGAGCTTAAAAACATACCAGCAAACAAAACTGTCAACCTCTCTCCTAACACTTACATCTCTTAAATTCTTAAATACAAACCCCATTCAATCTAACTTCAAATAGCTTTTCCACAGGTACCACAGTCCCGCTTCACCTGTCATGCACAGATAAAAGAGATCTATGCGTACCGTAAATGGTACTTTGTGTACAAAGAGGATGTACCACGAAAAAAGTGATTCAGTCCGCTTTGTATGTGAGGATGATGAAAACCCACAACCGAAGTACATGTAAGACAAATATAAAAATCCTTCCTGATAACAAAATATCATGGATTAACATTCAACCCTTGACTAAACAGGTACTGTGTAAACGCATCGATCATTGATGCAACATCGTTCACTGTTGTGGTATTCTTCAACGAGGTCATGACTGACATGTTGGGTACTACGAGATGATAATCAAGCAAGGATACACGGATCCCAAGATTCTTCCAGACCCAATCGTTGAGAAAATTGGTAATCCCATGACGTTTAACCTGACCGTAAAGGAAAAATCAATAGTTGTTAACAAGGCAATTGATGCTACCATTAGCGCCACAACACCAACTGATCCTGCTACGATCACTACACCACCAAAGGCCCTCATGTTACCCCCACCAACACCAAACCCCAAGACTACAACAAAAAAGGGCACTCCAGCATTCACCAGGTAACTTCACATCCAAAACAAACATCAACACTCAACAAATAAGTATAAGTATAACTCAAAATAGCTAACACACATGAATTTAACAGACACAGGTTCTGGTGAAAAACAAATCAAATACTAGAAGCCTAATTTGCTATGCGGCAAGCATCCTTTTTGGGAAGGTCTAACCTTTTGTACAACGCCTGCCAATGCCAAAAAAATTACGTTTTGTATGCTATACAAAAAAAACCCAGTTTAAAAATCTCTTTTGGGTAGAACTTCTACAGTTCAAACCTTTTGTACAACACCTGCCAATGCTAGAAAGTAGTATTGAAGAAACACAACTTAAAGGGCAGGTCCCTTTTGGTCAGAAAATCTTCAAGCCAAACCTTTTGTACAAGACCTGCCACTGCCAGTAGGAAGATCAAACCTTATGTACAACGCCTGCGCATACAAGAAAGACGCAACGTTTTGTATGTCGTAGATCGCAGTTTGTTTAAATATGCAATGTGATATGCGCCTGAACTATGTGTTTAACTTTATCATCAATGATATAAAACGAGACCTTTGAAAATTCACCACAACATACCGCCGCAACGCGCGGGTCCTTCACTCTAGTATTAGATTAGATCAATATTGTCATTTATTATAATTATAAAAGGGATTAAGATAACATAAGTATTAGATTAGATCAATATGTCATTTATTATAATTATAAAAGGGATTAAGATAAGATAAGATAAGAGATATTTATATATATTAAATTAAAAAATATATAAAAAAAATTATGAGGTTCAACGAGAGAATATCATATGGCATTATTTGAAATACTTTAATAGAAGAATATAATATATATAGTTCTTAGATAAAAATGTCCCGAAAGTCCCCGTGGTTTTATCAAATTTTACCTATAGTCCTAACTTTCTAAAATTACACGTATAATCCTCATCTTTTGCACACTCGTTTCTTGAAGAGACCTAACATGGATGTGGGTCAGTTTTTGGTGTTAAGTGTATGTTAAATGACAAAATTGCCCTTTGTAACTAACAAATAAAAAATTTAGAAGATTATAAAAAAACATGTGGGACCTAGCGTTTTTCTACCTACCCACCCCCACCCCTCTCATATTTTCTCATTCTTCTCTCTACAACTACATTCACCATTCCACAACCACCATAACTCCTCCACACCATCATAACACCTAACAACTCCACCCACCATCGCTGAAAGCTGGAAAAAGAACCACCATTCCACCACTACCATTCCAATTAAAACCTCCACCCCTATCACACCTCGATTTCCATGTGTAACCTGGTAGGTCCGGTTGGGGAATATCGTGACGTAGTTGATAACATCATAACCAAACAAATACAGCACAGAGGAAGTCTTTGATTTAAATTACTATTACAAACCGAGTGTCCAAAGTTCAAAAATAAATTACAAGGCTTGTATTGAAAAGATCCACAGGCGGATCGAATAAATATGTACAAAGTATTTGTTCAACAGACTTAAGCAACCTAGGGAGTTGCAAGATCCTCTATCGTCACTATAGCGCAGCTCCCGATCTATTGCGTGTTGCCACCTGTAACTTGATCTTTTGAAAATACGTCAGTTTTCACTGGTAAATACTAATAACCGACTCATTTTGAAAATATTTCTAGAAATGGTTTTAAATGCACCTGGCACATTTTATAAATAACTTGGATAGTTCAAAATGACCTTGTTTACAGTTTTACATGTTTGTCAATACATATGGGGTCCGGTGCAGAAACCGAATAACCTGATTAACCGACACACCACTTAAATAATCCACCAATGGGATTCAATATTTTATGAGCATTAGCGTCTGTCGGGTGTATGCCTACACCCCGCGCTTAAGGTCGTGGCCATTAGTAACTTAAATGAGCCAAGGATATCCCAGACATGGTCGAATTAACCCCAAATGTTTAAGTTATCAAACAATACAGAATAAACGGGTTATAAGGATTTAGTAAATCACAATCCGATAACATGATCTCATACCCGACTAAGCGGTATTATTATACCGTATCCCAAGCCCGTATAGGGAAAATAAGTTAAAAGTATTTACCTGAGCTAATTCTCCAACAAAATAATACCAGCCGATAATTCAAGAAGACAAGTAAGGTAACAATCTACCGGGAGGCTCTTAGTCTGGAAATGATGGTGTTTATAACCAATTAGAATGCTAACGGGTCCTATCTACTTTGTAGACTCGAACCGGGTAGCTTAAAGATAATAACGGTACTAAACGCTAGATTAAGCGATGACCGGAATAGAATGTAGTTTAAACCCGACAAGTATGGAGACTTGTTTAATATGGGTAAACATGTTACATTCTGGATTTTGAAAATAAAATGATAAGGTTAAACCCGTTTCGGTTAAATTACGTAAACTAGTTACGTAGGCTGAACCGTACGCATATAAGCGAAACCGGGTAACCGGATGAGCCGTATACAAGTTCCATATGCCATTATATTTAAAACATGTTGTAATATCAGTAGGATATTAACATGTATGCCCGTTATGGTTCTAAAATTAAGTTACGCCTAAAAGGGCGTTTTGGTCATTTTACGACTTGTAAAATAATCTTGCAAATAAACTGATGTCATGGTCATAAATATTCTTTAAAAATAGTTAATTCATGATGTTATATCAGTAGGATATCAAGTATATGTGTGGTTTATAGTTTAAGACCAAACTATGCCTCGAAAGGGCATTGTCGTTTCACATATCGCCTTGACAACTTATTTGGGAATCTGAGTTTAGATCATGTACCTACTGTAATTATATTTAAAATAAGTTTTGAAATCAGTAGGTATCAAGTCTTGATGCTCTAATATGGTTCTAAACCATACTATGCGCCAAAACGGCGATTAAGTTGCTAAATGACGATTTTCAAGATGTTTAATGAAAACTGAAGTTATGACCAAGTTTATATAACCATAATATGTTATTTAATATAATATATCAGTGGGTAAAATGTTTTGTAATAAAAGCTTGGTTAAAATCCATTTTATATGCCGATAGGGCGTTATCGTCATTTAAGGACATAATACAAGATCTTTGTGCAAACTCAGTTTACAATCTGTTTTGATATCCCAAATAATCCCATTTATGATATTACATCAGTAGCTAACAATTTTGGTTGAAGAAATTATGTTTAAGTCATTTTATACGCCAAAAAGGGCGATTTGGTCGCTTTAAAACATTTACGATTATTTTAGCAAAACTCAGTTATGACCAGATTTATAATATCAAAATATGTTAATTATATTAATATATCAGTACTTAACTCATTTGCATGCTCATTTATAGTTAAACCTTATTTTTAACAAAAAAGGCATTTTAGTCGACTTTAGGCATAATAACGGAACTTGCAATAAAAACTCGGATTAATACATGACCATGAAGTGTAACTCCAGAGGGTTATACTATAACAT
Organism: Scalesia atractyloides; assembly: GCA_947069175.1. Lineage (NCBI taxonomy): Eukaryota > Viridiplantae > Streptophyta > Magnoliopsida > Asterales > Asteraceae > Scalesia > Scalesia atractyloides. The sequence goes on along the minus strand of CAMTDV010000004.1, from coordinate 67,363,211 downwards.
AACATGGTCATAATGTAACTTAGAATCAGTAACCTAAGTTGTTAATTCGGGTCAGAATCGAAAGTCAAAGTAGAAGTCAAATTTTACGACTTTCGGTTGCGAACCAACCTTAAACCTGGAATTGACGAGCCGAAAATGTTACACATGTTCTAATAATTATTACCAAGTTGTTTAAGTGTTAAAAACATATTTTATAACACCTACATTATCATATATGAATTTATTTTCAAATCTGACCCAGTTTGACTTTTTATTAATAACCTTGACCCGTCAATTGACCAAGCAAACGTGGTAATTAGGAGGTGCCCTTTTTAAGGATTAACACCTACCTAATTACGATCACGTAGCCATGTTCGTCTCGAACAATGGCTGGACCATAATGGTCTAAACCGAAAGTCAAAGCGTTATTACGATATCGCTTGACTTTTGGCTTAAAAGCCTAATAAACGAAAATGCAAGGGAAAGGATCACTTACTAGTGAATCTCTAATGAAAAAGAACTAAAATGGAAGCTCCCTTCAGTTGGGAATCTCCGGAGATTATAGGAATTGATAGAACAAGAAGAGTGCAAGTTCTTACATGAAACAAGACCCCTATTTATAGTTGTGGAGCTTGAAGGAGGTGATCACAGGTGTTAAGGGGAGTTAGGAGAGGCTTACAATGTCCTAGTACGTATCTTAGTGGTTTGGAAGTCCCTGGTTTCGAAATGGGGCGATTTGGAGCTTTGTGTGGCCTCCAAGGCACAAAACAAAAATAGCTGTCACCAGGTCCCACCGTAGGCTATGGTGGGGGCTGATCTAACACACCCACAAACTTTCATTTTGTTGACAGTTTTAGCCCCTTTGACCTCCAAACTTGCGTAGAATGTTATAATTAGCATACGAAGCCTTCCTTGGCCATTATTAGGCATTTCCAAGAGTATGATCAACATCATAAGCTCCCGGTTCGTTAAAAGGTCACTCAGAAGTAAGAATTTACATGTTGACGCTTTTAACCATTCGTCGCACAAACTTTTAAATAATTCCTCAAACGGTTTTCTTACGGCCAACAAGTGGCTCAATTGAGAATACGAACATCGTGTAAGGTCACTCAGAGGCTAAGTTTTAGCATGTTGACACTTTTAGTCTTCCCGTGTCCATAGTTTTTTATTTTGGCAAAAATAGTCCCTCCTAGCCAACTTTAGGCATAAGTAGGATCAAGGACACGTGTCAATACATTATTGGACACGATTTTACGAGGTGTTACAACCCCGCCATCACTGGGATCCAGAAAAAAGAACCATTAAAACACCACCACCATTCCACCTAACACCTCCACCTTGCCATCGCCAGAAGCTGGAAAAGAACCACCAAACCACCACCACCATTCCAACTAACACATACACCCCGCCATCGCCGGAAGCCGAAAAAAGAACCACCAAACCACCACCACCACCATAACACCTCTACCCCCCAATCGCTTTCTTCGCATCTATCTGAACCCTATTATCGTCTTCTGATCGCTGTAATTTGTTTCAAATCGATTTATTCATTTCTAGGGTTTCATTTTCCTCATTTTTGGATGTTTTATTTCATGAACTGATGTTGTTTATAATTCATTAGCTCATGGAGTTTTGAGATTTGCAAGGAAAAGGTGGATCCAACAGTGGCATGATGTTGACGATTGTGGTTTGATGTTGATCGACAATTTGCATATTACACACCAATTTGCAGGAGGTGGTTGATGAAGATGGGGTAGTTGTTTGATGGTTGCAAGGTGAGGGCGGGGGTGAGTTTGTCGGCAGTGAGGGAAATAGGGGATAAAATGGGGTGGGGTAGGGTGTAGGGGTTAGTTATAGTAGGCCCATATTAATTATAGATGAATTAATTAGATTCTTTTAAGTTAAGGGCATTTTAGTTATTTACATACACATAACACCAAAAATTAACCTTAATCCACGTCAAGGACGATTTGAGACACGGGTGTGCAAAAGGTGGGGACGGTAGGTGTAATTTTAGAAAGTTAGGGATTAGGTGAAATTTGAAAAAAAAACACAAGAACTATTTGAGCATTTTTCTCTAGTTTTTAGGAAGAAAAAAGTGTTAAGTGCAATTTTCCACCCCGTGGTTTAGTCCAGATTGCATAATGACACCCTACCTTCCAGTTTTTGCCTATTGAAACCCTGGGGTGGACATTTCATTACACTCTGACAACGAAACATTAATATCTTGTTTAAAAAACATGTGAAAAGACAATGGTACCCTTTTATACTTTCATTATGACACATTGTGGTTATATCACTATATCGATTTGAAACCACCTCCATCATCACCATCACTCCCACCACCTACCACCGTCATCCTCACTACCACCCAACACACACACACACACACACACACTCTCTCTCTCTCTCTCTAAAAAGATTATAACCCAAAGCAATAAGAAAATACCCACATTGATTCTTTCTCTGTTTCTTGAAATTTTTCTTCAAGGATCCAAAAAAGATCCATTTTTCTCTTTCTAGAACAAAACCCACATACCCACTTTTTCTCTCTCTAAACATTCTTGGCTGGAAAAAAATGGTGGTACATGTGATAAAATGGAGGCATTGGCCACCATTAATTTCAAAGAAATTCAAGGTGAAATTGGTGGTGAAGAAGATGGAAGGTGGGAGCTATGATTATGTGTATGCGGTCCGGAGAAGGAGTACCATAGGGTTGTGGATATTTAGTGGAAGAGGCCCAAGATTACTTTGAGTTCTTTTAGGAGGACTGTAAAGAGAAATTTCACAAGAGAGGAGAGAGTTGTTGACCCAAACAATGTCGTTTGGTGGGATGAAGAGTTTCAAACAATTTGTACACTTTCTGTGTATAAAGAGAATGTTTTTAATCCTTGGGAGATTGGGTTTACTGTCGTGATTTTAATCCTATTAGTTTGATATGGGTTATCTTCTTCCCACCTATTGTTGCAAAACTTGATAGGGGTTTGGTTGTTTAGTTATTAACCAACGTGGGTTCAGTTGTTTAATTATTAACAAAAGTGGGTTCAGTTTGAGTGTGAGAAACGAAGGTATGAGAACGGCTGATGATGGTGGGTTCAGTTCAGATGAAGAAATGGATGAATCTCAGCAGTGGTAGGTTGAATGGGGGTGGTGGTTGTTGGTGTTGACCATTTATACTATGTGTGCGAAAGATCCAGAATGTGAAGAACGGGTAAAGTAAGGGACCGTTTGGTTCGCATGAATTCAATAGAATTTAAGGGAATTGGAATCTGAATTCCATCTCTTAAGATGTTTGGTTCACAGAATTTGATGGAATTGGAATCTCAATTCCAATCTTCATGTGTTTGGTTGACAATAGAATTGGATTTGGAATTAGGCATGAATTCCTTTAAATTCCTTTAACTAAATGAATTCAAAATCCTTCCTATATGTGAAGGAATTAAAGTAAATTCATTGGAATCTTCGACTGTTTCGACCTACACAGTTTCAACCCGTGTCATATCGTTTCAAATCCGTACCGTTTCGACGCGAGCCGTTTCGACCCAAATCGGAGCGACGTTTCGACCCGAACCGTTTCGACGCGAACCGTTCTGACGCGAACCGTTCCGTCGGGAACCGTTTCGACGCGAAACGTTCCGACCCGTACCGTTTTGAATCGAACTGTTTCGACCCGTACCGTTTCGATGTGAACCGTTTCCACCGGTACCGTTTCGGCGCGAAGATTTCGACACGTACCGTTTCGACGCAAACCGTTTTGACCCGTAGCGTTTCGACCCGTATTTGTTCCATGCGTACCGTTTCCACCCGAACCGGGGGTTGTGGGTACCGAGGTGATGGATTCCAATTTTTTGACAACCAAACACAATGGAATTGAGATTCCAATTCCAACAATTTTCAATTCCAATTGGAAGGTTTGAATTCCAAATCCAATTCCTTCAAATTCTAATTCTTATACAAATTTCAAAACATTTCGCGAACAAAACGCCCTCTAAGGGTGTCAAAATGTGAGGTACTGAAGATGAGGGAAGGAATGAAGTGTGGTTGGTTAGCTTCGAAGGTGAAATTACACATATAACCCTCAAACTAACAGTCAACCTCACGATTGACCTAAGGGTGTGTGGCATGGTGAGATAAGATGTCTATTTGGCAAAAACTAAAAGATAAGATGATAATATGTAGACAGGGTAACAAATTATACAAGGAAAAATGATTTTTGACAAATTTTGTTTGACTCCAGTCAAGTCATGATTATTCAAAGAATCGTCAAAAACTCGTTCATTGCTACCGACACGGAATCCACTCTTCAACTCAACCAAACAAACCCTTATTAATTATCATTGTCTCCGCCCGATCTCAACCATTTTCCGGCGAGATCTCCACCACATCCGTCGGAAAACCTTCACTCTCCGATCACAACCGCCGCCGTTTGATCCGATTGTTGCACTGTATTCATATTCACTCTCAAAACAATGGCTCCGGTGTCGGCTTTAGCGAAATACAAGCTCGTGTTCTTAGGAGATCAATCAGTTGGAAAAACGAGCATCATCACTCGATTCATGTATGATAAGTTCGACAATACTTATCAGGTAACCTAATTTGATCTAGCTATATGTTGTTAAGCTGTTAATCGTAGCATATATGTGTTTAGGTTTTCGATTTGTAGTGTATACAGTATACGTAGAGTGTGTTTTTGTGCGATTGATCTGACTTTTTGTTGTAGTTATTTCTGTTGTTTTAGTGTTGAAGGTTGTGAAATTGTGTTGTTGATTTTGAAATTTGAATGTAAGTAGGCTTTGAATATTGTTAATCGTAGGGTTATTACTTATTATGAGGATTTAAGAGGTCACAGCGCTATTCTGGTGATTGTAGCTTATAGGAAAAAGATGATCATCTATTATAATGTTATAGGAATCAGATTAGTGAAAACCTATTTGAGTTTAATACTAACTCTTATTCGGACTAGGGCTGTTCACGAACCGAGCGGACCTTTGCTCGTGATTGGCTCGTTTACAAACCGAACCTACCGGAGCGGCTCATTTAAAACCGAGCCTCAAATCAAGCGAGCATTTATCGAGCAGTAAATATTTCGAGCGTCGAGCGAAGTTCGAGCGATTTCGACAACCGTGTCGCCCGATTTAAATTTGCTGAGAGAGATAGTGACAATGTTTGGTCTCAAGTTTTTATGTCTTTAGAAACATACACATTTCTTGGCATAATATTTTTCTTATGAATTACAATGTTGTGGCCGACGAGTCGATGATCATATTGCACGAACAATTACGTTGAGAGCAGGTAACAATCGACTTAGGGTAACGACATGAAACATTGAGGCGATGAGCAGTCTGTCGTTTATCGGTTTAGGGTTTAACTTTTAGATCTGATATTAATTTTTTTGGCGTGGTTGGTTGGTATGTATAGATATGGTTGTAAATTTGTATATAGCGGACCAAAATCTAATAGAGTGTTATATATAAAACTATAAATTTAATTTATATTCAAGTATATATGTATGTGTAATGTGTGTATATATATAGGTGTGTGTATGTATATGTATAATTTATATTTGTGTAAATATATGTGTATATACATGTTTATATATGTATGTGTATATGTATATGTGTGTGTATATATATATAGGTAGAGGATCCTGTAAAAAAGAGGTTTTTTGTGAGAAGGGTAAGAAAGAATCTACACCATTAGATATTTGATTTAATGGTTGAGATTATAATGGTAAAATTGTAAATAGTGGTTACAATTAATATAATCAATTTTCTAAATTAAGGGTATAAAGGTAAATTTAACATTTTTAAATTTAGAAACTCACATTCAATGCACATGCAAGTTCCTCCCTTCTTTTTTAAATGTCAATAACTTTTTATTCGTAACTCTTTTTTTAAAAAAAATTACACCATAATAACGAGTGTTTTTTTAATCTTTAATATGAGTACCATATTGTTATACTTATGTTGAGAAAAAAATTACGTTTCGATTTAATGTTTTAGTCCATGGTGTTTTTTCTATGTTCATATTACGTTTCGTTAATGTTTAGTCATGGGTTTTTTCTATGTTCATACTTATCTAAGTATGTAACATGTATATGATTACAGTCATGGTGTTATATACTTATTGAATGGTGTTATATAATTATTGAATGATGTTATATATGTGCTGAATGGTGGTTGCAGTGTTATTCGTAGTGTTTTTATAGAGATCTTTAAAATGGTGTTATATACTTATTGAATGGTGTTATATATGTGCTGAATGGTGGTTGCAATGTTATTCGTAGTGTTTTTATAGAGATCTTTAAAAAAAAAATCATGTTCCTATAAATATGGGTGGCGGTTATGGAAGGTTATCAATTAATTAAATCAATGATAAAATTACTTGTTTACCCTTTTGAATTAATTTAGAATGAGGACACATGTCATCTCCACAATATTTCTCACACTTTCACACTTAACTTTTTTACAATAACCTTACCCTATATATATATATATATATATATATATATAAGAGTAAATTGCACAAAACGTCCTTTAAGTTTCACCAATCTTGCTAGTTTCAGCCTTAATCTTTAAAAGTTGCAAAACAAGCCTTTAAGATTAATTTTGTTGCAGGTTTCATCCTTTATCACTAACCCAGTTACTGATCCATGTTAAATGGCCTCACATGCATAGCATGTGAGGGTAAAACCGTCTTTTCCCCAATTTTTAACTCCGATTTCAGTTCCGATCAATTGCTATTGAAATTGAGATGAAGAGAGAGCTAGCTTTCGCATCGGAAGCTCGATCTCAGTTCAATTGCTTCTCCGGTTGAACTTGCTCGCCGAAAAACTCACCGGAAAGTGTACCGATTCACCTGAAGAACAAACAATCACCCTCAATTCAGAATCCACCACTTTCTCCACTAAGCATCCACCATGGTAATGCCATATCGTGTTCACTGTACGCCTGCAAAACTCACCCATCTCCTCATCACTCGATAGGTTCGCTGGTAATCGCGCACCCACAAACCTAAACTCCCCACGAGGCCAGTTCCAAAATCTAAAACCAGACATGGCCTGGTCCTAAGCAAATCCGCGATTTTACGCGTTCCATTCACACACCTCTCCAAATCCATTGGATTGCTAAAGTAGTTGAAACTTACAGCCGGATTCGTTGTGATTTCTGTAGATGCCAACCGGAGTGATCCAGCTGATAACGGCCCGATTATCTTCTCCATGATGTGAGCCACACTAAAATACCACTGAGCCGAGTGAGGCCGTCTGAAACCCGAGTGAACAGGCGGATGATAAGGGCGAACAGTAGACGACGCTTCAAGATAAGCACCGGACTCAGTAATGCCCACCACCTGTATGAGAGAATGCTCCAGTAATCTCGGCGACAAAAACGATATACCATTTCGCGGATTATCATACAAAAACTCCCCTAAAACTCCAAATCATTCACCACCGGAATCCCCCAAGACGAAAGCTTGTGCAGGTGAGTAATTAATCCGGAGCGGTTATAAAACTCGTCATCCGCTCCGCTGTAAAATCCGGCGTTAATCGCGCTACTTCCGCCTAATATCCGCCTCTGGCGTTCGGAACACCTTCATCGGAACTGAAAGTGCAGGTGAGTAATAATTGTCGATTTGACGGAGTGTTTGAATAAAACCTTCTTGTTTCATGACGTTAGGGTTTGTGTACGGTACACCGCCTCTTTCGAGAAGTAATACGCGGTGGTTGAATGATAGTGTGGCTGCTAACGGACATCCGGCGGTGCCGCCGCCGAAGATGATGTAGTCGAAGTAGTCTTCCGGTGGAAGTTCGGTGGCGTTGATGAGAAGCAGGTTTATGGTGGAGGAGAAGCAGGTTTTGAACTAGATTTATATTTAGAGAGAGAAGATAGAGAGAGAGATGAAAAGACGGTTTTATCCTCACATGCTATGCATGTGAGGCCATTTAACATGGATTAGTAACTGGGTTAGTGATAAAGGATGAAACCTGCAACAAACTTAATCTTAAAGGCTGGTTTTGGCAACTTTTAAAGATTAAGGTTGAAACCAGCAAGATTGGTGAAACTTAAAGGACGTTTTGTGCAATTTACTCTATATATAATATATATATATATAGGGAAGGGTTTAAATGAGAACGCTAAATATCGCGAGAACCGTGAGAACGAATGAAAAAACCACGAAAACTTGGTTAAAAACAATTCAAATTTAATATTTCTTTTTACACTTATCATTATTATTCAAATACAATATTAGAAATTTAATTTACACGTTTAAATTTACGTGAATTCGTAAATAATTTTTTTACACATGTGTAAATTTGTTATATTTACACATGTGTAAAAAATCTAATAAGAGTAATTTTGAGGGGAGAAATGAATTATTTGATGTTGTAGATTCTTATTTTGATGTTGTATAAATTAAAATAAGGTTTGTATTAAAAAAATTGGTTTTTATTGGTTTTTTCATCCGTTCTCACGGTTCTCGCAACATTTAGCGTTCTCTAGATAACCCTCCCATATATATTGATGAAACATATTATGTTGAGAGCAGGAGACGATCGACTTAGGGTAACGACATGAAACATTGAGGCGATGAGCAGTCTGTCGTTTATCGGTTTACGGTTTAACTTTTAGATTTGATATTAATTTTTTTCTTGGCGTGGTTGGGTTGGTACGTATAGATATAGTTGTAAATTTTTATATAGCGGACCAAAATCTAATAGAGTGGTATATATAAAACTATAAATTTAATTTATATTCAAGTATATATGTATATGTAATGTGATTTATATTCAAGTATATATGTATATGTAATGTGTGTATATATATAGGTGTGTGTATATATATGTATAATTTATATTTGTGTATATACATGTTAATATATGTATGTGTATGTGTATATGTATATATACACTAATTAAAAATAATAATTCGAGCCGAACCGAGTCGAGCGGACCTTTGCTCATGCTTGGCTTGTTTACAACCCGAACCGAGCAGAGCGGCTCGTTTACAACCGAGCATCAAATCGAACGAGCATTTTCTGAGCAATTTCCGAACGAGCGTTGAGCGAGCGACGAGCGGCGAGCGATTTGAACGCCCCTAATTCGGACTGTGTTTTGTTCTGTTTGTGGTGATACTGTATTGAGTTAGAACTACTTACATATGGCTAGTTGTATTGTAAGGGCTTTCGTTGCATATATGTGACATCTGGTCTTGTTTGAGTTTTTCTAGAAAAAAATTTATATGATGGGTGATGACAGAGAGCTCCCTCTCCTATCTGGATTAACCACCCGTTCTATTTGGAAACAGTTAAATCGAATCTTATATTAATCTCTAGTCAGCCCATTTAGTTATAATACAAATCGACAAAGTAGTCAACTAAACATATTATACAATATCAAGAATTTATCTCAATTCTTAAATCTGAAGTATGTAGGAGATGAGATTATACTTCTATTTTATTACTTGTCTCTAAATGACACTGAATGTCAAACTTTGTATTTTCATTAACATATACAAAAGGCTACCATCAATGTAAAATCCCATTTTACTAGGTGAAAAGGTCAGCATTTTGGGGTGAAAGTTGGAACAAACAATGCTATAAATGCCCTGTTTTGGAAAATTAGAAACTCAGGTTTGAAATTCTGATTAGAGAAGTCAGTAGTGTTGGTGACTTGGTATATGATTTTCTGTTTACTTTACCAAAATTATAGACGATGGTTACATTAAATATAATAAGATTGTTGACATCTGATAAGTAAAAGTATTGTAAGCGTGAACTCTAAAAAAATTGAGGAAACTAGAGAGGCACCAATAGTAGAAAGGTCGAAGACAGGCTCGGTTTTATAATTTTTCATGTCGATTAAGCTATGGTTTACATTCACTCACGAATTGTAACATATATTCTCGATCTATCCAATCATTAGCGTGCTATAGCGGTTAGCTAGCAGACATCCTATCACATAGCTGTCCAAATAGCGTTCACTTATAGCGGTGCTAAATGTCGCTATTTGACCGCTATTTTGAATCCCATATAGCGGTCGTAGCATTGCTTTTCTTGGCTTTTTAATTTTGAGGCCAAAAGTTGGGTAAGACTCACATAAATCAGTTTTTGTTTGAAATAACACAAAAGTAAAGGCCCAACCACAAATTACACCTAGTCCGTGTACGGTACGACTGAGGCCAAAAGTTCAAACTTCAAACATTGACACGTTCATGTATTGAATTTGATATTACTATTAATATTCTGTATGATATTACTATGAATTTTGATATTACTATTAATATTTTTCAAATATATTTTATATATATATATATATTGCTATAGGGGTAGGTTATTGTACAAAATGGCTTATCATACAAAATATATGAGATCATCCAGGCCTAGTGCGCGCTCAATGTATAAGGTGCGATTTTGTCATACAATCCACATGCGATTTTGATTTTCATACCATGCGATTTCACAAACCAACCAAACCATGCGATTTCATCGGACACCCACCATGCGATTTCATTAGCACTTTTTTATAAGGTGCGATTTCACATCTCGTACGTAATGTACGTTAAGGCATTTTGTACAATATACTTTCTCTATTGATATATATGTATATAAAATTTCCGATATACCACGGCTATAACCTATATATCATATAGCGGACCTTGACCACTATTTGATTTTGGACCACTATAACTGCATAGCTTGTTATAAACTCGTCAGGGGTCGATTGTTTTGGCCCCATGAAGTAAATCACCATAGGTGGTATTTTCAGTTTAAAAATGAGTATAACTAGTTATTGGGATGCATTATCCTTTTATCTTGGGAAATTAGATGTTACTTAGAAATCAATCTGTTAAAAGAATAAATGGAAAGCGAAGCCCAAAATTTGTTTGATGGCAGGATACACGATTATGTATCCCAGGTAAATAACTAACGGAAAGGATCTTTTAGGTTTATTGGGCTAGGCAAATGCATGTGGCTAATTGTTGTCGCCTCGGTCATGATAGCTAAATAGAAGTGGACTTTGCTTAGGGAAAGTGAAGTAAAGAAAAGCAAGGAAAGTAGTCTGGCACTCTGGCCCTAATCTCAAGTCACCTAGGATTCTTGTAGTGTTGTGGGCACAATGTGTAACGTGGGTCGATCAATTTAAAGAAGGGGCGTGAGAACGGGCTTGGTTTGGACACCTTGCCTACCCGCAGGTAGTGTTGTAAACGAACCGCACGAACTTGAACAAGGCCTTGTTCGTGTTCGTTCGTTAAGGATATAATGTGTTCACGAATGGTTCATGAACAGTTACCGGACGGGATTTTTTGTTCGTGTTTGTTCATTAAGGAAAGGAACGTGTTCACGAACGGTTCACAGACACAAACAACACAGATAAAATTGACAAAGACGGGGGTGGCTAGAGGTGGATGGTGAGAGGGAGTGGCACTAGACCTTGAAACTCTAATTGTTGAACCAAGGTCGATGGTATTTTTCGATATGAATAATGAGAAGGAAAGTGAAACGGTGCATAAACAAGGTGGAGATAGCGTTTCCTATTTTATTTGTTTGGGTAATGAGATAAATGAATTAAAGAATAGAAAAAGTTTGGATTAAATAAATAAATGCTAAAAAATCTTCAATGAACAACATAAACAAATGAACATAAACGAATGTTCACGAACACATTACTGATATTTCACGAACGCAATTGAACGAACAAGACATCTGTTCGTGTTCGTTCGTTTAACTAAGCGAATGGAATTTCTTGTTCATGTTCGTTCATTAATCAAACGAATGAACGTAAATGAACTTCCCGCCGGATTGTTCTTTGAACGCTCGGTTCGTTTACAGCTCTACCCGCAGGTGTCTTTTGACTTCTGAGAATTAAAAAAGTTTAGTAATTAAGTTTTATCACTGTTCTTTTGACTTCTGAGAATTAAAAAGTTAGTAATTAAGTTTTATCATTGTTCTGTTTATTTGAGGCTTCCAGATAATTCAGGAACAACATCTGGACTATAAAGTATTAGACCCTTGCCCAATATAAATGGTTTTATCTATTGGGAATTTTATAAAATTACTGGAACATCTAGTGAGTTTTAAAGTGAAGTTACTGTTCTAATATAATCATTTTGGGCAATGTACCAAAATGCCCCTACATTTTAGGAATCTTATATTTACTCAATAGAAGTTATCTATTAGCATTTTAATCATGGGATTTGGTCACTGTTATGGTTGGGACCTAGTATCGTGTATAGTATGTTTTCAACATTCTAATGGGCTAATGGCTAATATTTTCCATAAAATTTAGAACGATGTTTTGGTTCCATATGTTTAAGTAACTTTTGATTATTATATTTATACTAGATACTTACCCGTGCCACGCGTTGCGGCGGCATCGTTACATGCATTACGGTAATAACATTAACTTGTGATGCCTGCAGGTGACATGACTTGTATTCGAATTTGTCACACACATCACGTTCGTGACTTTAACGTGGTTAGATATAGATAAAGAAAAGTATTATGACTAGCACCTTGCGGAATAAAGTCGTAAAAGTCCTTTAAACAAAAGAATTGAAATGTTGAAAAAGATGAGGTGTGAATTTATTGTGTAAAAAAATGAGGGGGTCAAAGTTGATACTACCAAAAGTTAGGGATCAATATGTCACTTACCAAAAGATGAGAGTTGAATGTATAGAATCTCCACTATTGGGGTTTCAAGTGAAAAAGGCATGGCCGTAGCTACCGACCATGCCTTTTAAGGTATATAGTAATAGTAATTAGTTGGTATTGATATTAGTTTTTTTTTTCCTATTGACCATTTTTTTTGTCTGCAAAGATTTCTATTTACATCATATTGGTTAGTTATTAATTATTTTATTCATTTTTCTTTGTTTATGTTGTACATCGATCGAAATTTATAAAAACGATTATCAATACGATTCTGAAAACATCGATATTGTTCGGTCAGTATTGATTCGGTTTGTAACAGTACTGATAAAAAATGATAAAACGAATCCCTAAACACTAAATAAAAAAGCACAAAGTACGAAACGAAATGGTGTCGCGTGTTCGTATAAACCAAAGATAAAACAGGCAGATTATTATTATTATTATTGTTATTTATGACTATTATTAAAAAAATTATAAGACTATTTTTCTTTTAAAAAAAAGATCTATTTGTTATCTATGTAAACTGTGTTTGTGTGATATTAAATAGTCACGTATATTATCTTTGTTGTAAACATAATTCTATTTATTTCTTTAATGTTCATGTGTTTTTATTAATTTTATTTTTCGAATGTTAATATGTACCGTACAAAACATAATGCATCAAAGAAAATTTCGCTGGCTTGGTGTTAGAAACATCAGGCATGTAAGTTGCTAAGTATGTTTATTGTAGCAGTTTAAAATAAGCAAGTTGGATGACCCATTGGTTAGTAAACAACCATTTTACCCAAAATTTGACCTAATCCCTCACACCATCACAGCCGCAACCCCCACCAATCCAACCCCTCTCTCTCCTTCAACGTAGCTGCTACCGTTAAACTCTCTTGAATCTCTCATTCTCGTGTTATCGTTCCCACTTAATAAAATTAGACAGTCCCAATTTCAATCCATAAAAAAACAAAATACTGAACCGGACCTCCATTGATAGCAGCGGGTTCGGGTCATTCGAAACGGGCGGGCCAGTGACCATGGGTTACGGTTGGATCATTTGAGCCCATGATGGAGGTTAAGATTTCATGCAGGTTACAAAAACCCACGTAGCCACTCCATCTAAAGATTTCTTTTCATGCATTAGTGCACTTTGTTTTATTTATTATTTTCATGCTTTCCTAAGTTGTACTTCTTGCTTTGTAGGTAGTACTTTAATGCCCATTATTCCATATTTCTAGGATGTAGGTTAGTAGTAGTTTTATTTCTGTCCTATATGTAATCTTATTTTCTAAAGAACAAGGCAGTGTGTTTATGAGTTTGAATTTGTGTGTTAATTTTCTCTCAATGGATTTTGAGGTGAATTAATTTTTCCATGCTAGTTCAAGTGTGGTAACTTGAATGGTGTTCTTGGAGTCTAGATTAGAATCAAGTGGTGTATCTGTATCTTGATTCTCGTTTGGTTTGCCCTAATCGTTTTCTTGTGTGGTGTTTCTGTATCACAAGAGACCGTTAGATCTATCCGTTTTATTTAGAGTTTTAATTTTATAGCCGTTACCGAACCATTTGCTATCATCCATGGTGACGATGACGAAGCCATCGTTTCCAGGAGGAGGCGGCTATGGTAGGTCCCGTGTTTACAGCCGTGACCTTTGGGGACCCAAAATATTAGCTAAACGGCGGATGATAACTGCATCCGGGTTTACATCGGCGACGGTGTAGGCCATTTCCACAGTCCCAATCTAGCATTGCATGTGGTTTCCTCGACCCGGTCTGTGTCGGCTAGGGCTTCACAGTAAGCTTTCGACCTCTTCTCCGATGTTCCAGCTACAATTTTTTTTCTTTTCCGGCTTTTAAAGACATTCCCGTCGTATCAGGGATTTTCTTAGCAACGATGAAGTGGATTTAACGAAGACAATGGTTGGGTGTATCTCGAAAGTTGCCCAGCAAAAAAACGTCGTGTGAAAACAGTATTTGTATGGATTGATAACATGTAGGTTGAAATGAAAGGTAATTCCGTAATTTAGGCAGAGGACAGAATTGTATTTGTATGGATTGATAACATGTAGGTTGAAATGAAGGGTAATTCCGTAATTTAGACAAAGAACAGAAAAGGTGTGTCGGTGGCACTGTGGCCACCGACCTTTTCTTTTCAGATTATATACATATCCTTATTATATTTAGTTTCTAGTGACCTACTGAAGTTTTTGTAAATGACCGAATTACCCTTATACTAGTTTATGTTGTGGAAGTTTGAATGGTCAGTGCAATATGAAGTTTTTAAATGACCAAAGGACCCCCCTATAGAGGTTTATATCTTGAAGGCTTAAAACGAAGGAACATATGTTAGTATCATGAATTTGTATCTAGATTCGTATTTTTTTGCACTGTTGCATCTCTAATGAGTATACTTTCAATTCGTATGCCCAATCCAGGCTACTATTGGTATTGATTTTTTATCCAAAACCATGTATCTTGAAGATCGAACCGTTCGCTTGCAGCTTTGGTAAGACTACATATTCAATAAATTTGTGTTTATCAATCAGCTGTAACAGAAAAATAGTGGTTCCACTTAATAAACTGGCATTAATGTCGTGTTTCGGAAATGTTTATAGGGATACAGCTGGACAAGAAAGGTTCCGGAGTCTCATTCCTAGTTACATCCGGGACTCCTCTGTTGCTGTCATTGTTTTTGATGTCGCAAGTACAGTTTTACCCTTCTCCTTTTGTATTAATATTCCAACGGTGGCAAATTGGGTAGCCTTTTAAACGGACCGAAACAAGTTGGGCCTACTCGCATTCACTTTATAATAATTATCATTACATAACCATATTAGTGTGATATTAGTTGAACATTTAAATCGAACTAGTGGGTTACGACTCGTGCCCCGCAGCAGGTTCGAAATGTAGATAAAATTAAGCAAATCGCGAGAGTCAAAGTTCTTTGATTTGATGGTTTAGTTAACGGGCTAAACATGTCATTATTAAAGTTGAGGGGTTAAACATGTCATTATTAAAGTTGAGGGGTTAAACATGGCATTATTAAACTTGAGGAGCTAAAGTTGAGGGCTAATGTTGTTTTTTATTAAAGTTAAGGGGCTAAAGTTGTTTTAGTTAAGGAGCTAAACTGTCATTATTAAAGTTGAGGGCTAAAGTTGTTTAATTAAGGAGCTAAACATGCCATTATTAAAGTTGAGGGTTAAACATGTCAGAGGGGCTAATAAAGTTAAGGGGCTAAACATGTCATTATTAAAGTTGAGGGGCTAAAGTTGGTTAATGCCAAAGTAGAGCGGCCAAAGTTGGTTGATGTGACAAAATAGCACATAGATATAGTATATATAATGAGGCAGTTTTATTTCTTCATTTTGCTGATGTATGTGTTTCCAACATCCTGTGTAATGGGTTTAGGCCGACAATCATTTCTGAACACTGCAAAATGGATCGAGGAGGTTCGTACTGAACGGGGTAGTGATGTCATCATTGTCCTTGTTGGAAATAAAACTGACCTTGTAGATAAGAGGTAATATAGTAATAATGCATTGTTACTTCTAGTTTCAATTTTAAAAGTCCACTTTTTTTTTTTTTTTAATCTGACTTCATATCTTTTAACAGGCAAGTTTCCATAGAGGAAGGAGAAGCTAAAGCTCGTGAATTTAATGTAATGTTCATTGAAACTAGTGCCAAAGCTGGATTCAATATAAAGGTTAACATCGATACTAGAATAATATATTTGGTTTATATATCATTATTGCGTAAAATATTACTCTCAAAACATGAATATGATATTTAACCAACAAAAATTCATGATATTAAGTATACTCATTTGCTTATTTTTGACGTAAATACGCATCTTTGATATAAGGATTTTGGTTGTGAGAGTTTGAAACGTAAATAAAATGAAGCGGGCATAATGTTAGGGCTGTAAACGAACCGAACAAACATGAACAAGGCCTTGTCCGTGTTCGTTCATTTAGGAAATAAACGTGTTCACGAACTGTTCATTAACACTTACCGAAAGATAGTTTATGTTCGTGTTCGTTCATTAAGGAAATGAACATGTTTGTTTTCGTTCGTTAATTTAGGTAAGAAAAAACAACCAAACACAAACGAAGACAAACACAAGTTCATGAACACAAACAAACACTAATAATCATTAACTTATTTATTGGTGGGAATTTTGAAGTATTTAAATAAAATATAAAAAATTAAAAACACTATAATCGAACATAAACAAACATGTTAATGAACGTTTACGAACATAAATGAACGAACGAGGCCTCTGTTCATGTTAATTTAACTATAAGAATGTAATTTCCTGTCTGTGTTCGTTTCTTTAGCAAACTAACGCCAAATGATTCACGAACTATTCGTTGAACGTTCGCTTCGTTTGCAGCCCTAGTCATATTATAAATTTTCTATATATAAAATGAGTAAATACGGAATTTTAAGCTTTTTGAATGTGTATAATTGTAATTTGCAGGCTTTATTTCGGAAAATAGCTTCTGCGCTACCGGGAATGGAAACCTTAACATCAACAAAGCAGGAGGACATGGTTGATGTAAATCTCAAGTCCAGCAATGCAAGTGGGTCCCAACAGCAAGCGCAATCGGGCGGGTGTGCATGTTGATTAGTCAGATTCTTAATATACCAAGCTAGTCTTGGATATCTTGGAAGGTTAGTCGCTTATACAGAAAGGGTTTTGCTATGCTTGAATTGCTTTTAGCGCGATATGTGTGCCAGTGTTTACATTTTGAAAATGTTCTTTATGTTGGGAGTTTGAATTCTAAAGTTCTTGGAATTTTATTGGAGACTCGAATTAGTTGGCAGTTTTGATTGTCAGAATTTCTCATGTCGCTATGGTTGTTGATTGGTTAATTTTTTCGTTGTGATGCCCGGTTAGTTATATTCGAGACTCTATTATTGTGTATTATTTTTTACTCTTCGAGGTATCATTTTTTTTAATTGATGTGTCATATATATCTTTGTGCATCAAGTGTGAAAATATCTCATAGACTTATTTGTTCTAGTGATGTTAAACATTTTAAACATTTTTTTTAAACTATAAATAGTCCACAAGATGGATACCTAGACCTGCATATATCTTATTATATCATTTTAAATTTAAAAAATAATTTATAAAGAGATCTGATTCCTTCTTTAGCTAAAGATGAGTGAATGCTCAATTTCACTGGAAATTGAAGAATGTTATAGAATTTTAGTTATCCAACTTTTTTTAACAGTACATTTATCTTATTTGCTGCATAAATGTTAACCAGAGATGGTACATATAAATCAACAAAATAATTTCTATCCACAAACTTATGATTGATTACCTTATTTAGAAGTAACACATCATACGTGACGGTGGAAATATCGCGATTTTTTTTTCGGATTTACTGGGAGAGATCTTATAAACAAGAATTATGTTACATTACATGAAAAGGGAAGCTGAAAGCCTGAAACTGCCTCAGCTGCTTATGAAAAATAGACATGCTCAGCTGCTTAAGAAATATAGAAAGACCAATCTTGGCATAAAGTTAAGTTTATTCTGATTTTTTAGTTTTTTAACCTATTGGTAACTTCTCTAATAGAATCTTTAGATTGATACAAAACTGAATTGTTAAATTGCTGAATTAAACAACCCAATTCAAGATGGGTAAATCTCCAAATTACAAACAAATGGCCTAATCAAAATTAACCAGACAAAAAAAGCCTAGACATCGATACTTCACCTAAGAAAAGAGCGGGAAAAGTTTTACCTTAGACATCCGACTACGTGGGTTAACACCCCACGTTCGCTAATTGGGCCCTGGGTCAAATATATATATTTTTTTAACAAAATCCATAATATATAAACCAGAAAATTTGTCAAGTTACATCAAAACAGAAGGTGTACGGGTAACAAGCTGCGCCGCCAACCCTTTCTGAATTGCAAACCCTAACCTTCCAAACAAAAACCCCTGCCTCCTTGGGGTTAAACAATTGTTGTGGATGACCCGTTGAACCCTCGTCAAAAAGTAGATAGCTTCTGGCGTTAGGGAGCCAAAAGTATCAAAAGCAAAAGGGATAAATACATGTTGGTTCTCTGCGCAAGCTTTAGCGTGCTTATCCACTTTCTTTGATTCTGCCTTTTTAGCTGATTGTCCAGCTACAAACCCGTTTTCCCTTAAACCAATTAAAGGGAAAACCCCCGTGAGGTCTACACAAGCATGTTTCCCCCCATTCCAGCCAAAGACGAGCAGATCCGCTGGTCGCAGAGTATATCTCCCTTCCATAGGGTCTGTGAGGAAATTCGCAGAGGTCTCTTTCTTAGCAGAAATCCTAGCTCTTCTTAAGATGTCCCACAAAACATCCCGCACCCAGTCGTGCCGATATTTGAACCCAGGGAGCTCTTTACAATGAACTGCGTGCTCCTCGTATTTATCCATACAAGCTTTACGATATATCGAACATGTTTCATCTTCCGGGTATATAGGGATCATCAGCCGGTATTTGAGAATGACTCTGTATTCTACTGCAGACATGCATTGTCCCAACCCCTCAATCGGGATAACGGTAAAAAATTCATGAGCATGGGAACCCTTCAGGCACTCAAACACCACCTTCTGGTGGGATGACAAATCAAAAGTTTCTCCCAAGCTTTGAGCAATTTTACTAAACAGAGTGTAACAACCAGCATTTTCACGCTCGTTACCCTAGTTACGCCTAGCACCAGAGATTCGGATCATAATGTGAACTGTATCGCTTACTATGCTACATCGCATACTTTCGCACTACATCGCTTATTTAACACGACACATCGCACTTCAAGACGCATTACTTACAACGCCCTCTCTTATACTAAGATACCGCGTGACATTTTTCCAAGGCTACTCGCTCGCTTACACACCAACGCGACACTCATAAAACTTGGGAACTAACACACGTCGTATCTCACTTAATTATCTCGTTCAAACGCTTAATGCATGAAACGCTCAACGCAACGCAAACTCGAAACGCAGTTATTTATGTTACTTATAGTTATACACATATATATACATATACACCTCGTTAAAACGCTTAATATGACTAACTAATACAAACGAAAACATCAAACGAACAGCCAACGCGTAAACTGGAAACAATTCGCACAAAAAGCGGTGGCAATTTTGTAATTACTTGAATTAGAGTAATTATGCTTAGAGAAATTTTCAGTTATCGTAATAATAATTATGTTACTTGTAAAGCCACGCGGTGGCAGTTTGGTAATTACTTGAAACAGAGTAATTATGCTAGGACAAATTTTCAATAAGTAAAGCGTAAGTGGTCACCCTTTGTTTTACTCTAAAATTGCAATTTGAGCCCTTATCTTTCAATTTTTGTCAAATGAAACCCCGTGATGAAACTTTCATTGCACTTTTTTGCACCCCGTCAGTCAAAAGCGATTTCGTACGAATGCCCATTTCATGCGAAATGACTGTTTCGTGCGAAATGGCAACCAGTGACTCCTTTCCCTCTCTTATAAATACCACACTCCCTCATTCGCTCTCTTCTTGCTGCCTTTTCGCACGAAATTCTCCTACCCACTCTCCTCTGATTTTCCAAGTAAGAACAACTATTTTCACGCAAACCACAACGATTTCCATGATGCTTTTTACACGAGTTTATCTCCGTTTTCATCTAAACTTCTCTGTTTATGAAAATCTTCATCTTTTTCCATAAAACTTCTGATTTTAACTTGGATTCACACTTAAACGAGTATTTTTGAGTTAGCCTTGGCTTCTCAAGTGAGAAACCTTGTTGTTTCAAGCTCACCAAGTGTTGATTCAAAGAAAACCGTTTTAAAACTCGATTTTTACACAAAAACGGACCCTAACCGACTAAGGTTTCATTCACTGAATAGTGGAACGATGCACTGTTGAAACCGTCACAAAATGGCCTCGAAACTACATCCGTTTCAGACGAAATCTCAGTACCGAACGCACCAAAAGGCAAGAACAATCACTTGTGCGATCTGGACTGGCTCGCGTGAACCATACTTGGTTCACACGGCCCAGTCCGATTTCATACAAGAGATTCACTCGCTCAAAAGATCTCTCTGGCGCTAGGTTAATTAGTAGCCTAAGGTTGGAGTGATGAACACTCGATTTTTCCAAAGAACGACGCGAACACACTCGATTTTGGACACGAAACCGACCGATTCCCACAAGAAACTTTTCGTACCATTTCGTACGAAATCACATTTCGTGCGAAATGCCATTTCCTACGAAATCACATTTCGTGCGAAATGCCATTTCGTACGAAACTCATATTCGTACGAATTGCCATTTCGTACGAAACATAGATTCGTACGAAATGACTCGTTTTCCACCAAACTTCGTTTCGACCGTTTCAGCACCTCGGAAGACTGATGCATTTCTGTTCTCGCCTACAGGATGATCCGGCGCTCCCTACGATCCATCTTAGACCGTGTTTACTTGCTAAGCAATCACTGTGAGTTCACTTGACCCCTTTTTCGCTTAAACACACTTTTGGGTGTTACATACGTTCGCTATACAAAATCACATCACAAAATGCTAAAACACTTTAAACGCAAAAACCGCTCTCGCATGAATTTACGTGAATCACTGAACTGTTATGTGTTATGCCTTGAGATTGCCTACCACCCTTGACATAATAGCTACTATAGGTTGACCCGCCACCCGGAGGCCCGGGGTTGTTAAGGTTCGCATTTACTTTTCTGTCTTACGTGTGTGGACACGTATCGCGCATCTCATCAGCGGTCTAATTGGTTTGCTATTTCGGTGTCTATGACATATATGTTCTCATCTCTACGTTTAATCATGCTGGTTTTCGCAAAACACTTTATTACTATTATTATGCTAAACCTTTGATCTCACCTTTACATTATTGTATTGACTTTTATTTTAACGTATGTAACAGGTTGATGGATTATCATGTGCTGAAAAGAGATAGGACTGCTAGAAACTCACTTAAAAATCTAGGTTGTCGGATTTTGTATTGTTTGGGAGACTTGTAATCTGTTATAATTATTGTGGAATATTTGTTTAATTGTATGGGAAATTGAACTTATAAATATTGCAATTTAAATAGTTGTTATGGATTCTCTTGAACAATCTGATTCACCTAGTGCCACGCTCCAATGATTCCGCCATAGGTTCGGGTGTGACACAGAGCATTCACCAAAGTTTTTTTGTGGCTTCGAGGGGGCGGTGTCCTTATTAGAGAAACCGCCAATATCCAATTCTGGGGGAGAAACATTCAAGTGTTCGAGCGCCTGCTGATAGTCCGTATTAAGCCCGACGACCCCATCGTTTCGAAGGATATGATCCTGTAGTTCCCAAGACTGAGCTCTAGACGCCACAAAGGCATAAGCCCCAACATCTCGAGCTGAGAAGAGGCCCAAACCACCTAGACGCATTGGCAAAGATGCCAGACGCCACTGGAGGTCACCAAAGAAGGGGTCACCACCCACTACTATGTCTTCTATAGCCTTTCTAAGGCCATCATCGAACCGAGATACCGCATCCTCCATCAAATGGGGTTGACAAGTCCGCAACCCAAAAAGTAACTTAGCAACCACCATGCACGACCTTAGCAGAAGGAGTTCACATCGGGGATCCTTCAGGCAGGGTAAGAGTTTCATGAGGTCAACCGCCCCCGAGGCCCGCCTCCCTGACAACTCCCCAATAAAGCTAGGATCCCGACTAATAGCTCCACCAAGGACCTTAACCCCCTACTCTGGTCTACCGATCCCTCTCGGGAAAAGCTCATCCTGAACTTTCCGCCCGTTGCATGTCGGCCAAAAAACCTCTGTTTTCATAATGTTGAGATAAAGCCCTAGAGATGGCCCATCCTCGTTGATGATGTCTAAGGCCTTAGCAACCTCAGAGGCGTTGCCGATAATCGTCCCATCATCCAAGTACCAAGCATGAAACAGAAGTTTACAGCGGTCCCGAACCCGAAGAATTTTAAATGGTGCTAGGCCTGGATTACTAGGTTTTGTATCATTCTTTCTATGTGAACCATTTGTTTTCCAAGTGTGTCAATCTGTGTTTGATTAGCATATTAAGTTATTCAACCCTAACAAGACCAATATATTTATTTGTGTAAAAAAGTCAACCTAAATTTACACACTTAAAATTGTGTAATCGACCCATTTATCTAATCGTGTTGAGTAGTAAACAAGTTTAATTAAATAGTTTGAGTAGTTGGTGCGGTTAATTAATGAGTTTAACAAGTTAATCTGAACATATTGTTTTTGTTTTTGTTTTTTTAGCTAGATTTTAGATGGTTATGAGGAAATCAATTGTCTATTTAAGTACGTTTCTTTTCACATACATTTTAGTTTTGTGTAATGGAGACAACTTTCATTAAAAGATAAAAACAAAATGCCACAAATACAAAACAAGAACATCAAGTGATCCCATATCAAAACTACACCAAGAACGTCAACAAATGTTATAAAACTCAGATCTATTTGCCACCAATGAATACTCTTTATCTTCCATGATTTTGTAGCTTGAGGGCCGTTTTATTGTTAAACACCTGTCGTTTTCCAAGTCTAGTTTGACTAAGCAAGAGCCTATGCTCTCTCTACCCTCAAAAGTCTTTAACCATTAATTTGCTTAGACTTATAAATCAAGCAACCTACCAAAACAATATATTTTTGAATTGTTAACTTCTTTTTAACCGCGAACAAGGCTGAACCACAATGACAAAAGATCACCCATGCTTGCGAAAGCAAACGGTGTTGATGACCGACTCATAATCATTCCAGAGGAAACCCGTCGTCCGAAGACCCAGTGCAAGGTATGGAAGGGCCCGAGGGGGGGGGGGGGGGGGGCGCCTGACCCCCCGAACTTTTCGCTCAGTAGTGTTATATATGTAGTTTTTATGTAGAAATTTTTAGGTATATACGTTTTCGACCTCCGGTTTTTGGGTATATACGTTTTCGACCCCCCTCATCATTCGGGTCAAGCTTCGCCACTGCGAAGACCCATTATAGTAAACCCCTGACTCAACACAGGACAATTTTGCTCCACGCAAGACTTAGAACTCATGACCACTAGTTTGAAAGAACATGGGTTAAACTTTATGTTTCTTTTGAACTCACTAAATGACAACTATAACTTTTTTAGTTTAATTATAAATATAAGCGTAATATTATATACTAATGAAAATGATTACGATATTAATAACACTTTACAATTTAAATACGATATTAAAATAATTTGCCACTTTAAATACATATACGCCCCGCCTTGCGGTATGCACATATAATGTATACATGCGTGGGAGCTCGGGGGGCAAAAGTGAAAGTGCACTAACTTTAACGCTATTTTGCTAATTTCGTGAAAATAAATTAAAAGAGGGGGATAGTTTAATCATGCATCATGTGGTGGCGTTGATAACCGAAAGACAAGGAGGTAAACTCACTAATTGGCCTTTGTCTCAATTGCTGAGTGTTATGTGCCTTATTTCCAAGGCTTGATGCAAAATTACTATTGAGCCGGGGGTCTCACTGAAAGTAGCCTCTTATTCCTACGGGGTAGAGATAAGACTGCCTACATCTTACCCTCCTCTAACCCTACCTTAGCTTTGCTAGTGACGGGATTTACAGAGTATGATAATGACAAGGACACTTTAAATACATATATAGTTAAAGTATGCAAAATCACTAATTAATTACAAATTTTATTCAGAAATATTTATTATATACAAATTTATGGGCTTATTTGTCAACCTCTTTGGCATGGTGGCACTGGCAATGCAAAGTACAACTGATAGGAACAATTGCAGCTCAATTACAAACCATTAGACAACAAGAACACCGGACCCCACCAAACAATAATAATAATCTAACTATATATAAAAGGAGAAGTAAGGATGAGTAACTTTGCATACGTGTCAACATTCTAGATATGTCATGTCAATTTTGCTGATGTCATAAATAAATACGAGTGTTATAATAATAATAATAATAATAATAATAATAATAATAATAATAAATCTAATAATCTAACTAATAAAATTCTGTTTTTAAAAATCTATAATAATAATATGTATGTATAATAATATGTGTGTGTGTGTGTTTTAGAGATGGTTTTTATTGGGGGGAAATTTGAATTGCATGGGGAAGTGTATAAACATTAAATGCATCTGAACACATATCATCATCATAACCTCTCAACTCTCACTCTTCTTATTATTCTCACACACACAAAAAAACCAGACACTTCTTCTTCTTCTTTGTATTCGGTGTACTTTCTTCCGAATTTAGGGTTTTATCTGGATGGAGATGACCAAATCGGTTATGTTTGAAGGTGGAGGATCGTCCCTTTCTCTCAGTGACTGTTCAATGCCTTTTTTCAGGCACGATCTCGGTCCCTCTACTTCTCTCACTACGAAGATGAAGTGGAGAGAGAAAGTCGCCGCCTGTGAACCTTGAACGTCTCTACTCAGGCCGATGAAGATGATTTTGTCATCTGAGGGTTACGATGGCGAGATCTGGCCAGTTGTTGCAACATATAAACCATGTTCGGTCAATGATGATGAGATAGATCTCACCTAAGACCACGTTTTTAGATTGTAAGGGATATTCAGTCAATGATGTTGATGTTGATGAAGAATCCGACCTCACGATTCCGATTTAGGGATTTTTTAATACACATCTGATTAGGGTTTGAGAAGACTTCAAGATTGAGTTAGGTTTGGTGTAATTTTGTTGTTTTTGAAGAGTTAGGGTTTTGATTTTGAGATTGGTGCTTGACCCATGTGTCTTCATCTTGCTTCGTGTCTGGTTTTGTAAAACCAGCAGACACCAGAGGTAAAAGAGAGAGATTGGATAAAAACCCTAAATAGTAGTGATTTTGTTCTCCCCTGGAGATGAACGGATGCATTATGACAAGTTCTAAACATGAGAACCTATTTGATTATATGGTTCCTATTTAACAAACAAAATTATTGATTCGATTGTATTAGCATCTTAGGGTTTAATATTTTTTTTCAAAATATAATGATATGGATTAGGGTTCTAAAAATTGGTTTTACAATATAATGACCAAATTTTTTTTCATGAGAACCTATTTGATTATATGGTTCCTTTTTTTCGCAAGCGTATAAACTTCTCTTATTTACTTTGCTTTTTCAAGTGGCCAATGTTTGATTGTTTGATTGAAAAGGCTGAAACATATGCATTAAGGAAATTAGGTACTTTCTCCTATGTTTATGAAGCTCTTTACTATGTACATTTATATATATTGTCGGAATATAAAAATATATACAAATTGTTAAACACTCATATGAATAAATAAATTGTTTATGCTAATCAGTTGTAGGTTGTTTTTGTTTTTTACTTGAACATGTGTTTTCTAACTTGGTGTTATATTTGTATTAGGTTATGGCTTGGCTCAATTACGAATGGGCAATTTTTTGTATTTGTCAAACTGGGTTTGATTGATAGTATTCTGCACAACTAAATGGTTACTGGTTTGTGATTTGTTTTGTTGTGCTCGGATCATCCATAGGTTTCTCTGTTGAGCTGAACGGTCCAATGGCCTTTGGGGTGTACAATTGTAAGCATTTAATCGTTGGCCCGTGATGTGGAACACGTGTCCCTTGATGGTGCAAGCTTGATGTCAATTTGGCCTAATGTTTGTGGTTTTGTTATTTTTTGTGGCTACCGCGTGTGATATCCAAACCCATGTGTTGACCCGGGATATAAACCTTCTAAATGTTCCGATTATGACGAGGCTGTGATGAGCTATCAAAATAAGTTCAATATGTTGCCATGGCGTGGCAGCCATGGAGGATGGCAGGTTATTACCTGCAACTCCTATTGCAGCCATGGTGGCTTGGTCCCTTTGCATTCTCTGAGCCTCATGAATTTGTTTAATGTTGCCTTTGAGGTTACAATTTGAGTTGGTGATGGTGGTTTCCTACTTTTGGTCAGTATGTTTCTTTCTTTTTCTTTTAGATATTTTATTTCACAAAAAAATATTTACTATGGTTTTTATTTAACATATTTTTTTAGTAATGTATCTTTTGCTCTCCTGGTACATTTTAAACATGTGTACTATCAAAGAGTTAGCAACTTGACCCTATATTTGTGAACATGTTGATTATGTGTTATGATCATCTCAAACGGGTCAAATTGGTGGAACTTCTCTCAATATCTATTTTAATGCAATAGTTGTTCTATACAATGTTTTGAATAATTTTTATATGATAGCTCTTTCTTTATATAATAGTTCTTTCTTTTAAAAAGATCGAGTTGGGTTCTTTTTTATATTTTCTAAATAACTAATGCATCAGTTACATTTTTAGAAACTTAACTTTGTACAGATGGTCATGTGGGTTCATTTCTAAATAGCAGTGGTTTTCATCATGAGTTTTTGGAAAATACACTTTGTCTTTATTGTTCAGTTAATAACAACACTTAGGTTTCTTTATACCAACTAATGTTAAAAGTTATTGTCACACCCCAACCGATGGCGGAAACATCGGAGTGAGACGAAAACGAGATTGCAAGAGACTTCATAACATTATAGTGACAAGTGTTTAATAATTTACGTTTATGATGTTTGAACTAGGGACACTACAAGTTTATAACGAACATTGTACAAAACATATTCAAATAAGTGAATTTCATTTCATTAAAGCGATTTTGTATAAATATTGAAGTTGAGATACAACATGATAGGAAATAATTACAATACAACGAATATTAAAATTTAAGTGTGTTTCTAGGCAATCCTAATAGATCGTCGGTCGCAATCCTGCAACATGTAATAAAAGCATGGATCAGTACAAAAACACTGGCGAGCATACAAGTTTGAATTTAAAGATATTTATAAAAGTTGTCTCAAAGTCACATGGCAATTTATAATCAAATAGAACGAGCATACGTGAACAACTTGTGCATAGAAATTAGAAAGTAAATATAATCCTTAACTAGCATGCATAATAGTCTAGGCATTTCAATATCATGAGATAACAAGTCAAAACTAACAAGTACAAATAACCTAAGCATAACAAAGAACGAGCTCGATGGTTTGAGAATTAAGTTATGATCGAATGCATAGCGTGGATTTTGTGTACATGTTGCACCCAAAACGCATTTACAAGTAAAAGGGGTCGAGTATGCTCTACGAAGTGTCCTTTTGTATGCCGCGAAGTGTTGAAGAGCTTGACATCGCTAAGCCGAGGGTCATCACATGTATACGAAGGTAATAAAATGCGTTTAGAATAAATATATATATTTGTATAACAAAATTATTAATTCGGATCCGATAGACTCGTTTTATTATTTAGCACATTTGTTTAAGGATTTTAATGAAAAACGGGCAGAATTCCCTTTGTTTTGGCCAAACCCGACAACATAAGTGTCGATATAATTTTCAAAACACACTAGTTGATAGCACAATAATATATAACTTTCGCCACGGGTGTAAAGTTATAACTTGTCGAATATTAAACGGATTCCCCCTTTTTTTTAACTATAATACGGATTAGTCGCGATACGTTGAGTCGTTTAATTTAGTGTGAATAAGTTTTAAATACTGTAAGTGTGCAAAATCACAAAGTTTATAGCTGTAGTTGTTTGAGATCGGTTCGAGTTAGATAAAAGAATATATATATATGTAACATAATAAAAGTAAATAACTAACAGAATAAATATAAACGAAAGAGTCGAATTTCTTTACCGAGCCACTCGTTGAACGGTTGACCGGGTCTGACCCGAGTTGGTCAGCTGACCATGGTTTGACCGCTTGACCGAAGTTGAACTGAGTTGACCGCACAGAACCGAGTCGAGCCGCACCTAAGCCAAGACTGACCAAGCGAGACCCAACTGAACCAACACGACCCCAAACCCGATGTTGCACCATGACTCGAACTTTGAACCGAAACAAGATTGAAAGGTTGCCGGAACCCTAAACCGGTGACCGGTCTTTTAGAAAAGGGCAGTAGAGAGTGTGCGTGTGTTGAGGTGTGAATGTGTCGTGTGTTAAGTGTGTGGTGTGTATTAGGTTTAATAGGTGGGTTTAGGGATTAGTTACGGGTCTAATGTGTTGGGCCTAAGTCCGCTAGTATGGTTCTTGCGTAAGAGAGTGGCCTGTCTACATTTTTAATTTCCGTTCATACCCGAACTTCATAGCGCGTCGTGCACTATCTTATGTTACCGTTTTAGGATTATTATTATTATTTATTATTGTTATTATTATTATTAGAGTTAATTACTATTTTTGTCCCTGTTGTTTGTCAAAAATCACTATTTCAGTCCATTAGTTTAAAAATTGCGATTTCAGTCCCTGTGGTTTCACTTTCGTAACCATTTCAGTCCCTGTGGTTTCACTTTCGTAACCACTTCAATCCATTTATTCTGTAAGTACAGGGACTTAATTGGTTACAAAGTGGACTGAAATGGTTACGAAAGTGAAACCACAGGGATTGAAATCGCAATTTTTAAATTAATGGACTGAAATAGTGATTTTTGACAAACCACAGGGACGAAAACAATAATTAACTCTTATCATTATTATTATTTTAAAAATAAACAATAATAATGATAATAAAAATAGATAAATAAATAAGTTTAGTGAAACGATACGTATTTCCTAAAGGTATGGAAGTGCGGAAATACGAGGCGTTACAGTCTCCCTACTTTAGAAAATTTCTTCCCGAAATTTATTTAAGAGGAAGACTTTAGAATAATAGGACATTTCGTAGTAGGTATGGGTACAATTGAGAAATAAGTGGTGAGTGATTAAAGTTTGTATTTAAGAATAGCAGGGAAACACCGAATTTCTCATGGCACGTTTAACGAAACCTTGGTAATATGGTAGTAACACTTATATATAGGAAGTACAGGCGGCGTATACACCATGTTCATATCATATTATGTTCATCTCGCTAATCGATGCCATGTTACGTTCTGTGTCACTATCGGGGATTATTAACGTATTTCGAGGGAGTATGATAGCGTATAGTTTTAAGTATGTAAGTATGATTGTATTTAAGTATGAGAGGGGTTATAAGTATGAGTATGATAAAAGGGGGCATTTAGTTAACTAGATTAACACATTACTGGCATGTGAAATCACTGGTCAAACCATCGTGTCCGCAAGTATGTGTGTTTGGCTTAACATGACCGCAAGTCCATGCGGCGGGCGTTACTCCTATAGTGCTACACAAGCGCTATATATATTAAGGTGCGGCTTGATCAAAGTTAATGACAAAATGTCAACCCAACGTTCAACGCAAGCGTCATCTAATCATAGCACATGTCATCATTTCGTTGCTATGAAAAGATCTGTAATGTATAAATGAATAACTTGACATTACCACAAATCCATGTGGCGGTGCGCCACTCCTATAGTGCTTCACAAGCACTACATATGTCAAGGTGTGGCTTCATCCGAAGCTAATGACCAGTTTATCACATAAAGAATGTCCAGTAATCCCGAATCAAGTATAACGTATCAGTATGCATGTATTAATTTTATCGTGTAAAAATGATGATTAGGTAACAAGTATTAAATCACATAAAAGTTAAGTTAATATAAAAGAGAGGCTTGATGTGTATTGGAGTGCTTCGGGTTTAGAAGCTTCGACTATTCCAAAGTAAATCGTAAGTCCTTTCGAATTAGGGAGACATGCTTTGGCCTACTAGGTGAAATACTCTCATCGACAGGCGATTACCGGTATTTATCCTTCCAGTTAATACATGTCCCTAGTTTGACCGAAAATACGAAAATTTGGCGAGATTGAAAGTTGAAGAGTGGGACTAGTCATCAAGGTGTGGATGTCAATCCTACCTTGAGAATTTCGTCCCCAAAATGTGGTTTATTGAACGAAACGAGATATAATCCCGAGTCGTCGATAAAGATCCACTAGAATATGAAATGGAACTTCCCATCAAGGTATTGATATCACTCCTGACTTGATGGTGAAATTTGTGCAAAGTACACGTAAGGTGGATTGAAATTCGTCACCAAAGGTGGGAATCACCCCTATTTAATGAGTCATTTCGTTTGCGAGATAAGAGTATCTTCAAATATGTATTGCGTATAACGTATCAGAAAAAACACTTTGTATAATTTAGACAAAAGAAGAGATAGAAGAAAAGTAGGAAGATTAACATTTTAGCAAGAATCAAGAATGGTCAAAGTTTGGTACTTAAACTATAGACTAGGTCGAACAAAACAATTTTACCTAATTCCCTATAGTTATGGCTCTGATACCAATCTGTCACACCTCAACCGATGGCGGAAACATCAGAGTGAGACGAAAATGAGATTGCAAGAGACTTCATAATGTTAATAGTGACAAGTGTTTAATAATTTACTTTTACGATGTTTGAACTAGGGACACCACAAGTTTATAACGAACATTGTACAAAACATATTCAAATTAGTGAATTTCATTTCATTAAAGCGA
Organism: Scalesia atractyloides; assembly: GCA_947069175.1. NCBI lineage: Eukaryota > Viridiplantae > Streptophyta > Magnoliopsida > Asterales > Asteraceae > Scalesia > Scalesia atractyloides. The sequence continues at coordinate 67,332,155 of CAMTDV010000004.1, read as the reverse complement.
TTTTGTACAAATATTGAAGTTGAGATACAACATGATAGGAAATAATTACAATACAACGAATATTAAAATTTAAGTGCATTTCTAGGCAATCCTAATAGATCGTCGGTCGCAATCCTGCAACATGTAATAAAAGCATGGATCAGTATAAAAACACTGGCGAGCATACAAGTTTGAATTTAAATATATTTATAAAAGTTGTCTCAAAGTCACATGGCAATTTATAATCAAATAGAACGAGCATACGTGAACAATTGTGCATAGCAATTAAAAAGTAAATATAATCCTTAACTATCATGCATAATAGTCTAGGCATTTCAATATCATGAGATAACAAGTCAAAACTAACAAGTACAAATAACCTAAGCATAACAAAGAACGAGCTCGATGGTTTGAGAATTAAGTTTTGATCGAATGCATAGCGTGGATTTTGTGTACATGTTGCACCCAAAACGCATTTACGAGTAAAAAGGGGTCGAGTATGCTCACATTTTACGAAGTGTCCTTTTGTATGCCGCGAAGTGTTGAAGAGCTTGACATCGCTAAGCCAAGGGTCATCACAAGTATACGAAGGTAATAAAATGCGTTTAGAATAAATATATATATTTGTAAAATAAAATTATTAATTCGGATCCGATAGACTCGTTTTATTATTTAGCACATTTTGTTTTAAGGATTTTAATAGAAAACGGGCAGAGTTCCCTTTGTTTTTGGCCAACCCGACAACATAAGTGTCGATATAATTTTCAAAACACACTAGTTGATAGCACAATAATATATAACTTTCGCCACGGGTGTAAAGTTATAACTTGTCGAATATTAAAAGAATTCCCCTTTTTTTTAACTATAATACGGATTAGTCGCGATACGTTGAGTCGTTTAATTTAGTGTGAATAAGTTTTAAATACTGTAAGTGTGCAAAATCACAAAGTTTATAGCTGTAGTTGTTTGAGATCGGTTCAAGTTAGATAAAAGAATATATATATATATATATATATATATATATATATATATATATATATATGTGTGTGTGTGTGTGTGTGTGTGTAACATAATAAAAGTAAATAACTAACAGAATAAATATAAACGAAAGAGTCGAATTTCTTTACCGAGCCACTCGTTGAACGGTTGACCGGGTCTGACCCGAGTTGGTCAGCTGACCATGGTTTGACCGCTTGACCGAAGTTGAACTGAGTTGACCGCACAGAACCGAGTCGAGCCGCACCTAAGCCAAGACTGACCAAGCGAGACCCAACTGAACCAACATGACCCAAACCCGATGTTGCACCATGACTCGAACTTTGAACCGAAACAAGATTGAAGGGTTGCCAGAACCCTAAACCAGTGACCGGTCTTTTAGAAAGGGGCAGTAGAGAGTGTGTGTGTGTTGAGGTGTGAATGTGTCGTGTGTTAAGTGTGTGTATTAGGTTTAATAGGTGGGTTTAGGGTTTAGTTATGGGTCTAATGTGTTGGGCCTAAGTCCGCTAGTATGGTTCTTGCGTAAGAGAGTGGCCTGTCTACATTTTTAATTTCCGTTCATACCCGAACTTCATAGCGCGTCGTGCACTATCGTATGTTGCCATTTTAGGATTATTATTATTATTTATTATTGTTATTATTATTATTTATTATTGTTATTATTATTATTATCATTATTATTATTATTAGAGTTAATTACTATTTTCGTCACTGTTGTTTGTCAAAAATCACTATGTCAGTCCATTAGTTTAAAAAATTACGATTTCATTCCCTGTGGTTTCACTTTCGTAACCATTTCAGTCCCTGTGGTTTCACTTTCGTAACCACTTCAATCCATTTAAAAAGTAAGTACAGGGACTGAAATGGTTGCAAAGTGGACTGAAATGGTTACGAAAGTGAAACCACAGGGATTGAAATCGTAATTTTTAAACTAATGGACTGAAATAGTGATTTTTGACAAACCACAGGGATGAAAACAGTAATTAACTCTTATTATTATTATTATTTTAAAAATAAACAATAATAATAATGATAATAAAAATAGATAAATAAATAAATTTAGTGAAACGATACGTATTTCCTAAAGGTATGGAAGTGCGGAAATACGAGGCGTTACAGTCTCCCCTACTTTAAAAAATTTCGTCCCGAAATTTATTTAAGAGGAAGACTTTAGAATAATAGGACATTTTGTAGTAGGTATGGGTACAATCGAGAAATAAGTGATGAGTGATTAAAGTTTGTATTTAAGTATAGCAGCGAAACACCGAATTTCTCATGGCACGTTTTACGAAACCTTGGTAATATGGTAGTAACACTTATATATAGGAAGTACCGGTGGCGTATACACCATGTTCATATTATATTACGTTCGTCTCGCTAATCGATGCCATGTTGCGTTCTGTGTCACTATCGGGGATTATTAACGCATTTCGAGGGAGTATGATAGCGTATAGTTTTAAGTATGTAAGTATGATTGTATTTAAGTATGAGAGGGGTTATAAGTATGAGTATGATCAAAAGGGGGTATTTAGTTAACTAGATTAACGCATTACTGGCATGTGAAATCAATGGTCAAACCATCGTGTCCGCAAGTATGTGTGTTTGGCTTAACATGACCGCAAGTCCATGCGGCGGGCGTTACTCCTATAGCGCTACACAAGCGCTATATATGTTAAGGTGCGGCTTGATCAAAGTTAATGACAAAATGTCAACCCAACGTTCAACGCAAGCGTCATCTAATCATAGCACATGTCGTCATTTGGTTGCTATGAAAAGATCCGTAATGTATAAGCGTCATCTAATCATAGCACATGTCATCATTTCGTTGCTATGAAAGATCTGTAATGTATAAATGAATAACTTGACATTACCACAAATCCATGTGGCGGTGCGCCACTCCTATAGTGCTTCACAAGCACTACATATGTCAAGGTGTGGCTTCATCCGAAGCTAATGACCAGTTTATCGCATAAAGAAAGTCCAGTAATCCTGAATCAAGTATAACGTATCAGTATGCATGTATTAATTTTATCGTGTAAAAATGATGATTCGGTAACAAGTATTAAATCGCATAAAAGTTAAGTTAATATAAAAGAGAGGCTTGATGTGTATTGGAGTGCTTCGGGTTTAGAAGCTTCGACTATTCCAAAGTAAAGCGTAAGTCCTTTCGAATTAGGGAGACATGCTTTGGCCTACTAGGTGAAATACTCTCGTCGACAGGCGATTACCAGTATCTACCCTTCCAGTTATACATGTCCCTAGTTTGACCGAAAATACGAAACTTTGGCGAGATTGAAATTGAAGAGTGGGACTAGTCATCAAGGTGTGGATGTCAATCCTAGCTTGACAATTTCATCCCCAAAATGTGGTTTATTGAACGAAACGAGATATAATCCCGAGTCATCGATAAAGATCCACTAGAATATGAAATGGAACTTCCCATCAAGGTATGGATATCACTCCTGACTTGATGGTGAAATTCGTGCAAAGTACACATAAGGTGGATTGAAATTCGTCACCAAAGGTGGGAATCACCCCTATTTGATGAGTAATTTTGTTTGCGAGAAAAGAGTATCTTCAAATATGTATTGGGTATAACATATCAGGAAAAGCACTTTGTATAATTTAGACAAAAGAAGAGATAGAAGCAAAGTAGGAAGAATTATCATTTTAGCAAGAATCACGAATGGTCAAATTTGGTACTTAAACTATAGACTAGGTCGAACCAGACAATTCTACCTAATTCCCTATAGTTATGGCTCTGATACCAATCTGTCACACCACAACCGATGGCGGAAACATCGGAGTGAGACGAAAATGCGATTGCAAGAGACTTCATAACATTAATAGTGACAAGTGTTTAATAATTTACTTTTACGATGTTTGAACTAGGGACACCACAAGTTTATAACGAACATTGTACAAAACATATTCAAATAAGTGAATTTCATTTCATTAAAGTGATTTTGTACAAATATTGAAGTTGAGATACAACATGATAGGAAATAATTACAATACAACGAATATTAAAATTTAAGTGCATTTCTAGGCAATCCTAATAGATTCGTCGGTCGCAATCCTGCAACATGTAATAAAAGCATGGATCAGTACAAAAACACTGGCGAACATACAAGTTTGAATTTAAATATATTTATAAAAGTTGTCTCAAAGTCACATGGCAATTTATAATCAAATAGAACGAGCATACGTGAACAACTTGTGCATAGCAATTAGAAAGTAAATATAATCCTTAACTAGCATGCATAATAGTCTAGGCATTTAAATATCATGAGATAACAAGTCAAAACTAACAAGTACAAATAACCTAAGCATAACAAAGAACGAGCTCGGTGGTTTGAGAATTAAGTTATGATCAAATGCATAACGTGGATTTTGTGTACATGTTGCACCCAAAATGCATTTACGAGTAAAAAGAGGTCGAGTATGCTCACATTTTACGAAGTGTCCTTTTGTATGCCGCGAAGTGTTGAAGAGTTTGACATCGCCCTAAGCCGAGGGTCATCACATGTATACGAAGGTAATAAAATGCGTTTAGAATAAATATATATATATTTGTAAAACAAAATTATTAATTCGGATCCGATAGACTCGTTTTATTATTTAGCACATTTTGTTTAAGGATTTTAATGAAAAACGGGCAGAGTTCCCTTTGTTTTTGGCCAAACCCGACAACATAAGTGTCGATATAATTTTCAAAACACACTAGTTGATAGCACAATAATATAAACTTTCGCCACGGGTGTAAAGTTATAACTTGTCGAATATTAAACAAATTCCCCCTTTTTTAACTATAATACGGATTAGTCGCGATACGTTGAGTCGTTTAATTTAGTGTGAATAAGTTTTAAATACTGTAAGTGTGCAAAATCACAAAGTTTATAGCCATAGTGGTTTGAGATTGGTTCGAGTTAGATAAAAGAATATATATATATATATGTATATATATATGTATATATATATGTATATATATATATGTATATATATATGTATATATATATGTAACATAATAAAAGTAAATAACTAACAAAATAAATATGAACGAAAGAGTCGAATTTCTTTACTGAGCCACTCGCTGAACGGTTGACTGGGTCTGACCCGAGTTAGTCAGCTGACCATGGTTTGACCGTTTGACCGAAGTTGAACTGAGTTGACCGTACAGAACCGAGTCGAGCCGTACCTAAGCCAAGACTGACCGAGCGAGACCCAACTGAACCAACACGACCCCAAACCCGATGTTGCACCATGACTCAAACTTTGAACCGAAACAACACTGAAGGGTTGCCGGAACCCTAAACCGGTGACCGGTCTTTTAGAAAGGGGCAGTAGAGAGTGTGCGTGTGTTGAGGGTGTGAATGTGTCGTGTGTGTAGTGTGTGTGTATTAGGTTTAATAGGTGGGTTTAGGGTTTAGTTATGGGTCTAATGTGTTGGGCCTAAGTCCGCTAGTATGGTTCTTGTGTAAGAGAGTGGCCTGTCTACATTTTTAATTTCCGTTCATACCCGAACTTCATAGCGCGTCGTGCACTATCGTATGTTGTCGTTTTAGGATTATTATTATTATTATTATTTTAAATATAAAAAATTATAATAATGATAATAAAAATAGATAAATAAATAAAACGATACGTATTTCCTAAAGGTATGGAAGTACGAAAATACGAGGCGTTATAGTTATGTTAAATTTTATAAAGTGGTCTATTATTAGGGGTGAGATGGGTTAAGCCACTCGTGAGATACTTGAGATTGGCTTGCTGTCAGCTGGAATCCAGATTGTATACTAAATTATAAAAGCTAATGGACATTTCTTATGTTTTGTGTTTGTTGAAGAACTGGCCAACGGCGGCAACAATTCTGGTGTGAGGACAGGCTGCTGACAAGTAGTGATGCTGGTGGACAGTGATGATTAAAAGCGGTGACATTCCTTGAAGCACATTTGGTGACTATTACAGAATGAATGAGGTTCGGTTTTGCGTTTTCATGTTAGGTTTTATCATCTGAGTCGTTCGTAACGAGCATACGTCCGAAACTTGAATCGAGTCCGTAACGAGTACGTAACATTAACAAGTCGCAATGTTAAATGATGCACTTTGACTTTCAAAATCAAATATACTTAATGCACATGCTATAATTACATGGTGTTTGTTAATAGTACATGAGATGGCTTTTCTAGACACCATCTGTGGAGGAGGTAACTCGTAGCTTAGTCTAAGTTTGTTTGCTTTTTAGTCTATTTAATTACAACAGTAGATCATAGGGTTGGTTAATAAATTTTAGACAATGTATGTATTTGGTAGCCCTCAAAAGCTCGAGTCGGCTGGCTAAAAGCTTGAGTCGACCTTGAATGAGCTACTCGATAGGTCATCATGATTTTCGTATGGAGCTACTGTTCGAGTCAAAAGGAGGCCCAATAATCCTATCTCAGGTACGATATCGAGCAAAGAAATTACTGATCAGAAGAGATTTTACATTGTATTAACTTCTACTTTCTATATGTTACATTTGAATCTGTAGGTTGCTGACTGCGGTTACAAAGAAATTACTGATCAGAAAGGGTTTGACATGTCATTGGAAGACTTTATTAATCACTGGCTTAAGCTTTCCTTAGTGGAACATGACAATCTATATCTGAAGGACTGGCACTTTGTAAAGGTGCATCTGAGTTTGTTTTATTATGAGTAGAAGTTAAACTGTTAACTGGTGTATTATTTGTTAATTGTTATAGAGACCTATCTTATTTAAATTGTTAATTTATCATTTCCACATCATACTAGCACTTGATTTTAATAGTTTATTTATCAGTTGCAGATTTGTATTAGAGATTATTCAGGCCAGATTTGTCGGTTATAGATTTCAATAAATATTTTTGAAAAATGCAGGGTGCGTGAAATATTCAGGCCAGATTTCTCGGTTATAGTTGCTTAATTATTTGCATGAAATGTTGGAAGAAGTTGAGTCAAAAAGGTGCGTGAAGTTCTAAAACTGGTAGAAGTAGAAGATCCAGGGGTGAAAGATGATGACGTATTGATAAAAGTGGAAGCGACAGCTCTGAACAGAGCCGATACGCTTCAACGGTGTCACTCAGGCAATTACAGGAGCAATCTAAAGGCAACTCATCAGCCATAAAGAGCTTAACTTGGAAGATGCAAAAGTATTTCGTTTCAGCAATAAAACCAAACTCCGGTATACATCTTTTCATTTGCGTTTGTATATGCACTGTTGTGTTTATAACTATTTAACACTGTATTAGAAAAGCATTATATGATAGAATACCTATTTAACTCATAATCTTTCCTTTGATATTTCAGTAGAATACTATATGATGTAGACTTGTGTTGGTCTTCGAGACCCCACTAGTAACGAGCTTGTGTTATCGCTCGGTAGCAGTTTAATATCGTAGGTTGATTCAAGGTACTACGTCATTATTTAATACTACTGCATTATATATAAGCCAGCAAACCTAAATATATGAGAGGTAAACATCCTTTAATTTGCATTTAAGCCTCCTTATGTTAGTGCTTCTCATCTACGGCTCAAAAATCTCAATCTGAACAGGTTGAGATTTTTTAGCCGGAAATGAGAAGCACTAATATAAGGCCGCTTAAATGCAAATTAAAAGATGTTTACTTTCCGTATATTCAGGCTTGCTGCCTTATAAATAATACATGGATTTTAAATAATGATGTAGTACCTTGATTAAACTCGCACCATGTAAAGTGGAAGGAATCGTCCTGCAGCAGCCAATTCTTTCGTGGAATTGAACAAATCACTATCACAAATACGAAGAGCTATGCAGATATCTCGTAAGTTACTCGGTTTACCATTCCATTTCTATACTTCTAAATCTAGCTTAGATATGTTCGCTTCCAACTACCTGTTTTGCGTTTTGAAGTGAAAGTTCATTTCTTTGTATGTTGTAGTTTGTATAACGCAGTATTTGTAACATCCGTCGAAAAACGGGTTTCCAAACCCGCTTCGTTTATTAATCGAATATCAAGTTATAAAATTCCGTTGCGTATTTATGATTTATTTTAATTTTAAACAATACATAATTAATAAACAATTTAGAATTTAAAAACTATAATTGATAAAAAGTGAAAATAAAATAAATAAAAAAGAAAGAAGGCTGCCGGGTTTCGAACCCGGGTCAGCCGGATGAAACCACAAAGACTTAACCACTCCGCCACTTGACTCACTCGTGCTATCCAGTGAAACAAATAACATTTATAATAAAACTCGAAATCGAATTCAGTCAGCAGCGCGCCCAATTCGCAGTCGCCGGAAATTCCGACGTTTTCGCCAATTATCGACGGTTTCTTTTGACTTAACGTATGTATTAACATCGACATCGGTTATAACCGATGTCTAATCCCGCGACATCAGTCATAACCGCCGGAGAAAGGCTGACCAACGAATCAAGACTGAAATCAGACCCAATTCATTGTGATTCTTCCCTATAAATACACACCCAAGTCTCTGGAAATCTTTTCGCTCAAAATCGCACCATTTCTCGAATCAATTTCACTCGACGGAGATTTTCTGCAATCGCCGGACTTTCGCCGGAAAACCGAGACTTTCATCAAAACGGTAAATACCTCGACTCTTTCGGTTTCAACCCATTGTTAGACTATTACTAACTTCAATCCATCAACCAGAATCAATCCCAGACGACATAGCCGGAATATTCTGCACTCGCCGGAAAACCTCTGGAATTTCCAAAATCACGCTGTGAATCGGTATAATCATTCAAACCTTCTGTTAATCCTTGTTTAGTAACCCAATTTCATAACTAATCGATCAAAACTGTAATTGATTCAATCAGACGGAATACACAAATCAGAGCCGACGACCATTGCCGGAATTCTGAGAAAATACAGTCTGATCGGTACATTCGATTCCTTAACTCATTTTATTCATTACATTTCAACCAGTAATATGTTCGATGAACGACTCAATCAAGAACAGAAGAATATCGGTCGTCTGAGTCTTTGAGCGAAGAAGACGAAGTCGACGATGTTTATAAGATTAATTAAAACAAGTTATATAAACGGGTTAGACACACAGTCCAGCGGTGGACTGTGTGCAAACAATTAACACACGTCTCGAGTTCGATCCCTGACACAACCTCACTCTCTGAAATAAAAATGTTCTTTTTAAACCGAATCGGATCAACTCGCTGTAAGATGTTAAGTATAATAAAAATCAGTATATTAACCAGGTTAGACACACAGTCCAGCGGTGGACTGTGTGCAACACTAAACAACGGGTCCCGGGTTCGAGACCTGTTGTGTGCACCGGTCCGATATAATTAAATCCTTTTTAAAAATAAATGATTTCTGATTAAATTAAATAGTATATAAATATAATTAAAAACAGAAATATTTCGGGTTAGACACGTAGCTCAGTTGGTAGAGCTGCGTGCACGCGTACGGGAGGTCTCGGGTTCGAGCCTCACCCAGCGCATACATACACACGTCCGAACCGGTCAACAGTCAACAGTCAAAGTCAATGGTCAACGGTCAACCCAAAAAGTCAACATTTTTTTATATTTTTATTTATTTATTTAATTTAAAAATCAATTAAAAATACTTAAAAATAATATTTTTAAAGTTAGAAAATTTCCTTGAACTCACAAAAATAAACCTAACAATCCCATTAAGAACACTAATTAAAAAATATTAGTCTCAAATAAAAGTTTATTTATTTATCGAACTATTATGTTATTTAGGTTAGTTCCCTTGCCGATTAAATCCGAATTCGTGCGCATTCATCATCAATCCAAGAAACGCACCCACTGTGAGTGAATTCTTACAAATTCCCCTTTTTATTCATGTTTTGGGGTGTATCATGTGTCGCTTAAACTAATTCGCTTATTCAAACTCGTGCTATACCATATTATGATCTAAACTTAGAATGTAAATATTGTTTGTTGTTATGTATTACATATTGTCAAGTTGTATGCAAATTATTTGTTAGGCCCATCAGTTCCTCGTGGGAGACGAGTTGAACAACGCGTGCCTTAAAACTCATTCATTAGGCCCATCAGTTCGTAGAACAACGCGTGCCTCAAAACTCATTCATTAGGCCCATCAGTTCCTCGTGGGAGACGAGTTGAATAACGCGTGCCTCAAAACAATCAATTGTTGTATGTGTGTGCAATATTTAATATTATGTGTTTTGTGAATAAATTTACATCTACATTTACTCATATGTGGTTATGCACTTTATTTTATAATCAATTCAATAAACACGTTTAAATGTTGTCATAGGATTCACTCGCCAACTTTTTGTTGACCCAAAAACCATTTTTATATATGATACATGTGGACAGGATGAAGCAAGGAACACATAGGAAAAGTGCCTTAGAAGAAAAATAATGAAGTCTAGAAAGATGTATAGAACATGTTGTACTCGTATGATTTGATTGTATGATCTCCTTTAAATTGTAATAATAAATATGAAACATTATAATAAATGTCATGAGCTTTGATGAAAACCCAATCATGCCCCGATCACCTTTTTCCGCGGCGGGTCGGGGTGTGACAGATTGGTATCAGAGCTTTTGACTATAGTGATATAGGATAGGTTATTAGACCCTTAGAGCCTATACTATAGTTGATTAGATTTTAATTGTTTATGTGGTTACATGCAAACTCATGATGTTTATTTATTTCATATTTATTACATACACAAATGCATGCAAACACTTCCAATATTACATTTTGTGATACATAATGAATTATACTTACAGTCAAACATATATACTTACATACATATTCATCATACATATTTCAATGTTCACATATTCAAATCATCTTCATACTTCCGTTATTCAAGATTTTGTCGCATTTTTTTCATTTTTCAAATCACATCAAAGTGAGTTCTGCGACGGGCATGTAGTAACTGTAAGGGTACAAGTACCGGTAGTCGGAACGTCCTGTCTAGGTTGGCATTCGTATAAATCCAATATAACGGACCAGTTTGCCTACCTGGGGACTAACGATGAGAGTACGAAGGACCTATTAGGCCAAAGCATGCCACACCAAACGTCGTTCGAACTAACCCCACTTTGAGGTGTCACCGTATCCACACCTGGATACATTCCGAATATCATACGTTACATACATATTTCTCGATTTTCTCCGGGTTTTAGTGTACGTAACCAGGCTAACACATGCGAACCATATGAAAAACCCGGTAATCATGGGGGCCCACATGATTACGAAGGTGAAGTATGGCGGCATGCAAGGCCCAATTACGAGCAGAGCCCAAGACATCCTATGGATGTAGTAGATTTATTATTATATATTTATTTTATGAATGTTCATTCCTAAATACGACACATGACCCCTAAAACGTCCAACTCATACTCTTGATATGTATTCCTTGTAGATGTCTTCTAATCTCGCTCGTAGGAGGACGAGATCAGGAAAAGCCCGCGAGCGCATGGCTGCCCAAATCGCTCAACAAATGGCTGCCGTAATACCCAATATCGTAGTTCAAGTTCAACAAGCCCTTACCGCTAATTCCGTCAATCAAGAAGATCAAAATGTTGTCAACCCTCCCCCAATTACCACTAAATGCACCTTCAAGCATTTCAAATCCTGCGACCCTCCAAAATACGAAGGAATGAAGGTGTCACCGCTCTCCTCCATTGGTTCGAGGAAATGGAAAACACTTTTCTAAATTGCGATTGCCCCGATGATCGCAAAGTGCGATATGCTACCGGTCGTTTACTTGGAATATCACTTACATGGTGGAATACAGAGAAGGCCAAGCGAGGTGTTGAAGATGCTATGACCTTGACTTGGGAAGAGTTGAAGGAAATCATGACAAGACGTTTCTGTCCAAGAAGCGAAATCAAGAAATTAGAAGATGAGTTCTATTCTTTGAAACAAAAGGAAGGCGACCACACAACGTACAACAAGAGATTCCTTGAGTTAAATCAAATGGTCCCCAACTTGTTCACTCCCCTCTACCGTTTGATCGAGCACTACATTCGAGGTCTTCCTTCAAAAATTCAAGACTCTGTAATAAGTACCACACCTGCAACTTTGGAAGCAGCAATGGAGTTAGCTACAGAGCTCACCAAGAACCGCATACGAAATAAGGACTTCAAGGAGGAGAAGAAGAAGGATAAAGCATCAACTGAAACCTCAAACTCCACTCAAACCGAATCCCCTTCTCAACACATTTCTAAGAGAAAACGAGATGGGCAAATTTTCGCTGTCACCCAACGCAAACAACCAGCCTCACAAGCCGTACCCCTTCAAGCTATCCCAATCACTCAAGTAGCACCCAACTCAACTTACCCAAATAAGAAACCTTACCTTGGACCTCACCCTCAATGTAACACCTGTTTTTATCACCATCCATCTACCTTACCTTGTCGACAATGTGCGAATTGTGGACGCTATGGTCATTTGAGTAAGGCTTGCCGCACCTCTCAAAACCAAACCTCACCCCCTACTCAAAACATGATCCAAACATATCAACAACCCCAATACCCCATGTTTCCTTATGTTCGAGCTTGTTTTAATTGTGGCGACCCTACCCATTTTAGAAACACGTGCCCTCGATTGGTTAACATCATAAACGCCCAAGCTCAAGCAAACCCAGTTAACCAAGCAAATCAAGAAAACCTAACCACTAGGCCACCAGCAAGAGGAAGAGTTTTCAACATCAACGCTAATCCTGTTGAAGATAATGACGGCCCAAACGAACCACCCAACTAGTCTCCTTCACCAAAAATCAAGATTCAACTCCAACCGCTTAGTTTTATGTTTTCTTTATGTTATCTCAATTTTCACGTATCTCAATTATAAATTGGAAATTTACCCAAGAATCTTAATGCGAATTACTATTTCAGTTTTGTTTTATACTCATTGATTTAACATTCATATCATCATGCATCTCAACGTATTTCAATCTCATCATTTGAAGAAGTTGGGCTGTGTCTCACTTCTACATAGACTAACCTCTTCATCATAACAAACGAGAGAGGTACTGTCATCATTCAAACATGTATACTATCAGAATTAAGACTCAAGCTTTGGTTGTTGTGTTTGTTTATGTTTTAGAGTCACATAAAACTAATCATAACTTACTGATAAAGCCAATGAAAATTTGACAAGAATATGGTGGATACGCCGCTGGTACTTCCTATATATAAGTATTCTTGCCAAAGGATCAGAGGCATTGTCAGGCGGTTATGAGAAGTTCCATGTAGGATTTAGTAATATCATGGTTGAAGTTTGTTTATACTCACTGATTTAGCATTCATATCATCTCATCATTCAAAGAAGTTGGATTGTGTCCCACTTCTACATAGACTAACCTCTTCATCATAACAAACGAGAGAGGTACTGTCATCATTCAAACATGTATACTATCAGAATTAAGACTCAAGCTTTGGTTGTTGTGTTGGTTTATGTTCTAGAGTCACATGGAACTAATCATAACTTACTGATAAAGCCAATGAAAATTTGACAAGAATATGGTGGATACGCCGCTGGTACTTCCTATATATAAGTATTCTTGCCAAAGGAGCAGAGGCATTGTCAGGCGGTTATGAGAGGTTCCATGTAGGTTTTAGTAGTAAAAGTTTTGTTTTAGGATATAACCTTATCTTTCCAAACGTATCAAAACTCTTGCGCATGGAATCATACTTAGTGAATCAACTCTGTTTATCAATATTCTTTATCGTAGGCATCAAAAAGCGATTCCTGTAGCAGGGTACTCAACCCTTACAAGGAACGTTACCGCCTCAAACAAAATTTAAACTCTTACCCCCTTCTAAGTATGTAATTGTCAAATTAAAACACCATCCTTTTGAGTCAAACATGCCACTACTTAAATTTCGGGACGAAATTTCTAAAAGTAGGGGATACTGTAACATCCGTCGAAAAACGGGTTTCCAAACCCGCTTCGCTTATTAATCGAATATCAAGTTATAAAATTTCGTTGCGTATTTATGATTTATTTCAATTTTAAACAATACATAATTAATAAACAATTTAGAATTTAAAAACTATAATTGATAAAAAGTGAAAATAAAATAAATAAAAAAGAAAGAAGGCTGCCGGGTTTCGAACCCGGGTCAGCCGGATGAAACCACAAAGACTTAACCACTCCGCCACTTGACTCACTTGTGCTATCCAGTGAAACAAATAACATTTATAATAAAACTCGAAATCGAATTCAGTCAGCAGCGCGCCCAATTCGCAGTCGCCGGAAATTCCGACGATTTCACCAATTATCGACGGTTTCTTTTGACTTAACGTATGTATTAACATCGACATCGGTTATAACCGATGTCTAATCCCGTGACATCAGTCATAACCGCCGGAGAAAGGCTGACCAACGAATCAAGACTGAAATCAGACCCAATTCATTGTGATTCTTCCCTATAAATACACACCCAAGTCTCTGGAAATCTTTTCGCTCAAAATCGCACCATTTCTCGAATCAATTTCACTCGACGGAGATTTTCTGCAATCGCCGGACTTTCGCCGGAAAACCGAGACTTTCATCAAAACGGTAAATACCTCGACTCTTTCGGTTTCAACCCATTTGTTAGACTATTACTAACTTCAATCCATCAACCAGAATCAATCCCAGACGACGTAGCCGGAATATTCTGCACTCGCCGGAAAACCTCTGGAATTTCCAAAATCACGCTGTGAATCGGTATAATCATTCAAACCTTCTGTTAATCCTTGTTTAGTAACCCAATTTCATAACTAATCGATCAAAACTGTTAATTGATTCAATCAGACGGAATACACAAATCAGAGCCGACGACCATTGCCGGAATTCTGAGAAAATACAGTCTGATCGGTACATTCGATTCCTTAACTCATTTTATTCATTACATTTCAACCAGTAATATGTTCGATGAACGACTCAATCAAGAACAGAAGAATATCGGTCGTCTGAGTCTTTGAGCGAAGAAGACGAAGTCGACGATGTTTATAAGATTAATTAAAACAAGTTATATAAACGGGTTAGACACACAGTCCAGCGGTGGACTGTGTGCAAACAATTAACACACGTCTCGAGTTCGATCCCTGACACAACCTCACTCTCTGAAATAAAAATGTTCTTTTTAAACCGAACCGGATCAACTCGCTGTAAGATGTTAAGTATAATAAAAATCAGTATATTAACCAGGTTAGACACACAGTCCAGCGGTGGACTGTGTGCAACACTAAACAACGGGTCCCGGGTTCGAGACCTGTTGTGTGCACCGGTCCGATATAATTAAATCCTTTTTAAAAATAAATGATTTCTGATTAAATTAAATAGTAAATAAATATAATTAAAACAGAAATATTTCGGGTTAGACACGTAGCTCAGTTGGTAGAGCTGCGTGCACGCGTACGGGAGGTCTCGGGTTCGAGCCTCACCCAGCGCATACATACACACGTCCGAACCGGTCAACAGTCAACAGTCAAAGTCAATGGTCAACGGTCAACGCAAAAAGTCAACATTTTTTTATATTTTTATTTATTTATTTATTTAATTTAAAAATCAATTAAAAATACTTAAAAATAATATTTTTAAAGTTAGAAAATTTCCTTGAACTCACAAAAATAAACCTAACAATCCCATTAAGAACACTAATTAAAAAATATTAGTCTCAAATAAAAGTTTATTTATTTATCGAACTATTATGTTATTTAGGTTAGTTCCCTTGCTGATTAAATCCGAATTCGTGCGCATTCATCATCAATCCAAGAAACGCACCCACTGTGAGTGAATTCTTACAAATTCCCCTTTTTATTCATGTTTTGGGGTGTATCATGTGTCGCTTAAACTAATTCGCTTATTCAAACTCGTGCTATACCATATTATGATCTAAACTTAGAATGTAAATATTGTTTGTTGTTATGTATTACATATTGTCAAGTTGTATGCAAATTATTTGTTAGGCCCATGAGTTCCTCGTGGGAGACGAGTTGAACAACGCGTGCCTTAAAACTCATTCATTAGGCCCATCAGTTCGTAGAACAACGCGTGTCTCAAAACTCATTCATTAGGCCCATCAGTTCCTCGTGGGAGACGAGTTGAACAACGCGTGCGTCGAAACAATCAATTGTTGTATGTGTGTGCAATATTTAATATTATGTGTTTTGTGAATAAATTTACATCTACATTTACTCATATGTGGTTATGCACTTTATTTTATAATCAATTCAATAAACACGTTTAAATGTTGTCATAGGATTCACTCGCCAACTTTTTGTTGACCCAAAAACCATTTTTACACATGATACAGGTGGATAGGATGAAACAAGGAACACATAGGAAAAGTGTCTTAGAAGAAAAATAATGAAGTCTAGAAAGATGTATAGAACATGTTGTACTAGTATGATTTGATTGTATGATCTCCTTTAAATTGTAATATAAATATGAAACATTATAATAAATGTCATGAGCTTTGATGAAAACCCAATCATGCCACGATCACCTTTTTCCGCTACGGGTCGGGGTGTGACAGTATTTGGGACAACAATCTACGAGGTTTGTTAACCTGTTTGTAATTTAAATAGATCTTGGTTTCCTTACCAAACTTATTGAACTATATTGCCTTTTCAGGACAATTTTTTTGCAAGTTGTGTGCCTAAACATAGTTCTTTAAAGTAAGTTGTCGTAAGTATAGATTTAGATGAGTTGAACTTGATCTGATTGAGCTTGATATTGCTAATAAACAGCTTGATGTAAAAAAGACTCATTTCATTATAATTGTAACACTAACAACATATTTTACATATAAACGTAGACAAAAACTTTTATCATCTTTATCTTTATCTTTATCTAACTATATATAAAAGGAGAAGTAGCACTGACATAAGAAAAGCTTATGTGTCGACCTCTAAAGCATACCAACTCAGCTTTTCTTATACAGTGGTGTTGTAATACAGCGTATTTAAATACACTCGACTCGGTTCGGTGTTAAATCGTCTTTGGTTTCCGCAAAGTCAAAGGCTAAACTCAGGTTCACTTTTAGGTTTTGTGATCATATTTATCTATTTAATAGTTGGTTTCTTTGATATATGATCTTTTGATACAATCTATTGATTTTGTTTTTAAGCTATTCAGATGTTATATTTGCCGATGGATGCTGTTGTTGCCGTTGCCTCTGCTGCCGCTGTCGCCGCTACTACAGGTTTGCTTTTTTACTTTCCTTAGTTGAAGTTTAATGAACATAGATGTATGAATATTAAAAATGTTTTTTTGATAGGAATACATATGACATTGTCTCTATATACTTACAAGTATATAGGATTCAATTGAAGCCGTGAAAGATGAAGATAATCTGAATGATTTAGAGTTAAAGGCATTGTAAAAGAAACTTTAATCATTATCAACCAATATAATATTTTTATTTTATCGTCCAAGTCGTAACGAGTGAAGTGCTTATATGGTTTGGAACAATGTTGGTTTGAAATATATTGGTTTGGAACTAAATGATGTATTAAATAATATATTTTTAATTTCTTCGTTTTCTATGTTAGTGAAATTAAATCATTTAGTGAAATTAAACATGTTTTGTGGGTTCGTTATGCTTCTCTTATGTCTAAACTTAATCATCCACAAGTTTAATGTATTCTTAAGTATATGCGAATGTGAATTGGTTAAATAATTTCACATCATATTTTATATATAAACGTAGACAAAAACTTTTATCATTATACTTATAACACTAAAAACAACACGTCCATCGGACGGGTGTCCACCTAGTATTAATAATAGAACAACAAATTGCGCGCGCACACTATATTTTTTAGGCCAGTAAGACCACATAGGCAAGGGCAAGGGGGCAAACCCTGTCGCGTAAAACTTGGGGACTTTGCTCTCCACATCATAAAAGGGAAGGAGTGGTAAAAGTAATGTTTTAAAAATCAGTTTTTAAATCATACCGGGTTGGGTTCTGAAAAAGGTTCAACCGGTTAAATTGGGTTGTACCGGGCGGTTGAACCGGGTTACTAGTTAACCCTATAATTCCATAAAATAAAAACTTATCTAAAAAGCAATCTAATCTCAATTAAGATTTATATAACTAATCATAGTTTTATAAAAAAAACAACTATTTTATTGTAAAATATTAAGCATTTTAATAACATTTTTATTACTCATAAAGAATATTGCATTGTACAATGTGAAAAACCGTTTTAACAATGATGGAATATTGGAATGGAAGGCACTAGGTTAATTACCGTAATTTCGTATTTTATTAAAATTAAAATATCAAATTCTAAAATAATGCAAACCGGTTCAATGGTTTGAACCGGTAGAACCGGATTTACCACCGATACATATGACATACCGTATTTAGTTTTTACCGGCCCTTATCGTACCGGACCCGAATCCGATATCCGGTTTAAACGGCCGGTATGAACCGGCCGATATGAACCGGTATTTAAAACATTGGGTAAAAGGCAAGGGGACAAGAACATATAGGCTATAAAAGTCAAGTGGGTCAGGTGGAGCAGGCAACGTGGGAGGGGGCAACACCTAAGGGTGGTATGGATGGCGTGAAGGGGCTTGTCCTCCCCTCTCCAAGCTCCTTCTCTGTAGTCTAAATCATTTTTTGGGCGTCTTGTTTGAAAGTGCACTACAATTGATCGTTATTGAGTTAAACTAATTACATTACGTATTAACTTTTACAATATCTCCTCTTTGGTAACCATAAACTTCTTGTATGCAAAATGAAAATTATTTTGCATGAGGGACTACATAAAACGATGTTTCAGAATACAGTTAAACAATTTTTAAAAATAAATCATTCATTATCAAGGACGCACTCGATACAAACCATTTTTAAGCTGGAACTGGAACCACAATAACGATATAACCATTTGTACAATTGGTTAGATACAGTCTAAGAAAAGATTAAATGTATATTATCTGTGTTCAAAAAAGATCATCCTTCAATAAAGCAACTAGGCCAAATCTGTAATTTATAAACTATACTCAATTCTAATCTTATAATTACAAATTGTTTCGATAATAATACACTAATCAACCAATGATCTCAAGATCAAGTGGTGGGAGGCTTGTATTTCTCTTAAGAGATGCAGGTTGGACTCCCACTTGGTACAAAGTGAGGCACTGGAGGGTAATAATAGGAGACCTAGAGAAACATGGGTTCGATCCATGAGCCAAACAGGTTTTACTAGTAATTCCACCCTCGTGCCTACGAGCTTGGTGAGTTACAGGATTTTCCTCAGAATTGGTGGTGTACTCGGATTGCTCTCGAAATACTCCGAGTAGGTCAGTGAGTATCTCGAGAATACTCAGGATTGATTATGTTTGGCCCTTTGAAAAAATAATACAATAATCAATGACAACCATCTACTTTAATCATATACAACGACAACCATCGATCATAAAAATCAACGGTTCGAATTAACCCTCCCAAAATCAGCAAGTTTCCGTGATCTATTGGCACAGAATGATTTGGTATAAGACAGGTGAGCCGTCACCGGAGCTCCACCGTCCGGCAACACCACATCCGGCGGCAATCCTTTCTGGTTCCATTGCAGGTTAGGGCTTGCACGAACCAACGGACTCAAACAAAACGTTAAACCGGATATATTTCTCACGTGGCCGCCGCTGCCACCGCGCCGGACCGCCGGTGTCCGCCGCGGTGTGTTTCTCCACGATTCTGTTGATTCGTAACCGCTTGTTGCGTTCCGTAATTCATCGTCATCTGTTCCGATGATGACGTCAGCATTTCTCACCGGTGACATTCGCCGTACCGGACCGGTTGTTGTAGGTTCATCGGTACTGACGGTTTTCTTCCGCCGGTAACGATTGCCGGAGACGATGCTCGAGATCGAGAACCACGATGACGTGGCGTTATTACGACCGCATGATTTTCCGAAAGTTGAATCCGAAACCCTAGGATCTGTAACCGAATCGATCGGTTTTCGATTTCTAGATCTGAATAGATTCGTAAACGAAATCAACCGGATAAAACTCCGTTTCTTCTTAAAATCACCGCTGTTCTGACCGGCGGTAGTAGGTTTTTGTTTTACCTCCGGCGTCCGGTGAAACAGTTGGTCGGAGTGGCTATGGTGATGACGTGACACAGCAGGAGGATAAGGACGACGAGCGTCATAGGAATGATCGGATTTTCGGCAGTTTTCCTGCGGATTCTTCTCGAAACTGCCGGCAAAGTTTTGAATATGCGTTTGAAGTTGTTGTTGAGCAGAAATTAGAGACGATAAGCGTTCTCGAAGACAAGAAGCGCATACGCCGATAGCACTACTGAGATCGGTGTAATGCTTGTTACACCTCATGTATAGATATAAAATTCTGTATCTATCTATCGATCTATCTATCTATCTGTGTTATGGATGAATAAACAGTTAATTATGGTGGCTTGAAAGCTCCATTGATGATTACATGACGATGATAACAAAGATTGTGATGGTTAATTTGCGTTTGTCTTCTTTTGTAGTTTAGGTTTTGGTTTTAACATAGAGGGAAGAAGAAGAAGACAGGATGTGTGATTGTGAGGGGAACAAGCAAAAAAGTGGTTCTGTTTACATTGTATTATTTCTTTGGGAAAATGTTATATATCGGTAATCAAGTTTTAAAAGTGTATTAATTAGGTTACTCCTATTGTTTTTGTTCCTATTAGATAACTTAACATTCAAATCAAGTTATATCCTTTTTTTCATGTGTCAAGAGAAAAATGAAGCATAAGATGTTAGGGTCGGATTATATTAATATATGAAATTTTATTTGTTAAAAATAAAAACACTTTAATTACACTAAAAATTAAAAAAAAAGTTAAAATCCACGTCATCACTGGACGTTAGCATCAAATGGAAGGGAAAAAGAAACAAAAATCCACATCACCACGGTTACCTATGAAATGGATGAAAAACCCTTAATTTTAATAAAAAATAAATGTTGAGTGACCTAATTGAAACACTTTTGAAACTTGAATGATCTAATTTGAACACTTTTAAAATTTGGTTACTATTCTACAAAGTTACCCCTATTTCTTTCTCCTTTTTATCATATGGTTATTGCTGTGACAATTTATCATGATTCTAATGTAGTCCATCAAAATATTTAGGGTCATATTATTTGCACACTTTGCAAAATTAAATCGACACCATCAATAAGAGTAATATAGGCCTATACGATCCGTATTGGTGTAAATTAAATTTCCAAGGTCAGTCAAAGGATGACACTGTCTTCACATGCTTTGTTAATACGCTTCGTATAGGCCAATACGATGCGTATTAGTAAAAGGTTATCTGTCAACTCTGATAGATAGGGTTCACATGCAAACCCTATACGGATCGTATAAGCCTATCCGATCCGTATTGGGTACGAGGTTACTTTCTGTCACTCAACAGTGACATAAAGTGATTGACAGGAACATTACCTCAGCCTTATACGGGTCGTATAATCCTATACGACCCGGCATTGGTCTGTAAATTTACTATTATGCTTGGTCTTTATAACGAGGAAAACAAAGACGATTCACAAAAATCATTCCTTCACTTCGTTTTTCTTTATACTCGAGATTCCACCATGTCTTGGTTCAACCTTAATTACATTTTGGCGAGTCGTTCGACACAAACACGAGCACGTTTATTCCGGGAAGCAGTGTGGTATAGCATTTTTTAACTTGTTTTGTTTATGAAATACTTAACACACCGTTTGTATTAGGAGGGGTCTGTTGTCCCTGATTCTTACAATGGGAGAGGAAATGATGATCACGCGGAGGAGGCCGTGTCCGGCTTTCGTCCCCATGATAATCAATCGTTGTTGCCAGACCTCAACGAGGTAAGTATTTATTTACCTTTTTATATTCGGCGTTAAATTTACCATTACCTTTTACCCGTTGGTTATTTTTAGTTTGTTGTGCCCCGCCAACTGTTGTTGCCAGATCTGAACGAGGTAAAAATATATTTATTTATTATTAAGAAGGCTTTTAGATGTGCCGCTATCATTTAACCGTTGGTTTTTTCAGGTTATTGTGCCTAGCGATGATCATGGTTATGGGTGTCCGAATTATGAAGCCAATTATGATGCCTCGTACGAACAAGAAGACTATGGCAATAACTTTTTCGTTAGTGGTGGCTCGGGCGTACAACAAGATGTTGGTGAGCCTTCTTACGCGCAAGAGTCATTGGGTGACGAGCAACCTGCTTACCCTGAAGTTTCGTACAAAACTGATCATGTAAGAATGACATAGATTTTGTTAAAAAATATTATTATAAACGTTACATATTTTTTAAAATGTATTATAAATGTTATATTGTTTTCGTTAAAAAATTATTATAAGTGTTATATATATTTTTCACTTAGGAATTTTGTATCCGTAATGATTTGGAAGGTTGGGTAAAAAGAAGGAGTTTAGCAAACGGATACATTATTGTTACTAGATGGTCTAAGAATCACTGGACATGGCTCCAATGTTGTCCTAGTGGCGAGCATGAGAGTAAGGCCACGATTAGGAAAACAGGCAACAAAAATGTGCATGCCCTTTTATGGTGATAGGTCATCTCGACCAAAGTCGTCGAGCTTGGCGGATAGATTATCTACACACAAATTTTAACGAGAAGCATAACCACGGCCCTGCTGAACATCTGTAGGGTTACGCGTATGCCAGGAGACTTACTCCTAATGAGTTTGGACTGGTGCAAGAGCTGACAGAACAAGACATATAGCCCCATACAATCTGGAAAGCCGTAACTGAACAGAACCTTAAAAACAAATGTGTTCCGAAGGACATACACAATGCTCGCAAAAAGATTAGGGCCTCAAAGTTCGATAAAAAATGACTCCCATGCAGAGACTGGAACAAATCCTCCAGGAAAAAAAGGTTTCATTCGGCTCCTTTATGGAAAATGGATAAATTGCTATATTTAAGATGTGAACCCACTTATAAAAAAATGATACTGACCTATTACATACAGGCGGAACCTTCCACAAATGTCATTCACAATATATTTTTCTGTCACGACAAGTCCTTTGAAATGTGGTGGGAATTCCTGCATATGCTTATGGTTGATGCGACCTACAAAACTAACATGTACAATCTTCTATTTTTGCAAGTTGTGGGTATGACTTCGACAAACCATACAATCTGTATTGCTCATGTATTTCTTTCAAACGAGCAGGAGGTAACGTACGTCTGGATCCTGGAAAGGATCAAGTCCATGTTGCACGAGTGTATGCAGCCGCGTGTAATTCTTACGTACAAGACCAAGCACTGATAAACGCGTGTAAAAGATATTCCCTGCCGCACACAGATATCTCCGCAGGTTCCACTCTTACAGAATATCGTAAAGCACTGCAAGAAGTCATTTACTCAACTAGATTGGGAGGAATTTGTTCGTCAGTGGAAAACAGTATGTGACTCTGCTAACGAGGAGTTATACGATTATAACCTCACCAACCTTCATAGACACCTTCTCGATCAACAACGTAAACGTACGTTTTCTCTTAAGTTAATACATTTATTTAAATAGGTATATAATTTGAATATGTTTATATTTTCATATGTTTTTGATTACCTGTGGGAGAACTGGTTTAAACACATCCCGCTATAAATTTGTATCTGCAAGGTCCAATCAAACGTTAACATTTTACCAAACCACGACAAATAAAGCCGAAGGCGCACATGCTGCATTAAAGAAACAACTCAATACACCGAAATGCAGTCTGGAAACCCTGGTGAAAAGGTGGATACGTTGGTACTAAAACAATATACACAAATAAACAAATGTTTGGAAGAAAGACACACCAAGCGAATGCACCACCACCTTGAGATTCCTATGTTTCGCAACCTACTTTGTAAAGTTTCATCCATTCTCTTAACCTACTAGAAAACGAGCTAACACGGAGACTATGCACGTTGCGGTCATTTTGGATCAACATGTGGCTGCCATCTGTACACGGGTTGCGGGTTGTTATGTGCCTGTCTTTTGCAGAAATTGCAAAGTAGAGGTACTTGTAGACTTATTTTATTGTATTAATTTAATATGCTTATGTAACAGTTTTTTTTTGTTTTGTTTTGCAGAACGCATTATTCATCTCGATGATATAGACATTTTCTGGAGAAAACTTGATCTGAATCCATCAACTGTTGATGATGAGAGGTTGATGCAGAAAAAGATGTCAAAGATGTGAAACAGAAAATGTGTATCCAACCCCCGCAAGTGAAGAAAAGCATCATATCGAAGATCAAGGCGGTGATGAACCCATTTATAAGCGGCAAAAAACCGCATGTCGTACAAGAAAACACTCGCGGGAGGCCAACGTCGAAGGTCCAACAACAAAGAAGAGAGCAACTTGCTTGGCATAGCTCAGTTGGGCCTTCCGAACAAAGTAGGTGTGACCCTCCTCAACACAGTTCTTGTGAGGTTATTGGGTATGGCTTGTCCGACGTCGGCTCAAGCTTCACTCTAACAAGCGCCCAAGTGATGGGGGTTCTTAAACACGGACCAAAACATCACTAAATAATCAGAGCAAGATACAATTTATTTAAAAAGATACATGGATTCAAATTTGGTTATGTTTATACGCAAAACTTAATAGTAAAGGGAAAACCAACAATTCGAACAAGGGGTAACTTTGTAAATAGTAACCAAATTTTAAAAGTGTTCCAATTAGGTCACTTAAGTTTCAAAAGTGTTCCAATCAGGTCACTCAACATTCGTTTTTCATTAAGATTAAGGGTCTTTTCATCCATTTCATAGGTAATCGTGGTGATGTGAATTTTTTTTCTTTTTTTCCTTTCATTTGATGGTAATGTCGAATGATGACGCGGATTTTAAATTGTTTTTTTTTTAATTTTTAATGTGATTAAAGTGTTTTTATTTTAAATAAAAATAATTTCATATATTAAAATAATCCGACTCCAACATCTTATGCTCCATTTTTTTTCTTGACACATTGAAAAAAGGATATGGATCGATTTGAATGTTAAGTTATCTATTTGGGACAAAAATGATACGAGTGACCTAATTAGAACACTTTTAAAACTTGATTACTATTCTGTAATATATTCCCTTCGAACAATGTATTAGTGGTGATTCCTTATTTGGTTTGAAGAAACCAGATTGATTTATGCGGGAAAAGAAGCGGTGTTGTCGTGTTGATGAATTTGGTTAGGTGAAATTAAGAAGATAATGAGTTTGAAATTGGGGAGCGAAGTGAATAGGTAATGTTTATGGCAAAGGTAGATGAGAGGATAAGGACAGTGAAAAAATGGTAAAAAAAATGGGGGAAGGAGGTGAATTGTGAAAAGTTTTGAAGAGATAAAAGGTAACAGCAACGGAGACTAGCAACAGTGGCTAAGAACAATATAATCTTATTGAGTTGTTAAAACAGATTTAGTTAAAATTAGTTGATTTTAATCAAAATGACGTAGTTTTGAAAGGGTTTTACATCTAAGCTTAGGTGTGTGACAACCTCGTATTCACTTCCCCGTCTTATATACATGTAATATAAGTTTTCTATTATATAACTATTTGAATTTAAATAGAAAATATACATACGTATACAATATTTATA
Organism: Scalesia atractyloides; assembly: GCA_947069175.1. Classification (NCBI taxonomy): domain Eukaryota; kingdom Viridiplantae; phylum Streptophyta; class Magnoliopsida; order Asterales; family Asteraceae; genus Scalesia; species Scalesia atractyloides. The sequence goes on along the minus strand of CAMTDV010000004.1, from coordinate 67,306,609 downwards.
TAACTATTTAAATTTACTTGGATGCTTTTTATGTTAGTAAAATAAAAAATCTCTTTTAAAATACATATTGTAATACACTTTTTATTACTTTTAGTCTTTATTTTGATCATTAAATATTTAATTTGTATGCCTCTTATTAATCAATGTATGTTTCTTGATCACCGATTGCCGGTGTATGCCCATTGTATGTTATTGTTCATTGTGTACTTTATGTTACCCTTTATACATGTTTTTATCATGATTTTGCAGATTTATTGGCTGCGCTTGTGCTCTTTTTGGCTTATTGAGTGATTTGTGGCAAACAAAGACGGTGGGAATCATGATTTTTCCATGAGATCGTGTTCGAGGACGAGGGTTGGGGGGGGGGGAGAGAAAGCGGGTATTGTTTACGTGTGGCTTCATGGAATGTGGGAGCCCTTAGTAGTAAATTGTTGAAGGTGATTGATACACTTAAAACGCATGGTGTTTAGGTTAGTATTGGAGAGGAAGTAGTGGCACTGGTTTGCGCCTACGCCCCACAAGAAAGATTTCTGTGGAATCCAATCCGATAAACGAATCCGCAACTCACACACCTTCGTTTCCCCTCTTAGGGTAACTTCGGTGTTCCAAAACTTAAGACTCAACGAACTCACTTTCGTGGACTTTCTATGCAAACGGTGTGTATACTTGAATCCCCCTTTTACGCTTTAATCACTTTTGGGGTGTAACATGTATGATTAATCAAATACACTTATGCACAAAATCACACTTATGTAATCACTCAATCCATCAAACATGCTACTTGTTATGCTTAGGTTATTCATGCTAGATACTCAAACACTCATACATGCAAACTATTTGTCATTAACTTTGCGCAAGCCTACCTTAACATGTGTAGCAGTATAGGAGTAGCACACCACTCTTAGTAAGAGTCATTGTTAAGTATTTAGTTGTTACCGGTCTTGTCGTTGCAATGACAAGATTACGCTCGTGGGAAATTATGGTTTGACATTTAGGTTGTCAATGCTAGTATGAAATTGACAGTATACAAAATACCATATTGGATTTGAGACAAACTTTTATATGTATGCTATGTATTCAAACTTGTATACTCGCCAACTTTTGTTGATTGTATTTTAATACATGTTGCAAAAAATTGATGATGATATACGAAGAAACCTACTTAGGGTGGACTAGAAATGTATTTATTAATTTATGTTTTGTATTTCCTTGTCATTTGAATTAGGGGTATTCGGAATTTGATTCAGATTCGAAAAATTTGAAACTCGACTTGATTCGAATTCGATTAATAAGGTTTGAATTCGAGTTGATTCATATTCGAGTCTAGTAATCGAATTAGAATCGAATATGAATTTATGATTTTCAATTCGATTCGAATCAAAATCAATTTATACACAATTTTTAATATATGTATAGATACGCATAAACATATATATACACACATATAACTTCTAAATTTGGCCAAAGTATGAACTACATTCATAAGTGATAAGTTTATTATTCATAATATTACCAAACCTACTAACAGATAGCCCATACTACATGATTCTAAATTTTTACCAAACTTAAATCGCTACTACTAACCAACCTATCTTCTAAATTTTGGTATTTTGACATATTGATAGTTAATTAATTTTGCAGATTATTAGATTTTATGTTGAATATAATTAGTTTGTAGTAGTTTTAATGAAAGTAAAATAGTTTATTGTTTAGGGTGAATTTGAATTAAATCAAATTTATTCGAATTCGAGTTTCAAATACTAATCAAACCGAATACGAATTCGAATAAAAACGATAAAAAATTCAATTTGAAAATTCGAAAATTCGCTATTTGAATGAATGTGTATCTAGAGCATCATCGCTACTCCAATTTCATGACAAAATCTTCATCAACTTGTAACATGTTAAAAATACGAGTTCAATGCAAAAGCAAAGGCGAGTACACAAGTTTGGTGATACATAGCATAAGTATAAAAGTGTAACTCGAATCCACATGGTAATTGTAAGCAAAGTTCATACTAATCATGCAATACTAGATCAAACCCCGAGTTTCCACAAAAGTTTTAACGAGATCGAGCTTCCCTTGCCACAAAGTGACAAGACTAAAATGAGAATGAATATCTTAACATAACCCCGACGGGCGGCGTGCTACTCCTATAACGCTATATATGATAAGTTGGGCTAGCTAAGTTAATGATCAAGCCTGTATAGTCAAGCATGTATCTAGGCATAACAAGTATTCATGTATAAGGATTGAGCATGTAAAGCATGAGTTTGTGATATGTGTATTTTGATAGGTAAACATGTTACAACCCAAAAGTGATTAAAACGGTAAATGGGTCGAGTGTACTCACGGTTTTGCTAAGTCTTCTACTTGACAAGTCCGTGGGAGTAGTGGTTTCGATGGAGTGAACGCCGAGTTATCCTACATGAGGAAGACAAAGGCGTATGAGTATTTTGGGATAAGGATGGAGCATTCGGATTTATGATACAAAATGTGACAAAGTATGTATTATGAAAATAGTCACTATGGTATTAGCACTTGTCCTTCACACTTGTAATAATCCATAAGGATTAGGTGTGGTTTCATAGGTTCAAGACCTATAAGAATCGTTGACAAGGAACTACACACATAGTGATAAACTTATTACTTGATAGATGCTTATTTAGTCATTATCAAGGGTTTGGTTTTAAGGATTATATTATAGTCCATAAGTATATATATAAGGTCATATAATCATGTAGGGGGTGGGAGGATGAACCATCCACTTAAGTACCTCTTAGTGTCATGTAAGTCAAGCATGGAGGTAGGATGATGAACATCCATTTAACCTCTTTATATGATTCACCACTACACAAGTTGTCATAGACAACAAGGAGGGTCATGAATGAGAACAATACAAGAATGAAATGACAAGAATTGTAAGTATGTCACCATAATACCAAGTAGCCAAGTGAATACAACTCGGAGAGCACACGAGGAAACATGTCAACGGCTTGGCGGGTTGTGACACTTTAGGACTAGCAAACTACTTGAGATGATGATGAAAATCATCAAGTGATGTGTGGTCTCAATGTTTAGGATAGCCAAAGCTAACCTTGGTGGACACACAAGAACAAGTCTATGAACTTGCATCACTTGTGAGCTAAATGCTCTATGAAAACAGAATTATTGTGAGGTTTAAACCTCTTGTTTGAATGTCTCAACTTTGTTTTTAAGCCTAACCAACCACAAGAAGTGTTGTAAGCATTCGGACATAGGTTTGAGATGAGTTTGACTCAAGTTTGATGAACATAAACAAAGTTTGAAAGAGTTGAAAACAAACATAAAGTTTTGGACACTTTCGGGGCATTTCCAGGTCTGAATTCTCCAAAGAGAGACCATGGAATCATGCCCAAAGTAAAACCAAGCATGTAGGAAAAAGAATGGGGCAATTTCGTTGAGTATTGAGTGAGTTATGCTCACTTTAGTTAAGAGGTGCAAATCTGCCCGAAAATTGGATTCAGCTACGAACTTGGAGTGTTTTGGGAGGCTTTGTAAAGTGGAAAAATGGCTGGAATATAAGAGGTACTTATAGGGAGAGGATTAGGATTTAAGTGGGTTGGGTTTTGAATATAATTAGTGGGTCATTAGACTTGAAACAAGCCCAAAAACATACCCAAACAAGGGCTGATTGCAAGGCTGATTTTCAGCCTTTATATTCTTTTTTTTTTGTTTAAATGTAATAAAAGGTGTATTTGAGATTCACTTTATATAAATATGATGTTACATGATGTTTGGTGTATTATTCATAGGTTATCAAGGTCTAAAGTGCATATTAAACATGTTTTAAAGTGCCAAAATGTGTGATAAAAATACATGTAGATGACATATCAAAAACAATAAGTATGTTTGATTTATGGTTAGGTATAATCAAGTGAAAACATATAACTTAATCTTAAAATCGAATAACCAAGTATTTGAATGTATGGAGATTTGAGAATTACGAATACACGATCAATGTTTACGAGTTAAACTTACGTTTAAGAAAATTATGAATCATGTATCAATCGAATACACGTATTAATGTATAGAAATGTATAAACAATGTATAACAGATTCATTTTATTACGATCAAAGTCTCGTATTTACAAAGATTTGAAAACGAGATACGATTACTAGGGAAACAAGTTTCCGAAAAATAGAATTACGATACAATCTTGCTAAAAAAAGGAAAGCTGCAAAAATCGAGGCGTTACACTCTCTTTTAGAAATGAAATGAAATTTGGTTGCTTAAATTATTGTCACGTTTAGTCGTTATTAAGTCTCGAGCAATCTTGTTTTCGTCTCACTCGATATTTCCGCTATCGGTTGGAGTGTGAAAACGTCTCACTATTCCAAGGTGGTGATCGCCTTCTTTAACACATCATGTTAAAATAATATGTCTTTATACTTCTTCAAACATTCACTATATCAATATAGTGACTCACACAAATCACAAACCAATGGCGAGATATAACAACTCTCCAAAACACCCCGAAATTAACCGAAACATAAAACCGGACATGCAAATCGAGACCGGCACGCAAAACGAGACAGGTCCACCTGGAATGTCCAGGAGCCACGCGCCAGAGACACCAGTCTTGTCGCATCCGGGTGACGTGTCACCGTTTCGCGCCATCTGGCAACCCTACACTTGTGACCAGGCGGACCTAGCCTAGCTAGGCACCTCAGGCGCCACGCGAGAGGGAACCTAGATATCCGCGCGACGCGCGATGGAGGTCAAATTCGGGTATAAATAGAGCAGTCTGGGATGAAGTCCAGTGCTCAATTGCGATCGATAAAATCGAACGTTTACTCTCTGAATATCTGTTTCTTCGTGCAACACCCCCATAAAACCCTAAACCCCTAAACCTGTGAAGCGCTGCCTGCTGTAAGTAACTTAACCCCCGATCACTAATTCACTATCCTACTCAATCGATCTAGAATCGCCAACGCATGTCTAGGCTCTGCCCGACTACGTTCGTTGGAGTTCTGTCGAGTGTTGTATGGACACCCTACCCAATCGATCTAGAATCGCCAACGCATGTCTAGGCTCTGCCCGACTACGTGCGTTGGAGTTCTGTCGAGTGTTGTATGGTTAAAGTGACTTGGGTTAACTTACTAACACATGTGCATTGTATGTTTTAATAGAAATCCCAGGAAGTAATCAAGAACTATCACTAGGAACTCCGTAGGAATACTTAAGTGTTCAAGGCGAGTACATTCTCCTTTTGTAAATCTTTTTGTGAGTCAAAATGTGTTACCAAAACCTCAAATATTTTAATTATGCTTAACAGTGATTGAGTATATGTATTCTACAATTACTGCCAGTATGTTGGGATTTTGTATACATTGCTAGTCTAAAGTCACGGGAGGGTGACAGGAACCGTTACTGTTGGGTGACAGGGCCCAAAGTAATATGACCCACAAGTCAGGATTGACAGTACTGATTGAGTAATTATGTAGATATAAACATTGTAAATGCGGATGCTCCTCAATAACTGTAAAGTATAATTACTTGTTTTGATAAAACTGAGATGGATTCGCTAGTATTTCTTGCTGATAAAATGTTTTTAAAACGCGTTTCAGGTAACTTAATGTGAAGCTAACAGAAGCCAGCTGGAGAGCACTGAAGGCTTAGAAAAGTGGCAATAAAAGTTACCTAAATAAAAAGGAGTTTCTATTTTCCATAAATTAGGGTCTGTCCCTAAAAATATGTATTGTAATGGAAACATGGGTTTTACCCCATTTGTTTAATATAAAAGTCTGGTGTTTTGACACTCTGATATTTATTTCTAACTACGATCTTGATTCCGCTGCCAAATTAATAAACGCCGGTACCACCAGCTCTGTGTTCCGCGGCCCTCGCTCCCAGGGTGGGGTCGGGGGCTGCGACAGAAGGTGGTATCAGAGCTATGCCACTGGTTTAAGCCATTTAGGTGTTCTTTTGAAATACCTAAATTTTAAACAAATATGTATATATTATTTGGTATTATTTTACTAACTTCTTTAGTTTATAGAATGAGTGATCAGGGTACTTCTAACGCTTATCGTCACCTACCTCATTCTCTGATAGAGGAAGGAACATCCCAACCAACTACTGACTACACCGCTGATTCCGAAGATGCTTTTGTTTTCAAAGCCAAATCTGTAGAACATTTCCCCTAAAAAGAGAAATTGGTTTAGTAGAGTCAAAGTAGAGAAAAGGAAAAGACTGAGACAAGTACAACAACGAGCCACCAGCTCTGTGTCCCGCGGCCCCGTTCCCGGGGTGGGGTCGGGGGCTGCGACACGAGACCCCTTACAAATCACTCACTATTACGACAATGGTACTCACAACAACAATGGTTATAGGGATTAAATGTTTCGAAGTTATAAACTTTTTGTTATGGCTCTATGATCTTTCATCTTTATTCTCTCTTCAATTTGATGTTTGAATTGCAAGGGAACTAGTAGGGATGGCAAAAATACCTGGGTCCAACGGGTATGCCCAAAACCCGTCACAGATGGGACGGGTATACCGGATACCCGACGGGTATTGGGTCGGGTATGAGATTAGTTTTAAAAATTTTCACGGGTATGGGTCGGGTACGGGATTGATGATACCCGACCCAATTACCCGAAACCACATACCCGTTTACCCGAACTATATACCCGAATCTTTTGATTAATATTTTTATATTTCATTAACCATTGGCTATTAGTGATTTATTTTTATATGTTCATAATGTGGAAAATAAAATTTCTTTTAGTATATATATTTGATGATAACATTTAGAGTTAAATGCTTGGTTGGTCCATGTGGTTTGCAAATCTTGTAGACTTGGTCCCAGTGGTTCACTAATTACACACTTGGTCCCAGTAGTTTCAAATTTTGCACTCGGGTGGTCCTTACCACTAACCTTTGTTAGATTTCTCAGTTAAGTATTTATGCAAAATTACTATATTACCCTTGAAATAATAAAAATAAAAAAATATAAAAAAGAGGGGCCCATATCTTCTTCACCACCATATCCATGTCTGTTGTTTTCCTAGCAGACCAACACAACAACAACATTTAAATTGTAGCCACCAATAACAACTCCATCTCCCTCTCTGCTCTGATCTAAAAAACACACAACCCAACTGATTACCTTTCATATGAAACTTAAGTAGTTCCTATCAACGACTACGGTTACAGAGTGGTTTAATAGTTTACACTTAAATAGAAAAAAATCTAATCAAAACCTAGATTTGCGAATGAGGACAGAAGATGGCAACCGGGTAACACCAATTTTGGGGTTTTTTTAGATAATATTGTATGTTGTTTGTTCTTCCTGTAACCGGTGGTAAGGAAATGGTGGTGGTCGCCGGTGATTACCTGATGATGGAGGTAGGTGGTTGCAGGTGGTATTGGGATGAAAAAGAGGTGGGTGGTGATTTAGGATGGTTGTGGTAATGGGAAAGATGAAGTGTGTGCGGCGGTGGTGGTTGTAGCGGAGGGTGGTTGTGGCAGTGGTGGCTGAGTGGTATGGCGGTGAAAGGCGGCGAGGGTGATGGGTTGGTGATAGAGGTGTTGACAGGCGGTGGGGTTTTACCGTCGTGATGGTGGAAATGGAGGCGATGGTGGTTTAGACAGAGAGTTGACGCCGGTGTACTGGTGGTCGGATGTTGACGTCGATTGTGATGGACGGTTTTGAAGGTGGATGAGGTTTACGGGAGTGGGTGGTTGTGATTTCTGGTGGTCGAGGGACAGTGGTGACAAGGTGAACAGGTAGTTCGAATAGTGGAACTTAGTGTTTGAGATTGTGGATAAAAAGAACCAGCAGTGGTAGTGGAGAGGAGGTGCACGTGTGTGGTAGGGCTTTTTATTCAGAGAGATAGAAATGATGAAGAAGACGAGGGGTATAATAGACATTTTATGTATAATTAACTGAGAAATCTAACAAAGGTTAGTGGTAAGGACCACCCGAGTGCAAAATTTGAAACTACTGGGACCATGTGTGTAATTAGTGAACCACTGGGACCAAGTCTGCAAGATTTGCAAACCACATGGACCAACCAAGCATTTAACTCTAACATTTATATTTATATTTTGTTTGTTGTGAAGTATATACATATAAGTTATAAGTATTATAAAGTTATTATTAATTCATTATAAGTGAATGGTTCAAATGAGAAGAAATTCTTTGCAAGAAGAAAAAAAAAAAAATTTTCAACCAATAGAAATGTTTCATTAGACTTCATTTAATATTTGTACTTAATGTAACTATAAGGGTATATTGGTAAACTTACATACACATTAATTGGTAGTTTCATATTTAATAACTAATTATATTAAATTTGTAACTTATTTTTAAGATATATATTTTTCTCAAAAATAAACTAAAAATTCATTTATAGTGTAGGATAAATAAGAGGTGTGTAGGATAAATTACGAGTTATGTAGGATAAATTTCGAAATGTGTAGTATAACTTTTGATGTGTGTAGGAAAAAAATTTTAGTGTAGAGGATGATAGTCTTTATGACTAATTAATTAGTCAAACATAATAATAAATGAGAGGAGTTATAAACTAATTAATGTTTTACCATTATGCCTTTTTCTTCTCAATAAAATTTCTTCTCAAATGAACCTTTTATATGTATGTAATGTGCATTTTTAATTTATAATAGTTGTTGTATAAATAAAATTATATAATAATTCTAATAATAAAAAAGGGATTTGGAAATCCCAATGTGTATCTTTTAACAAACTAATGGATATACCCGATATCCGACAAATACCGACGGGTATTGGGTCGGGTATGGAACACGATCTTATATCCGGTAATACTCGGCCCACTGCCATCCCTAAGAACTAGAGAGATCTAAGAGCATCCACAACAATGGACTTGGTCCATCCAACAGACTGTCTAATAGCATGCCACATTATTTAAAACCACCGCCACCATCACCATTCAAAACCCCTATTTTTTTCTCCAACAATAAACCACTACAAACCTCAATCTGATTATGCACCTCATCAATTATTTTTTATTTTATTTAAACTATACATAATTTATATAATTTATTTATATTTCATTTAATTAATATTTATAATTATTTTTTAATTAAATAGATTAAAAAATAAAACTCGTGTGTTTGGTTTTAATTGTGTGGTTTGTTTAATGTTTTTAATTTTAATAAATTTGTTTTTTAATTTATATTATTTTTAATTTATATATTTGTTTGTTTTTTAAGTTATATTCTTTTATGTTTTACTTTATTAAATTTAAACATTTATAGTTTTTTAGTTAAAGATGATTTTTTTTTAAAAATTTAAAAGAAAGGACCCCATCAAAATCACAATATACCCGTCCGTTCCACCGGACCAGCCTAGTCACAACCTCTTTGTCCGTCCATCGCTGTCTGATCTCCAAACCACCATTTCGGGCGCATCTCTACTATAATAAATAAAGGAAAAGTTTTTTTTTGTTTTTTTTATAAACCCAAAATCAGAATGGGTGGTCATTCCAAAAGATTCAGTTTTTGAATTTCCGCTTCTTATCCCCCCCATGCAGTCCTCTTTTCATGTGCACATCTGCAGAAAACCAGTGGTCCCGATCATGCTATTAGAAGCAAGGAAACCAGGATAAAGATGTTGCAAGGTTTTTAGTCTTCAATCAGTTTCATAGTTTCTTTTCTATTCCTCACCACACAAACCCTAATTTCATTCTTCAATCAGTTTCAAAGTTTCCAACCGCATCCATCAAAGTGTCTCCCAATGGAGGATTAGGGTTAGGAGCAAGGGGATAGTGGGATGTGAAGGTCACCCACCTCTGCACCGCTTATACCACCACCACCGCTCGCTTCCGGCACCGAATTCGTCAACTACAAAACCCCCTGATCGAACACTAGGGCATCGGAATGACCCGCCGACAATCTCGCGTGTGGATCGCTCTTCACCAGGATGACAAGGTCTCTTTCTTTTTATTCCTTTATTTTCATTTGTCCATCTATATGCTTTGGTTATTGTTTTAATAACTAGGTTTTCTGGTATCAATATCAGACGGATCAGGTAGAACCGGTAACCATGGTACTCATGTTTGATGACCACGCGTTGAACAAATCCAGCGAAAAGATTAGATCCGATAGTTAGAATGATGGCGGCGGTTAGGGTTTCTTCAAGCTATTGATAGCGGCTGTTGTTGCAGTTCGGAGAAGAATCAACCACTAATCTAGGTTAAAAATAACTTTACAATTTGCTATAATAGTTTTGGTATTTATCAGTTTTAAAAATGTATATTGAATTTTTTTTTATGTATTCTAATGCAGAAAAACCCTACCACAGCAGATCTAGCTAAATCCATTTACCTGCAGCAAGTATCAGATTTTGATTTGTTCACACTTTATGATATTGATTCTGCCTTTCAAAATGTGACAAATCACATTTTTTAATATATATTTAATGAACTTATGTAAGGAAAAGGGGAGGTTATTGTGATTGCACCTCATGTTGCTGGTTATCTTTAGGGAGGTATGTTTTACAGGCCGTTGTCGTTTTACCATTCTTATTTTCCCCTTTGTCGCTAATGTCCGTCCCCTTTGCTCGCCTATTTTCGTGCCTTTGTCTTGATTTTATTTTTTTCAATTTCAAAAGCTTTTACAGTTTGTACTTTCGTATCTTGCTAAGATGTTTCCTGGTGAAGGTTAGTTTTTGTTTTACAATTCTATGATCTCATTAATACTGATTGCCATACTGGTGATTTTTGTCACCAAATAGATTCACATGTTAGCAATTGTGTAGACTTTGACTTTAAAGGTCAATCAAGCTACTTTTTAGATACAAATAAGATATGAATTTTGTTAGACATCAGTTTGTAGTTTATACTCATGCATCTTAGAATAGGGTCCACATACAGTTTTTGTTAGGATGCAGTCAGATAGGAGGATAGAGTGGATTGGGTAACGGGTCACAGGGTTGTGTTACAAAAAGTCGTTTTAGAGAATATATTTTTGAAAGTTTTTTAGACTGTGAATCAATATGCAAACCATTCTATTTCAAAATTTCATGTGGTGGAGTTATTTATTAGTTCTGTTGGTGTTAGTAATCTTTTTCTAGGACATGAATCTTGAATTTCAAAATTGGTACACGGGTCTAAATGGCTCAAATTTATGTAATACATAAGTTCGGACTCATAAGAAGGATTTGGAAATCTATTATCACATCATTGTAAGATTTCCCACTCAATACACGCTCGGCGTTTTTTGGTCAAAAGCTTAAGAAATCGGCTCCAACAAGTTTCGTTCACAAATTTTGGTATTGATTTTGAGTGGCATAGTTGGTGTCCAATCAAGATTAATTTCTTGGTTTGGAGGCTGATTCAAGACCGGATTCCTACTGCGGTCACTCTTGAAAGAAAAAATGTTCATCTGCCTTGCACCCGGTGTAAGCTGTGCAAAGAAGACAAAGAAAAACACTCCATTTGTTCAGTTCTTGCTTTGTCGCGCAACAGGTTTGGGATTATATTACTCGCTGTTGTAGAATAAATCCTATATATGTTTTAGAACTGCAAGATTTGGTGCCCATTCATAACCGAAACTGAGGCTCGAAGTCGTGGAAAAAGGTTCTCTATCTGGTTATCCAAACTGCCGTTTGGGGTCTGTGGAGATTCCGAAATGAGGTCGTATTTAATATTTAATCGGAAGCGAACAACAATAGCAAATCTTATTGACGAGATCCGGCTTCTCGCCTTTTTATGGTTGAGGAGCAGGTCAAAATACCAGGCTCTTATGTGGGAAAACTGGGTGGATTTTGAATTATCAAGCTTGGGGTTTTAGATTGTATGTTTGATGTACAATATGTTATTGCTGGTTAACAATATGTTAGTCAGCTAAGATTTTTGTATATTAAAATATATTGAATGCTTGGATAAGAGAAAAATGCACAGGACTACCATTACTATGAAAATGCAGAGTAGAGTACTATGATATATGCTCTGTATCATCTACTTAATGCTTCAAATGTTTTTTATATCCACTTGTATCTCGAAAGAATTTTTAATGTTCATGTTACATGTTAAACAATTTTACTTCAGATTGATTATTGTTTTTTCACCTCTCTTTGTGGAGCGTTCTTATACTTCATAGTTTCTGCTTGTGTATTTACATATTTGTAAAGTTTGTTTAATTTTGTTTTCATTTTTAAACGACACTTATCCACCCATGCCCATTTTTTTTCAAACTTGTTCCCGACCCAAACCAAAAATGACCATTTTTCAAAGCCACACATTCTGACCCTAAGCCCTAATTTTAGACAAAGAAGGTCGACTCAAATTAAAACACAAATGTTGTTTACAAAAGAAAGAGTTAAATGCCATTTTAGTCCTTGTGGTTTGGGTCATTTTGCCAGTTTAGTTCAAAGGTTTCATTTTTCTCCTGTGGGTCCCAAAAGGTATCATCGTTGCCATTTTAGTTTACTGAGTTAACTTTATTTATTTTTCTGTTAACGTGAAGGGCAATTCGGTCATTTTATAGGTAATTCTGTTAACTAGAAGGGTAATTCAGCCATATAAAATAACCGGAGTTTCCCTTCTTGTTGACAGAAAAAACGGATGAAGTGAACACAGTGGACTAAAATGACATTTAACTCCAAAAGAAATTTTGAGACTTATGAAGTTTTTATTTTATTTTCTTGTGATTTACATTTATTGGTTTTTATTGTTAATTGGAATGGAATATGCTATTTTGTTTTTTTTTTTAATTTTGTTTTCCTAATTATTTTAGCGGCTTATTGTGGATCGTTGATGTTTACGAAACTATTTTTTTTTTAATTTACACCAATGCTTTACATCTAAAATGTTATTGGTACTTTTTAATTTACACCAATATTTTACATCTTAAATGTTGTTATTGGTACTTCTTAATTTACAGCAATATCTTAAATGTTATTGGAACAACATTTACTTAATATTAAAGTCAACTTAATTTAAAATAAATATGAATCCGGACATTTAATTAATAAATTTACGTCTAAATAAGAAAAACTCGACCATAAACAGGAATTATTTTTTAACGGCAATTTTTTTTATAATACTTGCCAATGAATACCATAAATGAATTTTGTACATCTTTTATTATTTTTATATTTGTTTTTAAATTTAAATTGTTTCACCCGTGGTAAAAAGTATTGGACAGTGTATAAACTATACTTGGTAGGCATGGGAAAAAGGAGTTATGGGTTCTTTATAGTTTTATTCATAGGACTCTTTATTGAAGGATACTAGATAAAGAAACATATCAAAGAGAAATACATTCATCAAATTTTGCTTCTTTTATCGACTGTACTGTAATATATATTGAGATTAAAACACCCCACTATAAAGGGTATTCTAGTAAAATACAAAAGGGACGCTTCGCAAATACACATGCCTTTTCAAAATGAAAAAATAAATCATTCAGACATCCAATGAAAAAGTTGTTTAATGTTAATGGTTATTGATTTTCTAAAGTTATTAGGTTTGAAAAATGTTAAAAGTTAGCAATTATTTGATTTTACTTTATCTTTTTTTTGAACGGCAAATTTGAATCACTGACGGACCACTGGAGTATTATCGTGCCACCAGCAGAACCACCCGATCATATCCATCTCCACTTAGGCATAATGCCTATCACCAATTTAGGAGGAAACCCCTCTTATGAGAGTCGAACCCAGGACCTATTGGTCCTAAAACTTTATCCCACCACAAGATGCCACTAGGCTATAAAGCCATGGCTGATTTTACTTTATCTTCACAACTATTTAGACCATGGGTATGATGAGGCGGGGGTTTGGGGTATGGGTTGACACGTGGGCTGGGTGAGCTTCACTGGCAAGACCCAAAAAATTGGGGGTATAGTGAGGCTTGGATTTGGGGCGTGGCTTGACCAAATTCCTTTTATTATTATTATTATTTTTCTAAATTAATGGATAAACCATAGGGTAGGGTGCACCCAATGTCCACCCGCCAGCTCAGATGGGTAGCCCCGCCCAACACCCGAGCTGAAACCCCCCGCTCAAACAGGCCACAGCCCATCCAAGATGGTCACATGGGCGTTTCCCCCCAACCCACGCCCATACCCACAGTCTTAAACATATATGAAGATTATATTCAAAAAATATTTATCAAATCAATTTCGTTGGTACAAAATCACAGTTATATTTAATCCATTATTTATTATTTAATTTTATAGGTAATCAAGTTGTTTATAACTACAATTTGGTTATAAGTTCACAAAACTCAATCAATAATTATTTTTTCAAATAGTACAAACGCAAACTAAAGGTTCTTTTAAACTTTCATTTAAGTGGTTAATGTTGGTACTTAAGTTATAAAGTGGTTAATGTTGGTACTTAAGTTGTTTATAACTACAAGTTGTTGTTGGTTATAATATTTTCAATTTTGTATGTATTATTTATAACTTCAAGTTGTTAGTTATACATATTTTCAGTTATATGTTATTTAGAAAAACATTTTATGGGTCCTAAACCTTAATTAATATATATTTAATAATTTTCAATTATATGTTATGTAGTGTTTATTATATAGGAATAATATCAGTACAAGTTGGATCATCCGAACAAAAGAAACTGATCCACATTCATTCGGATCCTGTGTGAAATGCATTCAATTTATGGTATTTTTTTATTTTTTTGTTGGTAAGGTTTGCCAAACATGAATTTTAGTATGAAGAGGTTATCCACTTATAAGAAATTTAATAAAAAAATTATTTTGTAAATATAATTTTTTAACATAACTCATAACCTGTGAAACTCACGGGTATATAAAACAATAATCAAAGCATATAGATAGATGGGGTTAAGTTAGTGTACAAATGAGTCTTAACATACAAAATACCATTAACAATACAAAATACTCTTAACGTAAGCAACTTTTGTTTTTTTTGGGGTTATAATGGGAAATACAACAATAAGGTATATTGATCATTATCATTAAAAAAAAATCTATATTTATCTTTTCTTCACATTTTTATCTCAATATCAGTCTACTAAAACTCTTCATCTTATATCATTGATGTGATTTATATGAACAAAGGTAGCTTGATGAGATCCAAACTAAAGGATTCTAGACACGCAAGGATCTTAAGTCTGAAGGGGTATGGTCCCAAACCTGCGTCGACCAAGGGATCAACCATGGTCGCGCACATAACCATACCCAATATAGACACAAGCAAGAGTGTATCAGGCTGCGCGCCGAGTGGGTCGGTGCCCTTTAGGTCGCGCGCAGACAGAGCCTATGTCCAGGTTTTTAACAAAACACTTGTAAACTGAAAACGACCCTAGAGCAAGGTCGCACGGTACTCTACTATCTCACGCAAGGAGAAACAGTGCAGCTAATATTATAGCAAGTACGACAGTACAAGTGGCACGTGAACTAATGAGAGCGCAACAGGCTGTATTGGATCATGCTGCACGATGGACAATCGTGCAGGAGACAAGAAAGTACACAAGGACAGGCACGTGGTACCAATCAGCTTGCGCCAATTACTGTCACACGATCTCCACTAACCGCTGGTGACAGACCAGATAGCAAGGACAACTGTCAGGACACGTCGCGCCAATTATCGCCAACACCTGAGACCACTAACGGTCGTGACAGGGGAGACCAAATGGATATTCCTTGTTGTCGGCCCAAGGCCCATCAGCCCATCTCCTTCACAACCACTCCGGCTATAAATAAGAGACTTCACCTCAAGGTTCACCATCTCACTTTCTACTCTCTCACTTAATACACACACTTATTATCTTCAAAACACATACTTATTCTCATACCGGAGGGTGGTTACGAGGAGAACCCCCTATTCCCCTCCTCGTGACGAGCTTAACGGTGTGTTTAGTGTTTTGCAGGATCGAGAACTTCCCAATAGGCGAGACGAAGGAAGATTAACCTCATTTCGTCGAAGCACTAACCTCAAACTAATCACTTGATTAGTTTGGTGTTTCTTCAAAGTCAAACCAAGGTAACGGTTGCTACTTGCTACATGTGCAAGATGGGCGGGTTGAGTAATGGTTGCTACTTGCTACATATAAAGTTTGTAATTTAGTTATTCATAATATGACTAACATATTTTTCTAATCAACTTAATGTAGAATTACAATCTGTTTAAAGCCAACTGGCTTAAGAGAGATCAAGATGTGATGGTCTGGAGGTTCTTTTTCTCCTTTGTTTCTTTAGTTGCCTCATAAATGTTAGTACTAATCATAGGGATTGGTCATAGAAGTTGTATTTGTTTTTCGAGTTTTATATGTTTGCTTTAAATCGGGATTTTCAATGTCTATGTAGTTAGTCGGTCAGAAATCACTAGGAAACTGGAACATTGTACATCATTTTTAAAATGGCAAATGACATTAGCGATGTAGCGATGTATGCTTTATGCAGTGATTTTTGTGTTTAATTCTTAATGTAATATTGATTACACTATACAAATATTGTAAGTATTAAACTTCATGATGTTTACTGATATAATGTTCATTCTTTAATGCTAGAATTTTTACAAATTTATAAGCATGTTCTCATATGAAAGTTTGGATGTCGACCTGTGATGATTGTAAACCTATTATTATCTACATGGTAGATGCTTGTATTATTTCATGAGTCTTTTTCTTCTATTATTCAACCTTAAAGTGTTAAGCTTCTATTTTTCTGTTATAAGAAATATATACAAATTTGTGAGTTATGAATTATATGCTTTTCATTATAAAAATTTATATAGTTTTATTATCTAATCCGTGTATTACACGGGTAACTAATCCACGGTTTGAGAGTTAAAACTCAATTTCCACCGTTTGACAGTTAGAATCCGTTAGTACAAGTTGGATGATCCGAATCAAAAGGTCCAATCCATATTCATTCGGATCCATGTCCATCTGAAATTCAGTAGGTATTTTGTGGAGATTTAATAGTATTGCAATTTCTATTACTTATTGTCATGTTGAAGTAAATGCCCTAATTAATTGAATTTCTATTTTTTTTCTTCTTGGTAAGGTTTGCCAAACATGGGTCTTAGCATGAAGAGATATCAGGTTATAAATCATACAAAACAAATTATAGATATAGTTTTTTTTTAACACAACCCATAACCCGTGAAGCTCACGTGTATAAAACCTAGTTGATGTATATTTGAAAGTATGTAGAAAAAAGGGTTAATTTGGACAAAATTGGGATGTGCTATTTATAAGCACAATAAAAAAAGTTAATTTCTATTTGACTCCTTGACATTTACCTATATTAACTATCTGAGTACGAATTCTTATTTTTTCTCAAATAATGGCCTCAGGTTTACGAATGTTAACTATTTGACTCTTTTGGCTAACTCCATCCAACTTTGACATTAGTTCTTGAGGGTATAATTGCATTAAATTTTAAGTGTGTAATAAATCAAATTCAAATACACATTCATACTTACCTTTGGTCGATGATTGTTTCTATAGCAGATATACATTTTATTCATGAAGGACTAAAATTCTATGCGATAGAATTATTGACGGAACTTGATTACGTAAGCAAGAAATCAAATTTTAAATATTTAATGCGGTTGGATGTTAATTTTGTTAAAATACAATAGTTAAATAATAAAAAAATAGGTGATATTAAAAAAATTAAAGTTGATACCGAATTAAAAGATATTATGTTATCAAAATTAACTTAATAAAATTTATTACTTCATGTCAATGTTCATTTATTTCAATACGTATGTTGAAGACTATATGTGTTAACAAATTACGTTATATTTTATTCTATTACTATAATACAGACTTTATTCAAGCGGGCAATGCGTATGTTTTTTAAAACATATTTATTCATTAATTATATAACATTACATTTATAAAAACCCACATAATATACGAGACTATAACCTAGTTTGTGTATAAATTAGAATCCATTTTTTTTTCTTTCTGATGTAATCAAGTTCCACCAAATAATTCATCACATGATCTTTCATAACTCATGTGCAAAATGTATATTTGCTTTAGAAATAATCGTACACTAATTAGTATTTAATTTAGATCTATTAAACATACTAAATTGAACGGACAATTATACCCTCAAGAGCTAACGTCAAAGTTAGGGTGGAGTTAGCCATAAGGAGTCAATAGTTAACATTCATAAACCATAAGGGCCATGATTTGAGAAAAAACAAAAATTCATACTCAATGTTAAAATAGATAAACCCTCAATAAGTCAAACAGAAATTAAAAAAAAAAACAAAAAAGAAGGAAAGAAAGCAAACCAGTTATTTTGGTCCATCAAACCTATCCACTTTTACAAACCCATTTTCTCCTTATTATTATAAGTCTCAAAACGATTCGATTTGATTTGAAGACTTTTTAGTTTTTACACCCAATATGCTTTTATTCCCATTCCTCTCAATATTAAAATCTGTGTGACCCACCTCCGACCCGACCCGACCCGACAGTCGGGAGTGTAAGGACCTCAAATCTTGGCCTACAGACACCATTCCATTGATTGTAGTCAAAACTAAAACGGGTTCCCGAAAATCTTTCACCTTCGAAGAACAGCAACTTTATGGTTTGATCTGACAAAGATTCTGCCCCAAAAATGTCGAATTTCTCCGCCAGATTCGTCTTTCTTCCTCCTCTATGATGAGATGCTTGCAGTACAGGCTTACAAGATCTTTCACCACCATTGAAGGCCATCGCCCCACCATTGTTCATAAGCAAGGTCTCGATATTCTTCATGATCCATGGTTCAACAAGGTAAGTTTCACTTACTTTGCTACTTTGTGTTACTGTGGACGTGATCTACACCAGATAAAATCCACATTGGTTGTTAGGATATATGGTTTGCAGAGTTAATAAGATTAGGGGACGTTTACGACTGTTGGTTGATGCCTTAGGTAGTTAGATGCTCATGGTTATAAATGACATGGTTTTAAAAATCAGCGATTAATCGGATTGGAATTTTATACGTAATTTTTCATACTTATTGTTCATTAGAAAACAGTTAATCAACCAATCAATTTTTTTTTTACTTTTCATTTCCTTAATAGAAATAAAAAAATATATATGTAGCTCGTCTATCAACCAATCAATTTTATACGTAATTTTTTTTACGTTTAACACTAATAATTAACAATTAAGACTTAAAACACAAATAGCAACAATAAGAAGAAAGACGAATGCTAGAACTAAGAAGAAAGGTACTGATATCGGGAAAATCGGTGATATATCGATCAAATATCGGTCCAATATTGGTCAATATCGCTGATAGTATCTGGTACCGATATTCTGCACCAATATCTCACCAGGGGACCGATAACCGATATATCACCAATACGTAGATGTACACAAAAACACATCACATGAGTATAAATTGCATGAGAAAACGAAAAAGAGCACAAGTATTTACATGGTTCATCTGATCAGGAACTACTACTAGTAATATACTACGTATTTCATTTCCATGTTTTAGATCCTCATAAAGGAACTACACTGATTATTTGTGTGAAATATTATTTAATTTAAAATTAATTTGTTAAATTTAAGTGGCTGACCTGAAGAGACTTGAGGTAAACGCTAGGGATGGACCATCGGATACAAATTCTTTGGCCAAGTGGCGAATACTTAATAGGCTACATGACCGAAATGAGACAATGTACTATAAGGTCAGTGGTTTTCGAGATTTGAGTGTACATACATAATTAAGATCCCCAAGAAAGAACTAAAAATGAATGTGGTTTTGGAACGCTAACGGCTAATCGCCATGATTTATGCGTGTTTAAATGACACGTGTCAGGTTCTAATTGCGAAAATTGAGGAATATGCCCCTATAGTATACACTCCAACTGTGGGACTTGTTTGCCAGAAATACGGTGGGTTGTTTAGAAGGCCAAGGGGGATGTATTTCAGTGCCGCTGATCGTGGAGAGATGATGTCAATGGTTTATAATTGGCCTGCTGATCAGGTATGTGTTACATCTAGGGCTGCAAACGAACCGAACGAACACAAACAAGACCTTTGTTAAGAAACTATATGGGTTCACGAATTGTTCATGAGCACGTACTGAACGAGATTTTATGCTCGTGTTTGTTTGTTAAGAAAATGAATGTGTTCGTGTTCGTTTGTTAATTTTAGGCAACGAACGCAAACGAACGTTCGTGAGCACAAATGAAAACAGATGAACACAAACAAGCGTTCATGTATAATAAATAATAATATATATATAATACATTGATACTTGTTAAATATTTTATTTGTCGAAATTTTGAAGTATCTAAATAAAATATAAGAACTAAAAACACTAATAAACTATCGAACACAAACGAACACATTACCGAACGTTCGCGAACATAAATGAATGGACGTGGTCTCTATGCGTTTATGAACTGTTCGTTGAACGGTTTACGAACTGTTTGCGAACATAAATGCCGAACGGTTTACGAACTGTTTGTTGAACGTTCGGTTCGTTTACAGCCCTAGTTACATCTGTTTGTTTTTTTTAGTAACTATTTACTGTTTTAATAAGTTTATATTATGAAAAGGCCCTAACATCAATTTGATTGCGGCTCTTTTTTGTTTTTATGTAGGTTGATATGATTGTTGTTACTGGCGGAAGTAGAATATTAGGTCTTGGTGATCTTGGAGTTCAGGGAATCGGTATTGCAATCGGAAAATTGGATTTATATGTTGCTGCTGCAGGAATAAACCCTCAAAGAGTAATTTTAGCATTTTGTCACTTCTATGTTTTTTCTTCAAGATATTTATACTACTGTTATTTTCATTTCTCATCTTCACTTTTATTATTGTCTTACACACCATATTTTTTTCCTAAGCTTAACGTTTTCTCCGTTCATATGACAGGTGCTCCCTATAATGATTGATGTCGGAACCAACAATGAGGCCCTTCTTAAAGACCCCCTCTGTATGCTTCCCTGTACTTGAATATTTATTGATAAAACAGTATTAATATATATATATATTAAAAAGCGTGGATGTATGAATAGTATCCACACTCTTTAATTCTTTCCTCAACTTTCTGCATTGACACTTACACCACCTCAACTTTCTAAAAACTTTGTAAATTGTTATTTTGACCCACTTGACTTTCTAAAGTTTAAGCGTTTTTAGGCTTGATCGACAGTTCCTTACATGTTTGGTTTGCCTTTCGTCGCTCTTAAAACAAAGCGTTTCCCTAACCGGGAACCATCTCGTTTTGCGTGCCCAAGCTCCGATTTGTTTCTAATCTTATGTCATAGTCTATGGTACATAATCAAATTGTTTCGTGCATTCAGAATCATAAAGGGCCCTATCGTTGGCCTAATAATCACAGTCGAAGGTTTAATGCGCTGTTAAACGTCAAGTCTCCGTTTAACACGTTGTTCAAGGCTAAGGGCACAACCTCGCATCGTTGATCCTTAATAGTGTCATGTTAACCATGACGTGCTCTCATATTCCTCCGACACATTACATATATTGTTTAGCATACCACACAGGTCATGCAAGTTTGCAAAGTTTACGCGCAATTATTGTTTTAATCATGCTTAAAGTTTAGGACCAATTAAGTGGTACCTGGTTTTGTCATGGGTACCACCTTGAAACCCCTGTTTCACAATTGGACAATGGTTACATTTATAAGTCTTCCTTGAAGACAACAACTGCTGAAGTTACTAAGATAACCTCTGCTCCAGTTGGAAGTTCCCAAAACCAAGAAAAAGGGGCATCTGTGTCTGTCCGTTTGGATATTCCTCCTATTGATACCACAGTTACAACTACCTTTGGTAGGAGTTCAGATGATCCTATTAAATTAGGTTATGAGCTAAGATACAGAGAATTGACGGAGATCTATGGAATCTTCCATAGATGAGATCAAACAAATGATGAAGCAGATCTTAGAATAATCTCAAAGTCATTCTTCTACACCACTGTTGCTGAGTTATGGCAACAAATGTATCCTCTGCTTCAGCCCAAAGAAAACATGTCGATGCTCAACATGAAATTCATATGTTGTTGTTCTGAAATATGGTTGATGCAAGATACAAAGATACACTAGCAGGTATCAAAGCCATCAAAGCTCATCTACTCACAACCACTGGCCCTTCTCCTCCCACAGTTGTATTTGTTGAAACAACTGATGCTAAAAAGGGGGAGAAAGAAAATGAAGAATTAAAAAAGTTGCAGGCTGATTCTAAAGCTAAACCAAAATCTCAGGTGCAACAAAAGCCAGTTGAAAACACTACTGCAGCTGGACCTCAAAAAGAGATTGACGAGTCTCTAAATCTCCTAGCTTAGGAAAAGCATAAAAGAAAGGACATTAGAATTTAAAGGTGCAAAAAGATTTGAAAAAGAAAAGGCTAAGCAAATGAAAAAAGAAGATATTGGTACTTCACACCAAAAAAGAAAGTCTACTAGAAAAGTTAGACAACCAACAATCACCCGTTCTAAAACAACTACTCAGCCTATCAGCACATCCAATGTCACAACAAAACCAACATCACCACCCAAGAAGACACAAAAGCTTATGCTAGAAAAATCTTCTCCACAACCAACAGAGGTTGTAGCTTCTGAGGTTCCAAAAGATGTTGGTTCAACAGAGGTTCCAACAACTGTTAGTCAAACCTCTGCTTTAATCATTTTTCCTATTTCTACACATCCATTAGCGACACCACCTAGATTCCCAGAATATCCACCTTCACCTTCAATCATTTTCAAAAGTAGAAGAAAAACTTCTGTTGTTAAAGATGACAAAGTAATTCCTTCACTAATACCCTTGTCGTCACAACCACGGACCACTTCATCCTCATCACTCCCACTCAAAACCATTTCAAGACCACTTCCATCATTTGTACCACCCCCACCATTAATCCCACTTACTGCACAATACCATTTGGATCTGTTCACTGTCTAGGATCCTCATCACTCCTACTCAAAACCATTTCAAGACCACTTCCATCATTTGTACCACCCCACCATTAATCCCACTTACTGCACAATACCATTTGGATCTGTTCACTGTCTAGGAGGAGATAAAGTCCTTCTATTCCATTGAAGATCCAGAAAAGAGAGATTTCCCTTCTTTGCATGGATTCGGAAAACCAAAGAACTTGGATGAGTATCTTCAACTTAAGGTCAAACAAGCTGAATACCTAACAAAAGCAGAGACAGTGGGAAAGGGAGATAGTGAAATACAAAGTTTTTTGCAATATCAAATGAGCAAAGTGAGAACCCTTGAAGATTTTGCAAAAGACTTATGTAAAAGACTATCAGAAAAGAGTGATGAAAGCCTAAGGCAAGACTACCTAGAACACATCATGCAGTATAAGAAATACAAGGTAAAAAGAGTTCAATACAAGGATTGGTCTATTGATGATCTGAAATTAGAAGTAGAAAGGATCCAAGAAATGCCCAAAGATCCTTCAAAGAAGCAGACTCCTCCAGTTTGGAAGGAAATCAAGAAGGTTGAGCGAAAAAGAGCTTTAAAGCTAAAAAGAATGAAAGAAGAGCTTGTTACTACAAAGTATGGATCTGCTAGACAACTTGCAAGATGGTTAGAGTCCAAAGTGGTAGAAACATATAAGATACTGGAGGAACTTTGAAAGAAAGATCCAACTGTTCTACAAAAGCAAGTCTATCCAACAGTGGTTGATACTCAACAGACCCAATCTTTCAAAAGACTATCTTCAACCACTGCTCAACCCATAGTGGCTTTAAATCAAAGAAAAAGGCAACGAGAAATGGAAGAAGAAGATCCCCGAACATCTTCCACCACCTAGATTCCCTGAACATCCACGTTCACCTTCAATCATTTTTTAGGTCCCCTAGTCCGTATGGATCGTCACAAAACTGATAATCTACCAAGGGTGCGGAATCCCCTTGAAAAACCGAAATCACAGAAACAAGTATAAATGAAGAACTCGAAACATAATTAAATAAACTGATCCTCTGTGATTATCAAACACTCAAACTGTTTTACAATCACTTAAGATCTCACGAACTCACAGGCAATGTCTGTGGATTCTCACCTCTCACAAACTTGAAATCTCTCACAATTATCTCAAGTGGCTAACCTAAACCCTAACGCACAAAGTTGTTTATATACACACAACCATACATGCAAACTGGGCTAGGCCCACATACACATACAATTTCGAATTAGACTATAACAACTTGGACTTGATTGGTGTCACACCCCAACCGCGTAAAACAACAAACCGCGGCGGAAACGTCGGGGAGTGTCATAACAGAATTATTGTTTCAACAACTATGGCATGACAACTTAAGTTTTATTTAATGGAAATTGTTTATATTGTCTGGAAATTTAAACATAAAACATAACACGAGTTAAATTGTCTTCAAGTTTTAAGCTACTAAGGCCCAAAGTCCGTCCTATGTGACGCATGATCAACCTTAAGCATTTGCTCCTGAAACATATGTGAAAATAAAGTACGTCAGCATAAAAATGCCTGTGAGTAACATAGGTTTTGTGATGACGTTTCATGGCTTTAAAGATTTTAAGGAAATTTTTGAATTAATACAAAAGTAGCCATGAAACATAAAAAGTTTAGTTTATAATGATTATATGAAAATCAATTCATTAACAAAGTAGTAATGCATGGTCGAATAGATAACTAAAAGTAAATCTTGAATTTATATAAGATGTCATGTTTTGTTACATAATATGTCGAGTCTTGTATTTTGTTTGAAATGATTCAGATAACGCCACAATATGCAAGATAATAAAAGCACTTATATATAGGAAGTACCATCGGCGTATCCACCATGCTTTTATTATATTACATACGTCACGTTATTTAAATCACTCGCCATAAACCAACCATCATCGAAAAGTCTTGTTTAAACCAAAGCAAATGCAAACCCAGGTCATGTAAACCAAAGTCATATATGAACAAGTCTTGTGTAACCAAAAGTCAAGTATAAACCAAATGTCTTGAAATAAAATACGTCTTTGAAATGATCAAAAGATATATTTTATAAACCATTGCTTTTATTGTTAAACATGTATTCAGATTGTTGGCAAACACATTCAAGCCTTGTAACAGTCAAATAGACCCCTATCAGTCAAAGGTCTATCCATTTCATCGGATTCTGTCATTCCCTAAACAAACTTCTAAACAAACCTAGGAAGCGGGAACGGGATTTGTCAAGTCCTATGGTACCATAACTTACTACCGGTCGGCGTGATCAATGTTAATGAATGTATTAAGACAATCTCCAACGCACCAAAATGTCATGAATAATGTAGCAAAGTGTCTTTGAAAACCGATGTACTAGTATGCTCAGTCAACATACATAGCAAGTAAACGTCTTTGAAACCAATGTACTAGTATGCTTAGTCAACATCTATAGCAAGTAAATGTCTTTGAAAACCAATGTACTAGTATGCTCAGTCAACATACATAGCAAGTAAATGTCTTTGAAACCAATGTACTAGTATGCTCAGTCAACATACATAGTAAGTAAATGTCTTTGAAAACCAGTGTACTAGTATGCTCAGTCAACATACATAGCAAGTAAATGTCTTTGAAACCAATGTACTAGTATGCTCAGTCAACATACATAGCAAGTAAAC
This sequence comes from Scalesia atractyloides, assembly GCA_947069175.1. NCBI lineage: Eukaryota > Viridiplantae > Streptophyta > Magnoliopsida > Asterales > Asteraceae > Scalesia > Scalesia atractyloides. The sequence continues at coordinate 67,281,021 of CAMTDV010000004.1, read as the reverse complement.
GTAATGTAAGTCAATGTGCTCATATGCTAAGTCAACATATGCCGCAAAAGTTTTTTGAAATCAATGTGATAAATATGCAAAATCAATATATAAATCAAATGTAATGAAAGTCATGTAGTATATGTACTATGTAATTAAAGCATGTATATAAAGTCATGAAAAACACGAAAGTAGTTATAGGCACAATATGTTTCACTCCAAAACATTTGAAAACGTAAAATAGGGGACTATGTTCACCTTTGGGTGCGTTTTTATGTGCTAACGCAATCCCTCAAATTGTTTATTCGTCCTTCCAGATTTTGGTGGGTTCTTGACAAAGTATGCTGATTTGGAGCTTGGTTTCAAATCACCTTAGGATCTTCAAAAGTGCTTGGAAACACCTTGGAAGGGACTTGAATCTTGAAGATAAGGTTGAAAAACGAAAATGGAAGGGAGGAGGGGGTGTTCGACCGAGAGTTTCAAGTGAGAGAAAGAAGTGAAGTGATCTCTCCTTGGAATGAGAAGATTATGTTGGATTTATAGGATATGAAAGATTATATGAGATTGCATCAAGATATGGAAGATCTACAAAAGATTCCATCGAGATATGCTAGATCTACAAATGATTTCATCAAGATATGGAAGATCTACAATAGATTGCATCGTGATTTGGAAGATCACAAAAGATTTGCATCGAGATATGGAAGATCACAATAGATTTCATAAAGATATGGAAGATCTACAAAAGATTGCACCGTAATTTGGAAGATCACAAAGATTTCATCAAGATATGGAAGATCTACAAAAGATTACATCGTGATTTGGAAGATCACAAAAGATTTGCATCGAGATATGGAAGATCACAAAAGATTTCATAAAGATATGGAAGATCTACAAAAGATTGCATCGATTTTGGAAGATCACAGAAGATTTCATAAAGATATGGAAGATCTACAAAAGATTGCATCGATTTTGGAAGATCACAAAAGATTGCATCAAGATATGGAAGATCTACAAAAGATTCTATCGAGATATGCAAGATCTACAAAAGATTTCATCAAGATACGGAAGATCTACAAAAGATTGCATCCATCTACAAAGCCAACAAGTGGCAAGGCAATGAGAGAAGTGGCTTACAAAAATTTTTGGGATGTGCGTACATGTTTTGGATTAAGAAATACGCGAATTGGCATAGTCTCGCAGAATTTGCAAATAACCCCTAAAGTTTGCAAAAACATGATTTTGCCATACTGAAGCCCTCAAAACTTATTTCTAAGTCATGTAAAGGATATTTAGGGTATGTTTAGCTTATGTCACTATTCCGAACTATACGTTACGATTTAACTGATTACGTTTTGCGATTACACTTTCAGAAGAGGTCTAATAAGTCAAAATCGAATCAATATTGAAAATGCACAAATGTTATAAACAAATATATAAAACTCATAAATGTAACACAAAGTTTCATTAAACATAACATTGATGGATAAAGTACAAAGGTTGGAAAGCACAGATGTCACAGTCTCCCCTACTTCAGGAAATTTTATCCCGAAATTTAACTTGAGGAAACTGGTGAGAAAAGAAGCGGATATTTCGCCTTCATTTGATCCTCTCGTTCCCAAGTAAATTCTGGGCCACGTTTGGATTCGCAACGAACTTTAACTATCGGTATACGTCTGCGCTTTAGCTTCTTGACTTCACGATCCAATATTTCCACTGGTTTCTCGAAAAAATGCATCGTGTCATCAACACGAATTTCATCAAGAGGGATGTGGAGGTTTTCATCAGCCAAACACTTTTTCAAATTGGATACGTGGAAGGTTGGATGAACATTTCCAAGCTCAGGAGGTAGCTCAAGTTTGTAGGCAACTTTTCCAATTCTCTCGACGATCTTAAACGGTCCAACATATCATGGCGCAAGTTTTTCTTTTTTTCCGAATCTAATCACGCCTTTCCAAGGGGATACCTTAAGGAGTACGCGATCACCGACTTGGAATTCCAAGGGTTTGCGTCGTTTGTCCACATAACTCTTTTGACGGCTCCTGGCTGTCAAAAAGTTTTCGCGAATTTTCTTGATTTTATCCGTTGTATCATGAATGAGTTCAGGTCCCGTGAAATGAGATTCACCAATCTCATTCCAACAGACAGGTGAACGGCATTTTCGACCATAAAGAGCTTCGAAAGGTGCCATGTCGATGCTGGAGTGATAACTGTTGTTGTAGGAGAATTCGATCAATGGTAGCTGCGAATCCCAACTACCACCAAAGTCAATCACACAGGCTCTAAGCATATCCTCTAATGTTTGGATTGTTCTTTCAGATTGCCCATTCGTTTGGGGGTGATAAGCAGTGCTCAAATTTAGCTTGGATCCCATGGCAGACTGCATGGTTCTCCAAAAATGAGATGAAAATCGAGCATCGCGATCAGATATGATATCCAAAGGAACACCATGACGAGATACTATTTCATCCATATAAATCATAGCAACTTTGTCAGCAGAGAGATCCTCACGAATGGCTATAAAATGTGCTGACATTGTTAGTCGATCAACGACTACCCAAATGGCATCATGTCCTCTAGGTGAACGCGGTAGTTTAGTAATGAGATCCATTGCAATGCTTTCCCATTTCCAAACCGGAATCTCTGGTTGTTCAAGCAAACCAGAAGGACACTGATGTTCTGCTTTTACCTTAAGACAAGTAAGGCATTTAGAAACGAACAGAGCTATGTCTTTCTTCATACCCGGCCACTAGTACTGGGTACGGAGATCCTTGTACATCTTGTCCGCACCAGGATGGATAAAATAACGAGATTTATGAGCCTCGTTCATAATCAAAGTGCAGAGATTGTCTAGACTTGGAACCCATAAACGGTTCAGATAGTAAAGCAACCCATTCTCTTTAGATTCGAGATGAAGCTCAAGATGATGAGGTAATTCATTACCCATCATGCCTTGCGTAACACAAGCACGTTGAGCTTTAAGAATACGTGTTTGGATGTGAGATTAAACTTGGTTACAATGTATCAGCTACAACATTCGCCTTGCCAGGATGGTAGCGAATTTCGCAGTCGTAATCATTCAGAAGCTCGATCCAATGTCGTTGTCTCATGTTAAGTTTTTTCTGATTGAAGATATGCTGGAGAGTTTTGTGGTCCGTAAAAACCACGCATTTTGTACCGTAAAGGTGATGTCTCCAAATCTTAAGAGCGAACACCACAACACCCAATTCAAGATCATGAGTGGTGTAGTTCTTTTCATGAACCTTTAACTGTCTCGATGCATAGGCTATAACCTTGTCTCTTTGCATTAGAACACAACCGAAGCCTAAGTTCGATGCATCACAGTATACTACAAAGTCGTCGTTACCCTCGGGTAAAGATAGAATAGGAGCATCACAAAGCTTTTTCTTCAAAGTTTGGAAGGCTTCTTCTTGATTGGGTCCCCTCTCAAAAGGTTTATTCTTTTGAGTTAAAGTAGTGAGGGGAATCGCAACTTTGGAGAAATTTGCAATGAAGCGGCGGTAATAACTCGCGAGACCCAAAAAATGAACGAACGGTAGGAGTAGTAGGTGTACTCCAATCCCTGATTGCATTGATCTTGGCGGGATCTACGTGAATACCTTGTTCGTTAACAATGTGACCCAAAAACTGAACTTCCTTAAGCCAAAATTCACACTTGGAGAACTTGGCGTAAAGTTGTTCTTTCTTGAGAAGTTCCATTGTTAATCGAAGATGTTGTTCGAGTTCGGCTCGAGTCTTGGAATAAATCAAGATATCATCAATAAAAACAATGATAAACTTGTCCAAATCAGGCTTACAAACCCTACTCATCAAGTCCATGAAAACAGCAGGAGCATTTGTCAAACCAAAGGGCATGACAGTGAATTCATAATGACCGTAACGAGTGCGGAAAGCTGTCTTGGGAATATCCTCCTCGAGTATACGAAGCTGATGTACCCAGAATGAAGATCGATCTTCGAAAAGCAAGTCGCACCCTGTAGCTAGTCAAAGAGATCATCAATGCGAGGTAGGGGATATCGATTCTTGATCGTGAGTATTTTAAGCTCACGGTAATCGATACACATACGGAAGGATCCTTCTTTCTTTTTCACGAACAGAACTAGAGCACCCCAAGGTGAAAAACTCGGACGAATAAATCCTTTGTCAGAAAGCTCCTGAAGCTGTTTTGATAATTCTTGCATTTCAGACGGTGAAAGACGGTAAGGGATTTAGCTATCGGGTTGGCACCAGGTACAAGGTCTATACGAAACTCAACCTGACGTGCTGGGGGTAAACTAGGTAGCTCCTCGGGAAATACCTCAGGATAACCCGAACAACGGGGATGTCCTGAATTGTTTTACCTTTGCCTTTCTCCTCTACGATACATGTTGATGCATATGTCTGTTGCCTTCGTCATCGTATAATATCGAGTCAGTATTTAGGAGCGAAATGTCGAAGTTTATGTATATATGGGTCAAGTTCGCTTGAGATTGTAGTGTTGAAGACAAGTTCGGCCGAACTTGTCTATGCAAGTTCGCCCAAACTTGCATCACACCAACGAACTTGCACTCCTATAAATAGGAGTGTTGACATTTCATTTGTAACATTCAGAAACTTTAGCATTTCAGAGGCGAAGCTCTGTCAGTTTGTAACCAGAACGTTTGACCAATAAAACTAACGATTAACTGATTAAATCCTGTCTATTGGTAAACATGATGTAATATTTCCGCTATTTTGGACGTTAGATATCAAATCTAGGACATAGAAACAAATGAGTGTATCCAATGTCGCCTAAGCAAACGGATTCCGCACGTTTACCTTAGGTTTGTCAGATTAGTGCCCGAACGATCCGTACAACGGACCTACAAGTGGTATCAGAGCAGGGTTTGCCTAATTTGAAGACATTGGACTGAAATCATCTCATCTTCTACTCATTTCTTCTCTTTTTAACTTTTCTTGGACAATTCACGGACAAAATGGATTGATTTTCAAGTATAATACGTAAAATTCATAATAGATAAACCCTTGAAAAGATCAGAGTTTAAAACAAACGAATTCATGCCGAAAAATAAAAAAACCATGTTTGAAAACACATGTTCGCTCGAACTTAACATCAAGTTCGCTCGAACTTGACTGAAAATTCACATTTTTCATCAAGTTCGTCCGAACTTGATTGATTTTTCAAGGTTTTAGGTTAAGTTCGCTCTGAACTTGCTTACTTTTCAATCAAATTTTATCAAGTTCGCCCGAACTTGATTAAAATTTGTTGAAAATCTAGTATAAGTTCGCCCGAACTTGCTTGTTTCTCTTGAAACTTATACAAGTTCGCCCGAACTTGTTAAATAGATGAGTTTCACACGCTGTGACAAGTTCGATCGAACTTGTCCAAGGTTTCTAAAAAAAAGGTTTTCCGAAAAAGTTTTCCGAAAAATTTTAAACGTTTGTCCAAGGCATGAAAATCCCGAAAAACGTCTTGGACATTATATATCGTTAGATTCGTATTGACGAGACGAGTTTAATGCTCTAATCTGGTAAAAAAAGTTTTCCGAAAAATTTTAAACGTTTTTAGCAAACCAATACATTGATATTGTCGGTTAAAAAGTCATTTTTTCTAAAAATTGTCTGTTTGCTAATCATTTTTCAAGTGTTTTGAACGACAGATTAGTTTGGAAAATGAAATGGAGTCCATGAAGCCTCCTATGTTGATGAATATAGATGGATATGATGTTAGGAAAGGAAAATTTGAGAGCTGTGTCAAAGTTATGCATTTCCGTAGTTGGGTCGCGATTGAGACAGGTTATGTCATTCCTAGAGATGAAAATCAGCAAAATTCTGGAGAAGTGCAAATATTCTACTCAACAAAAAGATGATTATTTTGCTGAAAAGAAAATGATTAAATCTGATACAGCAGTCGGTGAAAGAAAATATCTTGAATCTGCTACCAGAATGTGATACGGCACAAAAGCTATGGAATGTTCTACGTGCTAAAGATCTGGAGCATGCTGAGATAATTAAAAGCAAGGAGGTAAAGGTTGTTGATAAAGAAGTGGTAATGGTGCAAATTGTCGAGGTCGAAAAACCTTGCAAAAAGTGTACTGAATCTGTGTGCTTAAATAGTCAAAAATCCAAATCTATTAATGTCAAATTTTTGAAAGATTTGAAATGTTTGTCATTAGAAAATAAAATGTAAAAGAAAATGAAAAGAATTTTGAAAATCAAATAAAAATTTTAGAAAATGGTAAAATTGTTTTTGAAAAATTAAATATAGAAAATCAAATAGCAATAAATTCTCATATTGAGAAAATTGCTCAACTTGAAAAGGAAGTTGAGATTGTTAAAAATAAAGCTGTTAATTCAGAAAAATTATTGAAAGGTTTTGTGACCTCCTCATTAAAGAAAGATCATATATGTCCAAAACCGATCAATGATAATAAAAAGGAAATTCCAATAAGTGATAATATCGCAAATTATGATGATGTCATAATTGAAGATTCTGATGATGATACCGATGATGAAAGAGCTAAAAGTGATAAACATGAAATATTTTTAAAACTAAAAGAGAAATTCCAAGATAGTGTTCTACAATCTTCTGAGAAAGGTGAATGCTCAACGCAAAAACCTTCTAAGTAGAATGAAGAACGAAAACAAAAAGAAAAACAAAGTTTTAAGAATTCTGAAAATTTTCAAAAGAAAAAAAAACCTCATCGGTACGATTATCCAATCATTATCAAAACTCACAAAAATTTAAGAATAAGTGGTGCAGGTCGGACCACTGTGCTTCAAAGTCAAATCAATTTTACAGAAGAAGCAGGAAAGATGACTACTACATGTCAAATCAATGTGCTGATTTGGGTGTTTGGTCTAAATGGAGAGATTGGTACGATAACAGAGTGTGTTACAACTGTGGATTTGGTGGACACATTGCTGTTAACTGTCTGAAAAAAAGATTTGATACGAGAAGATGCTATAAATGTCAAATCAAAGGTTATATTTCCAGGGATTGTCCGACTAATCTGAAAAGAAGATCGGTTAAATCTCAGGGGGAGAAAAGACCAGAGGAGAAGAAAACAGAGAAGAAACATGGGAAAACTGTAGAGAAGCGCAAAGAACAAAAAGTCAAGTTATCACAAGGGCAAAAGACAGATTGAGAAAAAAGAGAAAAAAAGTTATAGAGTATTTGGAAAAGATTTTGTCCTCGGATACGTCTAAAAATCAGATAAAAGTTTTAATGAATCATTTTACTCACAGTCAAGTAAACGAATTCATTAGATACAAATCTGACGACAAAAGAGAGAGAGCAGTGTAGAAATATTTGATAATTCAAACAGTTAAAAAATCAAAGAAAGTAAAATTTTCAAATAAAGTTACTATCAAACTGTTTGAATATCAAAAAGAGTGTGAAGGTTTGTTTACTACAGATGTTAATGATTTTGGTAAACCTAAATCCAGAATGGATTGGTTTCCAATTCAAAACTGATTAAAGTTAGTTTGAATGTGCAGGATAACCAAGCTTCAAGCCAAAGGTCATTTCAGAAGAAGTGGTTGTTCATACAGAGAGACAAGAGACATGAGTAATATTCCACACAAACAAAATGGTAGTCTCCGTTCACATTCGTAAAAAGTCGTTAAATGGTTAAAATGAAAGATTTTTATTTTTGATTTTAATAAGATGTTTTCAATTTTAGGGGGAGAAAAATTTTTAAAAATTGTAAAACAATTCCTTTAAAATTGAAAAACATCATTTTAAAATGTTTCAAAAAACAATAGAAAATATAAAAAACAATGAAAAATGAAAAATGAGATTACTTGTGCGAAAAAAAGAAATGATAGTAAATCAGTGGACTATCACAGTACGCTAAGGATTTGTAAAGTTTAAAAGTGATGAACAAGTCTTACTGTGGATGTGTCGATAGACTTTACACGTATAGTAAATTGTTTCCGGGATATAAAATAAATTTTACAACTGCTTATACTCGTGGATTAACACATCTTGGATATATGGACTTAGTACTCCGAAATTTCGTTTGAAAGATTGCCTGATTCTGAGATACAAGGTCTTTATAGATAGTTGATATCTGGGGTATTATACAAGTTCTTCTGATTTTGCGGAAGCAATTGCCTAGAACTTCTATAATACTTTTGCAATAAACTCCTAAACTGCATGCAATCTTGAAAAGTATCGAAAGATCTAATCATTTGCAGTGCTGAAAAGATTCCTTAAATGGAACACACCTTAAAGTCAAGCCTTCATCTCTTTGTCTGTACGGTAGTACTAACCTGAGCTCTCAAGGCATCACATTACCCTTATACAGATATCAATAACGCTATATTCACCTTTAAGATGAAATCTGGGGAATTTTGAAACGGGGAGTATATTTAAGAAGTGGGAACCATAGATAAGTCAAGTTTCATAATTCTTACCCTAACATATCTTGGAACAATTGAGAAATGTGTTAAAGTTTAGGTGGATAAACATATCGACAATCTAGGTAAACAAGTTTAAAACTTAAAGTCATTAAAAGGTCAACGGTACTGGTGGTATGTCTCAAAAACTGATATGATCCTATAGCACGTTTTCTCACAAAAATACAAACTGTAAATATTACATTTAGTATGTTTACATTTCAGCATTCTATATTAAAAATCCAAAAAGATTTTTTTCTCATATCTTCCATGGAAACCTAATAATGTTGAATGTGAGCCGGACCAACGAGACTGTTAAGAAATTGTTTGTGTGTGGATACGTGTGATTGTTCTTAATCTTCAAATCTTAGATATTCAGAGCATCATTTGAGGGGGAGCTAGATAAACATGTTGATTAAAGATACCAGAAAGGTCAAAGCAAGGGGGAGCATGGATGTTAAAGTTATTCAAGATATAAAGATCAAGAGAACATTAAAGACTCAGGAACTTAATTGAAGAATGATGACTACGGCAACATCCAAGGGGAAGTCTGTTGATGCATATTTCTGTTGCCTACGTCATCGTATAATATCGAGTCAGTATTTAGGAGCGAAATGCAGAAGTTTATGTATATATAAGGTCAAGTTCGCTTGAGATTGTAGTGTTGAAGACAAGTTCGGCCGAACTTGTCTGTGCAAGTTCGGCCGAACTTGTCTGTGCAAGTTCGCCCGAACTTGCATCACACCAGCGAACTTGCACTCCTATAAATAGGAGTGTTGACATTTCATTTGTAACATTCAGAAACTTTGGCATTTCAAAGGCGAAGCTCTGTCAGTTTGTAACCAGAACGTTTGATCAATAAAACTGACAATAACTGATTAAATCTTGTCTATTGGTAAACACGACATAATATTTCCGCTATTATGGACGTTAGATATCAAATCTAGGACATAGAAACAAATGAATGTATCCAATGTCGCCTAAGCAAACGGATTCCGCACGTTTACCTTACGTTTGTCAGATTAGTGCCTGAACGATCCGTACAACGGACCTACAATACGGGCCAAGAATGCAACGTATTTCTTTCGTAGGTATTTATGGGCTTGGGTACAAGTCATGAGTTTGAGGCTACTAACCGGTTTCTCTCCACGAACTTCCAGAACTTCACCAGACGGAAGAGGTACGCGAACAATCTTATCGAAGCAAACCACCTCGGCATGATGTTTGGTCAACCAATGCATTCCCACTATAATGTCGAAGCTTCCAAGTTGCATAGGTGTGAGATTAATAGGAAAAAGATAGTTATTGAGGTTCAATTGACAACCAGGAATGACAGAACAAGTACAAGAGGTTGACCACTAGCTATTTCTATTGTCAAGGGCTTTCCTAGTTTGGTTCTTGGTTTCGCAAGTAAAGACTCAAATGTCAAGGACACAAAACTTCTATCAGCACCCGAATCAAATAGTATAGAAGAAGGATGGTTGGATAATAAAAATGAGATGATAAAATATCGACAATATAAGGATGGTGGTCATTCATTCATTTCCCAAAACAAACGAATGACACACAATGACTAATCTAAGTAGATAGGTCTTTATAATGTATTACGAAGACATGCTTTAGCCTATAAGTGGACACTCACCCAAAGAGTTCCCAGGTAAGAGTGACTGGTCCGATAATGCGGATTTGTACGAACACTCTAGCCTTAGACAGAAAACTCAGGGTAAAGGCACCCGCTCTTCCAGATTGCACGTGCTCACATTAATAAGACCCAAACTTTGACGAGATTTTGAAAACATCAAAGGCTTAACGCCAAAAACAAATCACCCAAGGATGGATGATTGATTTCAAAAATCATTTTGGAAATTGTGTTTATGTTTTGGTGTTCACCTAAGGATAGGTGACGGTATTGTTTTAAAAATCTAAACACAAGATAACTTATGTTAGGGTCCTAGAAAGTTATAGTCTAGGTCAAAATAACCTAATTCCCTATAACCATTGGCTCTGATACTAATCTTTCTGTCACACCCCGACCGCGTAAAACAACAAACTACGGCGGAAACGTCGGGGAGTGTCGTAACAGAATTATTGTTTCAACAACTATGGCATGACAAGTTAGGTTTTTTTAATGGAAATTGTTTATATTGTCTGGAAATTTAAACATAAAACATAATACGAGTTAAATTGTCTTCAAGTTTTAAGCTACTAAGGCCTAAAGTCCGTCCTATGTGATGCATGATCAACCTTAAGCATTTGCTCCTGACATATGTGAAAATAAAGTACGTCAGCATAAAAATACCTGTGAGTAACATAGGTTTTGTGATGACGTTTCATGGCTTTAAAGATTTTAAGGAAATGTTTGAATTAATACAAAAGTAGCCATGAAACATAAAAAGTTTAGTTTATAATGATTATATGAAAATCAATACATTATCAAAGTAGTAATGCATGGTCGAGTAGATAACTAAAAGTAAATCTTGAATTTATATAAAATGTCATGTTTTGTTATATATTATGTGGAGTCTTGTATTTTGTTTGAAATGATTCAGATAATTCCACAATGCAAGATAATAAAAGCACTTATATTTAGGAAGTACCATCGGCGCATCCACCATGCTTTTATTATATTACATACGTCACGTTATTTAAATCACTCGCCATAAACCAACCATCATCAAAAAGTCTTGTTTAATCCAAAGCAAATGCAAATCCAAGTCATGTAAACCAAAGTCATATATGAACAAGTATTGTGTAACCAAAAGTCAAGTATAAATCAAATGTCTTGAAATAAAATACGTCTTTGAAATGATCAAAAGATATATTTTATAAACCATTGCTTTTATTGTTAAACATGTATTCAGATTGTTGGCAAAGACATCCTTGTAACAGTCAAATAGACCCCTATCAGTCAAAGGTCTATCCATTTCATTGGATTCTGTCATTCCCTAAACAAACTTCCAAACAAACCTAGGAAGCGGAAACGATATTTGTCAAGTCCTATGGTACCATAACTAACTACCGGTTGGCGTGATCAATGTTAATGAATGTATTAAGTCAATCTCTAACGCACCAAAATGTCACGAACAATGTAGATTATGTTGTATTTATAGGATATGGAAGATTAAATGAGATTGCATCAAGATATGGAAGATCTACAAAAGATTGCATCGCATCTACAAAGCCAACAAGTGGCAAGGCAATGAGAGAAGTGGCTTACAAAAATATTTGGGATGTGTGTACATGTTTCGGATTAAGAAATACGCGAATTGGCATAGTTTCAAAGAATTTGCAAAGTAGCCCCTAAAGTTTGCAAAAGCATGATTTTGCCATACCGTAGCCCTCCAAACTTATTTCTAAGTCATGTAAAGGATATTTAGGGTATGTTATGTTTAGCTTATGTCACTATTCCGGACTATACATTACGATTTAACTGATTACGTTTTGGGATTACACTTTTAGAAGAGGTCTAATAAGTTAAAATCAAATCAATATTGAAAATGCACAAATGTTATAAATAAATATATAAAACTCATAAATGTAACACAAAGTTTCATTAAACATAACATTGATGGATGAAGTACAAAGGTTGGAAAGCACAGATGTCACAATTGGGCTTCACTTTAACTCTAATTCCTTTAAGTCTTCATGATCCAGTCTCGTTTATTATCCAAAGACCAATCTAAAGCTGTTGTCACATAAAATGCACCAACAAACTCCCCCTTGACAATAGATCACAAAGGTAAACTTTAGTCTTCAGAATCTAACATTCTTTGGTCTTTAGATAGCGTCAGCTTCAACATGAATTCTGTCAGCAACAAAGACTCCCCCTAAGATGATGCATCCAATCACCAAACTTCCAAGATAAGTCTTCACATCATCCATACTGCATTGTAGAAAGGAGGTTCTACCCAGCAGCAACACACTTTCCAACTCATCACATCAACTTTTCACTGCTTCAATCTGTAAACTATAAAACAAACAACTCAAGAAACCCTAAGAATTTTTTAACATAGTTAAACCAATTATCATAATTCGAGAGATGGTAAAACTATATAACAGATTAAGCAAACTCAAACCAACACAACACTCATAACACATTTTTCCAACACACTTATAACCAGCACTAATTAAAATTTTTAGAACTCATCTTCTAACACCGTCTCCCCTATCAGTAACAACTCCTCCATAAACAACCATTTTCGTACGTTAAGAATTCTAAAGAAAAATAAAATCTTTTTGTATTTTTATGTTTTCTGAAAGCACTTAAATAACACGAAACATAAACACTCTATTTTTGTGAGAATCACCGGTAAGAAGATCATATCAACAAAATCAAACTGTTTTCGCACTCTTAGATAATTCTTTAAGAAACTTTGATGAATAGCAGTTCAAGACGATTACCAGTATGTTTGTCCACTTAAACAAAATACATGAACATTTCAAGTACCATTACCATATGATATGTTAAGGTAATATTATTCTAATATACTAGTGTGTCCCACTGCAGGACATACCCCGACGATCAAGATATGCACAAAGATTCATCATAGTAGGTGAGTATACCGAAATTCATCCTTTTGTTTTACAACGTTTAGATAATTGGTGTTCAGGTAAGTACTTCCGTACAGCAAAGAGACCAATATCCAAAGAGGGTTACGGCAAAGACCACAGATTTTGGTTTAATTTATGCATTTTGCACATTTTGAATGACTCTCTAGGAGAGCTTCTTCATTTCTGGGTTTTTGGCATATTTAGCTCTTTTAAGATATCCTGGTTGTGCGTAGGTCAGCATATATCTGGATACAGCAGAAGGACAACCTTGATATCCCAGATGAAATAACAGCATAAAGACCTAAAACCTCAGATTTTGGCAATCTATTAATGCAAGATTTAAGATCATTAAACCATACGCCACTGATATGTTACCCACTCAAATTCAGTTTGTTCAGTTTATATCACATTGGTAAGTTGATTATTTCGTGCTTTTGCCTATTGGTACACCATATGATGAAGCTGCTATCACACTAAAGCATTTAAATTCAGTTTCAGTGTGACAGTCTATCTTGCTGATGTACTATGATTTCTTCTATTTCACACAGTGAAAGCTCATTTTTCATTTTTCAATGTTTTTGTAATTTTAAGGTTTTTCTAAAATTTTTTTTATGTTTTGATTTAAAAAAAAGCAGTAAACTATTTACAAAATTCTTATGAAAAACTGGTTATTCAGGATTCCTCATCCCATTGAGTTCGACTAGATGTTCAAAACGAGCCATGTCAAATGCTTTTGTGTAAAGATCTGCAAGGTTATCTAGTGTGTCGACTCTATGAAGTTCAATCAAGTTCTTTTCAGCATAATCCCGTTCAAAATGATGACGCATGTCAATATATTTAGTTCTACTGTGCTTTACGGATTGTTTGTGATTGAAATGGCAGCATTATTGTCTATCATGATAGGAGTACTAGTGAAATTCAAACCGTAATCGCACATCTGCTGTTGTATCCAGAGAACCTAATAGCAACAGCTACCCGCAACAATATATTCTGCTTCACAAGTAGAGGTAGACACACAAGAATGCTTCTTGCATTGCCAAGATAAAATCCTGCCTCCTAAGAACTGACAACCACCAGTAGTAGACTTTCTGGTAGACTTACATTCTCCAAAGTCTGAAACATTGTATGCAATGAACTTCAAGTCACTAGCAGCTGGATACCACAACCCAAGTTTAGGTTTCTCCTTCCAGTAATGAAGAATCCGCTTCATTGCCTTCATATGTGACTCCTTTGGATTCGCTTGATATCTGGCACAAAGTCACACAGTGAACATGATGTCTGGTAGTGAAGCAGTCAAGTACATAAGAGACCCAATCATTGCCCTGTGTTGAGTTGGATCAACATCTTCCACACTCTCATGATCTGGACCAAGATTGTGATTCTCGCAGATAGGTGTGTTAAAAGTAGCACAATCATCCATTTTGAAACGATTCAAAATGTCATACACAAACTTTGTCTGATGAACAAACATCCCATCCTTCTTCTGTTCAACTTATAATCCCAGAAAGTAGGACAACTCACCCCTCGCACTAATTTCAAACTTGCTCTTCATCACCTTCTCAAATTCATGACACATGTTCTCATCAGATGACCCGAATATGATGTCATCCAAGTATACTTGTACCAGCATAAAATCTTCTTTCTTTCTCTTGATGGACAATGTAGTGTCAATCTGACCTCTTTCAAATCCATTCTTCAACAAATGAGCTGATAGTGTCTCATACCACGCCCTGGGTGCCTGATGTAATCCATACAATGCCTTATTTAGCTTGCACACTAGATCTGGATAGTCTGGATCAGTAAACCCATCTGGTTGTGAGACATACACCACTTCTTGGACTCTCCCATAAAGAAACACACTCTTCATGTCTAGTTGGTAAACTTTGAAGCCCTTGAATGATGCGAAGGCTAGGAACAAACGAATTGCTTCCAACCTTGCCACTGGTGCAAACACTTCAGTATATTCAATCCCCTCCTGCTGATTGAACCCCTTAACAACTAACCGAGCCTTGTTCCTCGTCACAATACCTCGATCATCTTTCTTGCAATTAATCACCCACTTAGTGCCTATTTCTCTCTCTCCGTCAGGCAAGTCAACTAGTTCCCAGACTTTCAACTTCCTGAACTGATCTAATTCTTCTTGCATCGCTTCAACCCAAGAACTATCCTTTAGAACCATGTGCACATTCTTCAGCTTCTCTTGAGCAATGAAGCAGCTATACAAACACTAATTGATAATTCATGTCTTGTGTATCGAAGCAAACAAACAGGAACCTTCAATCACACCTCTTCTTGTCTGAACACCTGCAGCATCACCTATAATGTTCTCAACTGGGTGATCTCTGTTTGCTCGTGTAGTAGCAATGGCATCAACTTGTAAATTTTCACCCAGATTGGATCCAACCTCCCCCTGAATGTGCTGAGTTGCAAACGGATCAGTGAATTCCTCCCCCTGAATAGATTCAGAATCACTATCACTTGAATCCGCTGCATCAGCATTTGCATTTGAGGAAGTTTCTGGAGCATCTATCATCGATATACTTAATCTCAGCCTGAAGTCACCCTCTTCATACTTACTGATTGCAGTTTGAATCAACTGAGAGTCATCTGCATTGGAAAAATCAGGAATATTAAATGATTTAAACACAATGTCATAATCATATAATATAGCAGGACCACTCGTTGACTGTTGAGGCGCATACGATGTAATTTCAATATTAAATACAACCTCAATTTTACCATTTTTTAGATTAAAAAACCTTTTCATTTGGTGTTCTAGGTACATAACCTAGAAAATAGCCCTCATCAGCTACTTCACCAAACTTTTGTTTATCTTTGTTTTTCACAAAGCCTTTCAAATTTGGTTTCTTGTTAAACATAAGTTCATGACAGGTTTTGTTAAAACGTTTAACAATCAACACTTTGTTTAGGACATAACACGCAGTATTCACAACTTCTCCCCAGAAAAGAACTGGAAGCTTAAAATCAGATAGCATAGTCCTAGCGGCTTCAATCAACGTCCTGATTCTTGAATCTGATTCAATAGAGATCCAGAATCAGATTAACTCCGTGCCATTATCACTCCTTATCCTCTTGATCCTTGCTTCATGGACATTCTCTAACTTTGTAAAAAGATCTATCAGCAACTTAGTTGTCTCATCTTTTGCACCTAAAAAGAAAACCCATGAATACCTTGAGTAATCATCTGTGACAACCAAACAATAGTACTTTCCACCTATGCTCCTTACATTCACTTGACCGAAAAGATCCATATGAAGTAACTCATAAGGGGCATATATGGAATTTACTGTTTTAGACTTATGAGGTTTCTTATGTTGTTTTCCTTTTTGACATGGAAGACATTTATCTTCCACATGAAAACTTTGCGCTGGCACCCCTTCCACTAAACCATTTTTAATTATATATTTCATTTTTTGGTAGTGGATGTGGGCCATGCGTCTATGCCACAACATTGACTCAGCCTCAGATGCTTTTGATAGCACACAAGCCACCATTGTGGAAGAATCCTTAGCACCCATGTCCATGACATAAGTGTGATTCCTCCTTGTTGCGCGCATCACGATCCAATCATCCGGTATCACCAAACCCGGTTTCAGCACCAAGGCTTCAGAATTAGTAAAATGGACCGAGTGTCCCTTGTGGTAGACTTGAGACACGCTCATCAGATTGTGCTTCAACTGCTCAACATAGTTCACTTTGTCAAGTGTGATCTTCCCGTTGGACCCGCAAAATTCACATAACCACCATCCATATTTTAAAACTCAGTCAACAATCTCGCATCCCCCGTCATGTGCCTGGAGCGGCCACTATCAACATACCATAAGTTGATACTCCTTCTTAGCAGCTCCTACACAAACCAACAAGAAATTAGTTAGTTTGGGGGACCCAAGCCTGAATGGTCTTGGGTCTTCCAAATTCATCAACTATCTTAACATTCATCCATCACCCATCACTCTTGATTGGAGTCTTGGATCTAGGACCTGTTGATAGAAATGGGGTTTGATTTCCACTAGGTCTCCGGTCCTGGGGTTTCCTATATAAGTTTAGACTTTATGACCTTTGGAAATTCGGATTTTGAGACCTTGTTTGATTCCAAGAGTTTTGATTTTGATAATTTCTAAAGCCATTGTTATAAAAAGTTCGACTAGCATTGTTTTGGTGTTGATTTTGATATTGACTTTGACTTCTGAACTTATTTGTATAACCATTTGAGTTAAACATTCTTGGTGACACACTTCTAGGTCTCTGATATCTGCCGGATGTAGATTTAGGTTGAAACCTTTGTTGATTTCTTTGAAAACGAGGAACTTGCTGAGGTCCTGTTTGCCTTATCTACACCAACTACAACAACCTCTGGTTGCTTTGGAGCAGACATCTTCTTCTCACCATCACCAACCTTCTCTGGTGATTTCTCTCTCTTACTTTAACTCACTTGTGCACTCTTTTTGTTAGGACAGCAGCTCGCTACATGTCCCTTAGTATGACATTTGAAGCACGATCTTTTTGCAGAAGACTTCTTAACAGAAGCCTCTGGTTTAGATCCAACAGGTGTCGATGATGATGCCTTAGAAGGATTTGATTTAGTTTGCTCAGATTCAGATTTTTCTATTTTTTATTTTAGCAAACTCTACATTTGATTCATTTTCGATAACATTAGTTTCATTTTTATCACTTCCTTTAACAGAATCCACCTTTTTAGCAAAGGTTTGTTTTTTATTTTTTGGATGTGTATTCTTTGTCTCCAAAACCGGTTTTCTGTTACTATCCTTCTTGGCATTATCATTCTCAGATACATCTACTCTCTCAGATGTTGAACAACTAGATGTAGTTGAACCAAAGTCTACTAGCTCTTCTTCATCTAGCAAGAAAGAATAGTCGTGACTAAAAGGTGGTGGAACTTCATTGAATCTGTCACACCCTCAATTTCCACTTGCGGAGTTTTACCGCGAGGCGTGTGAACAAACCAGAATCTGAAACACTAGTACGTCGAACGACTCTACATGATTTGATTATACGTTTTGCAAAATCGTTCATTGTAGATTTTATATCAATTACCAATATTTAGCAGAGCATTATTTTTAAAGTTTGAGCGGAAGCATAAATATGTAGTGATGCGGGCGCCAACACAAACGCCAAAACAAATAAAAAATCCCAAAACAATATTAATAAATGAGACTCGATAAAGATGTCTTGCTCAATGCATGTGCGTGCACCTAGAGCTCCTAGCGTCCTGAGAAACATGTAAAGAAACAAGTGTCAACATTAAAGATGAGTGAGTTCACAGGTTTTCATAAATTCGTTTGTTCGGTTATAGTTTGTTACTCCGTTATCCCCAACCTGGGATAACATATCAGTTCCATTATTCCAATCCCGGAATAATAAGTTGTTGCTTCCAATATTCCCAACCCAGAATATTAAGTTGTTGTTTCCATTATCCCCAACCCGGGATAATAAGTTGATGTTTCCAATATTCCAAACCCGGAATATTAAGTTGATTCGTAATTAAGTTCAATATTAATGTATATAGGTAGCTAGCCTAAAGTCATGTCACTAAGTGTTCGCGATCGAAGCTGACAGTTGTGCCTCCGTTTTGCCAGGCCTATCACATGACCATGGCGATGTTAGGCCAATCATACACCCGTTGACCATACCCGGTCGGCTAGCGCGACTAGCTCGGATGGGGCTCGTCAGACCCAGTAGTACTACTTATAATTCCCCCGCTATTTAACCCAAATACTAACGATCCGAGGAGATTGTCGAGGACTTAAGTGATAAAGCTGCTTAGTGCCCATAACATTACATTAACATTAACTTAGTTACCGTATAGTTATGTGACGTTAAATTCGTATAACGTAAAGAGTTTGAGTTTGAGAGTGTATACATGTTTCTCCCCCTGTTGTTTAAAAACCGGATAAAGTTAGGGGCCGTGAACTCACCTTTATTTGCTCGGTTAGTGTAGCAAAGATGTTATAAGAGATGGGACCGCTAGTTGCGTCCTAACAAACCAATTAATTCCACGTCAGTGTGTAATCACACCAATACAAATTCCACACGCAATCTACTCACAAGGTGATACACACAAACAACATATCTAACACTCAAATATGCATGCAAGTATTCTCATGTGATCATAGTAAACAATCAACTTATCATGAACATATTCCAAATCCATGCAACACTTTAATGCATAAAATCACAAGTTATCAACTTTCTGCTTAACACTCAATTATTCAGCTGTTTTCTAGGATTTTTATAAAATAGTTCTAACATTCCAAAAATTCCAATATTTTTACAGTAGGTGACATTTATACCATAGAAATTTATATAATTTTTCCAAGTCCTAAATCTTTACCAATTAGCCATAAATATTAATTCATTAAGCTGCAGTCAGATTTACCGCTTTCTGACTGCAGTCCACGGAAGAATTTATTTAAAAATCACTGATCGTCCGATTAACAAAATTCCAGTTGGAGTTGCCCGGAAATTTCTATACCTAGTTGCTGTACAAAAATCATGACTCAACTCTCTACTGATTTTAAAATCTAGCTTGATAAACAACCAACAAAATTCCAGAATTTTCACAGCTTTAGTTACTGAACTTGTTTAGCCCTTTAAAAATATCAAACGACTTCAGAAAATTATGAATCCAGCGCCATTAGATTCCTTATTCAAATCTCTACGTTCTAGACATCAGAAATTCCGTTTTTCGACAACTAACGACCAAGTTACAGCCAGATGAAATCGGCTGTAACTTTCACTCAGCATCCTGTTTCAGCATGTTATTATTATAAACTCGTGTAATCCCGTTCATGCGATTAATCTAGGCGATCAAGAACTGATTTTTAATCATAGACTAATACTAGTAACCTATCCATACAAACTCTAGTTCTTACTTCTAGTTATTATAACCAAAACATACTTGTAACTTGTGATTTCCGAAAACAATTCTGCATATGAACAATGATCAAATCAGCCGATTACTTAACAGCACTTATACTCCGAAACTATACCATCATGCAGTCTGTGAACAGCAACAATCAACACACATATATTCGAAACAACTAACCCTTCAAGCATACATGTATCCGAAACATTTATATCAATTCTTTCAAGCATGTATATATATATATATCCGAAACAATACAATCATCTATCCTATTCTATTATGCAATTCCGAAAACAACAAAATCAATACACATATACCCGACTATGATCTAGCAACATATGATAAATTCTAGACTTTTAGTGATAAGGTAATCGAACCGTAAGTATGTTAAGGAACCGGTGATCCTGGATAGTTGCAACCGAGACTGAAGATGGCGATGGTTGCTGCTGCGACCGGAAGAAAAGAGCAGGAAAGCTGTTGCTTGCTGCGACCGAAAGAAAAGAGCAGGAAAGCTGTTGCTTGCTGCGACCGAGATGATGATGAGGGTAAGGCAGCCGACGGCAATGAAACTCTAGGGTTTTGTGTTGTGTATAGAGCATGCATGAGTGTTAGTATATATAGGCGCAAGGAGGGTGAGGGTTAAAAAGGGAAGGGTTACGGTTTGGGTTTGTATGCGGCCGCAAGGGAGCTTGGGTGATTTGGTTTGGGTCTTGATCATGTGGCCGAGGACTAAAGTTGCATGCTATGGGTTTCGGTTTGGTTTTTGATCTTATTGCCGAGACATGTTTGGGCTTGTTCTCGGTTTAGGTTTGTGGTTTGAACTCAATATATCCGCGGTTTTGAACTTGATCTCGGCCGAGAGTGTTTTGGTTTAGGGTTTAGGTTTTGATGTGTGTTGGATTTGATCTTGGCCGAGGACTTGAGTTAAGGTTTAAAACTTGTTAACTCCTAGAGTCACAAAGAATCACTTTGGTTCGTGTCGCGGTTCGGTTCAGTTCGTGTACGTATCTATTCTAATGATTCAATTACTCAAACAATCACACAACACACAAACACGTATTCATTTAATTCGTACACGTTCGTACACATAGCACGTATTTAGATTGACAAGTATTACGTTTAAGTTATCCGAAAAACCCGGGATATCACATTATCCCCATGTTGAAAGAATTTTCGTCCCGAAAATTGAGTAAACGCGGTTTAGCACGTAACGTACATGTTTAGAGTGCCACGCACAAAGAGTTAGTTCGTTTATAATGGTACGCAACGTTACAAGAAATTCCCAAGTGTCATACACAAAGATTTCCAAGTGCCATGCACAAGAATTTAGTCAACAATAGTACACAAAGTATGAGAAATTTCCAGGTTGTCACATCATCCCCATGTTGAAAGAATTTTCGTCCCGAAAATTTAGTTATGGTATCGTTAGTTTGCTGTTCAGTTGCGAAGAGATGTGGGTATTTGCTTTTCATTTGGTCCTCTCTTTCCCACGTGAACTCCGGTCCACGCTTAGAGTCCCAACGAACTTTAACGATTGGAATCTTGCTGTGCCTTCGAGTCTTGATCTCACGATCCATGATCTCAATAGGCTTTTCCACGAAGTGTAGTTGTTCATCCACTTGGATCTCATCCAATGGAATAACTAAAGTTTCATCTGATAGATACTTCTTCAGTTTTGACACGTGAAATATGTTGTGAACTCCACTGAGTTCGGCAGGAAGGTCTAATTGGTATGCTACGGGTCCGATTCGTTTCAAGATTACAAACGGGCCTACGTACCGTGGGTTAAGTTTGCCCCGTTTTCCAAAGCAGATTACACCCTTCCAGGGTGACACCTTTAGTAGGACGCGATCGCCTACTTGAAATTCGAGCGGTTTGCGTCGTTGATCAGCGTAGCTTTTCTGTCGATCTCGTGCCACCGCCATGCGGTTTCTGATTTGTACAATCTTTTCAGTAGCCTCAAGTATTAACTCAGGGCCTGTGAGTTGACTATCACCGACTTCTGCCCAGCAGACCGGTGATCTACATTTACGACCGTATAATGCCTCAAACGGTGCTGCCGAAATACTCGTGTGATAGCTGTTGTTATATGAGAATTCTACTAGAGGCAGGTGAATTTCCCAATTATTTCCGAAGTCCACTACGCATGCCCTAAGCATGTCTTCCAAGGTCTGTATGGTCCTTTCGCTTTGACCATCAGTCTGAGGGTGATAGGCTGTGCTCATATCCAGGCGGGTTCCCAACGCTTTCTGGAGTGACCGCCAGAAGTTTGACGTGAAGCGAGCATCTCTGTCTGAGATGATGGACGTTGGCACACCGTGCCGAGAAACTACTTCCTTAATGTAGATGCGAGTCAACTTCTCCATCTTAGCTGTTTCTTTAATAGCTAGGAAGTGTGCGGACTTAGTTAAACGATCCACGATCACCCAGATGGTATCGCAACCACCCAAGGTTCGCGGGAGTTTAGTGATAAAATCCATGGAGATCTGATCCCATTTCCACACTGGGATCTCAGGTTGTTGGAGTAGCCCCGATGGCTTTTGATACTCCACCTTGACTTTTGCACAAGTCAAACATTTACTCACGTAGGTGGCTATATCGGCTTTCATGTTGGGCCACCAATACGCAGCTTTAAGGTCTTGATACATCTTATCCGAACCCGGATGAACGGAGTATCGAGATTTGTGAGCTTCATCCATGACTAGCTCTCTGAGGTTCCCGTAGAGAGGTACCCATATGCGATTCATGAAATACCGGGCTCCATTGGGCTTTACTTCCCAATCGCGTTCCATTTTTCCCACTGATTCGGCTTTGATGTTTTCCTCCTTAACTGCTTCTAACTGGGCGTCGCGTATTTGATCGGGTAGCCCCGAATGAATAGTGAGTTGTAGTGCTCGTACACGACGAGGTTTCAAGTGTTCTTTCCTACTGAGGGCATCAACTACCACGTTAGCTTTACCCGGGTGATACCGAATGGCACACTCATAATCGTTCAAGAGTTCGACCCAGCGACGCTG
Organism: Scalesia atractyloides; assembly: GCA_947069175.1. Lineage (NCBI taxonomy): Eukaryota > Viridiplantae > Streptophyta > Magnoliopsida > Asterales > Asteraceae > Scalesia > Scalesia atractyloides. The sequence goes on along the minus strand of CAMTDV010000004.1, from coordinate 67,258,164 downwards.
TCGCATGTTCAACTCCTTCTGATCAAAGATGTGTTGGAGGCTTTTGTGGTCAGTAAAGATTGTGCACTTCGTTCCATAGAGGTAGTGTCTCCAAATCTTAAGTGCAAACACTACTGCTCCCAATTCCAGATCATGCGTCATGTAGTTTTTCTCGTGAACCTTCAGCTGTCGTGACGCATACGCGATGACCTTATCGCGTTGCATGAGTACGCATCCCAATCCCTGAATGGAAGCATCACAATACACTACGAAGTCATCTGTCCCTTCCGGCAAGGACAGAATGGGTGCACTGCAAAGTTTCTGCTTCAGCAATTGAAATGCTGCTTCTTGCTTGTTACCCCACGTATACTTGATACCTTTCTGGGTGAGGGTAGTGAGCGGTTGTGCAATCTTTGAAAACCCCTCGATGAAGCGTCTGTAATAACCAGCCAATCCTAAGAATTGGCGGATCTCCGTCGGTGTCTTAGGTGCTTCCCAGTTTTTAATGGCTTCAATCTTGGCAGGGTCTACATGGATACACTTTTATTCACGACGTGCCCGAGAAACTGAACTTCCCGGATCCAGAAATCACACTTCGAGAGCTTGGCATATAGCTTTTCCTGTTGAAGTAATCCTAGCAGCAATCGTAGATGCTCAGCATGCTCTTCTTCACTTTTGGAGTAGATGAGTATGTCATCGATGAACACAATGACAAATTTGTCGAGGTATGGTTTACACACGCGGTTCATGAGGTCCATGAACACCGCAGGTGCGTTAGTGAGACCGAATGGCATGACCAAAAACTCGTAATGGCCATACCGAGTGCGAAATGCTGTCTTAGCGATATCCTCCTCCCTGACGCGTAGTGGTGGTAACCAGACCGTAAATCAATCTTGGAGTAGTAGCTTGACCCTTGTAGTTGGTCGAATAGATCGTCGATGCGAGGTAACGGGTATCGGTTCTTGACAGTAACCTTGTTGAGTTCCCTATAGTCGATGCACATGCGGAAAGTCCCGTCCTTTTTCTTGACAAAGAGGACTGGAGCTCCCCATGGCGAAACGCTTGGTCGGATAAATCCTTTTTCCAACAGCTCTTGAAGTTGGGTCGACAGCTCCTGTAGCTCGGCTGGAGCTAGGCGGTATGGAGCCTTGGCGATGGGAGTTGCATTGCTTGCCAATTCGATTTCGAACTCCAATTGTCGATGTGGTGGAAGACCAGGTAGTTCTTCTGGGAATACATCGGAAAAATCACGGACGACAGGGATGTCTTCTATACGTTTCTCGTCTTTAGGCTGTTCGGTAATTAGTGCGAGTAAAGCGAAGGAATTCTTTTTTCCGAAGATACTTCTGCGCTTGCATGTATGAGATGATGTTGGTGACGGCGCTTGCCTTATCGCCTTGTACTGTCAGGATTTCGTCGTTCGAGAGTGGAATACGGATAGATTTTTTCGAAGCAGAGAACTTCAGCCCGGACGTCGGATATGCCAGTCCATTCCGACTACCACGTCAAAACTACCCAGGGTAGTTGTCATCAGATCAATGGTAAAAAGTGTGGCCCGCGAGTTTGAGTTGACAGCCGGATACGATTTGGGTACATCTACGTTACATTGGCTAATTCTATCACATAAGGGGTCTCTAATGGTTTAACGTGAGATTTAGGTTCTTCCTAAAAGACTCAGATATAAAACTCCTATCCGCACCGTATCAAAAAGCACAGTAGCAAAATGTTCATTAAGGGGAAACTTACCGGTGACCACGTTCGTGTCGTTTCTGGCCTCTCCGCGGCCCAATGTAAATGCGCGACCCTTGGCACCTCCTGTGCCACCGTTCCCATTATTGTTGTTGTTATTATTGTTGTGGTTGTTGTGGTTGTGGTTGTTTCCACCATTATTGTTGTTGTTGCGCAACTGTGGGCAGTCCTCTTCTGAAATGAGCAGTGCTACCACACTGATAGCATCCCGGTTTATACCCTGCTGCTGACCCTGAGGCTGATTCTGATTTTGTCGGGACACGATTTCCCCACGACAATCCTTTGCCGCATGTCCCATCTTGCCACATCTTTGGCAGCGATTTCCGGCACAAGGGCCGTTATGGTGAAGATTGCAGCGGTTGCACTGCGGCTTTCGACCTACATAGCCGCCTGCATTTTGGTTGTTGTTGTTGTAGTTGTTGTTGTTGTTGTTGGAATGATTTTGATGACCCCGGTGGCTGTGGTAATGATTGAACCGTTTCTGGTTCCCTTGTTGCGGATTGATGACGAAGACTGTCGAACAGTGGAGTCTTCAAATTTTCTTTTGTTATCTGGAGCGACTTCGGTGGTACCCCGTGCTGGCAGTTTCTTCTGTTCCACCGCTTTATCGGTGAGTTTGTGAGCCAATCGGATTGCTTGATGTTCTGTTACAGGGTTACTAGACATCACCATACCCTGAATTTCCGGAACCAGACCCCCGAGATAGAACTCGAGTCTTTTCTCCACCGTGTTGGCCAATTCAGGACACAGAAATACCAAGTCATGGTGTTTTGCGGTGTAAGCCTCAATTTCCGATCCCACCATCTTGTGGTTCCATAGAGCTTGCTCTAACTGTTGCACTCTGTCTCGTGGACAGTACTCCTCTTTAATCAGGGCCTTGAACTCAGTCCATGCCATTGCGTTTGCAGCTAACAGTCCACGTGTTTGGACTTGGGCATTCCACCATGTCAGTGCCCCATCTTCCAGTGTTGAGGCTGCGTATTTGACCTTGTTTGCTTCTAGACAGTTGCACATTTCAAAAACGGATTCTGATTTTTCGATCCAGCGGACCAATCCAATGGGTCCTTCCGCCCCCGAGAATTTGCTAGGCTTTGCGTCAAGGAACATCTTATAGGGGTTAAAGCCCCCTCCTGCTGACAGAGAACAGGAAGTCAGCAAGGAATTTTACTAGCCTCACTATTAGATTTTCACGCGAAAATTTAATAATGGTTACCTGCCGGCTGGTTCTGAACACCCGCTAAAGCTGCGTTCACATGCTCTTGAATCATGGCAGCTAGCTCTTCGGGCGTCAAGTTAAGGTTTCCACGTCTTCCAGTCGCCATTTAGATCTTCGAAACACAACACAAACACACCCTGATAAGTCTATATATCCAATATAGTTATCCTACTTCGTACTTTAATAATTATTAAGTTAGGTCAACTCAATATGTTAAATAGTCAAAGAAATACTTGATTAACTGGAATTTCAACGTCTTACAAAAGTGCAATCAAACATACGAATTCACTATAAAGTCTCAGGTTTAAATACAAGTGGGAAAATAATAAACTGAAGGAAAACAAATAATATAAACGAGACGTGTCAGTCGTCTACGTCTCCATTCCCAAGTCACTGTCGTTGCCGTCATCCTGTGCGGCATTTCCAGCTTCCTCAGCTGGGTCCTCCTCCGGATCCTCTTCAGGATCCTCCTCTGGATCTTCCTCTGGATCCTCCTCTACCGGCACTGGAGGGGCCGGTGCTGGTTCAAGTGCTTGATTTTGCAGTTCCTGAATGTTCCAACTATTTTCCAGGACCCTGTCCTCAAGCCAGTCAGCTCTTATCTGCTCAGCACGCAGATCTCTGGCTATGGTGTTACGAAGCTATCTTACTCGTACGATGCTCTTCCTCGAGCGAGTCGGTCTTTCCTGTAAGGTGTCGGATCATCCATCCTTGTGCTAAGATGGTTTCCTGCATTCTTTCTAACTGTTTTTGTTGTGTATGCACTAGGATTCTAAGCATGTCGATTCCTATTTCTACAGGATTAACCGGTTCAACCGGTACAGCAATAGTTGGGCGCAACGACGACTCCTCCCCCAGAGCGAGCCTTTTCCTCGCCGCTGAGCGTGTCTCTACGCCATAAGGTAGTATGGGTTCCACCATTGGTGCCTTTCCTAGTGCTCTTGGTGGCGTAAGTCTGTCGGATGATGATGACGATGAGGATGATGACATTGCCTGTTAGGTCGTGTAGTTAGTTATGAGTTGTTTTCACTTCTTATTATGAAGGCATAATCTACCAAACACAGTTGTAGTATATTACATAACAAGATATAATAATTCGGTGCCAAACTAAGTCTAGTGTCGTGATATCAGCTATAGTTTAGGTCTACTTCTAATGCAAACCTGGTTCTCTATAGCTAGTGGCTCTGATACCAATCTGTCACACCCTCAATTTCCACTTGCGGAGTTTTACCGCGAGGCTGTGAACAAACCAGAATCTGAAACACTAGTACGTCGAACGACTCTACATGATTTGATTATACGTTTTGCAAAATCGTTCATTGTAGATTTTATATCAATTACCAATATTTAGCAGAGCATTATTTTTAAAGTTTGAGCGGAAGCATAAATATGTAGTGATGCGGGCGCCAACACAAACGCCAAAACAAATGAAAAATCCCAAAACAATATTAATAAATGAGACTCGATAAAGATGTCTTGCTCAATGCATGTGCGTGCACCTAGAGCTCCTAGCGTCCTGAGAAACATGTAAAGAAACAAGTGTCAACATTAAAGATGAGTGAGTTCACAGGTTTTCATAAATTCGTTTGTTCGGTTATAGTTTGTTACTCCGTTATCCCCAACCTGGGATAACATATCAGTTCCATTATTCCAATCCCGGAATAATAAGTTGTTGCTTCCAATATTCCCAACCCGGAATATTAAGTTGTTGTTTCCATTATCCCCAACCCGGGATAATAAGTTGATGTTTCCAATATTCCAAACCCGAATATTAAGTTGATTCGTAATTAAGTTCAATATTAATGTATATAGGTAGCTAGCCTAAAGTCATGTCACTAAGTGTTCGCGATCGAAGCTGACAGTTGTGCCTCCGTTTTGCCAGGCCTATCACATGACCATGGCGATGTTAGGCCAATCATACACCCGTTACCATACCCGGTCGGCTAGCGCGACTAGCTCGGATGGGGCTCGTCAGACCCAGTAGTACTACTTATAATTCCCCGCTATTTAACCCAAATACTAACGATCCGAGGAGATTGTCGAGGACTTAAGTGATAAAGCTGCTTAGTGCCCATAACATTACATTAACATTAACTTAGTTACCGTATAGTTATGTGACGTTAAATTCGTATAACGTAAAGAGTTTGAGTTTGAGAGTGTATACATGTTTCTCCCCCTGTTGTTTAAAAACCGGATAAAGTTAGGGGCCGTGAACTCACCTTTATTTGCTCGGTTAGTGTAGCAAAGATGTTATAAGAGATGGGACCGCTAGTTGCGTCCTAACAAACCAATTAATTCCACGTCAGTGTGTAATCACACCAATACAAATTCCACACGCAATCTACTCACAAGGTGATACACACAAACAACATATCTAACACTCAAATATGCATGCAAGTATTCTCATGTGATCATAGTAAACAATCAACTTATCATGAACATATTCCAAATCCATGCAACACTTTAATGCATAAAATCACAAGTTATCAACTTTCTGCTTAACACTCAATTATTCAGCTGTTTTCTAGGATTTTTATAAAATAGTTCTAACATTCCAAAAATTCCAATATTTTTACAGTAGGTGACATTTATACCATAGAAATTTATATAATTTTTCCAAGTCCTAAATCTTTACCAATTAGCCATAAATATTAATTCATTAAGCTGCAGTCAGATTTACCGCTTTCTGACTGCAGTCCACGGAAGAATTTATTTAAAAATCACTGATCGTCCGATTAACAAAATTCCAATTGGAGTTGCCCGGAAATTTCTATACCTAGTTGCTGTACAAAAATCATGACTCAACTCTCTACTGATTTTAAAATCTAGCTTTATAAACAACCAACAAAATTCCAGAATTTTCACAGCTTTAGTTACTGAACTTGTTTAGCCCTTTAAAAATATCAAACGACTTCAGAAAATTATGAATCCAGCGCCATTAGATTCCTTATTCAAATCTCTACGTTCTAGACATCAGAAATTCCGTTTTTCGACAACTAACGACCAAGTTACAGCCAGATGAAATCGGCTGTAACTTTCACTCAGCATCCTGTTTCAGCATGTTATTATTATAAACTCGTGTAATCCCGTTCATGCGATTAATCTAGGCGATCAAGAACTGATTTTTAATCATAGACTAATACTAGTAACCTATCCATACAAACTCTAGTTCTTACTTCTAGTTATTATAACCAAAACATACTTGTAACTTGTGATTTCTGAAAACAATTCTGCATATGAACAATGATCAAATCAGCCGATTACTTAACAGCACTTATACTCCGAAACTATACCATCATGCAGTCTGTGAACAGCAACAATCAACACACATATATTCGAAACAACTAACCCTTCAAGCATACATGTATCCGAAACATTTATATCAATTCTTTCAAGCATGTATATATATATATATCCGAAACAATACAATCATCTATCCTATTCTATTATGCAATTCCGAAAACAACAAAATCAATACACATATACCCGACTATGATCTAGCAACATATGATAAATTCTAGACTTTTAATGATAAGGTAATCGAACCGTAAGTATGTTAAGGAACCGGTGATCCTGGATAGTTGCGACCGAGACTGAAGATGGCGATGGTTGCTGCTGCGACCGGAAGAAAAGAGCAGGAAAGCTGTTGCTTGCTGCGACCGAAAGAAAAGAGCAGGAAAGCTGTTGCTTGCTGCGACCGAGATGATGATGAGGGTAAGGCAGCCGACGGCAATGAAACTCTAGGGTTTTGTGTTGTGTATAGAGCATGCATGAGTGTTAGTATATATAGGCGCAAGGAGGGTGAGGGTTAAAAAGGGAAGGGTTACGTTTTGGGTTTGTATGCGGCCGCAAGGGAGCTTGGGTGATTTGGTTTGGGTCTTGATCATGTGGCCGAGGACTAAAGTTGCATGCTATGGGTTTCGGTTTGGTTTTTGATCTTATTGCCGAGACATGTTTGGGCTTGTTCTCGGTTTAGGTTTGTGGTTTGAACTCAATATATCCGCGGTTTTGAACTTGATCTCGGCCGAGAGTGTTTTGGTTTAGGGTTTAGGTTTTGATGTGTGTTGGATTTGATCTTGGCCGAGGACTTGAGTTAAGGTTTAAAACTTGTTAACTCCTAGAGTCACAAAGAATCACTTTGGTTCTTGTCGCGGTTCGGTTCAGTTCGTGTACGTATCTATTCTAATGATTCAATTACTCAAACAATCACACAACACACAACACGTATTCATTTAATTCGTACACGTTCGTACACATAGCACGTATTTAGATTGACAAGTATTACGTTTAAGTTATCCGAAAAACCCGGGATATCACAGAATCCCTGGAATCCCACACTTTTCTTGTCACTACTTTTCTTCAAACCATTCATCATGTGTTTCATTCCAAAAGATGAATCTCTGAATTGATTTAATTTCTTTTCAAGTTCACAAATTTTAAGTTGTGCATCTGACAACTCTTTGCATTTTTCAGAAATTTCTATTGTTTTCTCACTCATCGTATCATGAGCTAAGTCAATAATTTAAAGTTTCTCATTTAATTTGTAGGTTAGAATACTAATTTCCTCTTCATAACCCTTAATTTTCTTCAAATATAATGACTCATTTCTTTTTACGAAAAAGTTTGATTCTTTTACACTTGAGATCTCATTGACCAAACTTTGGTTTTGCTTTGACAACTTGTCAACCTCACCTTGAAGTTCACAACACTTTAAACACACATAACTAACATGATTAGAACTTACCTCTCTTGTAGATTTGCTTAAGTCTGCCATGAATGCAACAAAACCTGCAGACTTCTTCTTATCTGCAGCATCCTTTTCATCATCAGACTTTAACTCAACCTCTTCAGCATTTGTCTGATCAGCATCAACCTTCTCAGCTACAGTCTCTTTCTCATCTTCAGCATCTACCTTTACCTCTGCATCCTCAACTGGTGTTATCTCAGCCATGAAAGCCTGTGTGACATTGTCGTCACCCTCTAGATGAACACTCCAATCATAAGATCCCTCTCTTGAAGTAGAAATTAGGGCCCTTGATGACGTGTTGTTTGATTCATTTCTATTGCTCGAACCATGACCAGGAGTATCTTGATAAGATGCACTAGGACGAAACGCGGTCTTTGGTCGTTGACATTCTCTAGCGAAGTGTCCATAACTCTGACAGCCTTGACACTTAAAAGCATAGACTTTGTATTTGAATTCTGATTATTTAGTATGTTGTCTCTTGCCTCTTGTTGATCCTCCTGAAGACGCCACAAAACACACATCACCTTCAGAATTCATCACTACCTACTCATTTTCACAAGATAGAAACGCAGTCGCTGAATCGCTCGAAGCATTGTTGGATGATGAAGATATGACTCCTTTGTATATTCTCAGATCTTGAACTTGATCATCACCGGTGTCCTTCTTCTTCATACCGAGGTCATAAGCTCTCAGTTGTCCAACAACCTCTTCAAAGTCCATCTCCTCAAAAGTAGCATCCTTCTTAATCATAAGAGTATAGATGTCCCACTTGGAAGGTAGAGCATCAAGCAACTTATCGTTTATCTCAGCGTCAGTATATCCATCTATGTCATAATTATCAATTTCTGACATAAGATGGTAATATCTTGTGATAATATCCTCGAGGGGCTCATTTCTCATCCCTTTGAAAACAGCAAATTGCTTTTTCAGCAAGTCTACTTTGTTCTTCTTCACATCAGGATTACCCTCATACCGCTTCTCTAGAGCATCCCACATCTCCTTAGAAGTAGTATATCACTTGAATGTATGCTTTATGCCATCTGGTAAAGACATCTTAAGAGCAGCTAAGGCCTTTTTCTTAGACTCAACCATTTTCCTTTCAGCATCTATCATGTTAGCATATGCAGTGACTCGTTGTCTGCCTTTGAGGTCATGAGTTGGGTTTACGTACCCATCTTGAATACAGGTCCACATCTGTGTGTCCTGATATTCAACGAATGATTCAAACCTATCCTTCCATGTACTTTAATTCTCAACCTTTAACATCTTAGGAGGTTTATGTAACATTTCATGTTTTCAATCCTTGTTCGAGCTCGAACTCAAAAACAACTTCTGGAAGTGAAATCGCGAACCGTTACGCAAACATAATCAGTTAAACGCAAAGTATGTCCCGGAATAGTAACATAATCTTAACATACCTTAAATACCCTTTACATAACTTAGAAATAGGTTTTGAAGGGTTTGGTATGTCGAAAACAAGCTTATTCGATCACAGGGACTATTTACGACAAACTACCAAGTCTACTGATTCTCGAAGCGACATACACTTCAGAACATTTACACATCTTAACATACCTTAAATAACCTTTACATAACTTAGAAATAAGTTTTGAGGGCTTCGGTATGGCAAAATCACACTTTTGTAACTTCAGGGACTATTTTGCAAATTCTGCGAAACTATGCCTTTTCACGTATTTCACTATTCGGAACATGTGCGGACATCCAAAAATTTTTGTAATCATTAAAATATCATATTTTAGTGATTGAATGCAAAAATACCATTCGTTACGCATTTACGGTCATTTGCGCGTTCGTTACGCTTTTTGTCGTAATTAACAGAAAACCGCAACCGTAAGATCAAACAAACCGACCTCTGGAACATTTTGCACACATTTCAAGTTCCCTAGGCTTTAATGTCTTTATTTAAATGGGGTTAACAGGTGTTAGAAGTGCCAAAACGCGACGCAACGTGCTCAGGGGCATGTTCTGCCAATTTGTGAAAGTTTCTGCCAGATAGGGGTCTTACGGACTGTAAGACCAAAGTCCATATGGTCCGTAAGGGACCCCCAGCTCATCAGAAAGGTGGCAGCAGCTGGTTATTGCACATTTTGACTCACCAAACGAATTTGCCACTCTAATCTCTGCATTTGACATGTAATGGGACACTAATCTAACATGTTGGTGAGTCATGGACACTTGTCTTGCTCCTAGAACTCAAAGAAATCTATAAATACCAAAGTGTTCTTCATTTTTAAACTTTTGCAGCCATCTTCTATGATCTCATCTGCCACAATCCGAGTTTGCAACCATGTTGGTGATCATTCCCTGAGATTTGTTGGCTATCCTTGGTGTTGTAAGTGTTTTCAACCATGTCTTGTTCATTTTTGTAGCATAATTGAGCTAAAATTAAACAGTTTGACTTTCTGTTTGACTTTCAGTTTTGATCATGAATTGATCAAACAAAGTTCAATTGAATCTATCAATGTGATTGTAATTATGTTGGTTATGGTCCCTAATGATCGCTCCTACTGATTACCACATTTACTAGTCATTTTGACAAGTCAAAGTTTCGGTCAAAATGAGATAAATGCGCATTTCATGATGGAACTAATTTCGGGTGTCAAAACAGTTTGTTTTGATGCCAAAACACTTTTATAAACTTATTTAGACATGTCAAAACATGTCTATTTCGTCACTTTTGTTTTAGTGCTTGTCTAGAATCAAAAGTCTAGCAGTTTTGACCATCGCTTTGACAGTCGAATCTAACCCGTTTGGTTGATCTTTGAACCCAACCAAATACATATTTATGACCATAATTTTAAAGGGAATAACCCTCTGAGGTTGTACGTTATGGTCATGTCAATTGGTATTGTTATGATAATTAGTTGTTATAATCTTCAATAATGACCAAAATGCCTTTTGCAAGAAAATCAACTAAGAGCATATGTAACATAAATTTTGACATATAATCTGATTTAATAACATTTTAAACATGTTTAAGCATTCAAGATTTATCATAACACATATCTAACCATCTGATTACATAGTTACGCAAATGACGCGTTAAAATACCTTAAACTACCTTAACGGGTAATAACGGGTCAAAAGCACTTAGAAAACTTTCCAACTCAGAATGTTAACTTTGTTAAACCATTTCTTATGAGTTCCAACACTCACTTGGTTTACAACTCATTCTATCCGATCTTCCGATTTAATGTGATATCTGTGGCAATTCAAGCATGTAACAGTAACAAAAAATTATCAATGAATGGAATTTTATGTTTTATATGTGAATTTTGTTTATTTATTATGTTTATTGCACACAATAAATTATTGTACAATTTCGAACTCTAAAATCGCTTCTGTAAGCGAAACCGATGAATCGATACGCAAATGAAACCAATTTAACGCAACATATGTCCCGGAATAGTGACACAAGCCTAGCATACCTTAAATATCCTTTACATAACTTAGAAATAAGTTTTGAAGGCTTCGGTATGGCAAAATCACACTTTTGTAGCTTCAGGGGCTATTTTGCAAAATTTGTGAAACTATGTCTTTTCGCGTAATTCGTTGTCCGGAACATGTACGGACATCCAAAAATTTTTTTAATCATTAAAATATCATATTTTAGTGATTGGAATGCGAAAAATCCGTTCGTTATGCATTTACGGTCATACACGCGTTCGTTATGATTTTTTTCGTAATTAACCGAAAACCGCGATCGTACGACCAAATGAAACGACCTCTGGAATATTTTTCGACATATTTCAAGTTCCCTATAATTTAACATCCTTATGGAGCTTAAAAATGGGGTTAACGGGTTTTAGAAATGCCGAAACGCAACAAAAAGAAGTGCAGGGACCTGTTTGCAAATTTTCAAAACTTAAGTCAGGGGGTGGCGTACGACGATGGCCCTGTTTTGACAGAATGTTGCTGGCAGCTTCCCAGCTCATTTTCTTTGCCACCAATCCGCATTTTTTGACACCGAGCTCAAATTTTGCCACACTTAACCTGCTTCTAACACCTCTACAACACTTGTTACCATCCTAGAGCATCTCCAAACACTTGTCATGATGAAATTAACCCAATTCAACTATAAATACCAAGGTGTTCTTCATTTTTGAACTTTTACAAACACCTTCTTTGATCCTTTTTGCTCAAATCCGAAATTGGCAACCACTTTGGAGTTTCCTCTGTGATTCCTTGATCATCCCTAGTGTTTGTAAGTAATTCATTCATGTTTTGATTCAAGTTTCTTAGTTTAATTGGGCTAAAACTCAACTGTTTGACTTTCTGTTGACTTCCAGACTTGATCATGAATTGATCAACATAAAGTCCAATTGAATCTTGCAATATGATGGTAATCAAGATGGTTATGATCCTTAGTGATCATGCTTACTGATTTCCACCATTTCTAGTCATTTTCACAAGTCAATGTTCGGTCAAAAATGCGATAAATGCGCATTTTATGCTGAAACTAATTTCGGGTGTTAAAACAGTTTGTTTTGGTACCAAAACTCTTTTATAAACATATTTAGACATATCAAAACATGTCTAAATCGTCACTCTTATTTTAGTGCTTGTTTAGAGTCGAAAGTAGAACGGTTTGACCACCGTTTTGACTTTTGAATCTGACCCGTTTGGTGGATCTTTGGACCCAACCAATACATATTTGTGACCATAATTATAAAGGAAATAACCCTCTGAGGTTGTATTTTTTCTTATGGTCATGTTGTTTGGATAGTGTTATGTTATCTAGTAGTTAAAATCTTCAATAATGACTAAAATGCCCTTTTCGCAAACAAATCAACTTTAAGCATATGAAACATAAATTTTGACTTGTATTCTGATCAAATAATATTTTGAAACATGTTTAAGTATTAAAGACATATCATAACACATATCTAACCATCCGAATGCGTAGTTACGCAAATGACGCGTTAAAGTGGCTTAAACTACCTCAACGGGTCATAACGGGTCAAAAGCACATAAAAATATTTCCAACTCAGAGTGTTAACTTATTTAAAACCATGTCATATGAGTTTCAATACTCATTTGGTTGTAAGGTATCATTCTATCCAAATCCTCCGATTTCAAGTCCCGATATTTACAAATTATCTGATTTTAGGACACGCTTGATTTCTCGGACTTTTGAGCTTGTTTGATCTTCGATTCAAGGTTACAATAGCAATTACAAGTGAGTACATAGTTCCCCTATTTCATGTTTTGCAAATGTTTTGGGGTGATTCATATGTGCAAATATTTTAAGCTTTCAAATTACAAATGCTATCGTTCATATTTAACACGACGATTTCAATAATGTGAACGAACTTGTTGGTGCGTTATATTCATAACAAGAATGACATTCATTAACAATGGCCAAGCCGACCAGTAGTAAGTTACGGCGCCTAGGACTAACAACCCCGTTACTAAAATTCCCGGGGTTTGTGGGGAAGTTTGGGAAGCGACTGAAACTGTATTTGTAACATACCCTTTGGTGGTATGTTATACGATTAAGGGACACCGTGGGTGGTCTCGAACAAGTCAAAAAAGGTTTGAATGTATTCACGAAACGACAAAAGTTTTCACAACTAAAACGATGAACGATGAACGATGAACGATAGTTATAACAAGGAACGATGAACAATGAACGATTGATTTATAACAAGAACAATGAACAAAGGATAATTGGTTATGATAAGTGATTTGGATAACGTGACGGGTGTAATGTGATAAAAGCATGGTGGATACTCCGACGGTACTTCCTATATATAAATGCTTTTATCGTATTACATTTGTGGCGATATTTGCATTACTTGAACAAATGTTTTCAAACGATATTTGCGATATTTGCATGCTCATGTAGGATTAGACGTGGACCTTAGTGCTTATAAAATAAGAAAGACAATAAATATTCTTGTTTGTTTGTTTAAGTTTGTTTGAAAGTTCTAAAAGAATATGACAATATAATCTATGTTTAATATCCATAAAATGAAATATGAAATACCATGTGTTGTTGAAACAATCTGTTAACGTGACTCCCCAAGTGTTTCCGCCGCGTGTTGTTTTACGCGATTTGGGGTGTTACAGGTTGGTATCAGAGCATTGGTTATAGGGAATTAGGTTATTAGTAATGCATTGACCTAGACTATAACCTTCCTAGGACCCGAACGCGAGTTTACTTGCATTTAGATTTAAAACACAAATAATATCACCTATCCTTAGGTAATTACCAAAACAAATTCACAAATTACAAAATCGTTTTGAAAATCAATCATCTATTCTTAGATGATTTGTTTTTGGCTTTAAGCCTTCAAAGTTTTCAAAATCTCATCAAAGTTTGGGTTTTAATAATATGAACACGTGCAATCTGGAAGGGTGGGTGCCTGTACCCTGAGTTTTCTGTCTAAGGCTAGAGTGTTCGTACAAATCCACTTAATCGAAGCAGTCACTCTTACCTGGGAACTCTTGGGGTGAGTGTCAACTTATAGGCTAAAGCTTGTCTTCGCGATACATAAGAAAGACCCATTTACTTTGATTAGTCACCGTGTGTCATTTGATTGTCTTGAGAGACAAATGAATGACCACCATCCTTATGTTTCGTCGATATTTTTGATGCGTCTATTGATTTTTCCGAATGTCAATCTCACATATCTGCCTTCATGTTTTCTTTTAGAATGCCTCCTCGACGTGATACGACTCAAAATGCCGAAATGGCAGCAATTATCGCTCAACAAATCGGTGTTGTACTCTCGAACTTAGTGACTCAATTGAATCAAGCGAACAACAATAACAATAATAACAACAATGCACCAGCTCCGTGCAACTACAAACAATTCTGTTTGGCTAAACCACTTCAGTTCACTGGGTCTGAGGGAGCTACAGGACTTCTGCAATAGTTTGACAGTCTCGAAAGCACGTTCCGATTTGTTCAATGTCCAAATGAGCGAAAGGTCGAGTTTACATCTAGTGTGTTCAAGAAAATAGCTTTGACATGGTGGACTGGTATTATGAGGGATAGAGGTACCGAAGTGGCCTTAGCTCAAACCTAGGAAGAGCTTCGGGCTCTTATGATAAAGGAATTTTGCCCGTGTCATGAACAACGGGCACTGGAAAATGAATTCCACGATCTTAAGCAAGACAGTGGTGAGAGTCGTGTTTATACCGACCGATTTGAGGAGTTGAGTTTACTTTGTCCTTTGATGGTGACGCCTTTGGATAAGGCGATCGAGAAGTATATCGATAGTTTACCTGATCCTGTGCAAGATATCGTCACTGGTAGCAACCCTACCACCGTTCGACAAGCTATTGAGTTAGCTGCAACCTTAACTGATTCACAAGTCAGGAAAGGTAACCTTCATCGCAAGGGCGATAAGAAATCCTCTGCTAAGTCAACTCAAGAGAAACCGAAGGGAAACAAAGTTGAGCCATCGAAATGAACGAAAAAGCGAAAGGCTTCTCAAAACTTTGATGTTACTACTCAACCTGTACAACCCGCAACAACTGCCCCCCAAAACCAACCAGCTCAACCTCCGGCAAAGAAACCTTATGCGGGAACTGCACCGCTTTGCAACCGATGTAATGGTCACCAACAAGTTCATATACCGTGTCGACAGTGTACTACCTGTGGAAAACTTGGTCACCTGGCAAATATTTGTCGTTTTAACCCAAACCAAGCTTCACAAAACCAAGCCCAACCACAAGCAAACCCTGCTCGACCTCACTTTCCACCTGGTTCCTGTTTTAACTATGGTGAAATGGGTCACTACAAGAACAACTGTCCGAGTTTAGCAAATGCAAATCCAGCACGTGGACGAGCTTTTAACATGAACGCCAACAAGGCTCGTGCAGACAATGAAGTTGTTAACGGTACGTTCCTTGTCAACAATCACCCTGCTTCTGTTCTTTTCGATTCGGGTGCCGATAGGAGCTTTGTGTCACTTACTTTTGAACCTTCGCTTTCGATGCCTAGAACTAAACTAGGAAAGCCCTTATCAGTCGAGATAGCCAATGGTGAACCTCTTGTACTTGATTCTGTCATTCGTGATTGTCAATTGAACCTCAGTAACATTTGTTTTCTATCGACCTTACACTGATGCAACTTGGAAGCTTCGATATTATCATTGGGATGGATTGGTTAACCAAACATCATGCCGAAGTTATTTGTTTTGACAAGATTGTTCGTGTACCGCTTTCGTCTGGTGAAACCTTGGAAATCCATGGAGAGAGACCCACTAGTAGCCTAAAACTTATGGCTTGGGTACAATCCCAAAAGTACCCGCGAGAGAATTATGTCGCCTTTTTGGCACATATTGTCGAGGAGAAAGGCAAGAGCAAGAGTATTCAAGACATTCCTGTTATCCAAGACTATCCTGAGGTATTTCTCGAAGATCTACCTGGTTTACCTCCAGTACGACAAGTTGAGTTTCGGATTGATCTTGTACCAGGTGCTAACCCGATAGCCAAATCTCCTTATCGTCTTGCACCTTTTGAGATGCAAGAATTATCGAAACAACTTCAAGAGTTATCTGACAAAGGTTTCATTCGTCCGAGCTTTTTTCCGTGGGGTGCTCCTATCTTATTTGTGAAAAAGAAGGATGGATCCTTCCGTATGTGTATCGACTATCGTGAGCTCAACAAACTCACGATCAAGAATCGATATCCCCTACCTCGCATTGATGATCTTTTTGATCAATTACAGGGTGCTACATGTTTTTCGAAGATCGATCTACGTTCTGGATATCATCAACTTCGTGTTCACGAGGAAGATATTCCTAAGACTGCTTTCCGCACTCGATACGGCCATTATGAGTTCACCGTTATGCCATTCGGGTTGACAAATGCTCTAGTTATATTCATGGACTTGATGAATAGGGTTTGTAAACCTTCTTTGGATAAATTCATCATTGTTTTCATCGACGACATCCTTATTTACTCTAAGTCTCGAGCCGAGCACGAGCAACATCTTCGTCTGACTATGGAACGTCTAAAGAAAGAACAATTATATGCCAAATTTTCTAAGTGTGAATTTTGGTTGAGAGAAGTTCAGTTCTTGGGTCACATTGTTAATGAGAAAGGTATTCACGTGGATCCTTCCAAAATCGTTGCGATTAAGGATTGGAAAACACCCACTACACCCACAGAAGTTCGCTCATTTCTTGGTCTTGCTGGTTATTATCAATGATTCATCGCGAACTTCTCAAAGATCGCGGTTCCTCTCACTGCTTTGACTCAAAAGAATAAGCCTTTTGGGTGGGGACCTAAACAAGAGGAAGCTTTTCAAACTTTGAAACTAAAACTGTGTGATGCTCCTATTTTATCTTTACCCGATGGCAATGATGATTTCGTGGTTTATTGTGACGCATCGAATTTAGGCCTTGGTTGTGTCCTAATGCAACGGGATAAAGTCATCGCATATGCGTCAAGACAATTGAAAGTCCACGAGAAGAATTACACAACTCATGATCTTGAGTTAGGAGCTGTTGTCTTTGCTCTCAAAATTTGGAGACACTATCTTTATGGAACGAAGTGTGTGGTTTTCACGGACCAAAAAAGTCTCCAACACATATTCAATCAAAAGGAGCTAAACATGAGATAACGACGTTAGGTAGAGATTTTAAACGATTACGACTGCGAAATTCGCTATCATCCTGGTAAGGCTATGTTGTGGCTGATACGATTAGTCGCAAAGAACGTGTTAAGCTTCATTGTGTTCGAGTTCGAACTGATATCCAAACACGTATTCTTGAAGCCCAACGCACTTGTGTAACCCGAGGTTTGTTGAAAGACGAACTACCTCATCAACTCGACCTTCAACTCGAAACGAAAAACGATGGATCACTATACTACATTGACCGTTTGTGGGCTCCGAATCAACACAATCTCCGTACCTTACTTATGGACAAAGCTCATAAGTCTCGTTACTCGATTCATCCTAGTGCTACAAAAATGTACAAGGATCTCCGTACTCAGTATTGGTGGCCGGGTATGAAGAATGATATTGCCTTGTATGTATCTAATTACCTTACTTGTCTCAAAGTAAAGGCCGAGCATCAACATCCATCTGGTTTATTGGAACAACCGGAAATACCGGTATGGAAGCGGGAGAACATTGTGATGGATCTTATCGCAAAACTACCGCGCACATCTAGAGGTCATGATGCAATTTGGGTGATCATTGATCGTCTAACAAAGTCAGCACACTTTATAGCAATCCGTGAGGATTTCTCTGCTGACAAACTTGCCAGATCTATGTTGATGAGATTGTGTCTCGTCATGGTGTTCCTTTGAATATCATATTTGACCGAGATTGTAACATCCGTCAAAAACGGATTTACCAAACCCGCTCCGTTTATCAACCGAACAGTCAGTCAAAATTTTCGTTGCGAATTAAATGCCCAAAATATTTTTAAACGATCCGTAATCAATTATTGTACGGGAATATATATTTAGTTTTTGAAAAACTATTGGAAATCGCAAAATAAAAATGAAAGTATTCTGCCGGGTTTCGAACCCGGGTCTGTACCGAATCAGCCAACTGATTTAACTCACACACACAAACCACTGCGCCGCGGACTTTGTTTGTTATATAATAGAATCATTTAATTGATAAAGTGTCGTTACGAATTCAAAACCGGCGCCCAAACAGTTCAGTCGTCGGAATCCCGGTAAACTCGCGAGTCTTAACTACAATTTACGTTATAACGTAAACCATTAACCAGATATCGGTTATAACCGATGTTTGAAGTCCGCGACCAAAATCAAAACCGCCGGAAAATTTAAATAAACGAACACAGTCCGAAATCAGACCAAATACATCTCGTTTTTCTCCTATAAATTGACCCACAACCGACGACAAACCTTTTCGCTCAAAAACACATCTTTTCACGGCGTAATTCCACTCGCCGGAATTTCTCTGCTCATCGCCGGAAAACCGTTTTCTCCATTGCCGAGCCTTACTGAGCCCCTGAGTTTATCCCGGAGATACCCATGCCCTTTCTAAGTTTCTTGGAGACTCGCTGCTACGAGAAACTGATCGCCGGAGGTGATTTCTGTCGCCGGAGTTCTGCCGGAAAACAGAGGAAAGCGAGTCGGTATACCTCACGCTTATATTCCTTTCTTTTTACTTCTATCTTACCAGTAATTAACCTAAAACACTAATGAAACTTGGATAAAAACTCGAACCAGTCAGACTCGATTTCTGGTTATAACCTGACGAGGAAGACGATGTATTTTCCGTATCCTATAAGTCTAATTAAAATCAGGATATTAATCGGGTTAGACACACAGTCCAGCGGTGGACTGTGTGCACATAAAACGTTAAACATGCAAAGGTCTCGAGTTCGATTCCCGTCTCACACACGCTGCCTTAATAAAAACCATTTTTTTTGTTGTTTAACTGAACCGGAGTCGCCACAGATATATGTTAAGTATATTGTTAACCGGAATAATAACCAAGTTAGACACACAGTCCAGCGGTGGACTGTGTGTTTGTTTATATCACAGGTCACGAGTTCGAGTCCGGTCTTCAGCACCGACTCGGACAATTATCTCTTCTTTTTAAATAAGGCAGAAAAGGAAAATAACAAATTAGTATTTAAGTATAATAAAAATCGAGTTATATAACATGTTGAACACACAGTCCAGCGGTGGACTGTGTGTTAGATTAAACCACAGGTCCCGGGTTCGAGACCTGTGGAGTGCATGTCCGAGTCGTTTAAACTGTTTTTAAAATAAAAAGGATTTCTGTTTAATTCTAATTAATGTATATATGTAATTAAAATCGGATATATAACGGGTTAGACACGTAGCTCAGTTGGTAGAGCTGCGTGCACGCGTACGGGAGGTCTCGGGTTCGAGCCTCACCCAGCGCACAACAATATGCCTCGAACCGGTCAACGCCAGTCAAAGTCAATGGTCAAAGTCAACTGTAGCAAAAAAAAAAAAAAATATATTTTTTTTATTATTTTTATTTAATTATTTTAATTAAAAATCAATTATAAATACTTAAAAATAACATTTTTAAGGTTAGAAAATAGCCTCAAACTCACAAAAATACACCCAACAATCCTACTAAAATAGTTTAATAAAATCCGTTTACTTACCAAACCATAATGCGATTTATCTAGGTTAAATCTCACTCGTGGTTAAAACCACTTCGCGTGCATTCAACGTCATCAACCGAACGCACCCACTGTGAGTGAATCTTACAATTCCCCTTTTTAAATTACACGTTTTGGGGTGTGTCATGTGTTATGAAATTTATTAATTTATTTATTTAAACTTGTGCCATACCACATCATGACTTAAACTTAGATTGTTTCTATTGTTGTGATTTACTCATATTCCTTTTGTCAAATTACATGAAACTCATACATTAAGCCCATCAATTCCTCGTGGGAGACGAGTAGAACATCGCGTGCTTCACATCAAATTCATTATGTTCATGTGTGTATCATTGAGTTTATATTGTTTGTAGTTGTGTTATTCATATTATCATGTTTATGCAATTCATTCATCAGGCCCCTCAGTTCCTCGTGAGAGACGAGTTGAGCATCGCGTGCCTTTAATTGTTCCATTATTGTTCATGAGTGTTTCATTTAACATCTTATGATTGTTGATCAAGTTACATCTAATTTTACTCATGTTTGGTTGTGCACATATTTCATAATCAATTTAAATAAATTGTTCAAATGTTTTCCATAGGATTCACTCGCCAACATTATGTTGATCCAAAAACCTTTTACACATGATACAGGTGGACAGGTTGAAGCAAGGAAAACATAGGATATGCCTTAGAAGAGAACCAAGAAGCTTAGACTGATAGTTAGAATATGTTGTATCATTTATTGTAAATTTCCATTAAATTGTATTAATGAATATGAAACATATAATAAATGTCATGAGCTTTGATGATAACCCAATCATGCCCCGATCACCTTTTTCCGCTGCGGGTCGGGGTGTGACAGATTGGTATCAGAGCCATGACTATAGGGATATAGGATAGGTTATTAGACCCTTAGAGCCTATACTATAGTCTGCCTAAATTTTAAATTGATTAGGTGGTTACATACAAACTTATGATATTTATTTGTTTCATATTTGTTTACATTTCAGTCAAACATACATGCTCATATACATATTCATTATACATATATACATATTCATTATACATATATCGATGTTCATGTATTCAATTTATTTTCATACTCTCATTATCCAAAGATTTTGTGCAATTTTCAATTCTCATCAAAGTAAGTTCTGCGACGGGCATGTAGTAACTGGAAGGGTACAAGTACCGGTAGTCGGAACGTCCTGTCTAGGCTGGCATTCGTATAAATCCAATATAACGGACCAGTTTGCCTACCTGGGGACCAACGATGAGAGTACGAAGGACCTATTAGGCCAAAGCATGCCACACCAAACGTCGTTCGAACTAACCCTACTTTGAGGTGTCACCGTGTCTACACCTGGACACATTCCGAACATCACACGTTGTATACATATTTCTCGATTTTCTCCGGGTTTTTGTATACGCAACCAGGCAGAGACCGTGTGAAACATATGAAAAACCGGTATTCATGGGGCCCACATGATTACACAGGTAAAGTATGGCGGCATGACGGGCCTAACAGCGAGCAAAGCCCAAGACATCCTATGGATGTAGTATTTTTTGTATAATTATTTTATGAATGTTCGTTCTTGAATGCGACCCATGATCCCAAAAGCATCCAACTCATACTCTTGTCATGTATTCATTGTAGATGTCTTCTAACCTCGCCCGTAGGAAGACGAGAGCAAGAAAAGCCCGCGAGCGCATGGCTGCCTTAATCGCTCAACAAATGGCTGCCGTAATACCCAATATTGTAATCCAAGTTCAACAAGCACTTACCGATAATCCTGTCAATCAAGCAAACCAAAACATTTTCAACTCTCCCCCAAATACCACTAAATGCACCTACAAGCACTTCAAATCATGCGACCCTCCGAAATACAAAGGGACTGAAGGCGTCACTACTCTTCTCCATTGGTTTGAAGAAATGGAGAACACTTTTCTAAATTGCGATTGCCCTGACGATCGCAAAGTGCGATACGCTACCGGTCGACTATATGGGATAGCACTTACTTGGTGGAATACAGAGAAGGCCAAACGAGGTGTTGAAGATGCTATGACCTTAACTTGGAACGAATTGAAGGAAATCATGACCAGACGATTTTGCCCAAGGAGCGAAATCAAGAAATTAGAATATGAATTTTACTCATTGAAGCAAATGGAAGGAGACCACATCACCTACAACAAAAGATTCCTCGAGTTACATTAAATGGTTCCCAACATGTTTACTCCCCTCTACCGTTTGATCGAGCACTACATTCGTGGTCTTCCGTCAAAGATTCAAGACCCTGTAATAAGTACCAAGCCTGCAACTTTGGAAGCAGCAATGGAGCTAGCAACAGAGCTCACCGAGAACCGAATCCGAAACAAAGACTTCAAGGAGGAGAAAAAGAAGGATAAAGAACCGACTGAAACTTCCGACTCCACTCAAACTGAATCCCCTTCTCAACCCAATCCTAAGAGAAGAAGAGTCGGGCGACTTTTCGCTGCGACCCAACGAAATCAACCAGTTTTACACGCCATACCCATCCGAGCTATCCCAATCACCCAAGTGGCACCCAACTCAGCTTACCCAATTAAGAAACCATATCTTGGACCTCACCCTCGATGCAACAACTGTTTTTATCACCATCCCCTTACTTTAACTTGCCGGCTATGTACAACTTGTGGGCGCTATGGTCATTTGAGCAATGTTTGTCGCACCTTTCAAGACCAAACCTTTTCCCCTACTCAAAACATGGCCTAAACTTATCACCAACCCCAATACCCCATGTTCCCATATGCGCGAGCCTGTTTCAATTGTGGCGATCCTACCCACTTTAGAAACACATGCCCTCAATTGGTTAACGTTATCAACACTCAAGCCCAATCAAACCCAGTTAACCAAGTAAACCAAGAAAACCCAACCACTATGCCACCAGCAAGAGAAAGAGTCTTCAATATCAACGCCAATCCTGTCGAAGATAATGACGGCCCAAATGAAGATACTCAGCTAGTCCTCTTCGCCGAAGATCCAGATTCAATTCCTATCGTTTAGTTTCATGTTTTTCCATGTGTAGACTGTTAGAGAAATTATTGGATATTATATATTGTTTTCAGTACATTCAATACGATCGGCTCCGTTTGTTTGAGCCTTGATCGGTTATTTCATTTTACATTTCAATACATGCAATACGTTCGGCTCCGTTTGATTGAGCCTTGAGCGCACATTTCAATTTACATTTCCAGTTCATGCAATACGTTCGGCTCCACCCGATTGAGCCTTGAGCGCACATACAATTTCATTATCAGTATCTTGTGGTTGTTGTGTTTGTTGTAGAGTCGCATAGAACTAATCATAACTTACGGATAAAGTCAATGAAAATTTGACAAGGAATGGTGGATACGCCGATGGTACTTCCTATATATAAGTATTCTTGTCAAATGATCGGAGGCATTATCAGGCGGTTATGAGAGGTTCCATGCATAGGCTGTTTGTGTGGTTAAGTTATTTATTTTCAGTACATGCAATACGCTCGGCTCCACCCGATTGAGCCTTGAGCACACAATTTCAATTTCAGTACATTCAATACGTTTGGCTCCGTTTGATTGAGCCTTGAGCGCACAGACAATTTCATTATCAGTATCTTGTGGTTGTGGTGTTTGTAGTAGAGTCGCATCGAACTAACCATAACTTGCGGATAAAGTCAATGAAAATTTGACAAGGATATGGTGGATACGCCGCTGGTACTTCCTATATATAAGTATTCTTGTCAAATGATCGGAGGCATTATCAGGCGGTTATGAGAGGTTCCATGCATAGGCTGTTTGTGTGGTTAAGTTTTCATTTTCAGTACATGCAATACGCTCGGCTCCACCCGATTGAGCCTTGAGCACACAATTTCAATTTCAGTACATTCAATACGTTCGGCTCCGTTTGATTGAGCCTTGAGCGCACATCCATTTCATTTTCAGTACATGCAATACGATCGGCTCCGTTCGATTGAGCCTTGATCGCACAGATATATTTCATTTCAGTATTTTATGTTTGTTGTATTGGTTGTAGAGTTATAGGACTAATCATAATTCACTGATAAAACCAATGAAAATTTGACAAGAATATGGTGGATACGCCGCTGGTACTTCCTATATATAAGTATTCTTGTCAAAGGATCAGAGGCATTATCGGACGGTTATGAGAAGTTCTATGTAGGATTTATTAGTTTCTTGGTAACCAATCATAACTTGTGGATAAAACTAATGAAAATTTGGCAAGAATATGGTGGATACGCTGCTGGTACTTCCTATATATAAGTATTCTTGCCAAAGGATCAGAGGCATTATCAGGCGGTTATGAGAAGTTCCATGTAGGATTTAGTATTGCCTTGGTTGGAATTTGTGTTACATTTATATCATCATGTTATTTAAAGAGATTTGATTGTGTTCCATTTCTACATAAACTAACCTCTCCATCATAACAAACGAGAGAGGAACTTCCACCATTCAAACATATATGCTATCAGAATGTGGATTCAAATATTTGCTGTTGTGTTTTATTCATGTTCAAATATTCGCTGATGTGTCTATTCATGTTCGAATATTTGCTGTTGTGTTTATTCATGTTCAAATATTTGCTGATGTGTTCATTCATGTTTGAATATTAGCTGTTGTGCTTACTTATGTTCAAATATCAGCTGTTGTGTTTTTATTTTATGTTCCATGTAGATTGTAGTGTTAGAAGTTTTGCCTTAGGATATAACCATATTTTCCCAAACGTACCTAAACTCTTATGCATGATATCATTTTTAGCGAATCATTCCTGTTTATCAATATTCATACAGTAGGCAACAAAAAGCGATTCCCGAATAGGGTACCTAACCCTTACAAGGAACGTTACCGCCTCAAACAAAAAACTTAAGCCCTTATTTTGCTAAGCATACAACTGTCAAACAAAACATCACCATCCTTTTAGTCAAAATATATCATTATTTAAATTTCGGGACGAAATTTCTAAAAAGCAGGGGATACTGTAACATCCGTCAAAAACGGATTTACCAAACCCGCTCCGTTTATCAACCGAACAGTCAGTCAAAATTTTCGTTGCGAATTAAATGCCCAAAATATTTTTAAACGATCCGTAATCAATTATTGTACGGGAATATATATTTAGTTTTTGAAAAACTGTTGGAAATCGCAAAATAAAAATGAAAGTATTCTGCCGGGTTTCGAACCCGGGTCTGTACCGAATCAGCCAACTGATTTAACTCACACACACAAACCACTGCGCCGCGGACTTTGTTTGTTATATAATAGAATCATTTAATTGATAAAGTGTCGTTACGAATTCAAAACCGGCGCCCAAACAGTTCAGTCGTCGGAATCCCGGTAAACTCGCGAGTCTTAACTACAATTTACGTTATAACGTAAACCATTAACCAGATATCGGTTATAACCGATGTTTGAAGTCCGCGACCAAAATCAAAACCGCCGAAAAATTTAAATAAACGAACACAGTCCGAAATCAGACCAAATACATCTCGTTTTTCTCCTATAAATTGACCCACAACCGACGACAAACCTTTTCGCTCAAAAACACATCTTTTCACGGCGTAATTCCACTCGCCGGAATTTCTCTGCTCATCGCCGGAAAACCGTTTTCTCCATTGCCGAGCCTTACTGAGCCCCTGAGTTTATCCCGGAGATACCCACGCCCTTTCTAAGTTTCTTGGAGACTCGCTGCTACGAGAAACTGATCGCCGGAGGTGATTTCTGTCGCCGGAGTTCTGCCGGAAAACAGAGGAAAGCGAGTCGGTATACCTCACGCTTATATTCCTTTCTTTTTACTTCTATCTTACCAGTAATTAACCTAAAACACTAATGAAACTTGAATATAAACTCGAACCAGTCAGACCCGATTTCTGGTTATAACCTGACGAGGAAGACGATGTATTTTCCGTATCCTATAAGTCTAATTAAAATCAGGATATTAATCGGGTTAGACACACAGTCCAGCGGTGGACTGTGTGCACATAAAACGTTAAACATGCAAAGGTCTCGAGTTCGATTCCCGTCTCACACACGCTGCCTTAATAAAAACCATTTTTTTGTTGTTTAACTGAACCGGAGTCGCCACAGATATATGTTAAGTATATTGTTAACCGGAATAATAACCAAGTTAGACACACAGTCCAGCGGTGGACTGTGTGTTTGTTTATATCACAGGTCACGAGTTCGAGTCCGGTCTTCAGCACCGACTCGGACAATTATCTCTTCTTTTTAAATAAGGCAGAAAAGGAAAATAACAAATTAGTATTTAAGTATAATAAAAATCGAGTTATATAACATGTTGAACACACAGTCCAGCGGTGGACTGTGTGTTAGATTAAACCACAGGTCCCGGGTTCGAGACCTGTGGAGTGCATGTCCGAGTCGTTTAAACTGTTTTTAAAATAAAAAGGATTTCTGTTTAATTCTAATTAATGTATATATGTAATTAAAATCGGATATATAACGGGTTAGACACGTAGCTCAGTTGGTAGAGCTGCGTGCACGCGTACGGGAGGTCTCGGGTTCGAGCCTCACCCAGCGCACAACAATATGCCTCGAACCGGTCAACGCCAGTCAAAGTCAATGGTCAAAGTCAACTGTAGCAAAAAAAAAAAATAAAATATTTTTTTTTATTATTTTTATTTAATTATTTTAATTAAAAATCAATTATAAATACTTAAAAATAACATTTTTAAGGTTAGAAAATAGCCTCAAACTCACAAAAATACACCCAACAATCCTACTAAAATAGTTTAATAAAATCCGTTTACTTACCAAACCATAATGCGATTTATCTAGGTTAAATCTCACTCGTGGTTAAAACCTCTTCGCGTGCATTCAACGTCATCAACCGAACGCACCCACTGTGAGTGAATCTTACAATTCCCCTTTTTAAATTACACGTTTTGGGGTGTGTCATGTGTTATGAAATTTATTAATTTATTTATTTAAACTTGTGCCATACCACATCATGACTTAAACTTAGATTGTTTCTATTGTTGTGATTTACTCATATTCCTTTTGTCAAATTACATGAAACTCATACATTAAGCCCATCAATTCCTCGTGGGAGACGAGTAGAACATCGCGTGCTTCACATCAAATTCATTATTGTTCATGTGTGTATCATTGAGTTTATATTGTTTGTAGTTGTGTTATTCATATTATCATGTTTATGCAATTCATTCATCAGGCCCCTCAGTTCCTCGTGAGAGACGAGTTGAGCATCGCGTGCCTTTAATTGTTCCATTATTGTTCATGAGTGTTTCATTTAACATCTTATGATTGTTGATCAAGTTACATCTAATTTTACTCATGTTTGGTTGTGCACATATTTCATAATCAATTTAAATAAATTGTTCAAATGTTTTCCATAGGATTCACTCGCCAACATTATGTTGATCCAAAAACCTTTTACACATGATACAGGTGGACAGGTTGAAGCAAGGAAAACATAGGATATGCCTTAGAAGAGAACCAAGAAGCTTAGACTGATAGTTAGAATATGTTGTATCATTTATTGTAAATTTCCATTAAATTGTATTAATGAATATGAAACATATAATAAATGTCATGAGCTTTGATGATAACCCAATCATGCCCCGATCACCTTTTTCCGCTGCGGGTCGGGGTGTGACAGATTGGTATCAGAGCCATGACTATAGGGATATAGGATAGGTTATTAGACCCTTAGAGCCTATACTATAGTCTGCCTAAATTTTAAATTGATTAGGTGGTTACATACAAACTTATGATATTTATTTGTTTCATATTTGTTTACATTTCAGTCAAACATACATGCTCATATACATATTCATTATACATATATACATATTCATTATACATATATCGATGTTCATGTATTCAATTTATTTTCATACTCTCATTATCCAAAGATTTTGTGCAATTTTCAATTCTCATCAAAGTAAGTTCTGCGACGGGCATGTAGTAACTGGAAGGGTACAAGTACCGGTAGTCGGAACGTCCTGTCTAGGCTGGCATTCGTATAAATCCAATATAACGGACCAGTTTGCCTACCTGGGGACCAACGATGAGAGTACGAAGGACCTATTAGGCCAAAGCATGCCACACCAAACGTCGTTCGAACTAACCCTACTTTGAGGTGTCACCGTGTCTACACCTGGACACATTCCGAACATCACACGTTGTATACATATTTCTCGATTTTCTCCGGGTTTTTGTATACGCAACCAGGCAGAGACCGTGTGAAACATATGAAAAACCGGTATTCATGGGGGCCCACATGATTACACAGGTAAAGTATGGCGGCATGACGGGCCTAACAGCGAGCAAAGCCCAAGACATCCTATGGATGTAGTATTTTTTGTATAATTATTTTATGAATGTTCGTTCTTGAATGCGACCCATGATCCCAAAAGCATCCAACTCATACTCTTGTCATG
This sequence comes from Scalesia atractyloides, assembly GCA_947069175.1. Classification (NCBI taxonomy): domain Eukaryota; kingdom Viridiplantae; phylum Streptophyta; class Magnoliopsida; order Asterales; family Asteraceae; genus Scalesia; species Scalesia atractyloides. The sequence goes on along the minus strand of CAMTDV010000004.1, from coordinate 67,229,908 downwards.
TATTCATTGTAGATGTCTTCTAACCTCGCCCGTAGGAAGACGAGAGCAAGAAAAGCCCGCGAGCGCATGGCTGCCTTAATCGCTCAACAAATGGCTGCCGTAATACCCAATATTGTAATCCAAGTTCAACAAGCACTTACCGATAATCCTGTCAATCAAGCAAACCAAAACATTTTCAACTCTCCCCCAAATACCACTAAATGCACCTACAAGCACTTCAAATCATGCGACCCTCCGAAATACAAAGGGACTGAAGGCGTCACTGCTCTTCTCCATTGGTTTGAAGAAATGGAGAACACTTTTCTAAATTGCGATTGCCCTGACGATCGCAAAGTGCGATACGCTACCGGTCGACTATATGGGATAGCACTTACTTGGTGGAATACAGAGAAGGCCAAACGAGGTGTTGAAGATGCTATGACCTTAACTTGGAACGAATTGAAGGAAATCATGACCAGACGATTTTGCCCAAGGAGCGAAATCAAGAAATTAGAATATGAATTTTACTCATTGAAGCAAATGGAAGGAGACCACATCACCTACAACAAAAGATTCCTCGAGTTACATCAAATGGTTCCCAACATGTTTACTCCCCTCTACCGTTTGATCGAGCACTACATTCGTGGTCTTCCGTCAAAGATTCAAGACCCTGTAATAAGTACCAAGCCTGCAACTTTGGAAGCAGCAATGGAGCTAGCAACAGAGCTCACCGAGAACCGAATCCGAAACAAAGACTTCAAGGAGGAGAAAAAGAAGGATAAAGAACCGACTGAAACTTCCGACTCCACTCAAACTGAATCCCCTTCTCAACCCAATCCTAAGAGAAGAAGAGTCGGGCGACTTTTCGCTGCGACCCAACGAAATCAACCAGTTTTACACGCCATACCCATCCGAGCTATCCCAATCACCCAAGTGGCACCCAACTCAGCTTACCCAATTAAGAAACCATATCTTGGACCTCACCCTCGATGCAACAACTGTTTTTATCACCATCCCCTTACTTTAACTTGCCGGCTATGTACAACTTGTGGGCGCTATGGTCATTTGAGCAATGTTTGTCGCACCTTTCAAGACCAAACCTTTTCCCCTACTCAAAACATGGCCTAAACTTATCACCAACCCCAATACCCCATGTTCCCATATGCGCGAGCCTGTTTCAATTGTGGCGATCCTACCCACTTTAGAAACACATGCCCTCAATTGGTTAACGTTATCAACACTCAAGCCCAATCAAACCCAGTTAACCAAGTAAACCAAGAAAACCCAACCACTATGCCACCAGCAAGAGAAAGAGTCTTCAATATCAACGCCAATCCTGTCGAAGATAATGACGGCCCAAATGAAGATACTCAGCTAGTCCTCTTCGCCGAAGATCCAGATTCAATTCCTATCGTTTAGTTTCATGTTTTTCCATGTGTAGACTGTTAGAGAAATTATTGGATATTATATATTGTTTTCAGTACATTCAATACGATCGGCTCCGTTTGTTTGAGCCTTGATCGGTTATTTCATTTTACATTTCAATACATGCAATACGTTCGGCTCCGTTTGATTGAGCCTTGAGCGCACATTTCAATTTACATTTCCAGTTCATGCAATACGTTCGGCTCCACCCGATTGAGCCTTGAGCGCACATACAATTTCATTATCAGTATCTTGTGGTTGTTGTGTTTGTTGTAGAGTCGCATAGAACTAATCATAACTTACGGATAAAGTCAATGAAAATTTGACAAGGATATGGTGGATACGCCGATGGTACTTCCTATATATAAGTATTCTTGTCAAATGATCGGAGGCATTATCAGGCGGTTATGAGAGGTTCCATGCATAGGCTGTTTGTGTGGTTAAGTTATTTATTTTCAGTACATGCAATACGCTCGGCTCCACCCGATTGAGCCTTGAGCACACAATTTCAATTTCAGTACATTCAATACGTTTGGCTCCGTTTGATTGAGCCTTGAGCGCACAGACAATTTCATTATCAGTATCTTGTGGTTGTGGTGTTTGTAGTAGAGTCGCATCGAACTAACCATAACTTGCGGATAAAGTCAATGAAAATTTGACAAGGATATGGTGGATACGCCGCTGGTACTTCCTATATATAAGTATTCTTGTCAAATGATCGGAGGCATTATCAGGCGGTTATGAGAGGTTCCATGCATAGGCTGTTTGTGTGGTTAAGTTTTCATTTTCAGTACATGCAATACGCTCGGCTCCACCCGATTGAGCCTTGAGCACACAATTTCAATTTCAGTACATTCAATACGTTCGGCTCCGTTTGATTGAGCCTTGAGCGCACATCCATTTCATTTTCAGTACATGCAATACGATCGGCTCCGTTCGATTGAGCCTTGATCGCACAAATATATTTCATTTCAGTATTTTATGTTTGTTGTATTGGTTGTAGAGTTATAGGACTAATCATAATTCACTGATAAAACCAATGAAAATTTGACAAGAATATGGTGGATACGCCGCTGGTACTTCCTATATATAAGTATTCTTGTCAAAGGATCAGAGGCATTATCGGACGGTTATGAGAAGTTCTATGTAGGATTTATTAGTTTCTTGGTAACCAATCATAACTTGTGGATAAAACTAATGAAAATTTGGCAAGAATATGGTGGATACGCCGCTGGTACTTCCTATATATAAGTATTCTTGCCAAAGGATCAGAGGCATTATCAGGCGGTTATGAGAAGTTCCATGTAGGATTTAGTATTGCCTTGGTTGGAATTTGTGTTACATTTATATCATCATGTTATTTAAAGAGATTTGATTGTGTTCCATTTCTACATAAACTAACCTCTCCATCATAACAAACGAGAGAGGAACTTCCACCATTCAAACATATATGCTATCAGAATGTGGATTCAAATATTTGCTGTTGTGTTTATTCATGTTCAAATATTCGCTGATGTGTCTATTCATGTTCGAATATTTGCTGTTGTGTTTATTCATGTTCAAATATTTGCTGATGTGTTCATTCATGTTTGAATATTAGCTGTTGTGCTTACTTATGTTCAAATATCAGCTGTTGTGTTTTTATTTTATGTTCCATGTAGATTGTAGTGTTAGAAGTTTTGCCTTAGGATATAACCATATTTTCCCAAACGTACCTAAACTCTTATGCATGATATCATTTTTAGCGAATCATTCCTGTTTATCAATATTCATACAGTAGGCAACAAAAAGCGATTCCCGAATAGGGTACCTAACCCTTACAAGGAACGTTACCGCCTCAAACAAAAAACTTAAGCCCTTATTTTGCTAAGCATACAACTGTCAAACAAAACATCACCATCCTTTTAGTCAAAATATATCATTATTTAAATTTCAGGACGAAATTTCTAAAAAGCAGGGGATACTGTAACATCCGTCAAAAACGGATTTACCAAACCCGCTCCGTTTATCAACCGAACAGTCAGTCAAAATTTTCGTTGCGAATTAAATGCCCAAAATATTTTTAAACGATCCGTAATCAATTATTGTACGGGAATATATATTTAGTTTTTGAAAAACTGTTGGAAATCGCAAAATAAAAATGAAAGTATTCTGCCGGGTTTCGAACCCGGGTCTGTACCGAATCAGCCAACTGATTTAACTCACACACACAAACCACTGCGCCGCGGACTTTGTTTGTTATATAATAGAATCATTTAATTGATAAAGTGTCGTTACGAATTCAAAACCGGCGCCCAAACGGTTCAGTCGTCGGAATCCCGGTAAACTCGCGAGTCTTAACTACAATTTACGTTATAACGTAAACCATTAACCAGATATCGGTTATAACCGATGTTTGAAGTCCGCGACCAAAATCAAAACCGCCGAAAAATTTAAATAAACGAACACAGTCCGAAATCAGACCAAATACATCTCGTTTTTCTCCTATAAATTGACCCACAACCGACAACAAACCTTTTCGCTCAAAAACACATCTTTTCACGGCGTAATTCCACTCGCCGGAATTTCTCTGCTCATCGCCGGAAAACCGTTTTCTCCATTGCCGAGCCTTACTGAGCCCCTGAGTTTATCCCGGAGATACCCACGCCCTTTCTAAGTTTCTTGGAGACTCGCTGCTACGAGAAACTGATCGCCGGAGGTGATTTCTGTCGCCGGAGTTCTGCCGGAAAACAGAGGAAAGCGAGTCGGTATACCTCACGCTTATATTCCTTTCTTTTTACTTCTATCTTACCAGTAATTAACCTAAAACACTAATGAAACTTGAATATAAACTCGAACCAGTCAGACCCGATTTCTGGTTATAACCTGACGAGGAAGACGATGTATTTTCCGTATCCTATAAGTCTAATTAAAATCAGGATATTAATCGGGTTAGACACACAGTCCAGCGGTGGACTGTGTGCACATAAAACGTTAAACATGCAAAGGTCTCGAGTTCGATTCCCGTCTCACACACGCTGCCTTAATAAAAACCATTTTTTTGTTGTTTAACTGAACCGGAGTCGCCACAGATATATGTTAAGTATATTGTTAACCGGAATAATAACCAAGTTAGACACACAGTCCAGCGGTGGACTGTGTGTTTGTTTATATCACAGGTCACGAGTTCGAGTCCGGTCTTCAGCACCGACTCGGACAATTATCTCTTCTTTTTAAATAAGGCAGAAAAGGAAAATAACAAATTAGTATTTAAGTATAATAAAAATCGAGTTATATAACATGTTGAACACACAGTCCAGCGGTGGACTGTGTGTTAGATTAAACCACAGGTCCCGGGTTCGAGACCTGTGGAGTGCATGTCCGAGTCGTTTAAACTGTTTTTAAAATAAAAAGGATTTCTGTTTAATTCTAATTAATGTATATATGTAATTAAAATCGGATATATAACGGGTTAGACACGTAGCTCAGTTGGTAGAGCTGCGTGCACGCGTACGGGAGGTCTCGGGTTCGAGCCTCACCCAGCGCACAACAATATGCCTCGAACCGGTCAACGCCAGTCAAAGTCAATGGTCAAAGTCAACTGTAGCAAAAAAAAAAAAAATAAAATATTTTTTTTTATTATTTTTATTTAATTATTTTAATTAAAAATCAATTATAAATACTTAAAAATAACATTTTTAAGGTTAGAAAATAGCCTCAAACTCACAAAAATACACCCAACAATCCTACTAAAATAGTTTAATAAAATCCGTTTACTTACCAAACCATAATGCGATTTATCTAGGTTAAATCTCACTCGTGGTTAAAACCACTTCGCGTGCATTCAACGTCATCAACCGAACGCACCCCCTGTGAGTGAATCTTACAATTCCCCTTTTTAAATTACACGTTTTGGGGTGTGTCATGTGTTATGAAATTTATTAATTTATTTATTTAAACTTGTGCCATACCACATCATGACTTAAACTTAGATTGTTTCTATTGTTGTGATTTACTCATATTCCTTTTGTCAAATTACATGAAACTCATACATTAAGCCCATCAATTCCTCGTGGGAGACGAGTAGAACATCGCGTGCTTCACATCAAATTCATTATTGTTCATGTGTGTATCATTGAGTTTATATTGTTTGTAGTTGTGTTATTCATATTATCATGTTTATGCAATTCATTCATCAGGCCCCTCAGTTCCTCGTGAGAGACGAGTTGAGCATCGCGTGCCTTTAATTGTTCCATTATTGTTCATGAGTGTTTCATTTAACATCTTATGATTGTTGATCAAGTTACATCTAATTTTACTCATGTTTGGTTGTGCACATATTTCATAATCAATTTAAATAAATTGTTCAAATGTTTTCCATAGGATTCACTCGCCAACATTATGTTGATCCAAAAACCTTTTACACATGATACAGGTGGACAGGTTGAAGCAAGGAAAACATAGGATATGCCTTAGAAGAGAACCAAAAAGCTTAGACTGATAGTTAGAATATGTTGTATCATTTATTGTAAATTTCCATTAAATTGTATTAATGAATATGAAACATATAATAAATGTCATGAGCTTTGATGATAACCCAATCATGCCCCGATCACCTTTTTCCGCTGCGGGTCGGGGTGTGACAGAGATGCTCGGTTCTCATCTCATTTCTGGAAGACTATGCAATCTGCAATAGGAACCAAACTCAATCTGAGCACTGCTTATCATCCTCAAACGGATGGACAATCTGAGAGGACGATTCAACCGACAAAGCACAGTATGTCGCTGAAAAGAAAATGATTAGCTTGATCCAACAATCAGTTAAGGAAGACATCCTGATTTTATTGCCAGAATATGAAATGTCACAAGAATTATGGCACTCTCTTGTGACAAATTCAAAGGAAGTGATGAAATGATTAAGAGCAAGAAGGCCTTAATTAAGAAAGAATTTGAGATCTTCACGATGATCAAAGGTGAAACTATGAAGCAAATGATCGGTAGATACTGTCACCTCATGGTCCAGATGCGAAGACATGACATCAAAACAACTAACGAAGAGCAAATCGAGAAGTTGGCTGATGCACTTCCAGAAGGAGAATGGACGACATATCTGACAATTCTAAAGAATAGTCCATCCTAGAGAAACTTCAAGTTGTCATCTTTCATCGACAAATTAGAAGGTCATGAAATGGAATTGATGAAGATTGCAAAGTCAAAGGACGCTAATGTTGTTCAAGATGTCGGTGTTTATTACAAAGGAGGTATTCAAGATACTCCAATTCAAAGTCCAAAAATTCAAACGGCTTTTAGTGCAAATGCAAATTCTTCTCCGAATCAAAGTTCTCCATATGTTGGCTATTCTAGTGCTAGTTCAAGCTCTTCATTCCAAAATCAGACAAGCTAAGCTAGTTTTGATTCAAATGTTTTCCAGTGTAACATAGCAGTTGATCTGAAGAAGGTATTTCCAGAAAAGGTGGCTAAACAACACATAGCACTTCTCGCTACTGTTTTCGAATCATATGAAAGCCTTGTTGCTGGAAAGATCGGTAATCCATAAATGACGGCAGAAGATTATGATCAGGTAGACGAAGAAGAATTGGAGCTGATGGATATCAAATGGTGCCTTGCGTCCATTATCAGAAGAGTTACCAAGTTTGTGGCACTCAACGGGAGGGATATTGGTAATTCAAAAAATAAGCTTGGATTTGACAAGACAAAGGTCACATGCTTCAGGTGTCGACAAAAAGGGTACTTCATACGTGAATGCCATAACCAAGAAGCTAGTGGAAACCAAAACCCTTTTGGAACCGGTAATGAATATTTCAAGAAAGCGTTGCAATACAAATCATATCCGAATAGAACACAAGTCGAAGTTGAAGATAAATCTGCAAAGAAAGCCGAACAAGCTCTTGTTGCCAATCATGAAGACGATGGTTTTGATTGGAACAAATACATCGGAAAGAAGACTGGTGTGGCTATGATGGCAGAGGTTGTGAATGAAGCTGAGACATCATTTGTGGAAGCTGCTATCAAAAATGCTATTCAAGAAGCATTAATGCAGAGAGCTGAGTTAGAAGCTATCCTGGATAATGCAGTTCTGGAAATATACATACAACGAACTGAAGAAGAAGAGATAGCTTATGCTGAGATGCAAAGACAAGAAGCCTTGAAAGCAGAGACCGAAAAGGTAAAAACTGAGGTAAGAATGTCTGAAAAGGAAGTTGTGAAAGTTGTGGAGGTTGAAAAACCTTGCACAAAGTGCACAAGTCCTTGTGAACCATTCCTTGATAAGGTCAAAGTCATCAGAGAATTAACTGAACATAATGAAACTTTTCGTTATGATTACAAAAATATGAAAGAAGCTTATGACAAGATACAAGGCAAATATAAAAATATCGAAAAAGCTAATCTTAAAATTGCTGAAAATGAAAAAATATTAAAAGCAACAGTGATTGAAAAACAAGAGGCAATTAACATGTACATTAATACTATTGCCGTAACAAAACGTGAGCTTCATGACATGAAGATAGAAATAGAACGGGTAAGACAGCTTTTGAAAAGCTACACCACAAACGCTTATGTCATTGATCACATTCTTCCTACGATCAAATCGGAGGAAAATGATGGTAAACCAAAGCGTAAAGAATACGGAAGTGTTCCTTCACCATTCCTTGAAAACTATTCTTGCAAAAAGGATGATGAAGTAGAAAAGGCTTTTGATATACTACTTTTAACTGAATTGAAAAATCAATTGCCTGAGAACATTGACGTAGACTTTACGAAATCAAACGATGACATTAAAGCAGTGGTAGAAAATATGGTAAAGAAAGTTTTAGGAAATGATTCTGACGATAACAGTTCTGAGTCACAGTCTGAAAATGACGATATAGCATCTGAAAATGATCTAAGTGATGATCTTAACGTTGTCATGTACTAAGATAAGGATTCTGATAGATTATACTTCGATGATAGCTTCCCGATTCGGAACGTGAAAGAGGATCAACTTGATAATTTTTTCGAACTTGTAGAAGTTTCATCAGATGATCTCGAGAAAAACAAAAAGAAATTTTATTCTAAACCCCAAAGAAACTTTAATAACAACTGAAAGGTTAGTGGTGATTTTCCTGAGAACAGGAGAGCAGGATTGGGTTTGGAGGAAAAAGAAGATGAGCCGAGAAAGAACCAGAAGTTGCCGTTCCAGGAATACAAAGGTAAACATATAAGTTTGTATATGGAACAAATACGGTTCAGGAAGAAGGTAAGATTGGTAAGCAATCTAATGATGAATTCAAGAAAGAATAAGAACTTCGGGACAAGGCTAAGATCAAACTCACAAGTGGTGTAAAATCCACTAGTGGAAATGTTACTAATTCAAGGACATGCTTTAAATGCAATGCAATTGGTCATATTGCTCGAAAGTGCCTGAATCTAAAGCATATGTTTTCACGAAGCAAAAATGTTTCAAAAGAAGAAAAGCAGAAACAACTAGAGATTGTAAAATCCAAAAATGAATGTGTTTCTGAAATAAAACCCAAAAATGAATCAAAGTTTGAAAACTCTGTTTTTGTAAAAGGTGAAACTTCAAAGTCAAACAAAAACGATGATTCACGGTTTTATATTAAGAAAGCAAGATTCATGTCACAATCTTGGACCGCTAAAAAGAAATCTTCTGAAATTGAAAAGTCTGTTACTGCTAAGACTAATAATGTCAAATCAAATGAAGCAGTCATTAAAAATGATCTTTCAAAGTTGAAAAATGATTTTCTAAAACAGACAACGAAAGAAAAGGTCAAAACGTTTTCAGAATCGACATTGGACGAAATGTTCGATGATGATTTTGAATATGATGAAGAGTTAGAATATGGTTATGATGCTTATCATGTCAAACCCAAAACCAAAAAGGTTTGGGTTTCCTTATTCAAAAAGTTGCTTTGTGTGCAGGAGTTCTAAGATCTACTTGATCAAAAGTTGATTTTGGATTGCGGCGCTCCATATCATTTTAACTTATCCAGAAATGTCATATCTTTGTCATTTTGAGGGGGAGTAGTTAAAAAGAAAAAGTTTTTGAAACTAAAAGTCAAAACTTCAAGTGGTTATTAAAAGGAAAGATTTGAAAAGTCAAAATTATGAAAATCCACACCGTTGAACAGAAAAACTGATTTCAAAGTTCTTACATGTTCAAACTGCTTTTACAAGTGGTAAATGAGTTTAATGATTGTTTGTTAAACAATTGCAGATACAGGTTTGAGAAAAAGGATTGGACGACGAGGTCACGGGATCCACATTGGTTTGTTACATTTTTAGTAGAATTTCTTTAAATCTAAAATCCAAAAATATGTTTCTGATTTTAGGGGGAGTAAGAATTTTTTTAAAAAATTGTTGAAAAATAAAAAACATATGAAAGTGTTGAAAATTCAAAAACATTGAAAAATAAAAAAAGTATAAAAACATGAAAAAGACAAAAACAATTTGTTTTTAAAAAAGGAAATGATAGTACATCAGTGACTATCACAGTATGCTAAAAATTTGTAAAGTTTAAAAGTGATAAACAAGTCTTACTGTGGATGTGCCGATAGACTTTACACGTTCAGTAGATTGTTTCTGGGATATAAACCAAATTTTATGACTGCTTAATCTCGTGGATTAACACATCTTGGATATATGGACTTAGTACTACGAAATTTCGATTGAAGGGTTGCCTGATTCTGAGATACGAGGTCTTTATAGATAGTTGATATCTGGGTATTATACAAGTTCTTCTAATTTTGCGGAAGCAATAGTCTAGAACTTCTATAATGCTTTTGCTAAAAACCCCGAATAGCATGTAAACTTGAAAAAGTCGAAAGATCTAATCATTTGAAATTCTGAAAAGATTCCTTAAGTGGAACACTCCTGAAAGACGAGCCTTCATCTCTTTGTCGGTACGGTAGTACTAACCTGAGCTCTCAAGGTCTCGCATAACCCAGATACAGATATCAATTACGCTATACTCACCTGTAAGATGAAATCTAGGGAATCTGGATTCGGGAGTATAGTCAAGAGGTGGGAACCATAGTTAAGTCAAGTTTCATATTTCTTACCTAACATATCTTGGAATAATTGAGAAACGTGGTGAAATTAAGTGGACAAACATATCGACAATCTAAGGTAAACAAGTTTAAAACTTAAAGTCATTAGAAGGTCAACGGTACTGGTGATATGTCTCAAAAAAATTGATATGATCCTTAGACATGAATTCACAAAAATATGTCTGTAAATATGTTTGTACATAGTTTATTTTACTTGTTAAAATTTCTGTAAATATTTTACTTACTTTTTAAAATCCAAAAAGATTTTCAACGAGCCAATGTTGGTGAACGGATCATTAAAGTCTGGTAAGAAAAAGTTCATTAATTTGAAACTTTAAAATTGACAAAAACACCAGTTGTTCACAAAGGGTTTAACCAAGGTCATTAACTTGGACTTGGTAAACAAAATTAGTTAATCAAGGTCATTAACTTTAACTTGGTCAACTAAGTGGATTTCATTGTTTAAAAATCATGAAGAACAGTCAAGATTTTAAATGTTAAAAAGTAATTCAAGGTCATTAACTTGAACTTGAATAACTAAAATGTTTTTAAAATGGAGACGTTCAAACAAGTGTTTCTTCAAAGTAAATTTGAAACGTTTCCTAGTATGCTCAAGAACTTTGGAACGGGAAGCAAAGTTTTAGGCGGAGCAGTACGAAACGTGTTTAAAGTAAAGCTCAAAGCAAGGGGGAGCATAGCTCGCAGCTTAGGAGGAGCTTGGATCTTAAAGTTTTATTCAAGAGAAAAGATAAAGACTCTGGAGCTTAATCAAGTCTAATGGCTACGAGGCATTCAAGAGAAGACTATGTCACAGATGTTATCCAAGGGAAGATGTCAAGAGGAGTCTGTTGGTGTTTATATCAAAAGGATGTCTACATCAAGATGACTACGACAACATCCAAGGGGAGTCTGTTGGTGCATATGTCTGTTGCTTTCGTCATAAATGTCATTATGTATCGAGTCTGAGTGAATAGGGCTTAATCTGTAAGAAACGAGGCGTATTTAAGTGAGTTTGTAAGCAAGTTTGCTTGAGAAGGAACTTGAGAAATCTAGTTCGGCCGAACTTGACTAGGTCAAGTTCGGGCGAACTTACATTCTCCTCCAGCAAACTTGTTTGACCAAGTTCGCTCATGAGATTTTCATGTTATACATGTTCGGCCAAACTTGCTTATGCAAGTTCGGGCGAACTTGTGTCTTTTATGGCCGAACTTGTGTTCCTACGAATAGGTGCCTTGGGTTTTCATTTGAAAAAAGGTTAGAGTTTTTGGCACAGAGACGGCGAAACTCTGTTGGATTTGGTTCTCGAATGTATATGACTTTAGATCAATAAAAACAACGTTTAAACGAGTAACTCTTGTTATTTGGTTAACTTGTCATTAGTTTCCGCCTAATCGGACAATAGATAACAAACTTAGGTTCCCGTGCTGTTCGTGGACGTTCCTTCATTTAGCAAGCTAGCACACACCTCTTTTATCTCTCCTTAATTATCATGTTTTTTTTATATTGAGCATTAAGGTTCTAATGGGGATTTAGGAGTGTGTAGCATGGTATGGAAAGGGGCATATACTCATACACGTGGGAACTAGGTTCTGATATTCGGGTTGAAGACGGGGAAAGAACGACAATATGAAGTTATTTGTGAAAACTAGGATTATTAAGGAGATGACTAACGGGTAGATGGAGTTGAAAGTTGGGAAATTATTTATCCGTATTAACGTATAACTTTGGACCTATTCTGATATCGGGTCACGTATTCAACATGTTCAGTTTCGAACACGGAGGACGTGTAGCTGTGAGGAAATTGTGAAGCTTCACAATTGAGAATGTCTTGGTGAATATTGGCATGCTATGCTAATTCATGTCGCTGACACATAGTACTTTTGGATATAACACGCACCATAAGGTGAGTCCACGGCCCTACTGTTTTAAATGTTTTTAAAACACAGGGGGAGAAAGCTTGCACCACATTACGGTAAAGTAATGTCATAACGTTACGGTAAGGTAACGTCACAACTGTTAGAGTTTTTGTTATATTAGTTATGGTCACAAAGTAGCATTTATCACATGTCAGTCCTCTTAAAACTTACGATGCCGTTAGTATGAGATTATAGCGAGGTAATTTTTAGTAGTACTACTGGGCCCGACAAGCCCCACTCGAGCTGGTCGCGCTAGCTAGACCGGACGTTGATGGTCACGGGTGTAGAATTTGCCTAACATTTAGCCATGGTTGGTGATAGACCTGGCACAACAGGGGCAACAATGTCAGCTTCAGATCAAACACTTTGTTGACGTAACTTAGGTTAGCTACCTACAAATATAACAAGTAACTGCTAAACACTACAACTTACTGTTTCGGGTTTGAAAGAGCGGAAAACTCTTGAGAAACAACTTACTTCATAATTGTAACTTAAAACATGTGAACTCACTCATCATTATGTGTTGACACTTGTTCTTGCATGTCTTTCTCAGGTTGCTAAGGTAGCACACATCAGGACTAGGATGCATTTCGGAGTCGCATCGATTTCACAAAACTTTTAGAATCAATTTTAATTACATTAGCTATTTTAGTTTTGTAATTATTTACGCTTCCGCTACTCAATTGTATAAACCGTATTTTCTCATAAATGAGCAAACATGAAAATTTTTAAACTCATATAGTGGTCGTTCAATATGACTAATGGCTGAGATCTTGGTTTGTCACGTGGAATTTGAGGGTGTGACAGATTGGTATCAGAGCCAATGGTTATAGTGAACTAGGTTTGCATTAGAGAGTAGACCTAGTCTATAGCCTTAGATACTGCATTAGTCATACACCAACACAGACACTTATACATGGCATACAAGAACACTCATACATGATATGCCTACGCTCATGGCATCAAAACATACATTTAAATTGCGGGCATGTCAACATCATCCACTTCATTATTTATTTAAGAGAAACTCCTCAATCTCTTGTATCTTCATTCCTAGTGGCGACGTTCGTGGGATCGCCAAAAACCAGTATCCACTCCTGTCCGAGGGCCGTGAGGCGGAGCCTCTGGAGGAGCTTCTTACATCACAATCATCTTCACCTATTCCTACACCACATAACGAAACAAATCACCGACATGAGCCTACTTATGGTACTATCGGGTATGGTGAGCTTTCTCAAGTCCTTGATTGGGACGGCATCTAACATTGACGCTTATCTCTTTGGAGTTCGGTTCATTGAAAATGAGTCCTTTCCCTACCTACCAACGACAATACCTCGGTCTCACTAGTTTTCCTTTCTTTCAACCTACGTACGTGGTCCTCACGTGAGGCACCTTGCGTTAGGGCAGACCGTTGCACACATTATTGCGTAAATCCGTTTACACGGAGATGTCATTATCTTTATTTTCCCGAACCCTGATTCACATTTTTGGTTGATATATTTATTTTTTTGGAAGATGGATCGACCATGAAGTCGGAGTGCCTTGCTCATTGCATGCTCGAACTCTCTTCTAACTTGGACAGCTTAACGACTAATTGTTTTTTTCCGGTAACATATGTTAATGAATCAGTTTCATCTCTTGAAGTCATAATTTATGTGCGTTTTTGTTTCATGCGCACTCTGACATCTATAATCCGTTGGATTGGATTCACATGGTGTGTTTCAACTTGAGTGAGTCCTCAGATCAATCGATTCCAGACTGCCCTTTCTGATATAACTCCTAGTTGATCAACATTTGGGTGATTAACTAAGCTTTTGATGATCTTATCATTTTTACAATACTCCGTACTCGACAGTTTAATTTGAGGGACGTTTTGACACAAGATCGGTCGAACTCGGGTGAGCATGCAAATCAACTTATCATTACGGGTGCACACGTAATAGTAATTTGCGATGCATGTGAATCCTGGTGAAACCCTATGTGTGGATGAATTGTCCTAACCTGTGCATCTCATGTTTAAAACTTCCATTGTCAGTAGAAGCTCTCATAACCCATTCAACGACTAACTGGCGTCATTAAACTTGTCTAGCAGGTGATGGACGACACTGCTAGATTTAAGATTTTCTTGGACACATTGAGCTATCGTTAATGGAATCCCTCGTTATTATTTTATTTACTCAAGTACGAGTCTTAGTGAAACTAAGATTCTCATCAGAGCCTGTTATCTTGATTGAAACCTATCAGAAATCGTAAGGTAAACCCTTCAACATCAGTATATAAACGAAATATGAAGAAGCTCTCATACGCTCACACCTTATTCCTTGTGCTTAACTATAAAATTTCCTTTAACCACATTACTCGGTCTTGTCGCTAATCTTTAGTCTAACCTGATGTACATCGCGGCACACCCAACTCTACAAACGGTTTTCCACAAAAACGGTCCCATCATCTTAGGGACATCGAAAGACGGAGACATAAGTTAATCAACACCCAGATAAATATGATGACATAAACAATAATCTTACTCCTTGTATTGCTAGAGTAGTTATTCCATAACAGTTTTCCCTTCTAGGCTAGTCTATCCCCTAGCCGTTGCACTGGCCGACGCTTACCGTTTAATGCGACAGTTAGTTACTGTTGTCGATGTAGACAAATCTCTCACTCCGTTGTCGTGGTCGCACTACATCTTTGAAACTTTACGCATAAACTCCCATCAAATTTGTGCTCTAATTTAAAAAGAACTCGGTGAACTCGTCTATTTGATCCTTGGTAATCACTTTTTGAACTTTGAAGATAGTGATGTATTGTTATTATGACTATGCCATTTTGAACATATTTTCGCGTCCTTGTAAGGAAACCTATTGGTGACGTATGTGATGCTCCTAATTCATGCACAGGTTTTAGTTCAATCTTTCAAATACTTGTTCGACTATTTACACACTCTATTTCATACATGGATTTTAGTGAATCCATTCTTATTCTCATTCGGACCAGCTCGACGACTGTAGAGAACGCTTCGATTGACCCGAAGCACTACGAATTTGACCAACCATTATTTTTCTATATAATTCATATTGCGTCAACACTTTCAATGTAATGTTTCCAACGACCGGTAGCGTCACTTGATTTCTATTTATACCGCTTATGGGCGACCAACTATATCCTCATCATCAGATTTATTTATTTATTTTTCTTTCTTTTCACTAGTGATTCTAAAACAATTATGTGGAACAGATTGATGATAACCACGTCTTGGTATGTTCTTCGGGTCTTATCTTGTTGTGCTAGAATGAATACCATAGATCTTACCTAACCATGTTATACACTATTCCTTGCTTAGCTAAGTCACTCTCGACGAACATTACTCGAGGAGAAACGAGCCATACTTATGTTTAGCAAATGCAGGAGCATAAAATGAAATTTCTACTTCCGTGAGGTATGCTGAGGTATACACCCTTTCCGTGTAAAGCACCGTACTTTCGCATAGCTTCATCGACCTCTTGGTTCCGTGCTTATTCCTCTTTTATCGAAAGCTGGGCGCCTACTAAACCAACTACAACCAAAATATCTTGAGCAATATCAACCGAAAATCTTCTTTCCCTCAGTATGAACGCGTCAAGATGATAACATTCAGAAGTAAAGGGGTATAATACCTGATTTGATTTTTCATCCAGTTTGATTTGTTAATCTACTCGAATCATCTGTTCCAAGCAATCATTATTGTTATTATTATTATTATTATTATTATTATTATTATTATTATTATTATTATTATTATTATTATTATTATTATTATTATTATTTTTCTCGAACCCTTGCGTACGATGGCATCATCACTGTTATTCGGCGGTGGTGACTGAACCATTTTTGATCTCTGGTAGCGATACCATGTAACAACAAATCTCTCTTACACTCACTTTAATTACTTTCACGTCAGTTACTTTGAGCAGATTCTCGGTGGTGCACCCACACACGTGATCCCAGGATTTGAGTAATTTGGCATTTAGCAAATTACCTTAACACAATTCAAGTTCGGTTATTTCATCTACCCTTCATTTATGACGTATGACATTCATATCGATTTGGGTAATCTCAAAATATACATTAGATTCACTTGATTTGTGAAGTGTTGGTTACTTAATATTCAGATTACTCCATGATAACAAATTACTGCCTTCTACAAGTCACTCAAATTCAAATGTGTTGAGCTCACCTAAGCTATATTTTGTGCAACAACCCCCCCCCCCCCGCCATACATGTTAAACTCATCCGTCATTGACATACCGATGTTTGACCCATTGGTGTTCCAACTCTTGTGAGTGTCGCCCGTGCTTAATGTAACTTGTTACAACATTCTTTATCATCGACCTCCCATGAACTAAACTTATATTTCTACTTAAGACCATATATAAATTGACATGTATTAGTGTTTTCCTTGATATCCTATTGTAAATTCCATTCAAAATCCATATGCAAGAATTCACTTCGCTACATCACGACCTTTTCAAGCCATAGTGGCCTCACCTACCAAAATTATGAACATTGGCGTCGCTTCCATGACAATAGCTATACCTGGTTACTAGGCGGTGTGCAATTCCATCTTATTCTTGAAAGGAAACTTGACAACCAAACTTTAATACCATGATACCATCTTGAAATTGCGTAATATCTTTACTTTCGTACTTACATTATAGGTGATTCCCTATGACTTTTGATAGTCGCACCCATGTGCACATCCAATTGTTGGAATCGATTTGTTGCCTTGGAAATTGACTATTCTATGCCTATATATAATCCCTTATAGCTTGTTCAGATGAGCAACTAAATCTCATTTGTCATCAATTGTTATCTCAAGCATGTAGTTTGATTACATCTCACCTCATTGAATCGTCATATGCCTTGACGCTCCCTTTAGCAGTAAACTTGTGACCTCAGTTTTAAAATATCATTATCAAAATTTTTGGGACAAAAATTCTTTCAACAAGGGTATGATGTGACACCTGACAATTTCAGGTTAACAACGTTAACACAAACTTCGTTATCTCAAACATTCTTTCATGCATTACTCTCGATCATGGTAAATTAAGTGTGTCAGGTATTGCATAAACATTCATGTAATGTTAATTCGGGGAGTTACGGAATCACACATGGATTTGTACATGAACGTCGATAAACAATCGGGATAGTATTCCCAAGGAAACAAATAACTATGAATTAGGTTAATTTATTTGCTATGTGACTTATATGATCATGTTGTAAACTTATGAGAAACCGTGTATATTTACGCGTAACGTGTTATCGACGAACCTATAACTGGAATATAGAGTATACCTTTAGCCTAAATTTCGAGAACGAAATTCCTTGTAACATGGGGAGGATATGACAACTTGTACTTTTTACCCTAAGGATCGGAAATGGTTACATATCTTAAAATATTTTATTATGGTTTTAAAAAAAACTTGCGACGAAATATTCGTTGTATCCGGGTAAGATATATATAGCTACTCGGTAAATTTGTTAGTGTATAAGTAATATAATTATTTAACGAGATTTGTGATATCAAGCGGGTTCGTACACGCAATATACACCCACATGCGAACTTAGCCTAACCCTATATGTAAATACATTTTAGTCTCTTATTCCTTTCATTTCCCCTATTCAACACAAAACCCTAAAATTTAAAAAAAAAGAAAAAGAAAAAGAAAAACATTGCAGACTTCGCTTCCTGTTGTATATTTCTCACCTTATACTACAAACCCTAATATTCAAATATCATCTCGCCGCAAACACGCCTCAAATACTCGTGATACACTTTCGTTGACTATCTCTCTCTCTCTTTATTAAGAATGGCAGCCACAAATCTTTAGCCACAAATCATGTAGAACGATGAAGGTGGTTGGCGCATCGGTCGGAGTTCGGTGGGTGTTGTTAGCATGGTGAACGATGAGGTTGGGTAGTGTACGCAGACGTGGTGGTGCAATGGTGGGAACGGTGATGGATGGTAGTGAAGTCATCGGGTGGCTGCAGTGGTGGGTTACTCCCGTTTCCGCAGCAACTTGATGGCGACAAGGGGTATTATGAAGCAACTTGTGATTTGTGTAATATACCAACCTTAGGTACGATCCTTCAGTCCGTTTATCAACAAAACTCACTAAGTTGAGACGGTTACGCGGACATGGTGAAAACGTGTCTCGCGAGTGAACCCGTTTCGGGTTGTACCGGTTGTAACAATGTGGTGCTTGACTACTTTATGAGTGAGTGTTGCATGAAAGCTTGATGGTAATCAATATGTTTTGCATAAAGAGGATGTTTGTGGTGTCGGCTAGGATAGTGGTGGTGCCAAAACTGGTGTAGGATGTATTGGTGGTGACCGTGACGGTAGGCGTAACGGCGGATGGTGATGGTAGCGATGGGTGATGGTGACGATGTATTGATGAATAGTGACGAGCGGTAGTCTCGGTGTTTGCAGTGGTTACAACCATGGCAGTGTTGGCATTCGATGATGACCGAAGGCGTCCTAGGGTAGTATAAGGTGTGAGATGAAACCGTGACTAGGGTACTTCGGTTTTAGGATAAACTCTCGATGGTTAAGGATGAGGGTGATGCTTTCAAACCTGCATGATATGTAGTGAGGGTTGCATGGAAATGTATGGCTCGATAACAAGTATGGAGTTTGGTGTGTTTGTATGGGAATAATGAACTAATTATAATAAGATTGTTGGATGAAGATGATGCGTATATGATTATATGTTGAAGCATGTGTTTTCTCTTTCCGGGGGCACGATATCAGGCGTTTGGTATTTTCTTTGTTAAGTAAGCTGGCAACCAAATACCTTAATTCATTTAGCTAGCAAACATACACGTCTATTCTCTTTCATGAATATGATCATGTTTCCGAGATTACATAAACAAGCTAGCATGATTTAGCAAGCTAGCACACACCTCTTTTATCTCTCCTTAATTATCATGTTTTTTTTATATTGAGCATTGAGGTTCTAATGGGGATTTAGGAGTGTGTAGCATGGTATGGAAAGGGGCATATACTCATACACGTGGGAATTAGGTTCAGATATTCGGGTTGAAGACGGGGAAAGAACGACAATATGGAGTTATTTTTGAAAACTAGGATTATTAAGGAGTTGACTAACGGGTAGATTGTGATGCGTCTAACTTAGGTCTCGGTTGTGTCCTCATGCAAAGAGACAAAGTTATAGCCTATGCATCAAGACAGCTGAAGGTTCACGAAAAGAACTACACCACTCATGATCTTGAGTTAGGTGCTTTTGTGTTTGCTCTTAAGATTTGGAGACATTACCTATACGGTATGAAATGTGTGGTTTTCACGGACCAGAAAAGTCTTCAACACATCTTCAATCAGAAAGAACTTAATATGAGACAACGACGTTGGGTCGAGCTTCTGAACGACTTTGACTGCGAAATTTGTTACCATCCTGGTAAGGCGAATGTCGTAGCTAATGCTCTTAGTCGTAAAGAACGTGTCAAGCTACATTGTATTCAAGCTCAATCTGATATCCAGACACGCATTCTTAAAGCTCAACGTACTAGTATTATGCAAGGCATAATGGGTTATGAATTGCCACATCATCTCGAGCTTCAACTCGAAGCGAAAGAAAATGGGTTGCTTTATTATCTGAACCGTTTATGGATTCCAAGTCAAGACAATCTCCGCACCTTAATAATGGATGAAGCACACAAATCTCGTTATTCGATCCATCCTGGTGCAGATAAGATGTATAAGGATCTTCGTACTCAGTATTGGTGGCCGGGTATGAAGAAAGACATTGCCTTATATGTATCCAAATGCCTTACTTGTCTGAAGGTAAAAGCAGAACATCAGTGTCCTTCTGGTTTGCTTGAACAACCAGAGATTCCGGTTTGGAAATGGGAAAGCATTGCCATGGATCTCGTTACCAAATTACCGCGTACACCTAGAGGACATGATGCCATTTGGGTAGTCGTTGATCGACTAACAAAGTCAGCACACTTTATAGCAATTCGTGAGGATTTCTCTGCTGACAAACTTGCGAAAATCTATGTTGATGAGATTGTATCTCGTCATGGTGTTCCTTTGGATATCATATCTGATCGCGATGCTCGATTTTCATCTCACTTTTGGAGAACCATGCAATCTGCCATGGGAACCAAGCGTAATTTGAGCACTGCTTATCATCCTCAAACGGATGGACAATCTGAAAGGACGATCCAGACATTGGAGGATATGCTAAGAGCTAGTGTGATTGACTTTGGTGGTAGTTAGGATTCGTATTTACCATTAATCGAGTTCTCCTACAACAACCGTTATCACTCCAGCATTGATATGACACCTTTTGAACTCTTTATGGTCGAAAATATCGTTCACCTGTCTGTTGGAATGAGATTGGTGAATCTCGATTCACTGGACCTGAACTTATTCAAGACACAATGAACAAAGTCAAGTTAATTTGCGGAAACCTTCTGACAGCTAGAAGCCGTCAAAAGAGTTACGCTGATAAACGACGCAAGCCCTTGGAATTCCAAGTCGATGATCATGTCCAACTCAAGGTATCCCTTTGGAAGGGAGTGATTAGATTTGGGAAGAAAGGAAAACTTACACCACGTTATGTTGAACCATTTAAGATCAATGAGAGAATCAGAAAAGTGGCCTACAAACTTGAGCTACCTCCACAACTTGGAAACATTCATCCAACATTCCAAGTATCCAAGTTGAAAAAGTGTTTGACTGATGAAAACCTCTACATTCCTCTTGATGAAATTCGTGTTGATGACACGATGCATTTTGTTGAGAAACCCGTGGAAATATTGGAACGTGAAGTCAAGAAGTTAAAGCGCAGACGTATACCGATTGTTAAAGTTCGCTGGGAATCCAAACGTGGCCAAGATTTTACTTGGGAACGAGAGGACCAAATAAAGGCGAAAAATCCGCATCTTTTCTCACCAGTTTCCTCAAGCTAAATTTCGGGACGAAATTTCCTGAAGTAGGGGAGACTGTGATATCTGTGCTTTCCGACCTTTGTATTTTATCCGACAATGTTATATCAATAAAATTTTGTGTTACATTTTATGAGTTTTGTATGTTTACTTATGACATTTGTGTATTTTTAATCCTTGTTCAAATCCGATCCTTTAAACATTTTCTGGATGTGAAATCGCAAACCGTTACATAAATTTAATCAGTTTAACGCAACGTACACTCCGCGACAAGAGAATAAGTGGAACATACCTTAAATAACCCTAACATAACTTAGAAATAAGTTTTGAAAGGTACGGTATGCCAAAAACATGTTTATTCAGCTCTATGGGCTATTTTGCAAAATCTGCGAAACTATGCCAATTCGCGTATTTCGCTATCCGGAACAAGTTCGGACATCCAAAAATTTTTTTAGTCATGAAACTATCATATTTTAGTGATTGGAATGCAAAAATGCCATTCGTTACGTATTTACGGTTATTAGCGCATTCATTACGATTTTGGTCGTAATTAACGAAAACCGCAACCGTACGACCTAAAGAACCGACATCCGAAACATTTCTGAGCATTTTTCAAGTTCCATATGCTTTCTCATCTTTATGAAGCTTGAAAACGAGGATAACGGGTGTTAGAAGTGCCTAAACGCGACAAATAAAGTTCAGTGGCCTGTTCTTCCATTTTGAGAAACTTGGTCCCTGCAGGGGTGCTTACGGACCGTAAGCATGGACCCCATACGGTCCGTAAGCAGTGCCAGACAGAAGGAACCTTCCAGCCAGCTTCCAGCTATTTGCAACTTGTTTTGTTTGATTATTTTTTGTTTTGGGAACCAAGTTAAGTGTTCAACAAGTCCTCAAATCTGTCCCTAACACTTGTGTGGTGGAGATCATTCCTTTGAGAACACATAATCCACATGATCCTACAATCCAAGAACTCCTATAAATAGCAAACTCCATTCCATTCATCCATTGCACATTTCTTTTCTTTTTCGTTCATACACTCTAAGAGGAGTTGCTACCACTTATTGGAGGCCTCCCATCTAAATTCATCTTCTTCCTAGAACACAAGTAAGTGTTCTTCCTTGGCTTGTTTAGCTATTTCAAGCTAAAAGTCAAACAGTGTTTGACTTTCGGCTTTGACCATGAATTGGTCAAGACAAAGTTCATTTGAACTTTGCAACGTGATCATAATCACGATGGTTATAGTCCTTGCGACTATACCTACTGATTACCAAGTTGACTAATTGTAGTGATGAGTCAAAGTTTCGATCAATAATGCGATAAATGCGCATTATCTGACGGAACTATTTCCGAGTATCAAAACAATTTGTTTTGATATCAAAACATTTTAAAATTTTGGTTAGACATGTTTTGGCATGTCTAACTCGTCACTTCTAGTTTAGTGCTTAGTTAGGGTCGTAGGTCAAGCGGTCTCGACAACCGCTTAGGCTTTCGAACCCGACCCGTTTGGTCGATCATTAGGATCCGACCAAACATATTTTGTGGCCATAGTTGTATAGGGAATAACCTCCAGGGGCTATACCATATGGTTACTTCGTTTAAGTAGTTGTATGATAGGTAGATTATATGCCTTAAGAAAATGACCAAAATGCCCTTTTTGCGCATAAATTCAATCTAAGCATATGTAACATAAATTTTGACACTTAAACTGATTGTGCAACATTATTAAACATGTTTAGGCATATAAGACTTATCATAGGACTAGTTAGACCATCCGAACGCGCGTTTGCGCAAACGACACGTTAAAGTAGCTTAACGTACTTTAACGGGTCGTAACGGGTCATAAGCACTTAGGATTGATTTCAAATCAGAATGTAGGCTTTGTTAATCCATATCATATGAGTTCAAACACTCATTTGGTTTACAAGACCTCATTTTATCCGATCTCCCAATTTAGGTTCCGATCTATTAACATAGTGATTCCATACTAGGTGCCACTTGATTCCTTGACTTTTCAGAGCTTTGTTAGTTCACTAGATCAAGGATACTTGCAATCTCAAGCGAGTACATAGTCCCCCTCTTTTACGTTTTCAAATGTTTTGGGGTGAAACATATTGTGCCTTTGATTACGTTAGTGTTTTCATGACATATTACATGCTTTGATTACTAGTACATATACTACATGACTTTTATTGCATTTGATTTACATGTTGATTTGCATAATTAATACATTGGTTTTTCAAAGAATTTTTTGCTAAGTATGTTGACCTAGCATACTAGTACATGGTTTTCAAAGACATTTTCAAAATACATATTTTTTGGACATTTTCAATGACATTTTCAAGACATGCTTATATTGTTTGACATTTTGGTGCGTTGAACTCGACAATGATACATTCATTAACGTTGATCACGCCGACCGGTAGTATGTAATGGTACCATAGGATTGACAATCTCGTTCTCGCTTCCTAGGTTTGTTTGGAAGTGACCTTAGGGAATGACAGAATCCGATGAACATTGATAAACTCTTGACCGGATATGGGTTTATCCGACAGTCAACAAAGCTTGAATGTATTCCCCAACTATCCATAATATATGTTTTAACAATAAAGGCAAATGGTTTATAAAACTCGACATTGGTTTACTCGACATTTTTACCCGACATTGGTTTACTCGACATTGGTTTACTCGACATTGTTTTAATCGACATTATTTATATGACATTGTTTACTCGACATTGTTTACATGACATTATTTACATGACATTGTTTACTCGACATTGCTTGCATGACATTTGTTCACATGACATTTATTTCCTCGACATTTGATTATTGGTTTATGGTGAGTGATTTAAACAACGTGACGTATGTAACGTGATAAAAGCATGTTGGATACGCCGATGGTACTTCCTATATAAGTGCTTTTATTACCATACATATCTGGCGTTATCGAAATCATTTTTAAACAAAATACAAGACACAACATTTTACACAAGACAAAAACTTACTTTGGTTATCTATTTAACCACATATCATTTCTTTTATATCATATTGATTTCTCATATCGTTTTTACAAAAGAAACTTTTTATGGTTCATGGCAACTTTTGTATTACTTTAAACTTTTCTTAAACTAATCAAAGCCATGAAGCATCAACACAGAGCCTATATACTCGCCGGCATTTTTTTTGCTGACTTTATTTTCACATATGTTTTAGGTGCAAATGTTTGATGCCAAGTTAGCTACACTTAGGGCGGACTAGGCCTTAGTGACTATAAAATTAGAATAATAGCTTAACTTTTGTTGAATTTTCGCTCTTATCTAAGACAATGTAAACAATATTAATTAATGAAACCCAACTTATGTGCCATGGTTATTGAAACAATAATTCTGTTACAACACTCCCTGACGTTTCCGCCACGGTTTGTTGTTTTACGTGGTTGGGGTGTGACACCGACCGGTAGTAAGTTATGGTACCATAGGACTTGACGAATCCCATTCCTACTTCCTAGGTTTGTTTGGGAGTTGGGAATGGCAGAATCCGATGAAATGGATTGACCTTTGACTGAATGGGGTCTATTTGACTGTCACAAGGTTTGAATGTGTTTGCCAACAAACTAAATATATGTTTTAAAAAATAGAAGAATGACTTATAAAACAAAACGTTTGATTATTCAAAGACATTTTTTATACAAGACATTTCGATTATACAAGACATTGATTTACATTTGACATATTGGTTACACCAGATTTAACTCATACATGACTTGTTTATACATGACTTTGTTTTACATGACAATGGTTTACATGACTTTGGTTTACCTGACTTTGGTTTACATCACTTTGGTTTAAACATGACGTATGTAATATGGTGAGTGATTAATATAACATGACGTATGTAATATGGTAAAAGCATGGTGGTACGCCGATGGTACTTCCTATATATAAGTGCTTTTACTATCTTACATACCGTGGTGTTATCTAAATCATTTAAAAGAAGATATAAGATACGACATATTTTATTCAAAACATGGCATTTTTATACAATACAAGACTTACTTTTGGTTATCTAATTGACCACGTATTTCATCTTTTATATCGTATTGATTTTCATATGTTATTTATAAAAGAAACCTTTTATGGTTCATGGCTATTCCTGTGCTACTTTAAAACTTTTCCTACAATAATCAAATCCATGAAGCGTCAACGCAAAACCTATATACTCGCCGGCATTTCTTTGTTGACTTTATTTTCACATATGTTTCAGGGGCGAATGTTTGACAATCGAGTGTCTACACTTAGGATGGACTTGGGCTGTAGTGACTTAAAATCAAGTAGAACAGTTTAATGTTTATTTTGTTTCCGTTTTATCCAGACAATGTAATCATATTAACTAAATAAAATTTAACTTCATGTGCCATGGTTGTTGAAACAATAGTTTTGTTACGACACTCCCCGACGTTTCCGCCGTGGTTTGTTGTTTTACGCGGTCGGGGTGTGACAGATGTTCTTCGAGAGAATGTTCCCAATGAAGCTGAGCACACTTTTCCAGTTGCACACCCCGAACTCTATCCTGACTCGGATGGTAGAGCGATTGCGTTGCTTTTATGATAATTTACGTTAATGAGTCAGTTTCATCTCTTGAAGTCTCATTTCTTGTGCATGTTTGTTCCATGTGCACGTGTCCACCTACAATCCGCTATAATAGATTCTAATACTGTGTTTTTAACTCAAGTGAATACTCAGATCGAAGGATTCTCGACTATCTTTCTCATATAACTCCTAATAGATCAATGTATGGTTGATGACTAAAACTTTGATGACCCTATAATTTTGACAACACTTCGTATTCAACAATTCAATCCGAGGGACATTTTGACACAAGATAGATGGAACTCGGGTGAGCATGCAAATACGGGTGCACACGTAATAGTAATTTGCGATGCATGTAAATCCTTGTGAATCGTTGTGTGTGGATAAATTGTCCTAACCTATAATTTTCATGCTTAAAACTTCCACTGCTGGTAGAAGTTCTCGTAAACCACTCATCGATACCATTAAACCCATTCGTTAGTTAACAAGCGCAACTACCAGAATGAAGATGTTCTCGAACACATTGAGCTTTCATCAATGGAATCCCTCGTTGTTTGTTTTAGCCAATGTAAATGTCGTAATGAATCTAATTTCTCACCCGAACCCATCGTTTGATCGAAACACTACTAGAATTATAGGGTAAGCCATTCAACATCAACATATAAACGAAACATGAAGAATTCCTCGTATACTTACATTGTGTCCCTTATGGTTAACTTTAAAATTTCCTCTAACGCTGTTACTCTGTGTCTTGTGACTAATTCTTAGTCTAACCTACTTTACATCTCCGTATACCTAACTCTGTGAACACATTTTGACAAAACGAGTCCATCAGCTCATGAACATTTGGAAGATGAAGATAATCAACACCCAGATGAACGCGATGACCTACACAATAATCTTACCTCATATCGCTAGAGTCATTATTTTATAAAAGTTTTCCTTTTAAGCGATTTTTTTTCTAACCTTTGCACTGGTCGATGTTTACCGCTTATTGTGATAGCTAGTTATTGTTCTCGATATAGATAAATCTCTCTTTCCATTATCATGGTCACACTACATCTTCAAAAAAAATTATGTATAAACTCGCCTTTTGACCTTTATTGATCACATCTTGAACTCTAAAATGGTGATGTATTGTTATTATTACCATATCATTTTGAACACCTTTACGTGCCTTTGTAACCAAACCTCTTGGCGACATATGTAATGTCCCTAGTACATCCGTCTTATTTCAAATTTTCAGACTTGTTTGCATACATGTTCGACTAATTACACACTCAATTTCATACGTGGATCTTGTATTACCGATCCTGAATGCATAGGAACCTAGATTTGATATCTAATGTCCATAATAGCGGAAATATTACGACACTATTACCAATAGACAAGAATTAATCAGTTAAACGTCAATTTTATTGATATAACGTCGAGTCTCCAAATTGACAGAGCTCCGCCTCAAAGATGACAAAGTTACAAATGAGTGAGACATGCTAGCTATTTATAGAGTTACAAGTTCGCTGGTGGAGAGATGAGTTCGGGCGAACTTGCCTAAGCAAGTTTGGCTGCATTTGACATTCCAAGTTCATCTCCAACGAACTTGACTCAAATACACATAAATACTTTGTTTTGCTAGCCTATTCAACTCTAATCTATACAAACTCGATATAAGATTAAGATATAGACATTCTACACCAACAGACTCCCCTTGGATATCGTCTTCATATTGTATCAGTCTTCAAAAACTATGTCTTCAAAATAAACATTAACGAACACGACCGAAGAAGTTCTTGTAAGGCTTCTTTCGTCGTTCTATCTTCGGATCTGGCGTCTGATCTGTAGGAGGCACTTTGTTCATGTACTTAAACCTTCTAAGCCTTGCCGCCCTACCTTTCTCGTGAGTAGCTTCTAGACGCTTTTCTTCTTTCAGAAATTCAACTCGCTCTAGCTCTCTCCAGTTTATTTCCCACATTCTTCCAGAGTTAACTTCTCGAGCGTAGCATACGTTAACGACCTTCTGAAACTTTATAGCCTGTACCTTTTCTCGTTCTTGGAATACAATCTTGCTATAGAACAGGCACTTTATATCTTCTCTCGAACAATTAACTAGCCACATCGAGTCTAGTATCCTGATCGTTCTCCACAATCCTCTCGTACCTTGAAACCCCAATATCTCCACTCTTTCCTTTGTAAAATCCAGATGTTCTTCAAAGCGTAACACAATAACAGCTTCACATGTAGTTGGATCTATCTGCCACCACTTGAACACTGGATGGAAATTTTGTTCAATCGGCATCAAAGGCATGTTTCTCAGTGCTCTGGGTTGTTTCATAATCAACGTTATATCTTTCACCCCTGTTTTCATGTTTGTCTTAATGCGACGACCTGGAATAAACGGCTTCCAATATCTAAAACCCTTTGTCGCTTCAAACTTGATCATCTTCCATAATAATTGATCGATATACTTCATATGATAAGTGACATTCACGGTTTGAACAAGCTCCTCGACATCCCAGTAGGATAAAGTCTTGAAATCAGCCAGTTATTTGAAGTATTGCACTCCAAATTCCCTTTTGATTGCATATACGTTCAGCTCCTTAAACCAACCCCAACTGAGAATATCTCCCAATGACACATCTTTATCTCTGGTAAAGAATGCTAGAGGACGTCGAAACTTACATTCGCGTGGCATCTCTTTGAACAAGATTTCTTTGCTTGAGCTATTTCTTCCTTTGTCATTGGTTTCGGAACTTTCCCTTCTCGTATAGATTCTTCGATCTTTTCCTTCAACATATCTTCATCAAGTTGCTTGTACATCTCCTCAAATGTAGGAAAACTATCAGTGTTAGGACCGACATACTTTGCAGTTTCATCTCTTTCATCATCAGAAGACCAATCCTCTACTATCACCCTGTTATATTCATCAGCTTCAAACCTTCGTACATACTGATAATCATTTGGCTCAAACGTGTTAACATTCATCACTTGCTCCTCAAAATCAAAGCCAAGTGATTCAGCATCAACTTCAATCAATTTTGCCAAATCTTCCTTAGTATAGTTGTGCACGTACTCGCCTTCCTCTATGTTGTGTTCGAGCATAGGTATCAAAGGCTTTGTTGGTACTGCAGCAACAGGCTTTGCAGATGTATCAACATCAGTCATATCAATATCTTCAGTTGGCCCTTTTTGCCCTGACTCCCCCTCAATCTGATCATTCATCTTGTTTGATTCATCATCCATTAAAGAAGAAAAATCAAAGTCATCAGAGACTTTGCTTCACTAACGTTCATACCAACTCCTCCCTGATCATCATCATCATCATCATCATCAGCATTATTCCAATCTTCATAATCAGAGTCGTCTTTATTGTCGTTAGCATCTTTATCCTCATCTTCTGCTTCTTCATCGTCCTTTTCTTCAGAAGCAATTACAGGATCAGAAGGCTTGATAGATTCGCCAACAACCTTAATGACATCGGACTCCGAAGCTTGTTCAACATTCTCTTCAACAGACTTTTCTGCAGCTTCAGAAGATTTAGGTGCTTCACCTTCAACACCTTTGCCTTTGCCGCTTTCTGCAAGTTCTTTCTCAGATCTTTCTTTTGCCTCTTGCCTATCCAGACGATCATACTCAGAAATGAAATCAATACCCAAAGTATTAGATAATACTTTCTGCATCCTTGTAAACCTTCGATCATTTAGGGCTTGAATCGTTTTCAACTCAGCAATCTCTGTTTGCAGCTTTTCATTTGCGTCTTGCAAGCTCTCGATCAATGCTTTGAAGAATTCTCTTTCACTTTCTAATACTTAGATTTTATCGTCCACCATCTCTTTTTCAACAGAGCTTTGATTCACCTTTCTGATTAGCTTAGCTTTTCTTCCAAGATTTTCACACGCTTCTCAAGAAGATCGACATTAGTTTCTGGAAAGAAATTGAAGACTAATTGGCTCATTCTGCATATCACCAAACAGATTTGACCTTGGAGTCTTTGGTGTTGTTTTCGGAGTAGATCCTTCAGGTTGAACAGACTTTGGATCTGGAGATTGCATTACCGCAATCTCTAACAATACAGTCTCAGGAGGCTCTTGTGTAACTCCTGGACGTTCAGCTTCAATAGTAATAGCAACAGGAGGTTCTTGTGTAGGAGGTTATTGTGTAACTCCTTTCTCCTGTGCGCCAGAAGGTTCTTGTGTTATTTCTGCTCTTTTAAGCTTCCCAACATATCTTCTACTTGGTGGTTTTGGGGCTTTCTTTGTCTTTTTGCCCTTAGTCTTTGGAGATCCTGTGGTTTTTGCTGTAGAAACCACTGCAGACTTTGCACGTTTCGTTCTTTTCTTGGGTCTCTCCTCATCAGACTCTTTTTCCAGATTAGGATCAAAATCAGCATCTGTTTCTTTGATT
Organism: Scalesia atractyloides; assembly: GCA_947069175.1. Taxonomy (NCBI): domain Eukaryota; kingdom Viridiplantae; phylum Streptophyta; class Magnoliopsida; order Asterales; family Asteraceae; genus Scalesia; species Scalesia atractyloides. The sequence goes on along the minus strand of CAMTDV010000004.1, from coordinate 67,199,603 downwards.
TTTTCAGCTTCTTTTTCAGCCATAGCCTTTTTAGTATCTTCTCGAGAGAATCATTAGAATCTTCATCATTCTCAGAAGTATCTGATATAACATCATCTTCTTGAGTCGTCTTTTCAGTTTCCTGACTCTCAACAATTACTACAGCACTCGATCCAGCTTCTGTTTGAACATTTTCTAGCTCATCTTCATCTATAAGCATTGTATCTACTTTCTTTGCTGCATGCTTCTTTTTAGGCTTATCAACTTCAGCTTTAAGGAACCAATCACTACGAGCTTTAGGCTTGAATGATTTAAACCATTCTTTCTCAGTGTTCAATTCTTTGTCATCACCACTACCATCTTTTCTCCACTTGTTATCAGCCGGCGCAACATAATTTTCATCTTTAATTGCCCCAAATACTGCCTTTGCCACCGGTGCTGAATCTTGTTTCTGGAACTTTATCGGTTTCTTCACTGTAGTATCATCAAGGTGACTGATATATAAGACGTCGTTTGGATCACGTGCAGTATTAGAAAACTTTTCATTGATGAGCATCTGCACGAACCTCAGATACAAACACAATATCGAATCTTCCATATTCTTCGACATATGTGTGAAAACAAGCTTAGAATAGTTGAATTGCTTCTTCAGAATTAACGTCGTTGCATGCAGGCCATGTAATCTTGAACATCATCGAGGCCCGCCTTTCTGTGGCCGAAAGTATGAATAAAGCGTGCATGAGGAGCTTATAGGGATTTTGAACTTCCCCTTTCTTCAACGTCGGCTTATTCACACTGCCCTTGTAACCCATCCGATAGAAAGAACCTCGGACCATGTTCTCGTCTAAGATATCGGATCATCTTTATCATCATTGAATTGCAAGATCCTTCGTATATCATCTTCAGTAACTGTGATCTCCTTAACTTCATTTTCGACTTGAACAGATGAAATAATGGTCTTCTTATCTTCGCTGAGACTCGCGTTCATCCAAAAGTGATAAGTGTGCGAACGATAAGACATTGTGCACTCTTTAATGGCTCTATGTATCGGATAATCTTTTAAAAACTTCAAAATACTATCGCACTCCTTCAGCGACGGACATAATGCTTTGTCAAGCGTGATACACGTATTGTGGAATTTAGAAAAATCCATAGTGATCACTCTCGCTGGTACTTGATTCTGAAAAACGACGCAAAACACTTAGCACGCATTACGAGATAAATCACAAAATTTTTCAACACATTAACATCAAGTTCGGGCGAACTTGATGTGGGTGTAACAAACTGATTAAGTCAAGTTCGCCCGAACATGTATATAGACATGTTCAACAATCCAAATATAAGTTCGGGCGAACTTATAGTCATCACAAATTCAAATTTCAAAGATTAAGTTCGGGCGAACTTCTTTGAAAATTTTCAAATTCAAAGATTAATAGAAGTTCGGTTGAACTTATGATTTCAATAATTTCATATTTTTATCAGAAGTTCGGTCGGACTTGTGATCTCATCAAGTTATTCATGTTTATTCATGTTACAAGTTCGGTCGAACATGTCAACAAGTTCGGCCGAACTTGTTGTCATCTTCAACAAAACAACATCTACATGATGAGATCACTTTGATCGAATTAAGAACAATTTCACGGTCGATTTATGTAGATTAACATGATTTTATCTGCAATTTGTCCAATCGAACCCGATATCTAACATATTTTAGCATTATAGATCTAGTGTTCATCGATTTGGTCCAATTAACAATTCAAAAGACAAATACACACCTCTTCTATTGACAATGGTGTGCAAATAATGACAATCAATATAAATTTCAGTAGAGTAATGGCGTATTCAAGCCAATTTCACAAAATCGCTCAAAGTATGTTAAGTTCGCTTAGAAGGATTGATAGAGACTAATGACGTTCGGCCGAACTTGCAAGCAAAGTTATAAGGCCCAAGTATGTCCGGGCGAACTTATTCTTTCACAAACCAACCATCAACGCAAGTTCAGTCGAACTTGCTATACACAGAAAACTTTGAACTTTTAAGCAAGTTCGACCGAACTTGCCTAAAACTCATTTCAAATTTTCAAGTTTTTCAATTTAGTCCCTGAACTTTTAGTTTTTACCAGTTTTAAAAATCCATTCAGTTGACCAAGTCCAAGCTAATGACCTTGGTTAACCGATTTGTCTGCCGAGTCCAAGTTAATGACCCCGGTTTGACCCATTACGAACAAACTGTTGATAATTTCAAAATTTAAAGTTTTAAATTAATGAACTTTTAATCGTTTTGGCGTTTCAGATTTTACAGTTTAGCTCCCAGCCCGTTGTCAATGAGATTTCCACCAGTTTAGCACCTTACCAGACTTCGAAGATCCGTTCTCCAACATTGGTTTGCTGAAAACAATGTAGTAACAAAATCTTTTTGTATTTTTGTAAATTTATGCTAAAACACACTGAAAATCTTTTTGGTTTTAATCTGTAAAGCTGATAAACTATGTACAGAACAATGTAAGCTATGTACAAACATATTTACACACATGTTTTTGTGAATTCGTGTCTAAGGATCATATCAGTTAATTGAGACATATCACCAGTACAGTTGACCTTTAGATGACTTTAAACTCGTTTACCTAGATTGTCGATATGTTTGTCCACTTAAACTTTACCACGTTTCTCAACTGGTTCAAGATATATTAAGGTATGATTTACGAAACTTAACTTATCTGTGGTTCCCACTTCTTGAATATACTCCCGTATCAAGGTTCCCTAGATTTCATCTTACAGGTGAATATAGCATAATTGATATCTCTATCTGGGTTAGTGTGAGACCTTGAGAGCTCAGGTTAGTACTACCGTATAGACAAAGAGATGAAGGCTCGACTTTAGGTGTGTTCCACTTAAGGAATCTTTTCAGCACTGCAAATGATTAGATCTTTCGATACTTTTCAAGTTTGCAAGCAGTTTTAGGGGTTTATAGCGAAAGTATTATAGAAGTTCTAGGCTATTGCTTCCGCAAAATCAGAAGAACTTGTATAATACCCCAGATATCAACTAATAAAGACCTCGTATCTCAGAATCAGGAAATCTCTCAAACGAAATTTCGGAGTACTAAGTCCATATATTCAAGATATGTTAATCCACAAGTTTAAGTAGTTGTAAAATTTAGTTTATATCTCGGAAACAATTTACTGAATGTGTAAAGCCTATCGACACATCCATAGTAAGACTTGTTTATCACTTTTTAATATTTACAAATCCTTAGCATACTTTGATAGTCCATTGATGTACTATCATTTCCTTTTTGTGACATCGAATTCTTTTTTTCTTTTTTAATGTTTTTTGAACATTTTTGAAAATTTTCATATGTTTTTGTATTTTCCCAAATATTTCTCCCCCTAAAATCAAAAAACATATTTTTGGATTTTAGTTTTTAAGAAAAAACTAATCTAGAAAAGATGTATACAAACCAATGCGGATCACGTGAACTCGTCGTCCGATCCGTATTCAACCTCAGCTTCCGCACCTGTAAGCAAATTTTTAATACCATCAAGCCTCATTAGATATTTAAATCGTGTTAAAGGAAATGCTTTGGTATAAAAATCAGCCTTTTGTTCGTCGGTGTAGATTTTTTCTATTCGCACCAATTTCTTTTCGTAACAGTCACGAATGAAATGGTAACGAATTTCAATATGTTTAGTACGTGAGTGATGGACCGGATTTTTGGTTATATCGATGGCTGCTTTGTTATATACGAATAAAGGCGTATCAAGAAACTACATACCATAATCCCTCATCTGTTGTCGAATCCAGAGGATTTGAGAACAACAGCTGGAAGCATAAATGTATTCTGCCTCACAGGTAGAGAGAGAGACCGTGGTCTGTGTGACATTTGTGCTTTCTAACCTTTGTATTTTATCCGACAATATTATATCAATAAAATTTTGTGTTACATTTTATGAGTTTTGTATATTTACTTATGACATTTGTACTTTTTTAATCCTTCTTCAAATCCCCCTTAATCATTTTCTAGATGTGAAATCGCAAAACGTTATGTAAATTTAACCAGTCTAATGCAACGTACGCTCCGGGACAAGGGAATAAGCTTAACATACTTTAAATACCCTTTATATAATTTAGAAATAAGTTTTGAAGGGTTCGGTATGGCGAAAACACGTTTACTCAGCTCTTGGGGCTATTTTGCAAAATCTGCGAAACTATGCCAATTCGCGTATTTCGCTATCCGGAACATGTACGGACATCCAAAATTTTTTTAATCATTAAAATATCACATTTTAGTGATTGGAATGCAAAAATGTCATTCGTTACGCATTTATGGTCATTTGCGTGTTCGTTACGACTTTCGTCGTAATTAACCGAAAACCGCAACCGTACGACCAAACGAACCAACACCCAAGACATTTTTGAACATATTTCGTATTCCCTATGCTTCAACATCCTTATGACGCTTGAAAATGAGGATAACGGGTGTTAGAAGTGCCTAAACGCGACAAATCAAGTTCAGGGGCCTGTTCTGTCATTTTGAGAAACTTGGTCTCTGTAGGGGTGCTTACGGACCATAAGCATGGACCCCATACGGTCCGTAAGCAGTGCCCAGACAGCAGAAACCTCCAGCCAGCTTCCAACTATTTGCAACTTGTTTTGTTTGCTTGTTTTTCTGTTTTGGGGACCAAGTTAAGTGTTCAACAAGTCCTCAAATCAATCCCTAAGACTTGTGTGGTGGAGATCAATCCTTGGAGAGCACATAATCCACATGTAATGATACTACAATCCAAGAACTCCTATAAATAGCAAGCTCCATTCCATTCATCCCTTGCTCATTTCTTTTATTTCTCATCATTCACTCTAAGAGGAGTTGCTACGACTTGTTGGAGGCCTCCCACCTGAGTTCATCTTCTTCCTAGAACACAAGTGTTCTTCCTTGGCTTGTTTAGCTATTTCAAGCTAAAAGTCAAACAACATTTGACTTTCAGCTTTGACCATGTATTGGTCAAGACGAAGTTCATTTGAACTTTGCAACGTGATTGTAATCACGAGGATTATAGTCCTTGCGACGATGCCTACCGATTACCACGTTAACTAGTTGTTGTGACGAGTCAAAGTTTCGGTCAATAATGCGATAAATGCGCATTATCAACCGGAACTATTTCCGAGTATCAAAACACTTTGTTTTGGTATCAAAACATTTTTTAAAACTTAGCTTAGACATGTTTTAGCATGTCTAACTCGTCACTTCTAGTTTAGTGCTTATTTAGGGTCGTAAGTCAAGTGGTCTTGACAACCGCTTAGACTTCAAACCCGACCCATTTGGCCGATCATTAGGAACCGACCAAACATATTTTGTGGCCATAGTTGTATTGGGAATATCCTCCAGTGGTTATACCTTATGGTTACTTCGTTTAGGTAGTTGTATGATAGGTAGTTTGTACGCCTTAGGAAAATGACCAAAATGCCCTTTTTGCGCAAGAATTAATTCTAAGCATATGTAACCTAAATTTTGACATTTGAACTGATTGTGCAACATTATTAAACATGTTTGGCCATATAAGACTTATCATAGGACTAGTTAGACCATCCGAACGCGCTTTTGCGCAAACGACACGTGAAAGTAGCTTAAACTACCTTAACGAGTCGTAACGGGTCATAAGCACTTAGGATTACTTTCAAATCAGAATGTAGGCTTTCTTAAGCCATATCATATGTGTTCCAACACTCATTTGGTTTACAAGACCTCATTTTATCCAATCTCCCGATTTAGGTTCCGATTTATTAACATAGTGATTCTATACTAGGTGCCACTTGATTCCTTGACCTTCCGAGCTTTGTTAGTTCACTAGATCAACGATACTTGCAATATCAAGTGAGTACATAGTCCCCCCTATTTTACTTTTTCAAATGTTTTGGGGTGAAACATATTATGCCTATGATTACTCTCGTGTTTTCATGACATATTACATGCTTTGATTACTAGTACATATACTACACGACTTTATTGCATTTGATATACATGTTGATTTGCATAATTAACACATTGGTTTTTCAAAGACATTTTTGCTATGTATGTTGACCTAGCATACTAGTACATGGTTTTCAAAGACATTTTCAAAAGACATTTTCAAAAGACACAAGAGATGCTTATATTGTTATATGACATTTTGGGGCGTTGAACTCGATAATGAAGCATTCATTAACATTGATCACGCCGACCGGTAGTATGTAATAGTACCATAGGATTGACAATCCTGTTCCCGCTTCCTAGGTTTGTTTGGAAGTGACCTTAGGGAATGACAGAATCCGATGAACATTGATAAACCCTTGACCGGATAGGGGTTTATCCGACAGTCAACAAGGCTTGAATGTATTCACCAACAATCCATAACATATGTTTTAACAATAAAGGTAATGGTTTATAAAACTCGACATTCGTTTACTGGATATTGGTTTACTTGACATTTTAACTCGACATTGGTTTACTTGACATTTTTACTCAACATTGGTTTACTCGACATTTGTTTACATGACACTATTTACATGACATTGTTTACTCGACATTGTTTACATGACATTACTTACATGACATCGTTTACTCGTCATTGTTTACATGACATTTATTTACTCGACATTTGTATATTTATCCGACAATATTATATAAATAAAATTTTGTGTTAAATTTTATGATTATGACATTTGTATATTATTAATCCTTGTTCAAATCTGTTCCCTTAATCATTTTCTGGATTTGAAATCGCAAACCGTATATTTAACCAGTTTAATGCAACGCACGCCCAGGGACAAGGGAATAAGCTTAACATACCTTAAATACCCTTTATATAACTTATAAATAAGTTTTGAAGGGTTCGGTATGGTGAAAACATGCTTATTCAGCTCTAGGGGCTATTTTGCAAAATCTGCGAAACTATGCCAATTCGCGTATTTCGCTATGCGGAACATGTACGGACATCCAAAAATTTTTGTAATCATTAAAATATCACATTTAGTGATTGGAATGCAAAAATGTCATTCGTTACGCATTTACGGTCATTTGGGTGTTCGTTACGACTTTCGTCGTAATTAACCAAAAACCGCAACCGTACGACCGAACGAACTAACACCCGGGTCATTTTTGAGCATATTTCATGTTTCCTATGCTTCAACATCCTTATGAAGCTTGAAAATGAGGATAACGGGTGTTAGAAGTACCTAAACGCGACAAATCAAGTTCAGGGGCCTGTTCTGTCATTTTAAAAAACTTGGTCTCTGCAGGGGTGCTTACGGACCGTAAGCATGGACCCCATATGGTCCGTAAGCAGTGCCCAGATAGCAGAAACCTCCAGCCAGCTTCCAACTGTTTGCAACTTGTTTTGTTTGCTTGTTTTTCGGTTTTGGGGACCAAGTTATGTGTTCAACAAGTCCTCAAATCAATCCCTAAGACTTGTGTGGTGGAGATCAATCCTTGGAGAGCACATAATCCACATGTAATGATACTACAATCCAAGAGCTCCTATAAATAGCAAGCTCCATTCCATTCATCCCTTGCTCATTTCTTTTATTTCTCATCATTCACCCTAAGAGGAGTTGCTACGACTTGTTGGAGGCCTCCCACCTGAGTTCATCTTCTTCCTAGAACACAAGTAAGTGTTATTCCTTGGCTTGTTTAGCTATTTCAAGCTAAAAGTCAAACAACGTTTAACTTTCAGCTTTGACCATGTATTGGTCAAGACGAAGTTCATTTGAACTTTGCAACGTGATCGTAATCACGAGGGTTATAGTCCTTGCGACGATGCCTACCGATGACCACGTTAACTAGTTGTTGTGACGAGTCAAAGTTTCGGTCAATAATGCGATAAATGCGCATTATCAATCGGAACTATTTCCGGGTATCAAAACACTTTGTTTTGGTATCAAAACATTTTTTAAAACTTAGCTTAGACATGTTTTAGCATGTCTAACTCGTCACTTCTAGTTTAGTGCTTTCTTTCGAACCCGACCCGTTTGGCCGATCATTAGGATCCGACCAAACATATTTTGTGGCCGTAGTTGTATATGGAATAACCTCCAGGGGTTATACCTTATGGTTACTTCGTTTAAGTAGTTGTATGATAGGTAGTTTATATGCCTTAGGAAAATGACCAAATTTTGACACTTAAACTAATTGTGCAACATAAGACTTATCATAGGAATAGTTAGACCATCCGAACGCGCTTTTACGCAAACGACACGTTAAAGTAGCTTAAGCTACCTTTACGAGTTGTAATTGGTCATAAGCACTTAGGATTGCTTTCAAATCAGAATGTAGGCTTTCTTAAGCCATATCATATGTGTTCCAACACTCATTTGGTTTACAAGACCTCATTTTATCCAATCTCCCGATTTAGGTTCCGATTTATTAACATAGTGATTCCATACTAGGTGCCACTTGATTCCTTGACCTTCCGAGCTTTGTTAGTTCACTAGATCAATGATACTTGCAATATCAAGTGAGTACATAGTCCCCCCTTTTACGTTTTAAAATGTTTTGGGGTGAAACATATTGTGCCTATTATTACTTTCGTGTTTTCATGACATATTACATGCTTTGATTACTAGTACATATACTACATGACTTTTATTGCATTTGATTTACATGTTGATTTGCTTAATTAACACATTGGTTTTTCAAAGACATTTTTGCTAAGTATGTTGACCTAGCATACCAGTACATGGTTTTCAAAGACATTTTCAAAAGACATTTTTTTAGACATTTTCAAGACATGCTTATATTGTTATATGACATTTTAATGCGTTGAACTCGACAATGATTCATTCATTAACATTGATCACGCCGACCGGTAGTATGTAATGGTACCATAGGATTGACAATCCCGTTCCCGCTTCCTAGGTTTGTTTGGAAGTGACCTTAGGGAATGACAGAATCCGATGAACATTGATAAACCCTTGACCGGATACGGGTTTATCCGACAGTCAACAAGGCTTGAATGTATTCGCCAACAATCCATAATATATGTTTTAACAGTAAAGGCAAATCGTTTATAAAACTCCACATTTTTCACTCGAGATTGGTTTACTCTACATTGGTTTACTTGACATTTTCATTCGACATTGGTTTACTCGACATTTTTACTCGACATTGGTTTACTCGACATTGGTTTACTCGACATTTGTTTACATGACATTATTTACATGACATTGTTTACTCGACATTGTTTACATGACATTATTTACATGACATTGTTTACTCGTCATTGTTTACATGACATTTGTTCACATGACATTTATTTACTCGACATTTGATTATTGGTTATGGTGAGTGATTTAAATAACGTGATGTATGTAATGTGATAAAAGCATGGTGGATACGCCGATGGTACTTCCTATATATAAGTGCTTTTATTACCTTACATATCATGACGTTATCGAAATCATTTTTTAAACAAAATACAAGACATGACTTTTTACACAAGACAAAAACTTACTTTTGGTTATCTATTTAACCGTATATTATTTCTTTTATATCATATTGATTTCTCATATGGTTTTATAAAAGAAACTTTTTATGGTTCATGGTAACTTTAGTATTACTTTAAACTTTTCTTAAACTAATCAAAGCCATGAAACATCAACACAAAGCCTATGCTACTCACAGGCATTTTTATCCTGATGTACCTATTTTCACGTATGTTTCAGGTGTAAATGTTTGATGTAAAGCTAGCTACACTTAGGGCGGACTGGGCCTAAGTGACAATAAAATCAGAATAATAGCTTAACTTTTGTTGTATTTCCGTTTTTATCCAAGACAATGTAAACAATATTAATTAATGAAACTCAGCTTATGTGCCATGGTTATTGAAACAATAATTCTGTTACGACACTCCCTGACGTTTCCGCCACGGTTTGTTGTTTTACGTGGTCGGGGTGTGACACCGACCGGTAGTAAGTTATGGTACCATAGGACTTGACGAATCCGGTTCCTACTTCCTAGGTTTGTTTGGGAGTAGGGAATGGCAGAATCCGATGAAATGGATTGACCTTTGACTGAATGGGGTCTATTTGACTGTCACAAGGTTTGAATGTGTTTGCCAACAAACTAAATATATGTTTTAAAAAATAGAAGCATGACTTATAAAACAAAACGTTTGATTATTCAAAGACATTGTTTTATACAAGACATTTCGATTATACAAGACATTGATTTACAATGCTTCTGTTACTCCACTCCCCGACGATTCCGCCGCGGTTTGTTGTTTTACGCGGTCGGGGTGTGAAAGTCTATTTCTTGCATTGACACGTTACTAAACGTGTTCCGACGAACTGGCATCCTGTCGATGTAGATTCCGAGTTCAGTTTGTCCACTCTGAAGTCTGAGTTAGCGTATCCCGTTAGATCAAAATTGTCGTTCTTTGGATAACACAAGCCGGTGCTTGGACATCCTTTTAAGTAACGGAAGATTCGCTTGACTATCTGCATGTGTGACACTCGAGGAATAGACTGATATCTAGCACATAAGCAGGTAGGATACCTGATGTCTGGGCGAGATGCCGTTAGATACATCAGCGATCCTATCATCGATCGTTAGAGTGTGTCATCAACTTTGGTTCCCGTCTCGTCTATGCATTTCAAACTTCTTGAGAATGTCGTGAACATACTTTGTCTGATGAATGGATATGCCGTCTGGTAACTGATCGACCTGTAATCCGAGGAAGAATTTCATTTTACCCATGGAGGACATCTCGAATTTTTTCTTCATGATCTTTTCGAACTCTTTGCAAAGACTATCATCCGTAAAACCGAAGATGATATCATCCACATAGATTTGTACAATTATTAGATGAGATCTAATTTTTTTGGTAAACAAAGTGTTGTCCGTTGTTCCTCTCGTAAAGCCGTTTCCAACGAGATGTTGCGATAACGTCTCGTACCAAGCTCTCGGGGCTTGGTGTAATCCGTACAAGGCTTTATCCAGGAGATATGATTTTTTCTTGTTCAATGAATCGACAAAATCCAGTGGTTGGCCGACGTACACTTGTTCACGGAGTTTACCATAGAGAAATGCAGATTTTACATCCAACTGGTACACCTTAAATCCTTTCCAAGCTGCAAACGCGAGGAAAATACGGATAGACTCTAATAATGCAACCGGTGCATATACCTCTGTATAATCAATACCCTCTTGCTGGTGGAAACCTTTGACAACCAGCCGAGCTTTGTTTCTGACTATTACACCCCGATCGTCTCTTTTACACTTGAAGACCCACTTAGTACCAATAGCTTTTTGCTTCGGTGGTAAGTCTACAAGCTTCCAAACACCTAACTTCTCGAACTGTAACAGTTCCTCTTGCATTGCTATCACCCAGTTCTCGTCACTCAAAGCTTCATTAACGGTTTTTTGCTCTATTTGAGAAATGAAACATGAGTAGTAGCAGTAGTTTTGAGATGGAGCAACTCGGGTGTAGAAACAACTAAGGGCTTTATTGATTTGGCTTTGTGTACGCACACCAGTTTGTAATTCACCAAATGATATTCGTTGAAGGATGGTAAGAATATGATCGCGGCATTTCTTCTGTAGGAACATCAACTGAGATTTTGCTGATTTGAAACAATCAGATCACTGTTCATTTCAACATTAAGAGCACTTGATGAAGCTTCGTTCTGATTTCTCGGACTAGCAGATTGATTCAATATGTTAGATATCTACTCAACTTCTTCATCCGATGAGGTTTCACCATCAGTATCGAATGTCGTCGCTTCATCTGAGTCAGAATTCTGATTCTGAGGCATGCTGGGCTCTGATGTTGTATTTCCTGGTTCATTAGAAGCATTCATTGGAAGTGTAGCAGGTGTTCCTTCTGCTTCAGAAACATTTTCAACTTGAACACCGCTATTGCTCGGACCTGCTTTGGAAGATGAATTATCCAACGTGGGTTGATAAACCACAATTGGTCTAATGATTTGTTCTTGATTCGCCGACTGTTGAAGATAGTATAACGCTGCTATTTCTTCTTCAGATGGTTCTTCTGGCAAGTCGAATGACTTCCATAGATCTTGATAGTTGAACAGCCATGCATCACCTCTTCTTTAAATAGGATCCGTATAGTTAAAGCAATCCACGTGTTGTGCTTCAATAACCTTTCTCAACGAGGGAACATACACTCTTTTTAGCGGACTCGCATACCCGACAAAGAAACCTTCAAGAGATTTGGCTCCGAATTTACCATTTTGATCGATTACAGTACATGGTGCACCAAATGGCTCTAAGAATTTCAAGTTTGGCTTCCGTCGGTTGATCATCTCAAAACATGTCTTCTTTGTTGGTTTGACAGTTAGAACTCTGTTTAGCTTGTAGCAAGCCGTAGCAACCGCTTCACTCCAGAAGCTGACTGGAAGCTTTGAGTCTGCATGTAGGAATGTCCACTAGTGGCTCGGGAACCTAATTTGTTATCTATTGTCCGATTAGGCGGAAACTAATGACAAGTTAATCAAATAACAAGAATTACTCATTTAAAGGTTGTTTTCATTGATCTAAAGTTCAATACATTCGAGAACCGAATCCGACAGAGCTTCGCCGTCTCTGTGCCAAAATCTCTGAAGTTATAAATGAAATCACCAAGGCACCTATTTATAGACTTTCAAGTTCGCTGGTGAAATACCAAGTTCGCCCGAAGATAGCACATGTTCGGCCGAAGATGGTTGGAAGTTCGTCCGAACTTGACCTTAGTCAAGTTCGGCCGAACTTGACTTCTCAAGCAAACTTGTCCTAATCTTTACTTAAATACTCCTAGTTTCTAACAGTTTAAGCTCTAACCACTCAGACTCGATACATAATGATATTATTGAGGAAGGCAACAGACATATGCACCAACAGACTCCCCCTTGGATGTTGCCTTAGTCATCTTGATGTAGATATCCCTTTTGATATAAGCACCAACAAACTCCCCATACAACTTCTCATTGGATATCTCCTGTGTCATAGTCTTTCTTGAGTACCCCGTAGTCTCAGACTTCAAATAAGCTTCTGAGTCTTTATCTTCATTCTTGAATAAGTATAAACTTTTTGATCATAAATTTTCATCTTTATCTTCAATTTCTTGATAACACTTTAATCTCCAAGCTCCCCCTTGCTGTGAGCTGTGCTCCCCCTAGCTTTGAGCTTTATCTTCAATCCAGTTTCATCTTGCTCCCCCTAAAACTTTACTTCCTGTTTCAAAGTTCTTGGGAATTCAAATAAACATTTCAGATTCTAACTTTGAAATTTTGTTCGACTTGAATTACATACCACCTATACACAACTTGTACTTCAAATTTTAATCTTCATTTTTCAGTTATCTCAAGTTTAAATTAATGACCTTGAAACATTTTACATTTAAAACCTTCAACTTTCAATTATTGAAATAAAATCCACTTAGTTGATCAAGTCCAAGTTAATGACCATGATTAACTAATTTTGTTTACCAACTCTAAGTTAATGACCTTGGTTAAACCCGTTGTGAACAACTGATGTTTTTGTCAATTTTAAAGTTTCAAATTAATGAACCTTTTCTTACCAAACTTTGATGACCCGTTCACCAACATCGGCTCGTTGAAAATCTTTTTGGATTTTAAAAAGTAGGTAAAGTATTTACAGAACTTTTAACAATTAAAGTAACCTATGTACACACATATTTACACACATATTTTTGTGAATTCACGTCTAAGGATCATATCAGCTTTGTTGAGACATATCACCAGTATCGTTGACCTTTAACAGACATTAAGTTCTAAACTTGTTTACCTAGATTATCGATATGTTTGTCCATTTAAACTTTACCACATTTCTCAACTGTTTCAAGATATGTTAAGGTAGAGTTTATGAAACTTGACTTATCTGTGGTTCCCACTTCTTGAATATAGTACCGTATCCAGATTCCCTAGATTTCATCTTACAGGTGAATATAGCATAATTGATATCTGTAACTGGGTTATGCGAGGCCTTGAGAGCTCAGGTTAGTACTACCGTACAAATAAAGAGATGAAGGCTTGACTTAAAGTAGTGTTCCAATTTTGGAATCTTTTGAACTACAATTGTAGTATCTTTTGATATTTTCAATTTGATGCAGTTTTTTGGTTTTAATGCAAAAGTATTCTACAAGTTCTAGGCCATTGCTTACGCAAAATCATACTTGTAAAAGACCCCAGATATCAACTATCTATAAAGACCTCGTATCTCAGAATCAGGTAACCATTCAATCGAAATTTCGGAGTACTAAGTCCATATATCCAAGATGTATTAATCCACAAGATTAAGCAGTTGTAAAATTTATGTTATATCCCGGAAACAATCTACTGAACGTGTAAAGCCTATCGACACATCCATAGTAAGACTTGTTTATCACTTTTAAACTTCACAAATCTTTAGCATACTGTGATAGTCCACTGATGTACTATCATTTTCTTTTTGACAACAAAATTCTTTTTGAATTTTTCAATGTTTTTGAATTTTCAACTTTGTCATATGTTTTTGATTTTACAACAATTTTTAAAATTTCTTACTCCCCCTAAAATCAAAAACATATTTTTGGATTTTAGATTTAAAGAAATTCTTCTAAAAATGTAACAAACTAATGCGGATCCCGTGACCTCGTCGTCCGATCCTTTTTCTCAAACCTGTATCTGCAATTGTTTAACAAACAATCATTAAACTCATTTACCACTTGTAAAAGTAGTTTAAACTTGTAAGAACTTTGAAATCAGTTTTTCGGTTCAACGGTGTGGATTTTTATAATTTTGACTTTTCAAAATTTTTCCTTTTAACAACCACTTGTAATTTCAAAAACTTTTCTTTATAACTACTCCCCCCTCAAAATGACAAAGATATGACATTTCTGGATAAGTTAAAATAATATCAAGCTCCTCAATCTCTAATCAACTTTTGATCAAGTAGATCTTGGAACTCTTGCACATGAAAGGATTTAGTTAAAAAGTTCAACCCAAGCCTTCTTGGTCTTGGGTTTTGGATATAGCTCCTCATACACCTCCTCATAATCACTTTCGTATGCTCTTTGATAAGCATATTCAATATCAATAACTTCAAACTCACAATCAACTTTACTTTTATCTTTCTTGATTGATTTTACATTTTTAGTTTTATCACAAACATTCACTTTTTCAGGTGATTTCTTTTTAGCAATCCAAGCTTGAGAATTAACTCTAGCTTTCTTGAAATAAAACCTATAATCATTCTTTGACTTTGAAGTCTCTCCTTTTTGAAAAAAATTGAATTTTCAAAATTTGATTCATTTTTAGGTTTTATTTCAAGATTGGATTCAACATTAAGTTTCATTTCTTTGATGTCAATGTTTCTTTTTACAATCCTGATTTGATCATTTTCATATTGCTTTTGTTTTACCTCTCTTGAAACTTGTTTTCTTTGGGGATACACAGGCTTAGACTTCGGACACTTGCGAGCAATGTGACCAACTTCATTGCATTTAAAGCAAGTCCGAGTATCATGAACCTGTCCACTAGTGGGTTTTACTCCACTTGCAGACTTAGCCTTGTCCCGATGTTCCTTTTCTTTCTTGAAATCATCGTTTGATTTCTTACCTATCAAGCTTTCTTCTCGAGCTGTGTTCGTTCCGTACACAAACTTTATGTTCTTACTTTTGTATTCTTGGAACGTTGACTTTTGATTCTTCTTCGGTTCATCTTCAGCTTCTTCCAAACCTAAACCTGCTCTCCTGTTCTCAAGAAAATCACCACCATTTCTACGGTAATTGTTAAAGTTCCGTTTCGGTTTAGAATAAAACTTCTTTTCATTTTTCTCGAGATCATCTGATGAAACTTCCACAAGTTTAAACAGTTTATCGATTTGATCTTCTTTCACATTCTGAATCGGAAAGCTATGATTGAAATATAATCTATCAGATTCCTTAACCTTGTACATGACAACGTTAGGATCATCACTTAGATCATTTTCTGATGATGTATCGTCACTTTCAGATTGTGAACCAGAACTGTTTGAACTCGAGTTGGCGCTTTTAAAGCTGCCGTCATCAGAATCATTTCCTAAAACATTCTTTACCACATCTTTTACCACCGATTCATTGTCATCATTTTATTTTGTAAAATCTACATCAATGTTCTCAGGCAATTTATCTTTCTTTTCTGATAGAAGTAAAAGATTAAATGTCTTTTCAATATCATCATCTTTCTTGCAGCAGTAACTTGCAAGAAATGGTGGAGGAACACTTCCGTAAACTTTACGCTTTGAGTTATCAACATTATCCTCTGACTTGATCGTAGGAAGAATGTGATCAATGACATATGCGTTTGTGGTGTAACTTTCTAGTAATTGTCTGACTCTTTCTGTTTCAATTTTCATTTCATGAAACTCACGCTTTGTTTCAGCAATTGTATTAATGTACATGTTAATTGCCTTTTGTTTTTCAAAAATTGTGGCATTTAACATGGTGACATTAGCCTTGAGTTCACTGTTAGCTCTTTCAACATGTTTATATTTGCTTGAAATTTTGTCATAAGCTTCTTTTATGGTTCTGTAATCATAACGAAAGTTTTCGTTATGTTTAGTCAATTCTCTTATGACTTTGACTTTATCCAGACATGATTCACAAGGACTTGCGCACTTTGTGCAAGGTTTTCAACCATCACAACTTTCACAATTTCCTTTTCAGACATTCTTACCTCAGCTTTTACCTTTTCAGCTTCTCCTTTCAACTCTTCTTGCTTTTGCGTCTCAAGGTAATCTATTCCTTCTTCCTCTGTTTGTTGCATGTATCTTTCCAGAACTGCATTCTCCAGGACAACTTCTTCCTCAGCTCTCTGCATTAATGCTTCTTGAATAGCATTTT
Source organism: Scalesia atractyloides (assembly GCA_947069175.1). NCBI lineage: Eukaryota > Viridiplantae > Streptophyta > Magnoliopsida > Asterales > Asteraceae > Scalesia > Scalesia atractyloides. The sequence continues at coordinate 67,182,772 of CAMTDV010000004.1, read as the reverse complement.
TGATAGCAGCTTCCACAAATGATGTCTCAGATTCATTCACAACCTCTGCCATCATAGCAACATCAGTCTTCTTTCCGATGTATTTGTTCCAATCGAAACCATCGTCTTCATGATTGGCAACAAGAGCTTGTTCGGCTTTCTTTACAGATTTATCTTCAACTTCAATTTGTGTTCTATTCGGATATGATTTGAATTTCAACGCTTTCTTGTAATATTCGTTACCGGTTCCAAAAGGGTTTTGGTTTCCACTTGCTTCTTGGTTATGGCATTCACTTTTGAAGTGCCATTTTTGTCAACATCTGAAACAAGTAACTTTCGTTTTGTCGAAACCAAGTTTATTGCTTGAGTTACCAATGTCCCTTCCAATGAGTGCTACAAAGTTTGAAACTCTCCGGATAATCGATGCTAAGGACCATTTGATGTCCATCAGTTCCAACTCTTCCTTATCTACCTGGTCATAATCCTCAGCTGTCATTTCAGGATTTCCGATTTTTCCAGCAACAAGATTTTTATACGATTCTAGAACTGTAGGAAGAAGTGCTACGTGTTGTTTCGCAACTTTCCCAGGAAACACATTCTTCAAGTCAACTACTATGTTGCATTGGAAAACATTTGAATTAGAAGTGGATTGGCTTGTCTGATGAGTTTGACTTTCAGAAGAAGAACTTGAACCAACATATGAATAACCAGTGTTTGGAGAATACTGGTTTTGTGACGACTAATATGATGTATTCATGTTTGCACTAAATGCCATTTGGATTTTTGGACTTTGAATCGGAGCATCTGGAACACCACCTTTGTAATAAGCTCTGACATCCTGAACAACATTAGTGTTTTTGGATTTTGCAATCTTCATCAATTCCATTTCATGACCTTCGAGTTTGTCAATGAAAGATGACAATTTAAAATGTCTCCAAGATGGATTGTTCTTTAGAATCATCAGATACGTTGTCTATTCTCCTTCTGGAAGTGCATCGGCCAGCTTCTCAATCTGCTCTTCGTTAGTTCTCTTGATATCATGTCTTCGCATCTGGACCATGAGGTGACTATATCTATCAATCATTTGTTTTATTGTCTCTCCTTTGATCATCGTGAAGATCTCAAACTCTTTCTTAATCAGGGCCTTTTTGCTCTTGATCATTTCATCACTTCCTTTGAATTTTCGCAAAGAGAACTCCATAATTCTTGAGAAGTATCATATTCTGGTAATAATATCAAGATATCTTCTTTGACAGATTGTTGTATCAAGCTGATCATTTTCTTTTCAGCAACATATTTCTCTTTGTCAATCGCTGAAAATTTGTTCAGTGGAAGATCTTGATCACGTTCATCTTTAGGCCATGTATATCCATCTTCAATCGCAACCCAGCTGTTGAATTGATTTGCTTGAATCCAATTAACAAACTTTTCTTTCCATCCCTCGAACTCGTCCATACTCATCAACTTCGGTGGTTTCTGAGTAGTTCCCATTTCGTTATCGAGGTTCATCTGGTTAACCTCAATTGAATTTGACGTTGAGGCTTGTGCTACTCCAGCTACAAATGCGTTATGGAAATCTTCCATTTTGATAATTTGAGAATACGATCAAAAACACTAGACAATTGATCAGCAACAAGCAAGTTCGGTCGAACTTGTCTCAAAACAGATTTTAAATCAAGTTTCAACAAGTTCGGTCGAACTTAGATACCAATTTTCAGAAATTTATCATTTATACTCAAGTTCGGTCGAACTTGGTATTACTTTTGAGAACAAACACACTTCGAGCGAACTTGTAATATTTTAAGACAAAAACTTTAAGTTCGGTCGAACATAGGTAAAATTTCAATGAATTCGTCAAGTTCGGGCGAACTTGTGAATAAAATTCAATGATATTCAATCAAGTTCGGTCGAACTTAACCAAAATTATTGAAATATCCTTCAAGTTCGAGCGAACTTCTTTCAAAACCTTGAAAACCTATCAAGTTCGGTCGAACTTGGTGAAAATAAGTGAGATTTTAATCAAGTTCGTCCATAACTTGTTTCAAAATCATGGTTTTTGCAACTTTTTGATGTCAAAACGTTTGAATTTGATGTCCAAACTCTCAGGGGTTTGTTATTAGTGTGTTTTACATGACATATTCAAATTTGAACAAAATTTGACCGTGAATTCTTCGTTTTTGTTCAAAAGTTAAGAAAAATAGAAGAATGGAGATGAAATAGAGAGATTCTTGTCTTGATTTCTACAAATTCAGGTATCCAGGCTCTGATACCACTTGTAGGAACGTCCACGAACAGCTCGGGAACCTAAATTTTTTATCTATTGTCCGATTAGGCGGAAACTAATGACAAGTTAATCAAATAACAATAATTACTCATTTAAAGGTTGTTTTCATTGATCTAAAGTTCAATACATTTGAGAACCAGATCCGACAGAGCTTCGCCGTCTCTATGCCAAAATCTCTGAAGTTACAAATGAAATCACCAAGGCACCTATTTATAGACTTGCAAGTATGCTGGTGAAATACCAAGTTTGCCCGAAGATAGCACACATTCGGCCGAAGATGGTTGGAAGTTCGTCCGAACTTGACCTTAGTCAAGTTCGGCCGAACTTGACTTCTCAAGTTATTTCTCAAGCGAACTTATCCTAATCTTTACTTAAATACGCCTAGTTTCTAACAGTTTAAGCTCTAACCACTCAAACTCGATACATAATGATATTAATGACGAAGGCAACAGACATATGCACCAACACTGCAAGCATAGTTCTCGCAGTTTCAATTAAAGTTATGTTCTTCCTTTCAGCAACAGCATTTTTTTGCGGAGTATAGGGTGCACTAAACTCGTGCAAAATCCCTTTAGCATTGCAGTATTCCTTCATATTGTTATTCTTGAACTCTGTGCCATTGTCACTACGAATTCGCCGTACAGGGAGATGATAAAGGTTTTCTGGCTTCTTGAAAAGAATCACCAAGTTTTCGAATGTTTCATCTTTTGATTCTTGGAAGAATACCCATGAATAACATGAATAGTCATCTGTTACGACCAAGCAGTATAAGTCTCCTGAAATACTATGAACGTTGACAGGCCCAAATAAATCCATGTGGAGACGTTCAAGCGGCAACTTGATTGAGTTCAGAATTTTCTTCAGATGTGATTTCTTGATCTGCTTTCCCTTTTTACATTCTAAGCAGTGATCAGACATATGAAAGCTCCAAAGATTTACACCCTCTACTAGATCATTATGAACCAAGAAATTCATTTTTCGCAAACGAATATGCTCCATTTTACGATGCCAAAGAATAGAATCTTTCTCAGTAGCCATTGTCACAAAACATTTCGCTGATTTCGATGACGTGGTATCAATGCCCATATCCAAGACATATAGATCATTCTCGCGCGGGGCTCGCATCAGAATCCACTCATCTGGAATTTTGAAACCAGGCTTCAGAATAATACATTCTTTGTCGTTGAAATGCACCGTGAACTTCTTGTCGCAAATCTGCGATATGCACAGAAGATTATTCTCGTGTTCTGCGATATAGTTCGCGTGATCGAATGAAATAACGCCGTTGAAGAGTTTTCCCTCGGTGATTATCCTTCCATCTTGATTACCAGCAAATCCAACATATCCGCCATTGATAGCTTTTATGTCGAACAACAACGCTTTCATTCCCGTCATATGCCTGGACGCTCCACTTTCCAGAATCCACTTTGAAAGTACTGATCTCTGGAGCCCCTGCACATGTTAAAATCTAGTTAAAGAGCGTGACCCAAGCCTTTTTGGTCTTGGATTTTGGATAGAAAGCTTGGTAATCATCTTCATAATCTTCATCTGATCCTCCACTGTCATTTACATTTTCAAAACTTACTTTCTTTTTACCTTTTGAATTGTTACTACTTGTAATTTTGACAGTTTTGGATTTGGTCTCAGATTTCGATTCTTTCATGTTATTAGTCTTTACAAGCTCAGACTTAAAAACATCGGATGTTGTTGACTTCCTCTTAGCAATCCAGGCTTGAGATTTTATATTAGCCTTTTTGATGTAAAACTTGTTTTCTTTTGCCCTAGAAATTTCACCTTTTTTGAAAGTTGAGTTTTCATATTTCTTTTTAGTTTTAGATGTACCTTCAGGTTTTGATTCATTTCTTTTCAAAATCGTTAAGGTTTTACAAACTCTGGTTGCTTTGGTTTCACAACATCTGAACTTTCTTTTCTTCGAAGATAAGCCGGCTTTAACTTTGGACACTTGCGTGCGATATGACCAACTTCGTTGCACTTGAAGCAAGTCCGATTGTCATGTGAGTGTCCACCAGTGCATTTTACACCACTTGTGGCTTTGCTTTATCTCGAAGTTCTTTTTGTTTCTTGAATTCATCGTTTGATTGTTTTCCGATCAAACTCTCTTCTTGAACCGTGTTCGTCCCATAAACAAATTTCATGTTTTTATCTTTATACTCCTGAAATGGTGACGTTTTCTTTATAGGTTCATCAGATTCCTCTAATCCCAACCCGGCTCTCCGGTTTTCCGGATGATCACCATTCCTTCGGTAGTTATTATAATTTCTTTTGGGTTTTGAATAGAATTTCTTTTCATTCTTCTCCAGGTCATCTGATGTGACTTCAACCAGTTTGAACAGTTTGTCTAATTGATCTTCTTTGGCGTTCCGAATCGGAAAACTGTCATCAAAGTATAATCTATTAGATTCCTTAACCTTGTACATTACAACGTTAGGATCATCACATAGATCATCTTCTGATGATGTATCGTCATCTTCAGAATTTGTGTCAGAACTGTTCAAACTCGAGGTGGCGCTTTCGAAGCTGCCATCATCAGAATCGTTCAGAATATTTTCAACCACCTTTTTTACTACCACATTGTCATCATCTGATTTAGTATCGACTACATCAATGTTCTCTGGCAACTCATTTTTATTTTCAGATAACAACTCAATGTTGAGTGCCTTATCCATCCCATCAACAATTTTGCGACAGTACTTCTCGCATAGGGGAGGAGGAACATTGCTGTATTCTTTAACAATTTTCTTTTTAGGTTTTTCTTCCTATGGAATTGTGGGAAGAATGTGGTCAATGACATATGCGTTAGTTGTGTAACTTCGTAAAAGTTGTTGAACACGTTCTGTTTCAATTTTCATGTCCTGGAGTTGTTGTTTGGTCTCAGCAATATTGTTTATATAAATCTTTATTGCTTTTTGTTTATCCATTACTGTACCTTTCAACATCCTTACAGTATCATGTTGTTCAACATTATTTCTATCAAGCCTGCCATAATCATCTTCATTTTGTCACACGCTTCCTTCATTGTACGATAATCGTATTTGAAATGTTCATTATGTACATTGAGTTCAGTGATGATTTGTGATTTTTTGGCACATTCAGCACATGGCTCGGTACATTTTGTAGAAGGTTTCTCAACCTCTACAACTTGTACTTTAACAACTTCTTTTTTGAAAACTTTACCTCTGAACCTACCTTGGTTAGATTTGCCATTAAAGCTTTATCGGCAATGTCCTTGAGGTTTTTGGCATTCACTTCTTGAGTAACATCAATGACTTCTTCATCAATCAATTTCTCCTCGGCAACTTGCTCCTGAGAACTTACATCAAAGTGACCTGCAAAACTATCACAAGAGTTAGGAGATAAAATGCCTTAATTCTTCATGTGAAGATACTCCTCTTCCTCCTGTTGTTGCAGATATTGTTCCAATAAAATATTCTCTAGAGCTGCTGCTTCTTCGGTAGATGTATCTTCAATGATTTGAGCCATCAATGCAACTCCGGTCTTCTTACCGATATAAGAATTCCAGTCGAAACAGTCATCTTCATTTGATGCAACCATAGCTTCTTCCGTGTTGCTGCTGTTTGGTTTCTCTTGGATTTCAATCTGAGTCTTCTTTGGGAATGGTTTATACTGAAGTGATTTCTTGTAGTACTCATTGCCACCTCTGAATGGACTCTGATTAGCCGTCGCTTCAAGGATTTTGCATTCTCTCTTGAAATGCCCTTTCTGTCAGCATATGAAGTACGTGACTTTTGTTTTATCAAACCCTAGCTTGTTGCTTGAATTTCTGATATCTCGGCCTGTGAGTGCAACAAACTTTGTGACTCTTCGAATGATAGAAGCTAATGCCCACTTAATGTCCATCAGTTCAAGCTCTTCTTCGTCCACCTGATCGTAGTCTTCAGCGGTCATCTTGGGATTTCCGATCTTTCCAGCTACAATACTTTCATAAGATTCTAGAACAGTGGCGAGAAGTGACATGTGTTGTTTTGCAACTTGCTTAGAAACAACATTGTTTAGATTGACAGCAATGTTACACTTATACACATTTGAATCAGAATTTGTTTGTTGATTCTGATTTGCTTGACTCTGATAAGATGAATTTGAACTTGTGCTTGAGAACGAAGAGCTCTGTGGACTTTGATCATATTGTGGATATGGTTGATTCTGATTCTGTGGAGAAGTTCATGTTTGCACTGAATGTTGTCTGAATTTTTGGCTTGAAATGTTGTCTTGCATCCCGTTCTTGTAATACAGACCAACATCTTGAACAATGTTAGCATTCTTCGACTTTGCAATCTTTAGAAGTTCCATTTCATGACCTTCGAGTTTTTCGATGAATGTAGACAACTTAAAGAATTCCCAATTCGAACTTTCTTTCAGAACCATCAGGTAAGTAGTCCACTCTCCGTCAGGTAACGCATTTGCAAGCTTATCGATGTACTCTTATTCCATCTTGTCGAGACCGTGTCTTCCCATTTGTACTTTCAGATGACAGAAACGCTCAATCATCTATTTCATTGTCTCACCCTTCAACATGTTCAAGATATCGAACTCTTTCATGATGAGAGCTTTCTTACTCTTGATCATCTCTGTGCTTCCTTGGTATTTCTTTTGCAATGATAGCCAGAGATCTCTCGCAGTCGTATATTCCGGCAACAAGACCAGAATATCTTCTTTAACGGATTGTTGAATAAGGCTAATCATCTTTTTCTCAGCAATGTACTCATCTTTCTGTGCTGTGGAGTACTTGTACTTCTCTAGAACTTGCTGATGTTCATCCAACGGAACAATATAACCTTTCTCAATCGATACCCAGCCTTGGAAATGCATGGCCTGAACCCAATAAGTGAACTTCTCCTTCCATCCTTCATATTCGTCCATGCTCATTAATTTCGACGGTTTAACGGACGTGCCCATTTTGCTGTCTAGATTGACTTGCTGTATGGCATTGGCATTGGATGTACCCACTCCTGACATAAACGCTCTTTGAATATCATCCATCACGAATATCAAGACACGTACGCTGAAAACACGTCCAAACTTTTGAAAAAAAATAGTTTTACTACAAGTTCGGTCGAACTTGTAGTTTGAAAATGAAGAATTTCAGGTTTAATAACAAGTTCGGTCGAACTTGTGAAGTCTGATTTGAAAAATGTCCCTTGAAACTTCGAGCGATCTTGCAATTTGGAAATTAAATGAAACTCACAAGTACGGGCGAACTTAGCCTAAGATTTCCTCTTTTTATCAAGTTCGGTCGAAAATATCAATGAATTCTTATTAAGTTCGAGCGAACTTAGCAAAATTCTCTCAAAAATTCCTCAAGTTCGAGCGAACTTGATAGAAATCCACTTAAAAAGTGACTTTCTAAGGCAAGTTCGGCCGAACTTGACTAACAAGTTCGATCCAAGTGTGTTTGAAAAACATGGTTTTTGCAACAATTTGACACCAATTCGTTTGTTTTTAGTCTCCAAACTTTCAGGGGTGCATCTATGACGTATTTAACATGTCATATTCAAAATTGGACAGAATTTGCCTGTGAATTCTTCATTTTAGTGCAATAGTTAAGAAAAATAGAAGAATGAAGTAGAATTAGAAGTGTTCTTGTCTTGATATCAATCAAATCAGGCTATTCTAGCGCTGATACCACTTGTAGGACCGATCCTGAATGCACAGGAACCTAGATTTGATATCTAATGTCCATAATAGCGGAAATATTACGACACGATTACCAATAGAAAAGAATTAATAAGTTAAACGTCAATTTTATTGATATAACGTCAAGTCTCCAAATTGAAAGACCTCCACCTCAAAGATGACAAAGTTACAAATGAGTGAGACATGCTAGCTATAAATAGAGTTACAAGTCCGCTGGTGGATAGATGAGTTCGGGCGAACTTTCCTAAGCAAGTTTGGCCGAACTTGACATTCCAAGTTCATCTCCAACGAACTTGACTCAAATACACATAAATACTTCGTTTTGCTAGCCTATTCAACTCTAATCTATACAGACTCGATATAAGACTAAGATATAGACACTCTTCACCAACAGATCTTAGTGAATCTATTCTTATTCACAGACGGGCAAGCTCGACAACTGTGGAGAACGCTCCGATTGAACCGGAGCACTACAAATTCGACCAACCATTACTTTTCTACATAATTCTTATTGCGTCAACACCTTCAATGTAATACTTCTAACCACCAGTAACATCACTTTATTCGTATTTATACCATTTGTGTGCAATAAACTTCAACCAAAATATGATAATCATATCAACCGAAAACTCCCTTCCTTCCGTATGAACGCGTCAAGATGCTAACATTCTGAAATAAAGGGCATAATGAGTTACTTGATTTTCATTCAGTCTGCTGATGAATTTACTTGAACCACATGTTCCAAGTAATTATTATCTCCTTCTTGAACCCTTACGTACGATGGCATCATCACTGATCTCCGGCAACAACATCGTATAAAAATGAATATCTCTTACACTCCCTCTAATTACCTTCACGTCAGTTACTAGAACTTAAGTAATTCTGGGTGGTGCACCCAACACATGCGATCCTAGAACTTAAGTAATTTGGCCTTTAACAAACTACCTTAACACAATTCTACTTCGGTTATTTCGTCGACCCTTCGTTTATGACGTATGGCATTCGTGTCCATTCGGGTAACCTAAAAAAATATACATTAGACACACTTGTTTTATGAAGTGTTGGTTACCTAGTATTCAGATCACTCCATGATAACAAATCAGTGCCTTCTATAAGTCTTTAAAATTCAAACATGTTGAGCTCACCTAAACTATATTCTGTGCAACAAACCCCCCTACCATACATGTTAAACTCATCCGTCAATGTCATACCGCTGTATAACACTTTGGTGCTCTAACTCTTGTTATCATATTCATGCTTAACATAACTTGTTACAACATTCTTTATTACCGAGATCCCATTAACTCAACTTATATTTCTACTTTATGACAACTGCGCCTTCAGTTGTCATTATCAAGTCCCGAACAATTTCATAAGCAATAAAACCTTGTGTTTTATTCATTGAATTGTGAAACTTATCCATAACAATTGCACAATATCAATCCCTGTTCAAAAATCAAGCTCTTAAACAATTTTTGGAAGGTAATACGTAAACTGTTATGTAAACGTAATCAGTTTAACACAACGTATATTCTAGATTAGTGACATAAGCTAAAAATACCCTAAATATCCTATACATAAATTAGAAATAAGTTTTGAAGGGTTTGTTATGTCAAAAACAAGCCTATTTGATCACATGGACTATTTACGACAAACTACGAAAGTCTACCGATTCTCGTAGCAACGCACACTCCGGAATATGGTCATAAGCTTAACATACCTTAAATACCCTTTACATAACTTAGAAATAAATTTTGAGCACTTCGGTATGGCAAAAACATGCTTATGCAACTCGAGGTGCTATTTTGAAAAAAATGCGAAACTACGCCATATCGCATAATTCTTAATACGAGACATGCATGTACATCCAAAAATATTTGAAATCATTAAGATATTGTATTTTAATAATTGGAATGCAAAAAAAATCATTCGTTACGCATCTACGATCATTTACGCGTTCGTTACGATTTTCGTCGTAAGTAACAAAAAATCGCAACCGTACGACCGAACGAACCCACACACGGGACATTTTTAGCACATTTCAAGTTCCCTATACTTTAACGTCCTTATAGAACTTAAAAATAGGGTTAGCAGGTGTTAAAAGTGCCAAAACACGACAAATACAAGTTCAGGGGCCAAAACAACAAATTTTGAAACTTCTGCCCCTGCTAGGGCCTTACGGACCGTAAGGCAAAACCCCATATGGTCCGTAAGGGGTCCCCAGCTCATTAGAATTGTTAAAATAAGGTGGAAGCTTCTTGTTTACTCCTTGGACACCAAGCAAAACGATTTTTCCACCTTCTCTTCTGCATTTGACAGCTATCAAGGACTCCCTAAGATCATGCCACATCAAGGGACACTTGTGATGATCTTGTGGAACTTGAATTACTATAAATAGCAAGCATTTTTGGCCTTCACAACTTGCTCATTTCCATCTTCTTCTTCCTCCTGCTGTACTTGGAGGCTACCACATTGTTGGAGCCTTCCTAACTGAGCATTATTCTTCTTGGAGCTCTTCAGAGTGTTCTTCAAACATAAATAAGTGATCTCTCCTTGTCTTGTTTATTTATTTTAGCTATTTCAAGCTAAAAGTCAAACAGTGTTAGACATTCGGCTTTAACCATTAATTGGTCAAAGCAAAGTCCAATTGGACTTTGCAATGTGATCGTAATCACAGTGGTTATGATCCATAGCGATCATGCCTACTGATTACCACGTTTACTAGTTGTAGTGTCGAGTCAAAGTTTTGGTCAATAATGCGCAAGATGCGCATTATAGGACGAAACTATTTTCGGGATGTTTTGATACCAAAACATTTTTATAACTTAGGTTAGACATGTTTGACATGTATAACTCGTCACTTTTAGTTTTGTGCTTATTTAGGGTCGTAAGTCGAGCGGTCTTGACCACCGCTTTGACATTCGAGTCCGACCTGTTTGGTCGATCTTAGTATCCAACCAAACATATATTTGTGACCATAGTTGTATAAGGAATAACCCTCTGAGGTTATACCTTATGGTCAGTTTGTTTGGTTAGTGTTATGATAATTAGTTGTTATTTCCTTTAATAATGACCAAAATGCCCTTTTTGCAAATAAATCAACTTTAAGGATATGTAATATAAATTTTGGCATGTAATCTGATATAGCAACAATATTAAGCATGTTTTGACAATTAGGACTCATCATATCACATATCTAACCATCCGAACACGTAGTTATGTAAATGACACCTTAAAGTGCCTTAAACTACCTTAACGAGTCAATACGGGTTAAAAGCACATAGGAATCTTTCCAAATCAAAATGTAGACTTTGTTAAACTATTTCATATTTTAACACCCCAAATCGTGTAAAACAACACGCGGCGGAAACACTTGGGGAGTCACGTTAACAGATTGTTTCAACAACACATGGCATTTGAAGTTTTGTTTTATTGATTTTTAAACATAGTACATATTGTCATATTGTTTAGAACTTTTAAACACATAAACAACAAACATGCATAATTAAAATATTGTCTTTCTTATTTTATAGACACTAAGGTCCACATCCGATCCTACGTGAGCACGCATCAGTTATCGTCTGTAGGACCGATCCTCGATGCTAAGGAACCTAAGTTTGATATCTAACGTCCATAATAGCGGAAATATTACGCTGTGTTTACCAATAGACAAGAATTAAGCAGTTTAACATCAGTTTTATTGATCAAATGTTCAGGTTACAAATTAACAGAGCTCCGCCTCAGAAATGCCAAAGTTACAAATGAGAGACTCAAGCTAGGTATTTATAGACTTGCAAGTTCGTTCATGAAGTACCTAAGTTCGCCCGAACTTGCCTTAGCAAGTTCGGCCGAACTTGGCTATATGTCACACCCTCAATTTCCACTTGCGGAGTTTTACCGCGAGGCGTGTGAACAAACCAGAATCTGAAACACTAGTACGTCGAACGACTCTATATGATTTGATAATACGTTTTCCAAAAATCATTTGATTAACCAATCGTCGTAGATTTTAGATTGTCTTAGTTAGTTACCAAAGTTTAGCGGAAGCATTAGTTTAAGTGGTTGAGCGGAAGCATAAAATAAGTAGAGAAACGGGCGCCAACACAAACGCCAAAACAAATGAAAAACCCAAAACAACGTTTGTAAATGAGACTCGATAAAAGATGTCTTGTTCAATGCATGTGAGTGCACCTAGAGCTCCTAGCGTCCTGAGAAACATGTAAAGAAACAAGTGTCAACATTAAAGATGAGTGAGTTCACAGGTTTTCATAAATTCATTTGTTCGGTTATGAGTTTGATTCCCCGTTATCCCTAACCCGGGATAACGATTTAGTTCCATTATTCCCAACCCGGAATAACAATGATGTTGGTTCCATTATTCCAAATCCAGAATAATAATGATGTTGTTTCCATTATCCCTAACCCGGGATAATATAGTTGTTTCCATTATCCCTAACCCGGGATAATATAGTTGTTTCGTAATTAAGTTCAATGTTAACATATATAGGTAGCTAGCCTAAAGTTATGTCACGTAAGAGTTCGCGATCGAAGCTGACTGTTGTGCCTCCGTGTTGCCAGGCCTATCACTGACCATGGCGAAGTTAGGCCAAATTATTCACCCGTTGACCATACCCGGTCGGCTAGCGCGACTAGCTCGGATGGGGCTTGTCGGGCCCAGTAGTACTACTTATAATTCCCCCGCTATTAAAACCCAGTACTAACAATCCGAGAGATTGACGAGGACTTAAGTGATATAGCTGCTTAGTGACCATAACATTACATTAACATTAACTTAGTTACCGAATAGTTATGTGACGTTAATTTCGTATAACGTAAAGAGATTGAGTTTGAAGAGTGTATACATGTTTCTCCCCCTGTTGTTTAAAAACCGGATAAAGTTAGGGGCCGTGAACTCACCTTTAGTTGCTCGGTTAGTGTAGCAAAGAAGTTGTAAGGGATGGGACCGCTAATTGCGTCCTAACAAACCAATTGATTTCAAGTCAGTGTGTGAACACACCAATACAAATTCTACAGTTAATTTACGCACAAAGTGATACACACAAACAACATACCTAACACTCAAACATGCATGCAAGTATCCTCATGTGATCATAGTAATCAAAACAATTTATCATGAACATAATCCAATCCATGCAACACTTTAGTGCACACAATCACAAGTTATCAAATTTCAGCTTAATACTCATAATTCAGCTGTTTTCTAGGATTTTTATAAAATAGTTCCAACGTTCCAAAAATTCCAATTATTTTACAGCAGGTGACATTTATACTGTAGAAATTTATATAAATTTTCCAAGTCCTAAATCTTTACCAATTAACCGTAAATATTAATATACTAGGCTGCAGTCAGATTCGTCGCTTTCTGACTGCAATCCACGGAAGAATTTATTTAAAAATCACTGATCGTCCAATTAACAAAATTCCAGTTGGAGTTGCCCGGAAATTTCCATACCTAGTTGCTGTAAAACATTCATGACTCGACTCCCTACTGATTATAAAATCCAACTCGATAAACAACTAACAAAATTTCAGGATTTTCACAGCTTTAGTTACTGAACTTATTTGGCCATTTAAAAATATCAAACGACTTCAGAAAAATATGAATCCAGCGCCATTAGATTCGTTATTCAAATCTCTACGTTCTAGACATCAGAAAATCCGTTTTTCGACAACTAATGACCGAGTTACAGCCAGATGAAGTCGGCTGTAACTATTACTCAGCAACCTGTTTCAGCATATTGTTACCATTAATTCGCATAAACCGTCAATATAATTAACCTAGGCGATCAAGAACTGATTTTCTAATCATAGATCAATACCAATATCACATCCATGCAAACCCTAATCCATACCTCTAGTTTTTATAAACAAAACATACTTGGCAAACTTATAAGTTCCGAAAACAATCATACATGTAAACAATGATCAATCAGCCGATTACATTCAAACACATATAATCCGAAAACAAACCAATCACTTCATTCAAGCACATATATCCGAACATGATCTTGTAATCAAAAGATAAATCCTAACCTTTACTATCAAGCGTAATGAACCGTGAGTAGACGAGGAACCGATGATCAAGGATAGTTGCGACCGAGAGGATGAAAGGAACAAGCTGCTCATGACCGAGAAAGTGATGTATGGCTGATCAGATCAAGATGATGAAGGACGAGGTTGTTTGCGATCGAAGAGATGAACAAGTGGAAGAGGTGGACTGTTTTGCGATTGGGGAGATGACAGATTGGCTGCCGTCGGCTTCTTTCTCACTAGGGTTTTCTTGTGTTGTGAAGGAAGCATGCATGGTTAGTATATATAGGCGCAAAGAGATGAGGGAATGGGTTGCGGTTTGGGTTTGCGGTTTGGGTTTGCACGCGGCCGAAGGGACTTGGGTTTAAGGTTTAAAACTTGGTTAACTCCTAGAGTCACAAGGAATCGAGGTTGGTTCGTGTCGTGGTTCGGTTTGGTTCGTCTACATATTTACTATAAATATTTTATAACCAAAACAATCACATAATCGCACATTACGTATTCACTAACTCGTACACGTTTACTACGTAGCATACAATTTATTCGACATGTATTGCGTTTAAGTTATCCGAAAAACCGGGATGTCACATTATCCCCATGTTGAAAGAATTTTCGTCCCGAAAATTGAGTAAACGCGGTTTAGAATGTAGCGTACATGTTTAGAGTGCCACGCACAAAGAGTTAGTTTGTTTATGATGGTACGCGAAGTTACAAGAAGTTCCCAAGTGCCATGCACAAAGATTCCCAAGTGCCATGCACAAGGACTTAGTTAACAATGGTACGCGAAAGTATGAGAAGTTTCCAGGTTGTCACATCATCCCCATGTTGAAAGAATTTTCGTCCCGAAAATTTAGTTGTTGGTATCGTTAGTTTGCTGCTCAGTTGCGAAGAGGTGTGGGTATTTGCTTTTCATTTGGTCCTCTCTTTCCCACGTGAACTCCGGTCCACGCTTAGAGTCCCAACGAACCTTAACGGTCGGAATCTTGCTGTGCCTTCGAGTCTTGATCTCACGATCCATGATCTCGATAGGCTGTTCCACAAAGTGTAGTTGTTCATCCACTTGGATCTCATCCAATGGAATGACTAGAGTTTCATCTGATAGACACTTCTTCAGATTTGACACGTGAAAAACGTTGTGAACTCCACTGAGTTCGGCAGGAAGGTCTAATTGATAAGCTACGGGTCCAATACGTTTCAAGATTACAAACGGGCCTACATACCGTGGGTTTAGTTTGCCCCGTTTTCCAAAGCGGATTACACCCTTCCAGGGTGACACCTTTAGTAGGACGCGGTCGCCTACTTGAAATTCGAGCGGTTTGCGTCGTTGATCAGCGTAGCTTTTCTGTCGATCCCGTGCCGCCGCCATGCGGTTTCTGATTTGTACAATCTTTTCAGTAGCCTCAAGTATTAATTCAGGGCCTGTGAGTTGACTGTCACCGACTTCTGCCCAACAGACCGGTGATCTACATTTACGACCGTATAATGCCTCAAACGGTGCTGCCGAAATACTCGTATGATAACTGTTGTTATATGAGAATTCCACTAAAGGCAGGTGAATTTCCCAACTATTTCCGAAGTCTACTACGCATGCCCTAAGCATGTCTTCCAAGGTCTGTATGGTCCTTTCGCTTTGAACATCAGTCTGAGGGTGATAGGCTGTGCTCATATCTAAGCGTGTTCCCAACGCTTTCTGGAGTGACCGCCAGAAGTTGGACGTGAAGCGAGCATCTTTGTCTGAGATGATGGATGTTGGCACTCCGTGCCGAGAAACTACTTCCTTAATGTAGATGCGAGTCAACTTCTCCATCTTATTTGTTTCTTTAATAGCTAGGAAGTGTGCGGACTTAGTTAAACGATCCACAATCACCCAGATGGTATCGCAACCACCCAAAGTTCGCGGGAGTTTAGTGATGAAATCCATCGAGATCTGATCCCATTTCCACACTGGGATCTCAGGTTGTTGAAGTAGCCCCGATGGCTTTTGATACTCTACCTTGACTTTTGCACAAGTCAAACATTTACTCACGTAGGTGGCTATATCGGCTTTCATGTTGGGCCACCAATACGCAGCTTTAAGGTCTTGATACATCTTATCCGAACCCGGATGGACAGAGTATCGGGATTTGTGAGCTTCGTCCATGACTAGCTCTCTGAGGTTTTCGTAGAGAGGTACCCATATGCGATTCATGAAATACCGGGCTCCATTGGGTTTTACTTCCCAATCGCGTTCCATTTTTCCCACCGATTCGGCCTTGATGTTTTCCTCCTTAACTGATTCTAACTGGGCATCGCGTATTTGTTCTGGTAGCCCCGAATGAATAGTGAGTTGTAATGCTCGTACATCGCGAGGTTTCAAGTGTTCCTTCCTACTGAGGGCATTAGCTACCACGTTAGCTTTACCCGGGTGATACCGAATGGCACACTCATAATCGTTCAAGAGTCCGACCCAGCGACGCTGTCGCATGCTCAACTCCTTCTGATCAAAGATGTGTTAGAGGCTCTTGTGGTCTGTAAAGATTGTGCACTTCGTTCCATAGAGGTAGTGTCTCCAAATCTTAAGTGCAAACACTACTGCTCCCAATTCCAGGTCATGCGTCGTGTAGTTTTTCTCGTGAACCTTCAGTTGTCGCGACGCATACGCGATGACCTTATCGCGTTGCATGAGTACGCATCCCAACCCCTGAATGGAAGCATCACAATATACTACAAAGTCATCTGTCCCTTCCGGCAAGGACAGAATGGGTGCACTGCAAAGTTTCTGTTTCAGCAATTGAAATGCTGCTTCTTGCTTGTCACCCCATGCATACTTGATGCCTTTCTGGGTGAGGGTAGTAAGCGGTTGTGCGATCTTTGAAAATCCCTCGATGAAACGTCTGTAGTAACCAGCCAAACCCAAAAATTGGCGGATCTCCGTCGGTGTCCTGGGTGCTTCTCAGTTTTTGATGGCTTCAATCTTGGCAGGGTCTACGTGGATACCCTTTTCATTTACGATATGCCCAAGAAACTAAACTTCCCGAATCCAGAAGTCACACTTTGAAAGCTTGGCATATAGTTTCTCCTGTTGAAGTAATCCTAACAGTAATCGTAGATGTTCAGCATGTTCTTCTTCACTTTTGGAATAGATGAGTATGTCATCGATGAACACAATGACAAACTTGTCGAGGTATGGTTTACATACACGGTTCATGAGGTCCATGAACACCGCAGGTGCGTTGGTGAGACCGAAGGGCATGACCAAGAACTCATAATGGCCATACCTAGTACGAAATGCCGTCTTGGCGATATCTTCCTCCCTGACGCGTAGCTGGTGGTAACCGGACCGAAGGTCAATCTTGGAGTAGTAGCTTGACCCTTGAAGTTGGTCGAAAAGATCGTCGATGCGAGGTAACGGGTATCGGTTCTTGACAGTAACCTTGTTGAGTTCCCTGTAGTCGATGCACATGCGGAAGGTCCCGTCCTTCTTCTTGACAAAAAGGACTGGAGCTCCCCATGGCGAAGCGCTTGGTCGGATAAATCCCTTTTCTAACAGCTCCTGAAGTTGGGTAGACAGCTCCTGCAGCTCGGCTGGAGCTAGGCGGTATGGAGCCTTGGCGATAGGAGTTGCATGGTTCGCCAACTCGATTTCAAACTCCAATTGTCGATGGGGTGGAAGACCAGGTAATTCCTCTGGGAATACATCGGAAAAATCATGGACGACAGGGATGTCTTCTATACGTTTCTCGTCCTTAGGCTGTTCGGTAACCAGTGCGAGTAAAGCGAAGGAGTTCTTTCTCCGAAGATACTTCTGCGCTTGCATGTAAGAGATGATGTTGGTGACGGCGCCTGCCTTCTCGCCTTGCACCGTCAAGATTTCGTCGTTAGAGAGTGGAATACGGATAGATTTTTCGAAGCAGAGAACTTCAGCCCGGACGTCGGATAGCCAGTCCATTCCGACTACCACGTCAAAACTACCAGGGTAGTTGTCATCAGATCAATGGTAAAAGTGTGACCCGCGAGTTTGAGTTGACAGCCGGATACTATATGGGTCACATCTACAGAATTACCATCGGCTAATTCTATAACATAAGGGGTCTCTAATGGTTTAGGCGTGAGATTTAGGTTCCTCCTAAAAGACTCAGATATAAAGCTCCTATCCGCACCCGTATCAAAAAGCACAGTAGCAAAATGTTCATTAAGGGGAAACTTACTGGTGACCATGTTCGAGTCGTTTCTGGCCTCTCCGCGGCCCAATGTAAATGCGCGACCTTTGGCACCTCCTGTGCCACCGTTTCCATTATTGTTGTTGTTATTATTGTTGTTGTGGTTATTGTGGTTGTGGTTGTTCCCACCATTGTTGTTGTTGTTACGCAGCTGTGGGCAGTCTCTTTTGAAATGGGCAGTGCTACCACACTGATAGCATCCCCGGTTAACACCCTGTTGTGGGCCTTGGGGTTGATTTTGGTTCTGTCGGGACATGATTTCCCCACAACAATCCTTTGCCGCATGTCCCATCTTGCCACATCGTTGGCAGCAATTTCCGGCACAAGGGCCGTTATGATGAAGATTACAGCGGTTGCACTGCGGCTTTCGACCTGCATAGCCGCTTGCGTTCTGGTTGTTGTTGTTGTTGTTGTTGGCGGGCTGATTTTGGTGACCCCGGTGGCTGTTGTAATGATTGAACCGTTTCTGGTTCCCATGTTGCGGCTGGGATGACGAAGACTGTCGAGCAGACGAGTCTTTAAACTTTCTTTTGTTATCAGGGGCAACTTCAGTTGTACCCCGTGCTGGCAACTTCTTTTTTTCCACCGCCTTATTGGTGAGTTTGTGCGCCAATCGGATTGCTTGATGCTCAGTTACAGGGTTACTAGCCATTACCATACCCTGAATCTCCGGAACCAGATCCCCAAGATAGAACTCGAGTCTTTTCTCCACAGTGTTGGCCAAATCGGGACATAGAAATACCAAGTCATGATGTTTTGCTGTGTATGCCTCTATTTCAGATCCCACCATCTTGTGGTTCCATAAAGTTTTCTCCAACTGTTGCACTCTGTTCGCGGACAGTACTCTTCTTTGATTAGGGCCTTAAACTCGGCCCAGGCCATAGCATTTGCAGCAATAAGTCCACGCGTTTGGACTTGTGCATTCCACCAAGTTAGTGCCCCATCTTCCAGTGTTGAGGCTGCGTACTTGACCTTGTTGGCCTCTAGACAGTTGCACATTTCAAATACTGATTCAGATTTTTCGATCCAGCGGACCAGTCCAATGGGTCCTTCTGCCCCCGAGTATTTGCTTGGTTTCGCGTCGAGGAACATCTTGTAGGGGTTAAAACCCCCTCCTGCTGACAGAGAACAAGTAGTCAGCGAGGAATTCTACTAGCCCAACTATTAGATTTTCACACGAAAATTTAATAATGGTTACCTGCCGGTTGGTTCTGAACACCCGCTAAAGCTGCGTTCACGTGCTCTTGAATCATGCCAGCTAGTTCTTCGGGCGTCAAGTTAAGGTTTCCACATCGTCCAGTTGCCATTTAGATCTTCGAAACACAACACAAACACACCCCGATAAGTCTATATATCCAATATAGTTATCCTACTTCGTACTTTAATAATTATCAAGTTATGTTAACTCAAATATATTAAATAGTCAAAAGAAATACTTGATTAAATTAAATTTCAACGTCTTACAAAGTGCCAACCAAACATATGAATTCACTATAAAGTCTCAAGGTTAAACACAAGTGGGAAAATAAATAGACTGGAGGAAAGTAAATAAAATAAGCGAGACGTGTCAGTCGTCTACGTCTCCATCCTCCAAATCACTGCCGTTGCCGTCATCCTGCGCGGCATTTCCAGCTTCTACAGCTGGGTCCTCCTCCGGATCCCCCTCTGGATCCTCCTCAGGGTCCTCCTCTGGATCCTCTTCTGGATCCTCCTCTACCGGCACTGGAGGGGCCGGTGCTGGTGCAGGTGCTTGATTTTGCTGTAGCTCCTGAATGTTCCAACTATTTTCCAGGACTCTGTCCTCGAGCCAGTCGGCTCTTATCTGCTCGGCACGCAGATCTCTGGCTAAGGTGTTACGAGCTATCTTACTCGTATGTTGCTCTTCCTAGAGCGAGTCGATTTTACATGTCAGTTGTCGGATCATCCATCCTTGTGCTAGGATGGTTTCCTGCATTCTTTCTAACTGTTCTTGTTGTTTCTGTATCATGATTCTAAGTAGGTCATTTCCTACTTCTACAGAGTTAACCGGTTCAACCGGCACAGCGATGGTTGGGCGTGATGACGAATCCTCCCCCAGAGCGAGCCTTTTCCTCGCAGCTGAGCGTGTTTCCACGCCATAAGATGGTAAGGGTTCCACCATAGGTGCCTTTCCTGGCGCTCTTGGTGGCGTAAGTTTGTCGGATGATGATGACGATGATGATGATGACATTGCCTGTTAGGTCGTGTAGTTAGTTACGAGTTGTTTTCATTTCTTATTATGAAGTCATAATCTACATAACACAGTTGTGGTACATTGCATAACAAGATATAACAGTTCGGTGCCAGACTACGTCTAGTGTCGTGTATTCAGCTATAGTTTAGGTCTACTTCTAATGCAAACCTGGTTCTCTATAGCTAGTGGCTCTGATACCAATCTGTCACACCCTCAATTTCCACTTGCGGAGTTTTACCGCGAGGCGTGTGAACAAACCAGAATCTGAAACACTAGTACGTCGAACGACTCTATATGATTTGATAATACGTTTTCCAAAAATCATTTGATTAACCAATCATCGTAGATTTTAGATTGTCTTAGTTAGTTACCAAAGTTTAGCGGAAGCATTAGTTTAAGTGGTTGAGCGGAAGCATAAAATAAGTAGAGAAACGGGCGCCAACACAAACGCTAAAACAAATGAAAAACCCAAAACAACGTTTGTAAATGAGACTCGATAAAAGATGTCTTGTTCAATGCATGTGAGTGCACCTAGAGCTCCTAGCGTCCTGAGAAACATGTAAAGAAACAAGTGTCAACATTAAAGATGAGTGAGTTCACAGGTTTTCATAAATTCGTTTGTTCGGTTATGAGTTTGATTCCCCCGTTATCCCTAACCCGGGATAACGATTTAGTTCCATTATTCCCAACCCGAAATAACAATGATGTTGGTTCCATTATTCCAAACTCGGAATAATAAAGTTGTTGTTTCCATTATTCCAAACCCGGAATAATAATGATGTTGTTTCCATTATCCCTAACCCGGGATAATATAGTTGTTTCCATTATCCCTAACCCGGGATAATATAGTTGTTTAGTAATTAAGTTCAATGTTAACATATATAGGTAGCTAGCCTAAAGTTATGTCACGTAAGAGTTCGCGCTCGAAGCTGACTGTTGTGCCTCCGTGTTGCCAGGCCTATCACTGACCATGGCGAAGTTAGGCCAAATTATTCACCCGTTGACCATACCCGGTCGGCTAGCGCGACTAGCTCGGATGGGGCTTGTCGGGCCCAGTAGTACTATTTATAATTCCCCCGCTATTAAAACCCAATACTAACGATCCAAGAGATTGACGAGGACTTAAGTGATATAGCTGCTTAGTGACCATAACATTACATTAACATTAACTTAGTTAACGAATAGTTATGTGACGTTAATTTCGTATAACGTAAAGAGATTGAGTTTGAAGAGTGTATACATGTTTCTCCCCCTGTTGTTTAAAAACCGGATAAAGTTAGGGGCCGTGAACTCACCTTTAGTTGCTCGGTTAGTGTAGCAAAGAAGTTGTAAGGGATGGGACCGCTAATTGCGTCCTAACAAACCAATTGATTTCAAGTCAGTGTGTGAACACACCAATACAAATTCTACACTTAATTTACGCACAAAGTGATACACAAAAACAACATACCTAACACTCAAACATGCATGCAAGTATCCTCATGTGATCATAGTAATCAAAACAATTTATCATGAACATAATCCAATCCATGCAACACTTTAGTGCACACAATCACAAGTTATCAAATTTCAGCTTAATACTCATAATTCAGCTGTTTTCTAGGATTTTTATAAAATAGTTCCAACGTTCCAAAAATTCCAATTATTTTACAGCAGGTGACATTTATACTGTAGAAATTTATATAAATTTTCCAAGTCCTAAATCTTTACCAATTAACCATAAATATTAATATACTAGGCTGCAGTCAGATTCGTCGCTTTCTGACTGCAGTCCACGGAAGAATTTATTTAAAAATCACTGATCGTCCAATTAACAAAATTCCAGTTGGAGTTGCCCGGAAATTTTCATACCTAGTTTCTGTACAAAATTCATGACTCGAATCCCTACTGATTATAAAATCCAACTCGATAAACAACTAACAAAATTTCAGGATTTTCACAGCTTTAGTTACTGAACTTATTTGGCCATTTAAAAATATCAAACGACTTCAGAAAAATATGAATCCAGCGCCATTAGATTCGTTATTCAAATCTCTACGTTCTAGACATCAGAAAATCCGTTTTTCGACAACTAATGACTGAGTTACAGCCAGATGAAGTCGGCTGTAACTATTACTCAGCAACCTGTTTCAGCATATTGTTACCATTAATTCGCATAAACCGTCAATATAATTAACCTAGGCGATCAAGAACTGATTTTCTAATCATAGATCAATACCAATATCACATCCATGCAAACCCTAATCCATACCTCTAGTTTTTATAAACAAAACATACTTGGCAAACTTATAAGTTCCGAAAACAATCATACATGTAAACAATGATCAATCAGCCGATTACATTCAAACACATATAATCCGAAAACAAACCAATCACTTCATTCAAGCACATATATCCGAACATGATCTTGTAATCAAAAGATAAATCCTAACCTTTACTATCAAGCGTAATGAACCGTGAGTAGACGAGGAACCGATGATCAAGGATAGTTGCGACCGAGAGGATGAAAGGAACAAGCTGCTCGCGACCGAGAAAGTGATGTATGGCTGATCAGATCAAGATGATGAAGGACGAGGTTGTTTGCGATCGAAGAGATGAACAAGTGGAAGAGGTGGACTGTTTTGCGATCGGGGAGATGACAGATTGGCTGCCGTCGGCTTCTTTCTCACTAGGGTTTTCTTGTGTTGTGAAGGAAGCATGCGTGGTTAGTATATATAGGCGCAAAGAGATGAGGGAATGGGTTGCGGTTTGGGTTTGCACGCGGCCGAAGGGACTTGGGTTTAAGGTTTAAAACTTGGTTAACTTCTAGAGTCACAAGGAATCGAGGTTGGTTCGTGTCGTGGTTCGGTTTGGTTCGTCTACATATTTACTATAAATATTTTATAACCAAAACAATCACATAATCGCACATTACGTATTCACTAACTCGTACACGTTTACTACGTAGCAAACAATTTATTCGACAAGTATTGCGTTTAAGTTATCCGAAAAACCGGGATGTCACATTATACATGATGTTATGAGCGAACTTGCTACATTACTACATAAATACTTCATATACCTAGCCTATTCAGCTCTATACTATACAGACTCGATATAAGACTAAGACATAGACATCATGCACCAACAAACTCCCCTTGGATATCGTCTTCGTCTTGTATCAGTCTTCAAAACTCTGTTTCATATAAACGTTAACGTATACGTCCGAAGAAGTTCTTGAACGGCTTCTTTCGACGTTCTTGCTTAGGATCTGGCGTCTGATCTGTCGGAGGCACTTTGTTCAGATGCTGAAATCTCTTAATACTTGCCTTCCTTGTTCTTTCGTGAATCGCTTCGAGACGCTTCTCCTCTTTTAGAAACTCAACCCTTCCAAAATCCCTCCAGCTCGTTTGCCACATTTTTCCAGAATTAACTTCGCGTGCATAGCAAACATTCACCACTTTCTGAAACTACATCACTTGTACCTTTTCTCTTTCTTCAAATACGATCTTGCTGTAGAAAAGGCATTTGATATCTTCTCTTGAGCAGTTCACAAGCCACATAGGATCTAGAATCCTAATCGTCCTCTATAAAACTCTCATGCCCTGATGTCCCATCACTTCAACTCGTTCCTTTGTAATATCTAATTGCTCTTCAAACTTCAGAACAAATACTGCTTCACAAGTAGCTGGATCTATCTGCTACCACTTGAACAATGGATAGAAGTTTTATTCAGTCGGCATAAGCAGCAAATTTCTCATAGCCCTTGGTCTTCTCATGATCAATGTTACGTCTTTCTCACCAGTTTTCTTGTTTGTCTTGATCCTGTGGCCAGGAATAAATGGCTTCCAATAATTGAATCCTTTAACCGCTTCATATTTTATCATCTTCCATAATAATTGATCAATCGTCTTCATATGGTAAGTAACGTTCACAGTCTGTACCAACTCTTCAACATCCCAATATGGCAATGTCTTGAAATCTGCAAGGTATTTGAAGTATTGAACTCCAAATTACCTTTTAATCGCATAAACGTTGAGCTCCTTAAACCATCCCCAACTTAAGATATCCCCCAAAGGAACATCTTTGTCTCTGGTAAAGAATGCTAGTGGACGTCGAAACTTGCGTTCGCGTGGCATTCTTTGAACCAAGACTTTCTTGCTTGAGAAATTTCTTCTTTAGACATAGGTTTAGGAATTTTACCCTCTCGTACTGATTCCTCTGTCTTTTCCTTCAACATATCTTCATCGAGTTGCTTGTACATCTCCTCGAATGTAGGAAAACTTTCAGAATTAGGACTGACGTACTTTGCCGTTTGATCAGTTTCATCATCCGAAGACCAATCTTCAACAATAACTCTATTGTACTCATCAGCTTCAAATCTTCTAACATACTGATAGTCATTTGGTTCAAAAGTGTTAACATTCAAAACTTCCTCGAAATCAAACTCTAAATTTTCAGCTTCAACTTCAACCAATCTTGCCAAATCTTCTTTTGAATAATTGTGCACGTACTCACCTTCTTCCACATTATGTTCCAACATCAACATTAAAGGCTTCGTGGGTACTACAACAACTGGTTTAACAAATCTTTCAACATTTAACAGATCAATATCATCAGATGACCCTTTCTGCTCTCACTCCCCCTGACTTTTATCTTCCATCCTATTCGATTCATCATTCATAAGATCAGAGAAATCAAACTCATCAGATACTTTGGCTTCAGTAACTCTAATCCTAGTATTACCCTGATTATCGTCATCGTCATCATCACCAATACAACAATCCTCATAACCTTCTTCCTCTTCATCTACCTTATCCTCTTTTTCAGCTTCTTCATCGTCTTCTTCTTCAGAAGCAATGATAGGATCAGAAGGCTTGACAGATTCGTCAACCTTTGGAATATCAGACTCAGAAGCTAGAATCACATCATCGACAGACTTCTCTACAGCTATAGAAGACGTAGGAGCATCACCTTCAACCCCTTTTCCTTTACTAACCGTAGCCAACTCTTTCTCAGATCGTTCGTTAGCTTCATATTGATCCAGACGATCATATTCTTTGATGAAGTCAATACCCAGTGCATTAGGTAAAACCTTCTGCATCCTAGAGAATCTTCGATCATTTAGGGCTTGGATCGACTTTAAATCAGCTATCTATGTTTGAAGCTTTTCGTTAGCGTCCAGCACACTTTCAATCAACCGCTTTGAAATACTCTCTTTCGTTCTCTAACATTTTAACTTTATCATCAAGCAACTCCTTTTCAACAGCGCTTTGATTCATCTTTCTAACAAGCTCAGCCTTCTCTTCTTCATTCTTAGCGACTTTTTCTTCTAACACCTTTACACGTTTCTCGAGAAGATCAACATTAGGTTCTGGGAAGAAATCATTCAGATCTTGAAGACTGATCGGACCATGCGGCATATCACTGAATAGATTTCCCCTTGGTGTCTTTGGTGTTGTATCTTTTGGTGTTGATTTTGGTGTTGAACTTTCAAAGTGAGACGTTGTTGGAGCAGTAGGATACTGAATGATAGGAACTTCAAGTAAACCGGTCATAGGAGGTTCTTGTGTAACTCCTTGACTTTTAGTCTCAGCATGAATAATAACAGGAGGTTCTTGTGTAGGAGGTTCTTGTGTGGCTCCTGTCTCCTGTGCACCAGAAGCTTCTTGTGTGGCTTCTGTGCTTTTGAGCTTTCCAACATACTTTCTACTCGGAAGTTTCTTTGATTTCTTTTTCTTTCCTTTAGCGTGTGGCGAGCCTGTAGTCTTCTTTGAGATTTCTGTTGCTGAAGACTTTATACGTTTAGCCTTTTTCTTCGGCCTTTCTTCATCAGACTCTTTCTCATAATTAGGATCAAAATCAGCATCCACCTCTATTTCCTTTTCTGCTCTATTCTCTGCTTCAGTCTTTTCTGGCTCTTTCACCGGTTCTTCATCAGAATCATTCTCATTTTCTGAAGTAGCAGAGATAACATCTTCTTGAGTCGATTTTACTGTTTCTTGACTCTCAATGACTACCGCAACACTAGATCCAGCAACTGCTTCAACATTCTCAGGTTCATCTTCGTCGACGAGCATAGTTTCAGCTTTCTTTGACGCTCTTTTCTTCTTAGGCTTATCAGCTTCTGCCTTTAAGAACCATTCACTTCTAGCTTTCGGCTTGAAGTCTTTAAACCATTCCTTCTTAGTATTAAGCTCTTCATCGTCACTACCATCTTTTCTCCACTTGTTTTCTGGCGGCGCGATATAGTTTGAATCTTTAATAGCTCCGAAAACTGGTTTTGCAACTGGAGCGGAAGCTTTCTTTTTAAACTTTATGAGCTTCTTCACAGTTGTTTCATCGAGATGAACTAGATACAACACATCGTTCGGATCTCGTGCAATATTCGAGTACTTCTCATTAATCAGCATCTGTACAAATCTGGGATAGAAACACAATTTTGAATCCTCCATATTCTTGGACATGTGTGTAAAGACAAGCTTTTAAAAGTTGAACGGCCTTTTCAGGATAAGTGTCGTTGCCATACAAGCCAAACAATCTTGTACATCGTCCAATCCTGCTTTGCGATGACTCAAAGTGTGGATAATAGCGTGTATGAGAAGCTTGTAGGGGTTTGGCACTTTCCCTTTCTTTAACGTTGGCTTATTCACGCTTCCTTTGTAGCCTATGTGAAAGAAACATCCACGAACCATCTTCTCATCTAGATAAATCGGATCCTCTTTGTCGTCGTTGAATTGTAGAACTATGCAAATATCATCTTCAGTCACAGTAATCGGTTTGACTTCATTGGCGACTTGCACGGATGAAATAATAGACTTCTGATCATCACTTAAGCTTGCATTCGTCCAGAAATGAAAAGTGTGAGATCTATACGATACTGTACGCTCTGTGATAGCTCTGTGAATAGGGCTTTCCTCCAAAAACTTTAAGATACTGTCGTATTCCTTTAGCGATGGACAGATTGACTTATCGAGCGTAATACACGTGTTGTGAGTCTTTGAAAACTCAATCGAGATTGCACGTGCTGGAACTTGTACCAGAAAAATGACGCAAAACAATTAGCACGCTTATCGAGAAAAATTACAAAATTTTCTAACACTTCTATCAAGTTCGGGCGAACTTGATTGAGTATTAAAACTTTCTGATTTGTTCAAGTTCGCCCGAACATGTATCAAACACATGTTCAATATTCAAGAATAAGTTCGGGCAAACTTACACACTAAACAATTCAAATTCCCTTAACATAAGTTCGAGCTAACATGCATCTAATTCTTTCAAACACAATTTATCAAGTTCGGTCGAACATATGTTTGTACCGGTTTTAATAAAACCTTTTGATGCAAGTCTGGTCGAACTTGATAACAAGTTCGGCCGAACTTATCATCTTCTCCAACCAAACCTGCTCATCCATTTAATGACCATTACAATCCAATCAAAAACTTTCACACGGTCGATTTAAAGTGTTGATTATGATTTTGAGTTCAATTTAGTCCAAAAACACCTAGACCTATCAGATTTTTTACTTTTCAAATCCATTAGGTTCGTTTATCGTCAATACACGATTCAAAGATCAAGTCTCACCTCAGCCATTGATCGTGGTGTGCAAATCACCAAAATCAATTGAAAAATAGGCAGTATAACAGTGCTAAATTGCCAATTACGTTCAAAATCGCTCAATACTCACAAGTTCGTTCTTCGCTCAAAGTATTTTGATATCTGATGAAGTGAGTTCGGCCGAACTTGCTCGGTATTTATACCATTGCAAGTTCGGCCGAACTTACAAGCCCATCTTCCAGGCCCAGTCAAGTCTGGGCAGACTTAACTTTAAACAACACACCTATTCCTTAGCAAGTTCGGTCGAACTTGCTTAGATGTTAAACTTGAATCAGTTTAGCAAGTTCGGCCGAACTTGCCAAACCTCAAATTCAAACTTTTTAAAAATTTTCATTTTAATCCCTGATCTTTCCAACTTTTTACCAGTTATGAAAATCCACTCAGTTGACCAAGTCCAAGCTAATGACCTTGGTTAACCGATTTGTCTGCCGAGTCCAAGTTAATGACCCCGGTTTGACCCGTTACGAACAAACTGTTGATATTTTCAAAATCAAAATTTCAAATTAATGAACTTTTTATCTTTTTGGCTTTTCAGATTTAACAGATTAGCTCCCAGCCCGTTGTCAAAGAGATTCCCACCAGTTCTAGCATCTTACCAGACTTCGAAGATCCGTTCTCCAACATTGGTTTGCTGAAAACAATGTAGAAACAAAATCTTTTTGTATTTTTGTAAGTTTATGCTAAAACACACTGAAAATCTTTTTGATTTTAATCTGTAAAGCTTAAAAACTATGTACAGAACAATGTAAATCTATACAAACATATTTACAGACATATTTTTGTAAATCCGTATCTAAGGATCATATCAGTTTATTGAGACATATCACCAGTACCGTTGACCTTTAACAGACATTAAGTTCTAAACTTGTTTACCTAGATTGTCGATATGTTTGTCCATTTAAACTTTACCACATTTCTCAATTGTTTCAAGATATGTTAAGGTAGAATTTATGAAACTTGACTTATCTGTGGTTCCCACTTCTTGAATATACTCCCGTATCCAGATTCCCTAGATTTCATCTTACAGGTGAATATAGCGTAACTGATATCTGTATCTGGGTTATGCGAGACCTTGAGAGCTCAGGTTAGTACTATCGTACAGACAAAGAGATGAAGGCTCGACTTTAAGGTGTGTTCTATTTAAGGAATCTTTTTAACACTGCAAATGGTTAGATCTTTCGATACTTTTCAAGTTTGCATGCAATTTGGGGGTTTATGCAAAAGCATTATAGAAGTTCTAGGCCATTGCTTCTGCAAAATCAGAAGAACTTGTATAATACCCCAGATATCAACTATCTATAAAGACCTCGTATATCAGAATCAGGCAATCTTTCAAACGAAATTTCGAAGTACTAAGTCCATATATCAAGATGTGTTAATTCACAAGATTAAGCAGTTGTAAAATTTAGTTTATATCTCGAAAACAGTTTACTGAACGTGTTAAGCCTAGCGACACATCCACAGTAAGACTTGTTTATCTCTTTTAAACTTTACATTTCTTTAGCATACTGTGATAGTCCACTGATGTAACATCATTTCCTTTTATGACACTGAAATCTTTTTGTCTTTTTCAATGTTTTTGGAATTTAAAATTTTCCGAATGTTTTTGTATTTTCTCTAACATTTCTCCCCCTAAAATGAAAAACATCTTTTTTGGATTTTAGTTTTTAATAAAATTCTAAACTAGAAAGATGTTTACAAACCAATGAGGATCACGCGAACTCGTCATCCGATTCGTATTCAACCTCAGCGTCCGCACCTGTCAGCAAATTTTTCATATCATTAATTCACAACAAGTATTTAAACCATGACAAAGAAATGGTTTGGTATAAAAATCAGCCTTTTGTTCGTCGGTGTGGATTTTTTCTATCCGTACCAACTTCTTCTCGTAACAATCACGGATGAAGTGGTAACGAATTTCAATATGTTTAATGCGTGAGTGATGAACCGGATTTTTAGTTATATCGATGGCTGCCTTGTTATCAACATATAGCGGAGTGTCAAGAAATTACAGACCATAGTCTCTCATCTGCTGTTGGATCCATAGAATCTGTGAACAACAGCTGGAGGCCGAGATATACTTAGCTTCATAGGTAGAGAGAGCGACCGTAGTCTATTTCTTACACTGCCAGGTTACCATTCTAGTTCCGAAGAACTGGCATCCCGCTGTAATCGATTTTGAATTCAACTTATCTACACCAAAATCAGAATCAGCGTAGACCGTGAGATCGAAATTGTAATTCTTCGGGTACCACAAGCCGGTGCTTGGTCATCCCTTCAAGTATCTGAAGATTCGCTTCACGATCTGCATGTGTGAGATTCTTGGGCTTGACTGATATCTGGCGGAGAGGCATGTAGGATACATAATATCTGGGCGCGATGCCGTCAGATACATCAGTGATCCAATCATCGATCTGTATAACGTATCGTCAACTTTGGCTCCAGTCTCGTCAACACAGATTCCGTGATTTAGAGCAAGGTGTAGATAGCGGCTTCAAGCTTTCCATACCAAACTTCTTCAAGATGTCATAAACATACTTAGTCTGGTGAATGAAAATACCATCCGGAAGCTGATCTACTTGCAAACTAAGAAAGAACTTCATTTCGCCCATCGAGGACATTTCGAACTTCTTTTTCATGATTCCCTCAAACTCCTTGCAGAGACTATCGTTTGTGGATCCAAAGATGATGTCGTCAACGTAAATTTGAACTATAATCAGATGACCATCAACTTCTCTTGTGAAAAGAGTACTATCCATAGTTCCTTTGATAAAACCATTCCTGATGAGATGTTGCGGTAACGTCTCATACCAAGCTCTCGGGGCTTGGTGTAAACCGTAAAGATATTTATCTAGAAGGTACGCTTTCTTCTTATTGAGTGGATCGACAAACCCCGGTGGTTGTCAGACGTACACCTTCTTCTTATCTTTCAAAGGTTTGACATTTTCACCTTTGATTTCAAATTTTTTTTCTTTCAAGTTATCACTGGTCTTAACAAGCTCAGACTTAGTGATCTCAGATGTTGGTGATTTCTTCTTCGCTATCCAGGCTTGTGATCTAATGTCAGCCTTTTTGATGTAAAAAATTGTTTCATTTGCTTTCGAAGATCACCTTTTTTGAAAAATGAATTTTCAAATTTCCTTTCAATTTTAGTTTTTACCTCAGACTTGGTTTCATTTCTTTTCAAAATCTTTACTGGTTTCACAAACTCCGGTTGCTTTGGTTTCACCACATCTGAACTTTCTCTCCTTCGAAGATAAGCCGGCTTTGATTTCGGACATGGTTTTGCAATATGACCAATTTCGTTGCATTTAAAGCAAGTCCGAGAATCATGTGGATGACCTTTAGTGGGTTTTACTCCACTTGTTTTGTTACCACTTACCATATTGGCTTTATCTCGAAGTTCTTTCTGTTTCTTGAATTCATCTTTTGATTATTTACCAATCAAACTTTCCTCATGAATTGTATTCGTCCCAGATATAAAATTCATGTTTTTATTCTTGTATTCATGAAATGGTGACGTTTTCTTTACAGATTCATTTGATTCTTCTTCTAAACTCAACCCAACTCTCCGGTTTTCTGGATGATCACCACCATTCCGTCAGTAATTGTTTCTTTTAGGTTTGGAATAGAATCTCTTTTCATTGATTACCAACTCTTCTGATGTAACTTCCACGAGTTTAAAGAATTTATCCAACAATTCATCCTTCACATTCTGAATTGGGAAACTATCATCAAAGTATAGTCTATCCGAATCCTTAATTTTGTACATGATAACATTAGGATCGTCACTTAGACCATCATCCGATGATTTATCGTCATCTTCAGATTGTGAGTCAGAATTATTTGAAGTCGAATCAGCGCTTTTGAAGCTACGGTCATCAGATTCACTCAGAACGTTTTCAACCATTTTGTTAACCACAGCGTTACTGTCATCATCAGATTTAACATAGATTATATCAATGTTCTCTAGCAACTCGTTTTTCTTTTCAGAAAGTAACTCAACATTGAGTGCCTTATCCATCCCGTAAGCGGATTTACGACAGTATTTCTCGCATAGAGGTGGAGGAACATTGCTATATTCTTTGCCTGTTCCCTTTTTAGGTTCGTCTTCCGTTGGAATTGTTGGAAGAATGTGATCAATGACATACGCGTTAGTGGTATAACTTTTTAACAATTGTTGAACTCGTTCCATTTCAATTTTTATGTCTTGAAGTTGTTGTTTGGTTTCAGTAATGGTGTTAATATAGATATTAATCGCTTTTTGCTTATCCATTACGTCCCTTTTAACATCCTTATAGTATCATGCTGTTCAATGTTATTTCTCTCGAGCCTGCCATAATCATTTTTCATTTTGTCATACGCTTCCTTCATTGTGCGATAATCGTATTTCAATAATTCATTATGCACATTGTTTTCAGCGATGATCTTTGATTTTTCGGCACATTCGACACATGGTTCAGTACATTTTGTACAAGGTTTCTCAACCTCTACAACTTGTACTTTTACAGCTTTCTTCTCGACAACCTTTACCTCTAGACCTATCTTGGTT
Source organism: Scalesia atractyloides (assembly GCA_947069175.1). Taxonomy (NCBI): domain Eukaryota; kingdom Viridiplantae; phylum Streptophyta; class Magnoliopsida; order Asterales; family Asteraceae; genus Scalesia; species Scalesia atractyloides. The sequence continues at coordinate 67,150,226 of CAMTDV010000004.1, read as the reverse complement.
AGATTTGCCATTAATGCTTTGTCGGCAATGCCCTTGTGGTTTTCAGCATTCAATTCTTGAGTAACATTGATAACTGTTTCAATAGTTGGTTTCTCCTCAGCAACTTGCTCCTGAGAGCTTCCATCGAAATGACCTGCAAAACTTTCACAAGAGTTAGGGGATAAAATTCCATGCTTCTGAATGTGGATATACTCCTCTTCTTCACGTTTTTGTTGCAAATATTGCTCAAGAAGCAACTCTGCCATCAATGCAACTCCGGTCTTTTTACCGATGTATGAGTTAGAATCGAAACCGTCATCTTCATTTGATGCAACCATTGATTTCTCAGTGTTGCTGCTGTTTGGCTTCTCTTGAATTTCAACCTGAGTCTTCTTCGGGAAAGGCTTGTACTGAAGAGATTTCTTGTAATACTCGTTGCCACCTCCGAATAGATTCTGGTTGCCCGTTGCTTCAGGGTTTTTGCACTCTCTCTTGAAGTGTCCCTTTTGGTGACATCTGAAGCACGTCACTTTTGATTTGTCAAAGCCTGGTTTGTTACTAGAGTTTCCGATGTCTCGGCCTGTTAACGCAACAAACTTGGTAACCCTTCGGATAATTGAAGCTAAGCTCCACTTGATATCCATTAACTCGAGTTCTTCTTCGTACACTTGGTCATAATCTTCTGCCGTCATCTCAGGATTTCCAATTTTACCGGCTACAAGACTTTTGTATGACTCCAGAACAGTGGCAAGAAGCGCCATATGTTGTTTAGCGACTTGTTCCGAAACAACATTGTTCAAATTCACAGTGATGTTGCACTTGTATCCATTCTGATCAGAATTTTTCTGTTGATTCTGATTGGCTTGGCTTTGATATGATGAATTTGAACCAGTGCTTGAATAAGAACTTTGTAGACTCTGTTCATAATGAGGCTATGATTGGTTCTGATTCTGTGGAGAAGCATTCATGTTTGCACTAAAAGCTGTCTTAATTTTAGGACTCGAAATGTTATCTTGTATTCCACTTTTGTAATATAGACCAATGTCTTGAACAACATTAGCGTTCTTTGACTTTGCTATCTTAAGAAGCTCCATTTCGTGGCCTTTGAGTTTATCGATAAATGTTGACAACTTGAAGAACTCCCACTTTTCACTTTCCTTCAGAACCATCAAATAAGTAGTTCATTCACCATCTGGTAGTGCGTCAGCAAGCTTGTCGATGTATTCTTGTTCTGTCTTCTCGAGACCGTGTCTTCGCATTTGAACTTTAAGATGACAAAAGCGCTCGATCATTTGCTTCATGGTCTCATTCTTCATCATGGTGAAGATATCGAACTCTTTCAGAATAAGAGCTTTCTTGCTCTTTATCATCTCCGCGCTTCCTTGATACTTCTTTTGAAGCGATTGCCAGAGTTCTTTTGCTGTAGTATATTCAGGTAATAAGACCAGAATATCTTCTTTGACGGATTGAATGATGAGGCTTATCATTTTCTTTTCAGCAATGTATTCATCTTTCTGTACCGTCAAGTAATTGTACTTTTCCAATACATGATTATGTTCATCCACTGGTACAGTATAACCTCTTTCAATCGACACCCAGCCTGCGAAGTGCATGGCTTGGACCCAATATGTAAATTTCTCTCTCCATGCTTCATACTCGTCCATGCTCATTAGCTTGGGCGGTTTAACAGTCGTGCCCATTTCGTTATCAAGATTGACTTGATGAATCACGTTGGCGTTTGACGAACTAGATCCGGACATAAAAGCTCTTTGAATATCATCCACTGTGAATAACGGGACGTGTACACTGAAAACACTCAAAAACTTTTGAAAATGTTAGAAATACTACAAGTTCGGTCGAACTTGTAGTTGAAATGAAGAATTCTCAGATTTTTAACAAGTTCGGTCGAACTTGTTAGTTTTGATTTGAAAAAGATCTCTTTTAACTTCGAGCGAACTTGTCGAATGGAATTTGATAAAAATTTGTAAGTTCGAGCGAGCTTACCTTAAATTTCCTTGATATTACTCAAGTTCGGTCGAACTTGATGTAAAATCAATGAAAACGTTGTAACTTCGAGCGGACTTGGCAAGGTTTTTATCAAAAACACCTTAAGTTCGATCGAACTTGATTTAAATTCACTTGAAAAGTAACTTTCTAACACAAGTTCGGTCGAACTTGGTTAAACAAGTTCGAATGAAAAGTTTTGAAAAGTTTTGGAAAATTCGATTCTTTATTGTGAGTTTGTTGAGCTCACGTTAATTGATACACATACGAAAGGATCCATCCTTTTTTCACAAATAAGACAGGAGCACCCCACAGAGAATAGCTCTGATGAATGAAACCTTTGTCAGATAACTCTTGAAGTTGCTTCGATAATTCTTGCATCTCAGAAGGTGCAAGACGGTAGGGAGATTTGGCTATCGGGTTAGCACCAGGTAAAAGATCAATACGGAACTCCACTTGTCGTGCTGGGGGTAAACCAGTTAGATCTTTGGGAAAAACCTCGGGATAGCCTCGAATAACAGGAATGTCTTGAATACTCCTGCTCTTACCTTTCTCCTCTACGATATGTGCCAAGAAGGCCACATAATTCTTTCGTAGGTACTTTTGGGCTTGGTTGCATGTCATGAGTTTAAGGTTACTACTGGGTTTCTCTCCATGGATTTCCAAGGTTTCGCCAGACAAGAGTGGTATACGAACAATCTTATCAAAACAAATAACTTCGGCATGACATTTGGTTAACCAATCCATTCCTACGATAATATCGAAGCTTCCTAGTTGCATCGGTATGAGATCAATAGAAAACAAATGGTTGTTGAGGTTCAATCTACAATCACGATGAGAGAATCTAGAACAAGAGGTTCACCATTGGCTATCTCGACTGACAAGGGCTTTCGTAGTTTAGTTCTAGGCATCGAAAGCAAAGGTTCAAAAGTTAATGACACAAAGCTCCTATCGGCACCAGAATCGAAAAGAATGGAAGCTGGATGATTGTTAACAAGGAACGTACCGTTAACAACTTCATTGTTAGCACGAGCCTCGTTAGCGTTCAGGTTGAATGCCCATCCCCGAGCAGGATTGGCATTTGCGTTCAATAGCCTAGGACAGTTGTTCCTATAGTGACCCGTTTCACCACAATTATAACACGAACCAGGGGGAATGGAGGTCTAGCAGCATTTCCTTGAGGATGTATTGGGTTCTGTGCAGCTTGATTCGGAGCAGTTCGACAAATATTGGCCATGTGGCCAAGTTTCCCACAAGATGTACACTGTCGACAAGCTAGATGAGCTTGATGATGACCATTGCACTGATTACACAACGGTGCAGTACCCGCATATGGTTTCCTTGCAGGAGGCTGTGATGGCTGGTTCTGTGGGGCCAGATCCGGCTGAATAACAACTGCAAAGTTTTGGGAAGCCTTACGCATCCTTGACTTCCTTGACGACTCGGATTTCTGCTTCTTGTCTTTCTCTTTGTCCTGTGTGGTCTTGGTTGCATGTTTCTTGTCGCCTTTACGAAACAGCTTACCCTTTCTGACCTAAGACTCAGTCAGGGTTGCAGCCAACTCGATGGCCTGACGAACAATGGTAAGGTGGCTACCAGTAACAATATCTTGCACAGGGTCAGGCAGACCATCGATATACTTCTCAATAGCTTTATCCAGTGGAGTAACCATTGTGGGGCATAGTAAGCTCAATTCTTCGTATCGATCTGTGTAAGCACGATTCTCGCCACTATCTTGTTGAAGATCATCAAATTCCCTTTCCAAAGCCCTAAGTTCATGACGAGGACAGAACTCCCTCATCATTAGAGCTCGAAGCTCTTCCCAGGTTTTAGCCATAGCCACAGCGGCACCCCGGTATCTCATCACACCATTCGACCATGTTAGTGCCCTTTTCTCAAAGACACTAGATGCAAACTCAACCTTTCGCTCGTTTGGGCATTGAACATGTTGGAATGTGCTTTCCAGACTCTCGAACCATTGTAGGAGCCCCGTAGCTCCTTCAGACTCAGAGAATTTAAGCGGTTTAGCAGAACTGAATGTCTTATAGTTGCACGGAGCATTGTTATTGTTAGTGTTGCTTGCTTGATTTATCTGAGTAATAATGTTCGGGAGTACAACAGCGATTTGCTGAGCGACTAAGGCTGCCATTGCAGCATCTTGAGTTTGATCGCGTCTAGGAGGCATTCTAAAAGAACAAAGAAAACATGAGAATTGTGTGAGATTGAAATTCGGATAAACAAAGAGAGAGGTATTGAAAATATCAACAAAACATAAGGATTGTGGTCATTCGTTCGTTCCTCAAAACATACAAATGACGCATGTTGACTAATCAAAGTAAATTGGCCTTATAATGTATCGCGAAGACATGCTTTAGCCTATAAGTGGACACTCACCCCAAGAGTTCCCAGGTAAGAGTGACTGGTCCGATTAAGTGGATTTGTACGAACACTCTAGCCTTAGACAGAAAACTCAGGGTACAGGCACCCACCCTTCCAGATTGCACGTGTTCACATTATTAAAACCCAAACTTTGATGAGATTTTGAAACTTTGAAGGCTTACGCCAAAAACAAATCATCTAAGGATAGATGATTGAATTTCAAAAATGGATTTGATATTCTGTGGATTTGTTTTGTAATCACCTAAGGATAGGTGATTGTATTGTATTTTAATTCTAAACGCAAGTAAACTCGCGTTAGGGTCCTAGGAAGGTTATACACTAGATCAAAGCATTACTAATACCCTAATTCCCTATAACCAGTGCTCTGATACCAACCTGTAACACCCCAAATCGCGTAAAACAACACGCGGCGGAGACACTTGGGGGTTCACGTTAACAGATTGTTTCAACAAGACATGGCATTTGAAGTTTTGTTTTGTTGATTTTTAAACATAGTTCATATTTTCATATTGTTTAGAACTTTTAAACACATAAACAACAAACATGCATAATTAAAATATAGTCTTTCTTATTTTATAGGCACTAAGGTCCACATCCGATCCTACGTGAGCACGCATCAGTTATCGTCTGTAGGACCGATCCTCGATGCTAAGGAACCTAAGTTTGATATCTAACGTCCATAATAGCGGAAATATTACGTCGCGTTTACTAATTGACAAAAATTAATCAGTTTAACATCAGTTTTATTGATCAAACGTTCTGGTTACAAACTGACAGAGCTCCACCTCAGAAATGCCAAAGTTACAAATGAGAGACTTAAACTAGGTATTTATAGACTTGCAAGTTCGTTCATGAAGTACCTAAGTTCGCCCGAACTTGCCTTAGCAAGTTCGCCCGAACTTGTCTATACATGATGTTATGAGCGAACTTGCTACATTACTACATAAATACTTCATATACCTAGCCTATTCAGCTCTATACTATACAGACTCGATATAAGACTAAGATATACATTATGCACCAGCAGACTCCCCCTTGGATATCGTCTTCGTCAAGTATCAGTCTTCAAAACTCTGTTTCATATAAACGTTAACGTACGCATCTGAAGAAGTTCTTGAACGGCTTCTTTCAACGTTCTTTCTTAGGATCTGGCGTCTGATCTGTCGGAGGCACTTTGTTCAGATGCTGAAATCTCTTAATACTTGCCTTCCTTGTTCTTTCGTGAATCGCTTCGTGATGCTTCTCTTCTTTTAAAAACTCAACCCTTTCTAAATCCCTCTAGCTCGTTTTCCACATTTTTCCAGAATTAACTTCGTGTGCATAGCAAACTTTCACCACTTTCTGAAACTGCATCACTTGTACGTTTTCTCTTTCTTCAAATACGATCTTGCTGTAGAAAAGGCATTTGATATCTTCTCTTGAGCAGTTCACAAGCCATATAGGATCTAGAATCCTAATCGTCCTCCATAAACCCCTCATGCCCTGATGTCCCATCACTTCAACTCGTTCCTTTGTAATATCCAAATGCTCTTCAAACTTCAGAACAATAACTGCTTCACAAGTAGCTGGATCTATCTGCCACCACTTGAACAATGGTTAGAAGTTTTATTCAATCAGCATAAGCGGCATATTTTTCATAGCCCTTGGTCTTTTCATGATCAACGTTACGTCTTTCTCACAAGTTTTCTTGTTTGTCTTGATCCTGCGGCCAGGAATAAATGGCTTCCAATAATTGAATCCTTTAACCGCTTCATATTTTATCATCTTCCATAATAATTGATCAATCGTCTTCATATGGTAAGTAACGTTCACAGTCTGTACCAACTCTTCAACATCCCAATACGGCAATGTCTTGAAATCTGCAAGGTATTTGAAGTATGAACTCCAAATTCCCTTTTAATCGCATAAACGTTGAGCTCCTTAAACCATCCCCAACTTAAGATATCCCCCAAAGGAACATCTTTGTCTATGGTAAAGAATGCTAGTGGACATCGAAACTTGCGTTCACGTGGCATTTCTTTGAACCAAGACTTTCTTACTTGAGAAATTTCTTCTTTAGACATAGGTTTAGGAATTTTACCCTCTCGTACTGATTCCTCTGTCTTTTCCTTCAACATATCTTCATCGAGTTGCTTGTACATCTCCTCGAATGTAGGAAAACTTTCAGAATTAGGACCGACGTACTTTTCCGTTTGATCAGTTTCATCATCCGAAGACCAATCTTCAACAATAACTCTATTGTACTCATCAGCTTCAAATCTTCTAACATACTGATAGTCATTTGGTTCAAAAGTGTTAACATTCAAAACTTCCTCGAAATCAAACTCTAAATTTTCAGCTTCAACTTCAACCAATCTTGCCAAATCTTCTTTTGAATAATTGTGCACGTACTCACCTTCTTCCACATTATGTTCCAACATCAACATTAATGGCTTCGTGGGTACTGGAGCAACTGGTTTAACAAATCTTTTAACAATTAACAGATCAATATCATCAGATGGCCCTTTCTGCTCTGACTCCCCCTGACTTTTAGCTTCCATCCTATTCGATTCGTCATTCATAAGATCAGAGAAATCAAACTCATCAGATACTTTGGCTTCAGTAACTCTAATCCCAGTATTACCCTGATCATCGTCATCGTCATCATCACCAATACACCAATCCTCATAACCTTCTTCCTCTTCATCTACCTTATCCTCTTTTTCATCTTCTTCATCGTCTTTTTCTTCAGAAGCAACGATAGGATCACAAGGCTTGACAGATTCGTCAACCTTTGGAATATCAGACTCAGAAGCTAGAATCACATCATCGACAGACTTCTCTACAGCTATAGAAGACGTAGGAGCATCACCTTCAACCCTTTTTCCTTTACCAACCGCAGCCAACTCTTTCTCAGATCGTTCCTTAGCTTCCTGTTGATCCAGACGATCATATTCTTTGATGAAGTCAATACCCAATGCATTAGATAAAACCTTCTGCATCCTGGAGAATCTTCGATCATTTAGGGCTTGGATCGACTTTAAATCAGCTATCTCTGTTTGAGGCTTTTCGTTAGCGTCCAACAGACTTTCAATCAACGTTTTGAAATACTCTCGTTCGATCTCTAACACTTTAACTTTATTATCAAGCAACTCCTTTTCAACAGCGCTTTGATTCATCTTTCTAACAAGCTCAGCCTTCTCTTCTTCATTCTTAGCGACTTTTTCTTCTAACACCTTTACACGTTTCTCGAGAAGATCAACATTAGGTTCTGGAAAGAAATCAGTCAGATCTTGAACACTGATCGGACCATGTGGCATATCACCCAATAGATTTCCCCTTGGTGTTTTTGGTGTTGTATCTTTTGGTGTTGATTTTGTTGTTGAATTTTCAAAGTGAGACTTTGTTGGAGCAGTAAGAGACTGAATGATAGGAACTTCAAGTAAACCGGTCACAAGAGGTTCTTGTGTAACTCCTTGACTTTTAGTCTCAGCTTGAATAATAACAGGAGGTTCTTGTGTGGCTCCTGTCTCCTGTACACTAGAAGGTTCTTGTGTGGCTTCTGTGCTTTTGAGCTTTCAAACATACTTTCTGCTCGGAAGTTTCTTTGATTTCTTTTTCTTTCCTTTAGCGTGTGGCGAGCCTGTAGTCTTCTTTGAGATTTCTGTTGCTGAAGATTTTGTACATTTAGCCTTTTTCTTCGGCCTTTCTTCATCAGACTCTTTCTCCAAATTAGGATCAAAATCATCATCCACCTCTCTTTCCTTTTCTGCTCTAATCTCTGCTTTAGTTTTTTCTGGCTCTTTCACCGGTTCTTCATCAGAATCATTCTCATTTTCTGAAGTAGCAGAGATAACATCTTCTTGAGTCAATTTTACTGTTTCTTGACTCTCAATGACTACCGCGGCACTAGATCCAGCAACTGCTTCAACATTCTCATGTTCATCTTCGTCAATGAGCATAGTTTCAACTTTCTTTGACGCTCTTTTCTTTTTATGCTTATCAGCTTCTGCCTTTAAGAACCACTCACTTCTAGCTTACGGCTTGAAGTCTTTAAACCATTCCTTCTCAGTATTATGCTCTTTCTCGTCGTCGCTACCATTTTTTCTCCACTTGTTTTCTGGCGGCATGATATAGTTTGAATCTTTAATAGCTCCGAAAACTGGTTTTGCAACTGGAGCTGAAGCTTTCTTTTGAAACTTTATGAGCTTCTTCACAGTTATTTCATCGAGATGAACTAGATACAACACATCGTTCGGATCTCATGCAATATTCGAGTACTTCTCATCAATCAGCAAATGTACAAATCTTGGATAGAGACACAATCTTGAATCCTCTATATTCTTGGACATGTGTGTAAAGACAAGCTTCGAAAAGTTGAACGACCTTTTCAGAATAAGTGTCGTTGCCATACAGGCCAAATAATCTTGTACATCGTCCAATCCTGCTTTGCGATGATTAAAAGTGTGGATAATAGCGTGTATGCGAAGCTTGTAGGGGTTAGGCACTTCCCCTTTCTTTAACGTTGGCTTATTCACGCTTCCTTTGTAGCCCATGTGAAAGAAACATCCATGAACCATCTTCTCATCTAGATAAATCAGATCGTCTTTGTCGTCGTTGAATTGTAGAACTCAGCAAATATCATCTTCAGTCACAGTAATCGGTTTGACTTCATTGCCGACTTGCACGGATGAAATAATAGACTTCTGATCATCACTTAAGCTTGCATTCATCCAGAAATGAAAAGTGTGAGATCTATACGATACTGTACGCTCTGTGATAGCTCTGTGAATAGGGTTTTCCTCCAAAAACTTTAAGATACTGTCGTATTCCTTTAGCGATGGACAGATTGACTTATCGAGCGTAATACACGTGTTGTGAGTCTTTGAAAACTCAATCGAGATTGCACATGCTGGAACTTGTACCAGAAAAATGACGCAAAACAATTAGCACGCTTATCGAGAAAAATTACAAAATTTTCTAACACTTCTATCAAGTTCGGGCGAACTTGATTGAGTATTAAAACATTCTGATTTGTTCAAGTTCGCCCCAACATGTATCAAACACATGTTCAATATTCAAGAATAAGTTCGGGCAAACTTACACACTAAACAATTCAAATTCCCTTAACATAAGTTCGGGCTAACATGCATCTAATTCTTTCAAACACAATTTATCAAGTTCGGTCGAACATATGTTTGTACCAGTTTTAATAAAACCTTTTGATGCAAGTCTGGTCGAACTTGATAACAAGTTCGGCCGAACTTATCATCTTCTCCAACCAAACCTGCTCATCCATTTAATGACCATTACAATCCAATCAAAAACTTTCACACGGTCGATTTAAAGTGTTGATTATGATTTTGAGTTCAATTTAGTCCAAAAACACCTAGACCTATCAGATTTTTTACTTTTCAAATCCATTAGGTTCGTTTATCGTCAATACACGATTCAAAGATCAAGTCTCACCTCAGCCATTGATCGTGGTGTGCAAATCACCAAAATCAATTGAAAAATAGGCAGTATAACAGTGCTAAATTGCCAATTACGTTCAAAATCGCTCAATACTCACAAGTTCGTTCTTCGCTAAAAGTATTTTGATATCTGATGAAGTGAGTTCGGCCGAACTTGCTCGGTATTTATACCATTGCAAGTTCGGGCGAACTTACAAGCCCATCTTCCAGGCCCAGTCAAGTCTGGGCGGACTTAACTTTAAACAACACACCTATTCCTTAGCAAGTTCGGTCGAACTTGCTTAGATGTTAAACTTGAATCAGTTTAGCAAGTTCGGCCGAACTTGCCAAACCTCAAATTCAAACGTTTTCAAATTTTTCATTTTAATTCCTGATCTTTCCAACTTTTTACCAGTTATGAAAATCCACTCAGTTGACCAAGTCCAAGCTAATGACCTTGGTTAACCGATTTGTCTGCCGAGTCCAAGTTAATGACCCCGGTTTGACCCGTTACGAACAAACTGTTGATATTTTCAAAATCAAAATTTCAAATTAATGAACTTTTTATCTTTTTGGCTTTTCAGATTTAACAGATTAGCTCACAGTCCGTTGTCAAAGAGATTCCCACCAGTTCTAGCATCTTACCAGACTTCGAAGATCCGTTCTCCAACATTGGTTTGCTGAAAACAATGTAGAAACAAAATCTTTTTGTATTTTTGTAAGTTTATGCTAAAACACACCGAAAATCTTTTTGATTTTAATCTGTAAAGCTGAAAAACTATGTATAGAACAATGTAAACTATATACAAATATATTTACAGACATATTTTTGTGAATTCGTATCTAAGGATCATATCAGTTTATTGAGACATATCACCAGTACTGTTGACCTTTAACAGACTTTAAGTTCTAAACTTGTTTACCAAGATTGTTGATATGTTTGTCCATTTAAACTTTACCACATTTCTCAAATGTTTCATGATATGTTAAGGTAGAATTTATGAAACTTGACTTATCTATGGTTCCCACTTCTTGAATATACTCCCGTATCCAGATTCCCTAGATTTCATCTTACAGGTGAATATAGCATAATTGATATCTGTATCTGGGTTATGCGAGACCTTGAGAGCTCAGGTTAGAACTATCGTACAGACAAAAAGATGAAGGCTCGACTTTAAGGTGTGTCCCATTTAAGGAATCTTTTTAGCACTGCAAATGATTAGATACTTTTCAAGTTTGCATGCAATTTGGGGGTTTATTGCAAAAGCATTATAGAAGTTCTAGGCCATTGCTTCCACAAAATCAGAAGAACTTGTATAATACCCCAGATATCAAATATCTATAAAGGCCCCGTATCTCAGAATTAGGCAATCTTTTGAAACGAAATTTCGAAGTACTAAGTCCATATATCCAAGATGTGTTAATCCACAAGATTAAGCAGTTGTAAAATTTAGTTTATATCTCGAAAATAGTTTACTGAACGTGTTAAGCCTATCGACACATCCATAGTAAGACTTGTTTATCTCTTTTAAACTTTACATTTCTTTAGCATACTGTGATAGTCCACTGATGTAACATCATTTCTTTTTATGACACTGAAATCTTTTTGTCTTTTTCAATGTTTTTGGAATTTAAAATTTTCCGAATGTTTTTGTATTTTCTCTAACATTTCTCCCCTAAAATTAAAAACATCTTTTTTGGATTTTAGTTTTTAATAAAATTCTAAACTAGAAAGATATTTACAAACGAATGAGGATCACGCGAACTCTTCGTCCGATCCGTATTCAACGTCAGTGTCCGCACCTGTCAGCAAATTTTTCATACCATTAATTATCAACAAGTATTTAAACCGTGACAAAGAAAATGGTTTGGTATAAAAATCAGCCTTTTGTTAGTTGGTGTGGATTTTTTCTATTTGTACCAACTATTTCTCGTAACAATCATGGATGAAGTGGTAACGAATTTCAATATGTTTAGTGCGTGAGTGACGAACCGTATTTTTAGTTATATCGATGGCTGCCTTGTTATCAATATACAGCGGAGTGTCAAGAACTTGCAGACCATAGTCTCTCATCTGCTGTTGGATCAATAGAATCTGTGAACAACAGCTGGAGGCTGAGATATACTCAGCTTCACAGGTAGAGAGAGCGACCGTAGTCTGTTTCTTATACTTCCAGGTTACCATTCTAGTTCCGAAGAACTTGCATCCCGCTGTAGTCGATTTTGAATTCAACTTAGCTACACCAAAATCAGAATCAGCGTAGCCTGTGAGATCGAAATTGTCATTCTTCGGGTACCACAAGCCGGTGCTTGGGCATCCCTTCAAGTATCTGAAGATTCGCTTCACGATCTGCATGTGTGAGATTCTTGGGCTTGACTGATATCTGGCGCAGAGGCATATAGGATACATAATATCTGGGCGCGATGCCGTCAGATACATCAGTGATCCAATCATCAATCTGTATAACCTCTCGTCAACTTTGGCTCCAGTCTCGTCAACACAGATTCCGTGACTTAGAGCAAGAGGTGTAGATAGCGGCTTCAAGCTTTCCATACCAAACTTCTTCAAGATATCATAAACATACTTAGGCTAGTGAATGAAAATACCATCCGGAAGCTGATCTACTTGCAAACCAAGAAAGAACTTCATTTCGCCCATCGAGGACATTTTGAACTTCTTTTTCATGATTCCCTCAAAATCCTTGCAGAGACTATCGTTTGTGGATCCAAAGATGATGTCGTCAACGTAAATTTGAACTATAATCAGATGACCATCAACTTCTCTCGTGAAAAGAGTACTATCCATAGTTCCTCTGATAAAACCATTCCTGACGAGATGTTGCGATAACGTCTCGTACCAAGCTCTTGGGGCTTGGTGTAAACCGTAAAGAGCTTTATCCAGAAGGTATGCTTTCTTCTTGTTAAGTGGATCGACAAACCCCGATGGTTATCCGACGTACACCTTCTCGCATACTCTTCCATACAGAAAAGCTTATTTGACATCCAATTGATAGACTTTAAATCCTTTCCATTACGCAAATGCTAGGAAGATTCGAATAGATTCCAAACGAGCTACTGGTGCGTAGACTTCCGTGTAGTCTATCCCTTCCTGATGGTGAAATCCCTTGACAACAAGCCGAGCTTTTTTTCTGACTATAACCCCTCTATCATCACGCTTGCACATAAAGACCCACTTTGTATCAATTGCTTTCTGTTTTTCGGGCAAGTCTTCAAGCTTCCACACTCCTAACTTCTCAAACTGCAACAGTTCTTCTTGCATTGCTTGTACCCAGTTTTCATCGGCTAGAGCTTCAGAGACAGTCTTTGGCTCAATCTGGGATATAAAACACGAATAGTAGCAGTAATCTTGAATCGGAGCAATACGTGTGTAGAAACAGCTCAAAGCTTTGTTTATTTGTCACCGAATTTTCACACCAGCTTGTAATTCTCCAATAATAGAATCTGACGGATGATATGAATAAACTCTTGGCATTACTTCACCTGGAACAACCACAATATTCTCTTAATTTGTGATATTTTGATCTACCACCACTCCAACTTCTAGAGCACTGCGCGGGTCTGCAGATTGATTCAGTAAATTTGTAATCTGCTCAACTTCTTCATCTGAGGAAGTTTCTCCATCGGCATCAAATGTTGGAGCTTCGTCCGAGTCTGAACTTTGCGCTTCAGAAAGATTAGGAACCACTGTAGTATTGAATGGTTCGGTAGTCAGTATCACTGGTTCTGTTTGAGTTTCTCGACCACCGCTATTACTTGTACCAGCTCCAGAAGAAGGTGTATCCAACGTGGGTTGATTAACCACAATTGGTCTGACAATATGCTCATGATTTGCTGATTGCTGAAGATAATAAAGTGCTGAAATCTCTTCATCTGATGGTTCTTCAGGCAAATCAAACGATTTCCATAAGTCTTGATAGTTGAATAACCATGCATCTCCTTTTCTCTGAACAAGGATCAGTATAGTTAAAACAATCAATATGTTGCGCTTCAATAACTCTTCTCATTGTGGGAACATAGACTCGTCTAAGTGGACTTGCATATCCGACAAAGAAACCTTCAAGAGTTTTAGCTCTGAATTTACCATCTTGATCTATAACAGTGAATGGTGCTCTAAATGGTTCTAAGAACTTCAAATTAGGTTTCTGTCTGTTGATCATTTCGAAACAGGTTTTCTTTGATGGTTTGACAGTTAGAACCCGGTTAAGTATGTAGCAAGCCGTTGCAACTTCTTCACTCCAGAAACTGACTGGATGTTTTGAATCTGCGAGCATTATTCGTGTAGTTTCTATCAACGTTCTATTTTTCCGTTCAGCAACTCCGTTTTGTTGTGGAGTGTAGGGAGCACTAAATTCGTGCAAGATCCCTTTTGCGTTGCAGAATTCCCTCGTTTTGTTGTTTTTGAATTCGGTTCATTGTCACTTCTAACGCGTCTCACCGGAAGATGGTACAGATTCTCAAGTTTTCTGAATAGAGTCACCAAGTTCTTAAATGTCTCATCTTTTGTTTCTTGGAAGAATACCCACGAATATCGGGAAAAATCATCAGTTACTACCAAGCAGTAGAGATCTCAAGAAATGCTTCGGACATTCACTGGTCCGAAAAGATCCATGTGAAGTCTTTCGAGAGGCAACTTTATCGAGTTGAGAATCTTTTTTGGATGAGATTTCTTTATCTGATTTCCCTTATTACACTCGAGACAGTTATCTGACATATGAAAACTTTTCAGGTTCACACCTTCAACTAAATCATTATGTACCAAATGATTCATCTTTCTCAGGTGAATATGGCCCATCTTTCTATGCCACAAGATTGATTCTTTTTCAGTTGCTTTCGATAAAAAAACATTGTGCTGTCTTTGAAGAAGTAGTGGCATTTCCCATATCAAGAACATAAATATCATTCTCTCTCGGTGCTCGCATGAGAATCCAATCATCTGGCACTTTGAAACTCGGCTTTATGATCATGCGTTCTTTATCATTGAAGTGGACGGTAAACTTCTTATCACAAATTTGAGATATACTCGGAAGATTGTTCTCAAGCTCTGCAATGTAGTTTACTTTATCAAATGATACGACTCCGTTCGAGAGCTTTCCTTCAGCTACAATTCTCCCACCTTGGTTTCCAGCGAATCCAACATACCCACCATTTATAGCTTTGATGTCGTATAACAGCGCCTTCATACCCGTCATATGCCTGGATGCTCCATTATCCAAAATCCACTTGGAGAGTATGGATCTTTCTAGCCCCTGCAAAATTCAGTGATTAGTTAAACAGTGTAACCCAAGCCTTTTTGGTCTTGGGTTTAATTGGATAACCATCATCAAAATCAAATTCGCACTCATTAGCATAATCAAACTGATCATATTCATGAAACTCATCATCAAAGTTTTCGACAATGTTAATGTTTGAAAACTTTACTTTCTTCTTATCTTTCAAAGGTTTGACATTTTCACCTTTGATTTCAGATTTTGTTTCTTTCAAGTTATCACTGGTCTTAACAAGCTCAGACTTAGTTATCTCAGATGTTGGTGATTTCTTCTTCGCTATCCAGGCTTGTGATCTAATGTCAGCCTTTTGATGTAAAAAATTGTTTCATTTGCTTTCGAAGATCACCTTTTTTGAAAACTGAATTTTCAAATTTCCTTTCAATTTTAGGTTTAACCTCAGACTTTGATTCATTTATTTTCAAAATCTTTACTGGTTTCACAAACTCCGGTTGCTTTGGTTTCACCACATCTGAACTTTCTCTCCTTCGAAGATAAGCCGGCTTGATTTTGGACATTGTTATGCAATATGACCAATTTCGTTGCATTTAAAGCAAGTCCGAGAATCATGTGGATGACCTTTAGTGGGTTTTACTCCACTTGTTTTGTTACCAACTTGCCATTTTGGCTTTATCTCGAAGTTCTTTCTGTTTCTTGAATTCATCATTTGATCGTTTACCAATCAAACTTTCCTCATGAATTGTATTCGTCCCATATACAAAATTCATGTTTTTATTCTTGTATTCATGAAATGGTGACGTTTTCTTTACAGATTCATTTGATTCTTCTTCTAAACTCAACCCAGCTCTCCGGTTTTTCGGATGATCACCACCATTCCGTCAGTAATTGTTTCTTTTAGGTTTGGAATAGAATCTCTTTTCATTGATTACCAACTCTTCTGATGTAACTTCCACGAGTTTAAAGAATTTATCCAACAATTCAT
Source organism: Scalesia atractyloides (assembly GCA_947069175.1). Taxonomy (NCBI): domain Eukaryota; kingdom Viridiplantae; phylum Streptophyta; class Magnoliopsida; order Asterales; family Asteraceae; genus Scalesia; species Scalesia atractyloides. The sequence goes on along the minus strand of CAMTDV010000004.1, from coordinate 67,134,183 downwards.
CCTTCACATTCTGAATTGGGAAACTATCATCAAAGTATAGTCTATCCGAATCCTTAATTTTGTACATGATAACATTAGGATCGTCACTTAGACCATCATCCGATGATTTATCGTCATCTTCATATTGTGAGTCAGAATTATTTGAACTCGAATCAGCGCTTTTGAAGCTACGGTTATCAGATTCACTCAGAACGTTTTCAACCACTTTGTTAACTACAGCGTTACTGTCATCATCAGATTTAACATAGATTATATCAATGTTCTCTAGCAACTCGTTTTTCTTTTCAGAAAGTAACTCAACATTGAGTGCCTTATCCATCCCGTAAGCGGATTTACGACAGTATTTATCGCATAGAGGTAGAGGAACATTGCTATATTCTTTGCCTGTTCCCTTTTTAGGTTCATCTTCCGTTGGAATTGTCGGAAGAATGTGATCAATGACATACGGGTTAGTGGTATAACTTTTTAACAATTGTTGAACTCGTTCCATTTCAATTTTTATGTCTTGAAGTTGTTGTTTGGTTTAAGTAATGGTGTTAATATAGATATTAATCGCTTTTTGCTTATCCATTACTGTCCCTTTTAACATCCTTATAGTATCATGTTGTTCAATGTTATTTCTATCGAGCCTGCCATAATCATTTTTCATTTTGTCATACGCTTCTTTCATTGTGCGATAATCGTATTTCAATAATTCATTATGCACATCGTTTTCAGCAATGGTCTTTGATTTTTCGGCACATTCGACACATGGTTCAGTACATTTTGTACAAGGTTTCTCAACGTCTACAACTTGTACTTTTACAGCTTTCTTCTCGACAACCTTTACCTCTGGACCTACCTTGGTAAGATTTGCCGTTAATGCTTTGTCGGCAATGCCCTTGAGGTTTTCAGCATTCAATTCTTGAGTAACATTGATAATTGTTTCAACAGTTGGTTTCTCCTCAGCAACTTGCTCCTGAGAGCTTCCATCGAAATGACCTGCAAAACTCTCACAAGAGTTAGGGGATAAAATTCCTTGCTTCTGCATGTGGATATACTCCTATTCTTCACGTTGTTGTTGCAAATATTGCTCTAGAAGCAACTCTGCCATCAATGCATCTCCGGTTTTTTTACCTATGTATGAGTTCCAATCGAAACCGTCATCTTCATTTGATGCAACCATTGCTTTCTCAGTGTTGCTGCTATTTGGATTCTCTTGAATTTCAACCTGAGTCTTCTTCGGGAAAGGCTTGTACTGAAGAGATTTCTTGTAATACCTGTTGCCACCTCCGAATGGATTCTGGTTGCCCGTAGCTTCAGGGTTTTTGCACTCTCTCTTGAAGTGTCCCTTTTGGCGACATATGAAGCACGTCACTTTTGATTTGTCGAAGCCTAGTTTGTTACTAGAGTTTCCGATGTCTCGGCCTGTTAACGCAACAAACTTGGTAACCCTTCGGATAATCGAAACTAAACTCCACTTGATATCCATTAACTCGAGTTCTTCTTTGTCCACTTGGTCATAATCTTCTGCCGTCATCTCGGGATTTCCAATTTTACCGGCTACAAGAATTTTGTATGACTCCAGAACAGTGGAAAGAAGCGCCATATGTTGTTTAGCGACTTGTTCCGAAACAACATTGTTCAAATTCACAGCGATGTTGCACTTGTGTCCATTCTGATCAGAATTTGTCTGTTGATTCTGATTCTGTGGAGAAGCATTCATGTTTGCACTAAAAGCTGTCTGAATTTTAGGACTCAATATGTTATCTTTTATTCCACTTTTGTAATGTAAACCAATGTCTTAAACAACATTAGCTTTCTTTGACTTCGCTATCTTCAGAAGCTCCATTTCGTGGCCTTCGAGTTTATCGATAAATGTTGACAACTTGAAGAACTCCCACTTTTCACTTTCCTTCAGAACCATCAAATAAGTAGTTCATTCACCATCTGGTAGTGCGTCAGCAAGCTTGTCGATGTATTCTTGTTCCGTCTTCTCGAGACCGTGTCTTCACATTTGAACTTTAAGATGACAAAAGCGCTCGATCATTTGCTTCATGGTCTCAGTCTTCATCATGGTGAAGATATCGAACTCTTTCAGAATAAGAGCTTTCTTGCTCTTTATCATCTCCGCGCTTCCTTGATACTTCTTTTGAAGCGATAGCCAGAGTTCTTTTGCTGTAGTATATTCAGGCAATAAAACCAGAATATCTTCTTTGACGGATTGAATGATGAGACTTATCATTTTCTTTTCAGCAATGTATTCATCTTTCTGTACCGTCAAGTAATTATACTTTTCCAATACATGATTATGTTCATCCACCGGTATAGTATAACCTCTTTCAATCCACACCCAGCCTGCGAAGTGCATGGCTTGGACCCAATATGTAAATTTCTCTCTCCATGCTTCATACTCGTCCATGCTCATTAGCTTGGGCGGTTTAACAGTCGTGCCCATTTCGTTATCAAGATTGACTTGATGAATCACGTTGGCGTTTGACGTACTAGATCCGGACATAAAAGCTCTTTGAATATCATCCACTGTGAATAACGAGACGTGTACACTGAAAACACTCAAAAACTTTTGAAAATGTTAGAAATACTACAAGTTCGGTCGAACTTGTAGTTAAAATGAAGAATTCTCAGATTTTTAACAAGTTCGGTCGAACTTGTTAGTTTTGATTTGAAAAAGATCTCTTTTAACTTCGAGCGAACTTTTCGAATGGAATTTGATAACAATCTGTAAGTTCGAGCGAACTTACCTTAAATTTCCTAGATATTACTCAAGTTCGGTCGAACTTGATGTAAAATCACTGAAAAAGTTGTAACTTCGAGCGGACTTGGCAAGATTTTTATCAAAAACACCTTAAGTTCGATCGAACTTGATTGAAATTCACTTGAAAAGTAACTTTCTAACACAAGTTCGGTCGAACTTGGTTAAACCAGTTCGAATGAAAAGTTTTGGAAAACATGTTTTTTTCAAAATTTTGACATGAATTCGTTTGAATTTGGTCTCCAATCTTTCAAGGGTTTATCTTTGTTGTATTTTACATGATATATTCAAATTTGAAAAGATTTTGACCGTGAATTCTTCATTTTTGTTTAAAAAGTAAGAAAAATTGAAGAATGGAGATGAAATAGAAGTGTTCGTGTCTTGATACTATCAAATCAGGCTGTTCTAGCTCTGATACCACTTGTAGGACCGATCCTCGATGCTAAGGAACCTAAGTTTGATATCTAACATCTATAATAGCGGAAATATTACGTCGTGTTTACCAATAGACAAGAATTAATCAGTTTAACATCAGTTTTATTGATCAAACGTTCTGGTTACAAACTGACAGAGCTCCGCCTCAGAAATGGCAAAGTTACAAATGAGAGACTCAAGCTAGGTATTTGTAGACTTACAAGTTCGTTCATGAAGTACCTAAGTTCGCCCGAACTTGGCTATACATGATGTTATGAGCGAACTTGCTATACATAAATATTTCATATACCTAGCCTATTCAGCTCTATACTATACAGACTCGATATAAGACTAAGACATAGACATTATGCACCAACATCGTCAAGCATTGTTCCCTGAAACATATGTGAAACGAGTCAGCAAAGAAATGTCGGAGAGTACATAGATTTGTGAGTAAGTCAGATTTATGGCATGTAAACATATTGTATTACCTCGCACGACTACTGGAGTCGAGTAGTGAAAAACCTTTTATTAAAAGTGTTTAGTCTTGCAATATAATTAACCAACTAAAACACGTTGGTTAAAGTTTATGAAACCTCGTCGCCATAAATCTTGACTAAAACATTTGTTTTCGTAAACCAAGTAATAAATCATCCTCGAAGAAAACTCGTATGGTTTATATTGTTATGTAAACACCGTTCGGTGACATCATTTGAAAATACTCGTCCAAGTGATCTAAATAACGCCACGGAATGGAATTTGATAAAAGCACTCATATATAGGAAGTACCAGCGGCGTATCCACCATACTTTTATCCCATTAAACCGTCTTGTTATCTAATCACTTACCATAAACCAATTGTCCATTTTGTCCGTGTTATCAATCATTCGTGTTATAAATAAATCGTCATTCGTTTTTGTTATAAACCAATCATCATTCGTCCGTGTTACAAATACATTCGTCATTCGTCCGTGTTATAAATCCATTCGTCATTCGTCCTTGTTTTAATTGTGAAAACTTTTGGTCGTTTCGTGAATAAATTCAAACCTGTGTGACTCGTCTATACCACCAAAGGTAATCTTTAAATCGACTAACAAACCACCAAAGGGTTTGTTAAAATACAATAGTATGTCGTTACCCCAAACTACTCACCAAATTCCAGTGAACCCGATAACGGGATATGTCAGATCCTATGGTACCATAACATACTACTGGTCGGCTTGGCCATTGTTAATGAATTTCATTCTTGTTATGAATATAACGCACCAACAAGTTCGTTCACATTATTGAAATCGTATTGTTTATAGAAACCATAGTATTTGCATTTGAAAACTTTAAAACCTTTAGCACATATGAATCACTCCAAAACAATTGTAAAACATAAAATAGGGGAACTATGTACTCACTTTGATATTGTTAGTGTAACTTGCTCAAATGATCAAACCAAACTCAAATGCCCGAGAAATCACGCGTGTCCAAAAATGGATAACAATGTAAATATCAAAACTTGAAATCAGAAGATTTGAATAGAGTGGTACCTTATAAACCAAATGAGTATGGGGACTCATATGACATGGTTTATTAAGTTAACATTCTGAGTTGGAAAGAATTTTTAAGTGCTTTTGACCCGTTAAGGTAGTTTAAGCCACTTTAACGCATCATTTGCGTAACTATGCATTCGGATGGTTAGATACGTGTTATGATAAGTCTTTAATGCTTAAATATGTTTGAAAATGTTATTTGATCAGAATACTTATCAAATTTTATGTTACAAAGCTTAAAGTTGATTTATTTGCGAAAAGGGCATTTTGGTCTTTATTGAAGAACATAACCACTAGTTATCATAACACTAACCAAAAGACATGACCCTAAGGTATAACCTCAGAGGATTATTCCCTTTATAATTATGGTCATAAATATGTATTTGGTTGGGTCGAAAGATCCACCAAACGGCTCAGATTCGAAAATCAAGGCGGTGGTCAAACCGTTCAACTTTCGACTCTAAACAAGCACGATAATTAAGAGTGATGATTTAGACATGTTTTGACATGTCTAAATAAGTTTATAAAAGAGTTTTGTCATCAAAACAAACTGTTCTGACACCCGAAATTAGATTCGGCATGAAATGCGCATTTATGACATTTTGACGAAACTTTGACTTGTCATAGAGACTTGAAATGATAGAAATCAGTAGGTATGATCAATAGGGATCATAACCATCTTGATTACAATCATAATGCAAGGTTTAATTGGATTTTAAATTGATCAATTCATAATCAATTCTGGGAGTCAAAAAAAGTCAAACTTTGTGACTTTTAATCCATTTAAACTACATGAATTGAACAAAGCATGATAAAGAACACTTACAACCCCAAAGGGATGTCAAGAAAACTCAAAGGAACTCCAGAGATGGTTGCAACTCCAGGTGATAGTAGAAAATGAGTGATCAAAACTTCAAATGTGTGAGAATACGGCTATTTATAGAAATTTTGAGCTCACCACATCATGCCATATGTCCATGAGTCATCTTGAAGATGGATTAGTGTCCTCATGTGTCAAATGCAAAATTAAGGGTGGCAAGGTCGGATAATGAGTCAATGAGTGAAATAAGCAGCTGCTGCCAAGTTTCTGGTGAGCTGGGCATGTCTTACGGATAGTATGGGCTATGGTCTTACGGTTCGTAAGGCCTCTAGCTGGCAGAAACTTTGGCAATTTGGCAGAACAGGCCCCTGCATGTTTCATCGCGTTTCGGGCACTTCTAACACTCGTTAACCCCATTTCTAAGCTTCGTAAGGACAATAAAGTTTAGGTAACTTGAAATGTGTCCAAAAATGTTCCAGAGGTTGGTTCGTTTGATCATACGGTCGCGGTTTTCGGTTAATTGCGATGAAAATGTAACGAACGCGTGTGTGATCGTAAATGCGTAACAAATGGTATTTTTGCATTCCAATCACTAAAAAATGATATTTTAATGGTTAAAATTTTTTTTGGATGTCCGTACATGTTCCGGACGGCGAAATACACGAAAAGGCATAGTTTCGCGAAATTTGCCAATTAGTCCCTGAAGTTACAAAAGAGCGATTTTGCCATACCGAAGCCCTCAAAACTTATTTCTAGGCTATGTAAAGCGTATTTAAGGTATGTTAAGCTTGTGTTCTTGTTCTGGAGCGTACGTTGCTGCGAGAATCAGCAGGCTTTCGCAGTTTGTTGTAACTAGTCCCTGTGATCGAATAAGCTTGTTTTTGACATACCAAACCCTTTAAAACATATTTCTAAGTTATTCAAAGGATATTTGGTGTATTTTTAGCTTATGTCACTATTCCAGAACATAAGTTGCGTTAAATTTGTTTCGTTTGCGTATCGGTTTACCGGTTTCGCTTATAGAAGCGATTCCAGAGTTCGAAATTGTGAAAGGATTAAATGTGTGCAATAATCATAATAAATAAACAAAATTCATATAAAACATAAATTTCCATTCATTGATAACTTGTTTGTCATTGTTACATGTTCGGATCGTCACATATATCACACATATGAGTTCCAACACTCATTTGGTTTACAAGACCTCATTCTATCCGATCTGCCAATTTATGTCCCGATATTTACATAGTTTTCCGATACTAGAACGACTTGATCTCACGGACTCTTGAGCTTTGGTTTTTCTTTTGATCCAAGATTACTTTGCAATCCCAAGTGAGTACATAGTTGCCCTCTTTTAGGTTTTTCAAATGTTTTGGGGTGATACATATGTGCCTATATCTACTTTCATGCTTTCATAACATATACATGTTTTGAATACATAGTATACCTAGTACACGATCTCAAATGACATTTCATTGGTATATTGACTTAGTATACCTACACATGTTTTCAAAGACATTTTGCTTTGTATGTTTACTTAGCATACCTAGTACATTGTTACAAGGACATTTTCACAAGCATGCTTACATTATTATTTACATATTGGTGCGTTGAACTTTATATTGATACATTCAATAACAGTGATGCCAACCGGTAGTATGTTATGGTACAATAGGTTTGACACCCATTCCCGCTTTCTAGTGTTGAAAGTATCCATTGGGGAATGATTGAATCCGATAAACACTTGATAAACCTTTGTCTATATAAGGGTCTATCTGACAATCAACAAGGCTTGAATATATTTTCCAACAATCCTAATATATGTTTTAACAATAAAAGCAATGGTTTATGAGACATAACTTTCGATTTAAACAAAACCTTGTTTATTCAAAGACAATGGGTTACTTATGACGATTTTGTTTATACAAGATGTTGGTTTACATGACAATGGTTTACTCGACTTTAGTTTACACAATATTTGATCTATACAAGACATTGATTATACAATACATTTTTCTACATAACACGGCACATTTTACACACGGCATTTGTATCCGCATAACATATTTTGGGTTAGTGATTTAACCATACACTATTTCTTCTATATCATATGATTTTCTCATGATTTTAGAAAAGAAAACATTTTGTAAGGATTCACGGCTACTTCTGGTTAAACTTTTCCCTAACATTTTATGCCATGAATCTTCAATACAAAACCTATGTTACTCACGAGCTTTTTTATGCTGACGTACCAATTTTCATATATATTTCAGGTTTATCTATGTGATGATTGCTGTTGCATGCTACACATAGGATGGACTCGGGCTTTAGTGACTATAAAATCTGAAAGACAATTTTATTGTATTTCTTTTCTAGTAATAAAAAATGATGTAATTTGATAAATTCAATAAAACCAAACTTGAAGAACCAGGTGTTGTGAAACAACTTGTAACGTGACTCCCCAATTGTTTCCGCCGCACGTTGTTTTACGCGATTTGGGGTGTTACAGATTAGTATCAGAGCACTGGTTATAGGAAATTAGCTTATTTGTAATACTGTAACCTAGTCTATAACCTTCCTAGGACCATAACGCGAGTTTTCTTGCATTTAGATTCTTAAAACTGTAGCATCACCTATCCTCAGGTGATTACCTAAAACAAAACACAACACCTCCTTGAAAGTCAAATTTTTTCGAAAATCTCACAAGAAATTTTCAAAATTCTCCTGGTTTGTTTTCCTGCGTCATGCCATCAAAATTTTCAAAATTATCATCAAAGTTTGGGTTTTATTAATGTGAACACGTGCAATCTGGAAGGGTGGGTGCTTGTGCCCTGAGTTTTTTGTCTAAGGCCTAGAGTGTTCGTACAAATCTGCATTATCAAACCAGTCACTCTTACATGGGGACTCTTGGGGTGAGTGTCCATTTATAGGCTAAAGCATGTCTTCGTGATACATTATAAAGACTCATTTACTTTGATTAGTCACTGTGTCATTTGTTAGTTCTAAGTAACAAACAAATGATTGCAATCCTTATATTATGTCGTTATTTTTAACAACTCTTATGTTTATTCAATGTTAATCTCACACATTTCTCAAGACACATTTCTCTCATGTTTCCTTTCTCTTAGAATGCCTCCTCGTTGCAAAACTGCTCAAGACGCCGAAATGGCGGTTTAATTGCGCAACAAATGGCCGCTATACTTCCGAACCTTGTGATCCAACTAAATCAAGCTTACAATAACAATAACAACAAGAATGGACATGCTCAGTGCAACTATAAACAATTTTGTTCAGCTGAACCACTAAAGTTTTCTGGGTCTGAGGGAGCTACTGGGCTCCTACAATGGTTCGAAAGTATCGAAAGCACTTTTCATTATGTGTAGTGCCCAAATGAACGTAAGGTAGAGTTTGCTTCGAGTATCTTACAAAAGAGAGCACTTACATGGTGGAATGGAGTGAAAAGATTCAGGGGTGCTGAGGTAGCAATTGTAACATCCGTCAAAACCGGATTTACCAAACCCGCTTCGTTTATTAACCGAACAACCAGTCAAAAAATTTTGTTGCGTATTTAATGCTCAAATTAATTTTAAACGATACGTAATTAATAAGTATATTAGAATATAAAAATTATCTTTGAAAATCTATTAAAAATAATGAAATAAAAATAGAATGCTGAAGCCGGGTTTCGAACCCGGGTCAGCCAGATATAAGCAAAGTCTTAACTCACATCCTTCCAACCGCTCCGCCACTTGTGATTTTTGTTTACATATTGAAACAATTAATCATAAATTAAATCTGGAAATCAAAACCCAGTTACACAGCGCGCCCAAAACCGCTGACGCCGGAAATCCCGACAAATTCGTCAAACGTTGCCGTTTCTTTTGGTCATAGTTTACATTAACAGCCATATCGGTTATAACCGAAAAACATAATCAATTTCATTCATTACCTTAATTTCCGTCGAAACCGAAAGTCTAATTCAAATCCGGGATTATACTTTGTTCATCAGTTGAGCTCACAAATCTATTCAACTTACACTCTTCATTTCGCTCATAAAAACCTCGCCGCGGTCGCCGGATTTCTCTGCAAATTTACCGGAAATTATCGCCGGAAAACCGAATTCATTCCATCCTTTCTTCTTACTCTAAAATAATATCTTAGAGCTCATACTGACATCACCCCCACTCACCTTAAACCTCTGAAGAATCTCTGTCGTAAGGAATTTCACTCGCCGGAATTCTCTGCAAGTCGCCGGAAAACCGGGACTTTCATTTACACGGTAAATACCTCGACTTTTCTGTTTCATTCCATTATTAGACAAATTCTAACATCACTCCATCACCCAGAATCAACCCCAGACGACATTGCCGGATTTTCTGTTTTTTCCCAGAAAACTTCTGAAAGTTTCAGAATCTCGCTGTTAACCGGTATGATCATGTAACATACTGATAATCGTTACTTAGTAGCTCAATTTCACATCTAATTCATCCAAACTGATTATTGAATCCGAACAGAAGGAGTTCCCAAAACAGAGCCGACGATCTTTGCCGGACTTCTGAAGAAAGACGATCCGTTCGGTACAATCAATCCCCAAACCTTTTTCTGTTCATTACATTACGATTGCTCATAATGTTTGTTAAATTAATTTAACAAATAACAGTTAGTTAACCGTTGTCTGTTTTTTGAACAAAGAAGACGAAGCCGTGTAAGATATAAGATTAATTAAAATCAATATTATGAACGGGTTAGACACACAGTCCAGCGGTGGACTGTGTGCAAACAATATGCATACGTCCCGAGTTCGATCCTTGACACACACATTCGCTTTAATAAAAAGCCTTTTTTTTAAAACTGAACCGGATCCACAACAGTAAGATGTTAAGTATATTGAAAGCCAGAATATTTACCAAGTTAGACACACAGTCCAGCGGTGGACTGTGTGCTAAACTAAACCACTGGTCCCGGGTTCGAGACCTGTGGAGAGCACCGAGTCGATACATTAAAATCTTTTTAAAATAAATGATTTTCGGATTAACTTAATTAGTGTATAAATATAATTAAAAACAGAAATATTTCGGGTTAGACACGTAGCTCAGTTGGTAGAGCTGCGTGCACGCGTACGGGAGGTCTCGAGTTCGAGTCCTGCCCGGTGCATACATACACACAATAAAACTGGTCAAACAGTCAACGCTTATGGTCAAACAGTCAACGCTTATGGTCAACGGTCAAAAGTCAACATTTTTTTATTATTTTTATTTATTTATTTAAATTAAAAATCAATTAAAAATACTTAAAAATAACATTTTTAAAGTTAGAAAATAGCCTTAAACTCACAAAAATATATCCAAAAATCCTATTAAAATTGTTAATAAAATCCATTTATTTACCTTACTTTTTCGTTATTAATTAGGTTAGTTTTTCCTCGTCGATCAATCCTCTAAACTCGTGCGCATTGAACATCATCAACCGAACGCACCCAATGTGAGTGAATCTCTACAAATTCCCCGTTTTAATCACGTTTTTGGGGTGTATCATGTGTCTTACCGTTTATTATATTTAAATCATTGTGCATACATCATATCATGACCAAATGTGTATTCAACTTGTATTAACTGTTTGTGTGGTTATTGTTTAGATTTAATTTATTATTTTCAGTACATGCAATATCATAGGCCGCCGCTCCCCATTACATTATGAGCGTTGAGCAGTTCCCCATTACATTATGAGCGTGAACCAGGCGTTGCCTACATACGATCGGCTCCGTTTGATTGAGCCTTGATCGCACAGACATTTATCATTTTCAGTACATGCAATATCATAGGCCGCCGCTCCCCATTACATTATGAGCGTTGAGCAGTTCCTCATTACATTATGAGCGTGAACCAGGCGTTGCCAACATACGATCGGCTCCGTTTGATTGAGCCTTGATCACACAGACATTTATCATTTTCAGTACATACATTTATCATAGGCCGTCCGTTCCCCATTACATTATGAGCGTGAACGTGACGTTGCCAACGTATACAGTTTCATTCATGTTATATATTCATGCAAGTTGATATGTTATTGTATGCTATTGGTTTGTTATTGTATGTTATTGTTTGTTGTTGTTTGATATTGTATGCTATTTGTTCGTTATTGTATGTTTATTTACGTTATATATGAATATTGCACAATTTTTCCATATTAAACAATAAGAAATAAATAATAAATGTTTTCTAACAAGGTTCACTCGCCAACTTTTGTTGATCCAAAAACCATTTTTTCACATGATACAGGTGAACAGGATGAAGCAAGGAAAACATAGGAAATTGCCTTAGAAGAAAAATAATGAAGTTTAGAAGGATGAATAGAACATGTTGTATTTGTTTGATTTGATTGTAGGATTCCTTGTAAATTGTAATAATAAATATGAAACATTATAATAAATGTCATGAGCTTTGATGAAAACACAATCATGCCCCGATCACCTTTTTCCGCTGCGGGTCGGGGTGTGACAGATTGGTATCAGAGCCATGACTATAGGGATATAGGATAGGTTATTAGACCCTTAGAGCCTATACTATAGTTGATTAGATTTTAATTGTTTATGTGGTTACATGCAAACTCATGATGTTTATTTCTTTCATATTTATTTCATATACAAATGCATACAAACACTTCCAATATTACATTTTGTGATACATAATGAATTATAATTACAGTCAAACATATATACTTACATACATATTCATCATACATATCTCAATGTTCACATATTCAATTCATCTTCATACTTCAGTTATTCAAGATTTTGTCGCATTTTTCATTTTTCAAATCTCATTAAAGTGCGTTCTGCGACGGGCATGTAGTAACTGTAAGGGTACAAGTACCGATAGTCGGAACGTCCTGTCTAGGTTGGCATTCGTATAAATCCAATATAACGGACCAGTTTGCCTACCTGGGACTAACGATGAGAGTACGAAGGACCTATTAGGCCAAAGCATGCCACACCAAACGTCGTTCGAACTAACCCCACTTTGAGGTGTCACCGTGTCCACACCTGGATACATTCCAAATATCATAAGTTACATACTTATTTCTTGATTTTCTCCGGGTTTTAGTGTACGTAACCAGGCTAACACATGCGAACCATATGAAAAACCGGTAATCATGGGGGCCCACGTGATTACGAAGGTGAAGTATGGCGGCATGCAAGGCCCAATTACGAGCAAAGCCCAAGACATCCTATGGATGTAGTAGATTTATTATGCTATGTTTATTTTATGAATGTTCATTCCTAAATTCGACACATGATCCCAAAAACATCCAACTCATACTCTTCATATGTATTCCTTGTAGATGTCTTCTAATTCCGCTCGTAGGAAGATGAGAGCAGGAAAAGCTCGCGAGCGTATGGCTGCCCAAATCGCTCAACAAATGGCTGCCGTAATACCCAACATTGTAGTTCAAGTTCAACAAACCCAAACCGAATCCCCTTCACGATCCATTTCTAAGAGAAAACGAGATGGGCAACTCTTCGCTGTCACCCAACGCAACCATCCAATTCCACAAGCCATACCCCTCCAAGCTATCCCAATCATTCAAGTAGCACCCAACTCCACATACCCAAATAAGAAACCTTACCTAGGACCTCACCCTCAATGTAACACCTGTTTTTATCACCATCCATCTACCTTACTTTGTCGACTATGTGCGAATTGTGGACGCTATGGTCATTTGAGAAAGGTTTGCCGCACCTCTCAAAACCAAACCTCACCCCCTACTCAAAACATGATCCAAACCTATCAACAACCCCAATACCCCATGTTTCCTTATGTTCGAGCTTGTTTTAATTGTGGCGACCCTACCCACTTTAGAAACACGTGCCCTCGATTGGTTAACATCATAAATGCCCAAGCTCAAGCAAACCCAGTTAACCAATCAAATCAAGAAAACCCAACCATTAGGCCACCAGCAAGAGGAAGAGTTTTCAACATCAACTCCAATCCTATTGAAGATAATGACGGCCCAAACGAACCACTCAACTAGTCTCCTTCACCAAAAATCAAGATTCAATTCCAACCGCTTCGTTTTTATGTTTTTCTTTATGTTATCTCAATCTTCACGTAACTCAATTATAAACTGGGATTTTATCCAAGAATCTTAATGCGAATTACTATTTCAGTTTTGTTTTATACTCGTTGATTTAACATTCACATCATCATACATCTCAACGTATTTCAATCTCATCATGCAAAGAAGTTGGGTTGTGTCTCACTTCTACATAGACTAACCTCTCCATCATAACAAACAAGAGGGGTACTGTCATCATTCAAACATGCATACTATCAGAATTAAGACTCAAGTTTTGGTTGTTTGTGTTTGTTTATGTTTTAGAGTCACATAGAACTAATCATAATTTACTGATAAAGCCAATGAAAATTTGACAAGAATATGGTGGATACGCCGCTGGTACTTCCTATATATAAGTATTCTTGCCAAAGGATCACAGGCATTATCAGGCGGTTATGAGAAGTTCCATGTAGGATTTAGTAATGTCATAGTTGAAATTTGTTTTATACTCGTTGATTTAACATTCACATCATCATACATCTCAACGTATTTCAATCTCATTATTTAAAGAAGTTGGGCTGTGTCTCACTTCTACATAGACTAACCTCTCCATTATAACAAACGAGAGAGGAACTGTCATCATTCAAACATGTATACTATCAGAATTAAGACTCAAGCTTTGGTTGATTGTGTTTGTTTATGTTTTAGAGTCACATAGGACTAATCATAACTTACTGATAAAACCAATGAAAATTTGACAAGAATATGGTGGATACGCCGCTGGTACTTCCTATAAATAAGTATTCTTGCCAAAGGATCACAGGCATTATCAGGCGGTTATGAGAAGTTCCATGTAGGATTTAGTATTGTCTTGGTTGAAGTTTGTGTTATACTCACTGATTTAGCATTCATATCATCTCATCATTTAAAGAAATTGGATTATGTTCTATTCCTACATAGACTAACCTCTCCATCATAACAAACGAGAGAGGTACTGTCACCATTCAAACATGTATACTATCAGAATTAGGACTCAGACATTGGTTGTTGTGTTTATTTATGTTCTAGAGTCACATCATAGAACCAATCATAACTTACTGATAAAACCAATGAAAATTTGACAAGAATATGGTGTATACGCCGCTGGTACTTCCTATATATAAGTATTCTTGCCAAAGGATCAGAGGCATTGTCAGGCGGTTATGAGAAGTTCCATGTAGGTTGTAGTATTAGAAGTTTTGTTTTAGGATATAACCTTATCTTTCCAAACATATCAAAACTCTTGTGCATGAAATCATACTTAGTGAATCAACTCTGCTTATCAATATCTTTTACCGTAGGCAACAAAAAGCGATTCCTGTAGCAGGGTACTCAACCCTTACAAGGAACATTACCGCCTCAAACAAAATTTAAACTCTTATTCCTTTCTAAGTATGTAACTGTCAAATTAAAACACCATCCTTTTTAGACAAATATGTCACTACTTAAATTTCGGGACGAAATTTCTAAAAAGTAGGGGATATTGTAACATCCGTCAAAAACCGGATTTACCAAACCCGCTTCGTTTATTAACCGAACAACCAGTCAAAAAATTTCGTTGTGTATTTAATGCTCAAATTAATTTTAAACGATACATAATTAATAAGTATATTAGAATATAAAAATTATCTTTGAAAATCTATTAAAAATAATGAAATAAAAATAGAATGCTGAAGCCGGGTTTCGAACCCGGGTCAGCCAGATATAAGCAAAGTCTTAACTCACTTCCTTCCAACCGCTCCGCCACTTGTGATTTTTGTTTACATATTGAAACAATTAATCATAAATTAAATCTGGAAATCAAAACCTAGTTACACAGCGCGCCCAAAACCGCTGACGCCGGAAATCCCGACAAATTCGTCAAACGTTGCCGTTTCTTTTGGTCATAACGTTTACATTAACAGCCATATCGGTTATAACCGAAAAACTTAATCAATTTCATTCATTACCTTAATTTCCGTCGAAACCGAAAGTCTAATTCAAATCCGGGATTATACTTTGTTCATCAGTTGAGCTCACGAACCTATTCAACTTACACTCTTCATTTCGCTCAGAAAAACCTCGCCGCGGTCGCCGGAATTCTCTGCAAATTTACCGGAAATTATCGCCGGAAAACCGAATTCATTCCATCCTTTCTTCTTACTCTAAAATAATATCTTAGAGCTCATACTGACATCACCCCCACTCACCTTAAACCTCTGAAGAATCTCTGTCGCAAGAAATTTCACTCGCCGGAATTCTCTGCAAGTCGCCGGAAAACCGGGACTTTCATTTACACGGTAAATACCTCGACTTTTCTGTTTCATTCCATTATTAGACAAATTCTAACATCACTCCATCACCCAGAATCAACCCCAGACGACATTGCCGGATTTTCTGTTTTCGCCGGAAAACTTCTAAAAGTTTCAGAATCTCGCTGTTAACCGATATGATCATGTAACCTACTGATAATCGTTACTTAGTAGTTCAATTTCACATCTAATTCATCCAAACTGATTATTGAATCCGAACAGAAGGAGTTCCCAAAATAGAGCCGACGATCTTTGCCGGACTTCTGAAGAAAGACGATCCGTTCGATACAATCAATCCCCAAACCTTTTTCTGTTCATTACATTACGATTGCTCATAATGTTCGTTAAATTAATTTAACAAATAACAGTTAGTTAACCGTTGTCTGTGTTTTGGACGAAGAAGACGAAGCCGTGTAAGATATATAATAATTAATTAAAATCAATATTATGAACGGGTTAGACACACAGTCCAGCGATGGACTGTGTGCAAACAATATGCATACGTCCCGAGTTCGATCCTTGACACACACATTCGCTGTAATAAAAAGCTTTTTTTTTTTAAAACTGAACCGGATCCACAATAGTAAGATGTTAAGTATATTAAAAACCAAAATATTTACCAAGTTAGACACATAGTCCAGCGGTGGACTGTGTGCCAAACTAAACCACAGGTCCCGGGTTCGAGACCTGTGGAGAGCACCGAGTCGATACATTAAAATCTTTTTAAAATAAATGATTTTCGGATTAACTTAATTAGTGTATAAATATAATTAAAAAACAGAAATATTTCGGGTTAGACACGTAGCTCAGTTGGTAGAGCTGCGTGCACGTGTACGGGAGGTCTCGAGTTCGAGTCCTGCCCGGTGCATACATACACACAATAAAACCGGTCAAACAGTCAACGCTTATGGTCAACGGTCAAAAGTCAACATTTTTTATTATTTTTATTTATTTATTTAAATTAAAAATCAATTAAAAATACTTAAAAATAACATTTTTAAAGTTAGAAAATAGCCTTAAACTCACAAAAATATATCCAAAAATCCTATTAAAATTGTTAATAAAATCCATTTATTTACCTTAGTTTTTCGTTATTAATTAGGTTAGTTTTTCCTCGTCGATCAATCCTCTAAACTCGTGCGCATTCAACATCATCAACCGAACGCACCCAATGTGAGTGAATCTCTACAAATTCCCCGTTTTAATCACGTTTTTGGGGTGTATCATGTGTCTTACCATTTATTATATTTAAATCATTGTGCATACATCATATCATGACCAAATGTGTATTCAACTTGTATTAACTGTTTATGTGGTTATTGTTTAGATTTAATTTATTATTTTCAGTACATGCAATATCATAGGCCGCCGCTCCCCATTACATTATGAGCGTTGAGCAGTTCCCCATTACATTATGAGCGTGAACCAGGCGTTGCCAACATACGATCGGCTCCGTTTGATTGAGCCTTGATCGCACAGACATTTATCATTTTCAGTACATGCAATATCATAGGCCGCCGCTCCCCATTACATTATGAGCGTTGAGCAGTTCCCCATTACATTATGAGCGTGAACCAGGCGTTGCCAACATACGATCGGCTCCATTTGATTGAGCCTTGATCGCACAGACATTTATCATTTTCAGTACATACATTTATCATAGGCTGTCCGTTCCCCATTACATTATGAGCGTGAACGTGACGTTGCCAACGTATACAATTTCATTCATGTTATATATTCATGCAAGTTGATATGTTATTGTATGCTATTGGTTTGTTATTGTATGTTATTGTTTGTTGTTGTTTGATATTGTATGCTATTTGTTCGTTATTGTATGTTTATTTACGTTTGTTCATATATGAATATTGCACAATTTTTCCATATTAAACACAATAAGAAATAAATAATCAATGTTTTCTAACAAGGTTCACTCGCCAACTTTTGTTGATCCAAAAACCATTTTTACACATGATACAGGTGAACAGGATGAAGCAAGGAAAACATAGGAAATTGCCTTAGAAGAAAAATAATGAAGTTTAGAAGGATTAATAGAACATGTTGTATTTGTTTGATTTGATTGTAGGATTCCTTGTAAATTGTAATAATAAATATGAAACATTATAATAAATGTCATGAGCTTTGATGAAAACCCAATCATGCCCCGATCACCTTTTTCCGCTGCGGGTCGGGGTGTGACAGCGATGGCTCAAACGTGGGAAGAGCTTCGAGCTCTCATGATGAAAGAATTCTGCCCACGTCATGAGCAAAGGGAACTTGAGAATAAGTTCCACGATCTTAAACAGGATAGTGGAGAACATCGTGCCTACACTGACCGATATGAGGTGCTAAGCTTGTTGTGTCCTACAATGGTTACGCCTTTGGATAAGGCAATCGAAAAGTACATTGATGGCCTGCTTGACCCCGTTCAGGACATTGTTCCTGATAGCAACCCTACCACCGTTCGACAGGCTATCGAACTCTCTACTACCCTGATTGAGTCTCAAATCAGGAAAGGGAAATTGTTTCGCAAAGGCGACAAGGAACAAGCTGCTAAAACAGCACAAGAGAAACCTAGATAAACCAAAGCTAAACCCTCAAAAAGAGCAAAGAAGCGTAAGGCTTCACAAAACCTTGTTGTGGTTGCACGACCCAATCAAGCTGCTCCCAACCAACCAGCACAACCCCCTGCTAGAAGACCATACAATGGAACTGCACCTCTGTGCAACCAATGTAACCTTCATCATCATGCCACTGTACAGTGCCGCAAATGTTTAAATTGTAGGCTTATTGGTCATACAGATAACATTTGTCGAGTTGTTGCTACACAAAATCAAGTTGTTAATAACCCTGCTCAGCGACGTTCTCCTAACGCTGGAGTTAACGAGCCTCGTGCCAAAAATGATGCATTTATAAACAATTAGAAGTTTACATACCTAATTAACCTTTGCATAACTTAGATATAAGTTTTGAAGGGTTTAGTATGTCAAAAACAGGCTTATTTGATCACAGGGACTATTTACGTCAAACTACAAAAGTCTGCCGATTCCCGTAGCAATGCACACTCCGAAACAAGGTCATAAGCTTAACACACCTTAAATACCCTTTACATAACTTATAAAATAAGTTTTGAGGGCTTCGGTACGGCAAAAACATGCTTTTGTAATTTCATAGGCTATTTTGCAAATTCTGCGAAAATATGCCTTTTTGCGTATATCGCTATCCGGAACATGTACGGACATCCAAAAATTTTTGTAATCATTAAAATATTATATTTTAGTGATTGGAATGCAAAAATATCATTCGTTACGCATTTACGGTCATTTGCGCGTTCGTTACGCTTTTCGTCGTAATTAACCAAAAACCGTAACCGTACAACCAAACGAACCGACCTCTGGAACATTTTCGGACATATTTCAAGTTACCTATGCTTTAACATCCTTATGGAGCTTAAAAATCAAGTTAACGGGTGTTAGAAGTGCCAAAACGCGACGAAACGGGTGCAGGGGCTCGTTCTGCCAATTTCCGAAAGTCTCTGCCAGATAGGGGTCTTACGGACCATAAGACCAAAGTCCATACGGTTCGTTAAGGACCCCCAGCTCACAAGAAACTTGGCAACAGCTGGTTATCTTACTTGTTGACTCACTAAACGAACTTGCCACCCTATAAGCTGCTTCTAACAAGTGTATTGACACTAATCCAACTTGGTGATGATTCATGGACACTTGTTAAGCTCTTATGACTTCAAAATTTCTATAAATGGCAAGGGGATTTCACCATTTGAAACTTTCCAACCTCCCTTCTTGCTCTTATCTGCCACAATCCTAATTTGAAACCATCATTGGAGCTTCCTCTGTGATTCTTTTAGCAATCCTTGGTGTTTGTAAGTCTCTCATTCATGTCTTGTTCAATTCTTGTAGCATATTTGAGCTAAAAATCAAACAGTTTGACTTCTGTTTGACTTTCGGTTTTGATCATGAATTAATCAAGACAAAGTTCAATTGAATCTTTCAATGTGATTGTAATCATGTTGGTTATGGTCCTTAGTGATCATGCCTACTGATTACCACATTCACTAGTCATTTTGACAAGTCAAAGTTTCGGTTAAAAAGGCGATAAATGCGCATTTCAAGACGGAACTAATTTCGGGTGTCAAAAAAGTTTGTTTTGATGCCAAAAGACTTTTATAAACTTATTTAGACATGTCAAAACATGTTTAATTCGTCACTTTTAGTTTGGTGCTTGTTTAGAGTTGTTTATTGAATGGTCTTGACCACCACTTTGACTTTTGAATCTTACCCGTTTGGTCAGCTTTAGGATCCGACCAAGACCATTATTATGATCATAATATTATATGGAATAACCCTCTGAGTTTATACCTTATGGTCATATCGTTTTGTTAGTCAAATGACAAGTCGACTATGTATTCTTTATAATGCCGAAAATGCCGTTTTTGCATATAAATTAGTTTTACAAATATAAGAATGTTATTTTGACATCTAAACTGATTATACAACTTAAATAAACTATTTTTAAATATTAGAGTCATCGTAAGATATATATAACCATCCGACCGTAGTTACGATTATGACCCGTTAAAGTGTCGTAAACCACTTTAGCGAGCCGTGTCAAGTCAAAATTTTTTGAAATGCTTCCAATTCGGAATGTTAGGTAATATGAACCATATTATACAAGATCCAACTCTTTTTTGGTTTATATACCTCATTCTATCCGATTTCTCTTTGTCAAGTTTCGACACACTAGCACGTATTTATCCGACACACTAGGAACCACTTCAACACTTGAACTCTTGATCCTTTGAGCTTTGTTATATCATTTGAACAAGATCTATGTGCAAACCCAGGCGAGTACATTGCTCCCCTTCTTTTAAGTTTTCCAAATGTTTTGGGGTGATTCATATGTGTAAACAAATTTCTCAAATGTATGGCATTTATGTGTTTACTAAGTGCTTTTATGTATAAATTTCGATTATGCAACACAACAATTGATGACACGACAGTTAAAGAGGTCTTTCAGGGCCTATATCCTTGTAAGATCTTTCTATCTTCATAGTTAGATTCTCAAATGATTTTTGAAGTACACTCTTAAATCTTCCTATCTTTATAGTAAGATTTCTAAGAAGTACTTTACAAGGAACGATGATTATTGTTTATGTGTAGAATTGTTGGTGATTTAGATAACGAAACTAGAGTAATATAATACGAACATGGTGGATATGCCGCTGGTACTTCTTAGGATTATGATTTTGTGATACAAGTTGACAAGACAATGTGACAAGACTTAATTCCCATTACATCTACCTATCTTTATAGTTAGATATTTGTGGAATGTTTAAAGTAGTAATTGGTAGTCCTTGATTATCCATTCATTTTCGCTTCTGAAGAAATATCCATCAGGGAAATGAATTACCTATTCATAATCTTTCATTTTCGCTTCTTACGAGGTATCCATTGGAAAATGAATTATCCATTCATTTTCGCTTCTGAAGAAATATCCATCGGGGAAATGAATTATCTACTCATAATCTTTCATTTTCGCTTCTGACGAGGTATCCATTAGAAAATTAATTATCAATTCATTTTCGCTTCTGAAGAAATATTCACCGGGGAAACGAGTTACCTGTTCATAATCTTTTATTTTCGCTTCTGAAGAAATATCCATCAGGGAAATGAATTGTCACACCCCGATCGCGTTAAAATAAAAAACCGCGGCAGAAACATCGGGGAGTGTCGTAACAAAACTATTGTTTTAATAACCATGGCATATAAGTTAAGGTTTATTTAATAATATTGTTTACATTCTCTTGGATAAAACGTAAATACCACATAAGTTAAACTTGTCCTTCTTGATTTTTATTTGTCACTAAGGCCCAGTCCGCCCTAAGTGTAGCTAGCTTGACATTAAACATTTGCACCTGAAACATATGTGCAAATAAAGTCAGCAAAGAAATGCCGGCGAGTACATAGGTTTTTGCGTTGATGCTTCATGGCTTTGATTATTGCAAGAAAAGTTTAAAGTATTACAAAAGTCGCCATGAACCATAAAAGTTTCTTTTATAAAAATCATATGAAAAATCAATAAGATATAAGAGAAATAATACATGGTTAAATAGATAACCAAGAGTAAGTTTTGTCTCGTACAAAAATGTCATGTTTTTGTATAAAATATGTCATGTCCTGTATTTTGCTTAAAATGATTTGATAACGCCACAATATGTAAGGTAATGAAAGCACTTATATATAGGAAGTACCATCGGCGTATCAACCATGCTTTTATCACATTACATACGTCACGCTATTTAAGTCATTCACCATAAACCATTCATCAAAAGTCTTGTTTAACCCAAAGTAATGTAACCCAATGTCGAGTAAACCAATGTCATGTAAATAAATGTCAAGTATACCAATGTCGAGTAAACCAATGTCATGTAAATAAATGTCAAGTATACCAATGTCGAGTAAACCAATGTCGAGTAAACAAATGTCATGTAAATAAATGTCAAGTATACCAATGTCGAGTAAACCAATGTCTAGTAAACAAATGTCATGTAAATAAATGTCAAGTATACCAATGTCAAGTAAACCAATGTCGAGTAAACGTATGTCATGTAAATAAATGTCATGTTTGTTAAAACATATATTATGGATGGTTGGCGAACACATTTAAACCTTGTTGACTGTTGGATAAACCCTTATAAAAATAAAGATTTATCAGTATTCTTCGGATTCTGTCATTCCCTAAGGTCATCTCCAAACATACCTAGGAAGTGGGAATGGGTTGTCAATCATATGGTACCATTAGATACTACCGGTCGGCGTGATCAAAGTTAATGAATGTATCATTGTCGAGTTCAACGCACCAAAATGTCAATAACAATGTAAGCATGTCTTGAAAAATGTCTTGAAAATGTTTTGAAAACCATGTACTAGTATGCTAGGTCAACATACATATAAAAAATGTCTTTGAAATTATGTACTAGCATGCTCGGTCAACATACATAGTTAAAAATTTAATTTGAAACCCAATGTGTTAATTATGCAAATCAACATGTAAATCAAAATGCAGTGAAAGTCATGTAGTATATGTACAATGTAATCAAAGCATGTATAAAGTCATGAAAAACACGAAAGTAGTGATAGGCACAATATGTTTCACCCCAAAATATTTGGAAACGTAAAAGAGGGAACTATGTACTCACTTGTTTGAAATAAAGTCCTTGTTCAAGAAAATAATAAAAGCTCAAGAGTCTGGTATTTCAAGCTTGACCTGAAAACGGATAACTATGTTAATATCAGAATTTACTCGGAGGATCGGATAGAATGAGACCTTATAGACCATGAGTATTGGAACTCATATGACATGATTTAAATAAGTTAACATTCTGAGTTGGAAATATTTTTAAGTGCTTTTGACCCGTTATGGCCTGTTAAGGTAGTTTAAGCCACTTTAACGCGTCATTGGCCATTTTTAATGAATATTACAATCAATTATCATAACACTATCTGTCACACCCTCAATTTCCACTTGCGGAGTTTTACCGCGAGGCATGTGAACAAACCAGAATCTGAAACACTAGTACGTCGAACGACTCTACATGATTTGATTATACGTTTTGCAAAATCGTTCATTGTAGATTTTATATCAATTACCAATATTTAGCAGAGCATTATTTTTAAAGTTTGAGCGGAAGCATAAATATGTAGTGATGCGGGCGCCAACACAAACGCCAAAACAAATGAAAAATCCCAAAACAATATTAATAAATGAGACTCGATAAAGATGTCTTGCTCAATGCATGTGCGTGCACCTAGAGCTCCTAGCGTCCTGAGAAACATGTAAAGAAACAAGTGTCAACATTAAAGATGAGTGAGTTCACAGGTTTTCATAAATTCGTTTGTTCGGTTATAGTTTGTTACTCCGTTATCCCCAACCTGGGATAACATATCAGTTCCATTATTCCAATCCCGGAATAATAAGTTGTTGCTTCCAATATTCCCAACCCGGAATATTAAGTTGTTG
Organism: Scalesia atractyloides; assembly: GCA_947069175.1. Lineage (NCBI taxonomy): Eukaryota > Viridiplantae > Streptophyta > Magnoliopsida > Asterales > Asteraceae > Scalesia > Scalesia atractyloides. Next base: position 67,110,234 of record CAMTDV010000004.1, on the reverse strand, counting down.
TTTCCATTATCCCCAACCCGGGATAATAAGTTGATGTTTCCAACATTCCAAACCCGGAATATTAAGTTGATTCGTAATTAAGTTCAATATTAATGTATATAGGTAGCTAGCCTAAAGTCATGTCACTAAGTGTTCGCGATCGAAGCTGACAGTTGTGCCTCCGTTTTGCCAGGCCTATCACATGACCATGGTGATGTTAGGCCAATCATACACCCGTTGACCATACCCGGTCGGCTAGCGCGACTAGCTCGGATGGGGCTCGTCAGACCCAGTAGTACTACTTATAATTCCCCCGCTATTTAACCCAAATACTAACGATCCGAGGAGATTGTCAAGGACTTAAGTGATAAAGCTTAGTGCCCATAACATTACATTAACATTAACTTAGTTACCGTATAGTTATGTGACGTTAAATTCGTATAACGTAAAGAGTTTGAGTTTGAGAGTGTATACATGTTTCTCCCCCTGTTGTTTAAAAACCGGATAAAGTTAGGGGCCGTGAACTCACCTTTATTTGCTCGGTTAGTGTAGCAAAGATGTTATAAGAGATGGGACCGCTAGTTGCGTCCTAACAAACCAATTAATTCCACGTCAGTGTGTAATCACACCAATACAAATTCCACACGCAATCTACTCACAAGGTGATACACACAAACAACATATCTAACACTCAAATATGCATGCAAGTATTCTCATGTGATCATAGTAAACAATCAACTTATCATGAACATATTCCAAATCCATGCAACACTTTAATGCATAAAATCACAAGTTATCAACTTTCTGCTTAACACTCAATTATTCAGCTGTTTTCTAGGATTTTTATAAAATAGTTCTAACATTCCAAAAATTCCAATATTTTGACAGTGGGTGACATTTATACCATAGAAATTTATATAATTTTTCCAAGTCCTAAATCTTTACCAATTAGCCATAAATATTAATTCATTAAGCTGCAGTCAGATTTACCGCTTTCTGACTGCAGTCCACGGAAGAATTTATTTAAAAATCACTGATCATCCGATTAACAAAATTCCAGTTGGAGTTGCCCGGAAATTTCTATACCTAGTTGCTGTACAAAAATCATGACTCAACTCTCTACTGATTTTAAAATCTAGCTTGATAAACAACCAACAAAATTCCAGAATTTTCACAGCTTTAGTTACTGAACTTGTTTAGCCCTTTAAAAATATCAAACGACTTCAGAAAAATCCAGCGCCATTAGATTCCTTATTCAAATCTCTACCTTCTAGACATCAGAAATTCCGTTTTTCGACAACTAACGACCAAGTTATAGCCAGATGAAATCGGCTGTAACTTTCACTCAGCATCCTGTTTCAGCATGTTATTATTATAAACTCGTGTAATCCCATTCATGCGATTAATCTAGGCGATCAAGAACTGATTTTTAATCATAGACTAATACTAGTAACCTATCCATACAAACTCCAGTTCTTACTTCTAGTTATTATAACCAAAACATACTTGTAACTTGTGATTTCCGAAAACAATTCTGCATATGAACAATGATCAAATCAGCCGATTACTTAACAGCACTTATACTCCGAAACTATACCATCATTCAGTCTGTGAACAGCAACAATCAACACACATATATTCGAAACAACTAACCCTTCAAGCATACATGTATCCGAAACATTTATATCAATTCTTTCAAGCATGTATATATATATATATCCGAACAATTTACAATCATCTATCCTATTCTATTATGCAATTCCGAAAACAACAAAATCAATACACATATACCCGACTATGATCTAGCAACATATGATAAATTCTAGACTTTTAATGATAATGTAATCGAACCGTAAGTATGTTAAGGAACCGGTGATCCTGGATAGTTGCGACCGAGACTGAAGATGGCGATGGTTGCTGCTGCGACCGGAAGAAAAGAGCAGGAAAGCTGTTGCTTGCTGCGACCGAAAGAAAAGAGCAGGAAAGCTGTTGCTTGCTGCGACCGAGATGATGATGAGGGTAAGGCAGCCGACGGCAATGAAACTCTAGGGTTTTGTGTTGTGTATAGAGCATGCATGAGTGTTAGTATATATAGGCGCAAGGAGGGTGAGGGTTAAAAGGGAAGGGTTACGGTTTGGGTTTGTATGCGGCCGCAAGGGAGCTTGGGTGATTTGGTTTGGGTCTTGATCATGTGGCCGAGGACTAAAGTTGCATGCTATGGGTTTCGGTTGGGTTTTTGATCTTATTGCCGAGACATGTTTGGGCTTGTTCTCGGTTTAGGTTTGTGGTTTGAACTCAATATATCCGCGGTTTTGAACTTGATCTCGGCCGAGAGTGTTTTGGTTTAGGGTTTAGGTTTTGATGTGTGTTGGATTTGATCTTGGCCAAGGACTTGAGTTAAGGTTTAAAACTTGTTAACTCCTAGAGTCACAAAGAATCACTTTGGTTCGTGTCGCGGTTCGGTTCAGTTCGTGTACGTATCTATTCTAATGATTCAATTACTCAAACAATCACACAACACACAACACGTATTCATTTAATTCGTACACGTTCGTACACATAGCACGTATTTAGATTGACAAGTATTACGTTTAAGTTATCCGAAAAACCCGGGATATCACATTATCCCCATGTTGAAAGAATTTTCGACCCGAAAATTGAGTAAACGCGGTTTAGCATGTAACGTACATGTTTAGAGTGCCACGCACAAAGAGTTAGTTCGTTTATAATGGTACGCAACGTTACAAGAAATTCCCAAGTGTCATACACAAAGATTTCCAAGTGCCATGCACAAGAATTTAGTCAACAATAGTACACGAAAGTATGAGAAATTTCCAGGTTGTCACATCATCCCCATGTTGAAAGAATTTTCGTCCCGAAAATTTAGTTAGTGGTATCGTTAGTTTGCTGTTCAGTTGCGAAGAGATGTGGGTATTTGCTTTTCATTTGGTCCTCTCTTTCCCACGTGAACTCCGGTCCACGCTTAGAGTCCCAACGAACTTTAACGATTGGAATCTTGCTGTGCCTTCGAGTCTTGATCTCACGATCCATGATCTCAATAGGCTTTTCCACGAAGTGTAGTTGTTCATCCACTTGGATTTCATCCAATGGAATAACTAAAGTTTCATCTGATAGACACTTCTTCAGATTTGACACGTGAAATACGTTGTGAACTCCACTGAGTTCGGCAGGAAGGTCTAATTGGTATGCTACGGGTCCGATTCGTTTCAAGATTACAAACGGGCCTACGTACCGTGGGTTAAGTTTGCCCCGTTTTCCAAAGCGGATTACACCCTTCCAGGGTGACACCTTTAGTAGGACGCGATCGCCTACTTGAAATTCGAGCGGTTTGCGTCGTTGATCAGCGTAGCTTTTCTGTCGATCTCGTGCCGCCGCCATGCGGTTTCTGATTTGTACAATCTTTTCAGTACCCTCAAGTATTAACTCAGGGCCTGTAAGTTGACTGTCACGACTTCTGCCCAGCAGACCGGTGATCTACATTTACGACCGTATAATGCCTCAAACGGTGCTGCCGAAATACTCGTGTGATAGCTGTTGTTATATGAGAATTCTACTAGAGGCAGGTGAATTTCCCAATTATTTCCGAAGTCCACTACGCATGCCCTAAGCATGTCTTCCAAGGTCTGTATGGTCCTTTCGCTTTGACCATCAGTCTGAGGGTGATAAGCTGTGCTCATATCCAAGCGTGTTCCCAACGCTTTCTGGAGTGACTGCCAGAAGTTTGACGTGAAACGAGCATCTCTATCTGAGATAATGGACGTTGGCACTCCGTGCCGAGAAACTACTTCCTTAATGTAGATGCGAGTCAACTTCTCCATCTTATCTGTTTCTTTAATAGCTAGGAAGTGTGCGGACTTAGTTAAACGATCCACGATCACCCAGATGGTATCGCAACCACCCAAGGTTCGCGGGAGTTTAGTGATAAAGTCCATGGAGATCTGATCCCATTTCCACACTGGGATCTCAGGTTGTTGGAGTAGCCCCGATGGCTTTTGATACTCCACCTTGACTTTTGCACAAGTCAAACATTTACTCACGTAGGTGGCTATATCGGCTTTCATGTTGGGCCACCAATACGCAGCTTTAAGGTCTTGATACATCTTATCCGAACCCGGATGAACGGAGTATCGAGATTTGTGAGCTTCATCCATGACTAGCTCTCTGAGGTTTCCGTAGAGAGGTACCCATATGCGATTCATGAAATACCGGGCTCCATTGGGCTTTACTTCCCAATCGCGTTCCATTTTTCCCACTGATTCGGCTTTGATGTTTTCCTCCTTAACTGCTTCTAACTGGGCGTCGCGTATTTGATCGGGTAGCCCCGAATGAATAGTGAGTTGTAGTGCTCGTACACGACGAGGTTTCAAGTGTTCTTTCCTACTGAGGGCATCAGCTACCACGTTAGCTTTACCCGGTGATACCGAATGGCACACTCATAATCGTTCAAGAGTTCGACCCAGCGACGCTGTCGCATGTTCAACTCCTTCTGATCAAAGATGTGTTGGAGGCTTTTGTGGTCAGTAAAGATTGTGCACTTCGTTCCATAGATGTAGTGTCTCCAAATCTTAAGTGCAAACACTACTGCTCCCAATTCCAGGTCATGTGTCGTGTAGTTTTTCTCGTGAACCTTCAGCTGTCGCGACGCATACACGATGACCTTATCGCGTTGCATGAGTATGCATCCCAATCCCTGAATGGAAGCATCACAATACACTACGAAGTCATCTGTCCCTTCCGGCAAGGACAGAATGGGTGCACTGCAAAGTTTCTGCTTCAGCAATTGAAATGCTGCTTCTTGCTTGTACCCCAAGTATACTTGATACCTTTCTGGGTGAGGGTAGTGAGCGGTTGTGCAATCTTTGAAAACCCCTCGATGAAGCGTCTGTAATAACCAGCCAATCCTAAGAATTGGAGGATCTCCGTCGGTGTCTTAGGTGCTTCCCAGTTTTTAATGGCTTCAATCTTGGCAGGGTCTACATGGATACCCTTTTCATTCACGACGTGCCCGAGAAACTGAACTTCCCGGATCCAGAAATCATACTTCGAGAGCTTGGCATATAGCTTTTCCTGTTGAAGTAATCCTAGCAGCAATCGTAGATGCTCAGCATGCTCTTCTTCACTTTTTGGAGTAGATGAGTATGTCATCGATGAACACAATGACAAATTTGTCGAGGTATGGTTTACACACGCGGTTCATGAGGTCCATGAACACCGCAGGTGCGTTAGTGAGACCGAATGGCATGACCAAAAACTCGTAATGGCCATACGAGTGCGAAATGCTGTCTTAGCGATATCCTCCTCCCTGACGCGTAGCTGGTGGTAACCAGACCGTAAATCAATCTTGGAGTAGTAGCTTGACCCTTGTAGTTGGTCGAATAGATCGTCGATGCGAGGTAACGGGTATCAGTTCTTGACAGTAACCTTGTTGAGTTCCCTATAGTCGATGCACATGCGGAAAGTCCCGTCCTTTTTCTTGACAAAGAGGACTGGAGCTCCCCATGGCGAAACGCTTGGTCGGATAAATCCTTTTTCCAACAGCTCTTGAAGTTGGGTCGACAGCTCCTGTAGCTCGGCTGGAGCTAGGCGGTATGGAGCCTTGGCGATGGGAGTTGCATTGCGTGCCAATTCGATTTCGAACTCCAATTGTCGATGTGGTGGAAGACTAGGTAGTTCTTCTGGGAATACATCGGAAAAATCACGGACGACAGGGATGTCTTCTATACGTTTCTCGTCTTTAGGCTGTTCGGTAATAGTGCGAGTAAAGCGAAGGAATTCTTTTTCCGAAGATACTTCTGCGCTTGCATGTATGAGATGATGTTGGTGACGGCGCTTGCCTTATCGCCTTGTACTGTCAGGATTTCGTCGTTCGAGAGTGGAAAACGGATAGACTTTTCGAAGCAGAGAACTTCAGCCCGGACATCGGATATCCAGTCCATTCCGACTACCACGTCAAAACTACCCAGGGTAGTTGTCATCAGATCAATGGTAAAAGTGTGGCCCGCGAGTTTGAGTTGACAGCCGGATACGATTTGGGTAATCTACCGATTTACCATTGGCTAATTCTATCACATAAGGGGTCTCTAATGGTTTAGACGTGAGATTTAGGTTCTTCCTAAAGACTCAGATATAAAACTCCTATCCGCACCCGTATCAAAAAGCACAGTAGCAAAATGTTCATTAAGGGGAAACTTACCGGTGACCACGTTCGTGTCGTTTCTGGCCTCTCCGCGGCCCAATGTAAATGCGCGACCCTTGGCACCTCCTGTGCCACCGTTCCCATTATTGTTGTTGTTATTATTGTTGTGGTTGTTGTGGTTGGGTTGTTTCCACCATTATTGTTGTTGTTGCGCAACTGTGGGCAGCCTCTTCTGAAATGAGCAGTGCTACCACACTGATAGCATCCCCGGTTTATACCCTGCTGCTGACCCTGAGGCTGATTCTGATTTTGTCGGGACACGATTTCCCCACGACAATCCTTTGCCGCATGTCCCATCTTGCCACATCTTTGGCAGCGATTTCCGGCACAAGGGCCGTTATGGTGAAGATTGCAGCGGTTGCACTGCGGCTTTCGACCTACATAGCCGCCTGCATTTTGGTGGTTGTTGTTGTAGTTGTTGTTGTTGGAATGATTTTGATGACCCCGGTGGCTGTGGTAATGATTGAACCGTTTCTGGTTCCCTTGTTGCGGATATGATGACGAAGACTGTCGAACAGTGGAGTCTTCAAATTTTCTTTTGTTATCTGGAGCGACTTCGGTGGTACCCCGTGATGGCAGTTTCTTCTGTTCCACCGCTTTATCGGTGAGTTTGTGAGCCAATCGGATTGCTTGATGTTCTGTTACAGGGTTACTAGACATCACCATACCCTGAATTTCCGGAACCAGACCCCCGAGATAGAATCGAGTCTTTTCTCCACCGTGTTGGCCAATTCAGGACACAGAAATACCAAGTCATGGTGTTTTGCGGTGTAAGCCTCAATTTCCGATCCCACCATCTTGTGGTTCCATAGAGCTTGCTCTAACTGTTGCACTCTGTCTCGTGGACAGTACTCCTCTTTAATCAGGGCCTTGAACTCAGTCCATGCCATTGCGTTTGCAGCTAACAGTCCACGTGTTTGGACTTGGGCATTCCACCATGTCAGTGCCCCATCTTCCAGTGTTGAGGCTGCGTATTTGACCTTGTTTGCTTCTAGACAGTTGCACATTTCAAAAAGGATTCTGATTTTTCGATCCAGCGGACCAATCCAATGGATCCTTCCGCCCCCGAGAATTTGCTAGGCTTTGCGTCAAGGAACATCTTATAGGGGTTAAAGCCCCCTCCTGCTGACAGAGAACAGGAAGTCAGCAAGGAATTTTACTAGCCTCACTATTAGATTTTCACGCGAAAATTTAATAATGGTTACCTGCCGGCTGGTTCTGAACACCCGCTAAAGCTGCATTCACATGCTCTTGAATCATGGCAGCTAGCTCTTCGGGCGTCAAGTTAAGGTTTCCACGTCTTCCAGTCGCCATTTAGATCTTCGAAACACAACACAAACACACCCTGATAAGTCTATATATCCAATATAGTTATCCTACTTCGTACTTTAATAATTATTAAGTTAGGTCAACTCAATATGTTAAATAGTCAAAGAAATACTTGATTAACTGGAATTTCAACGTCTTACAAAAGTGCAATCAAACATACGAATTCACTATAAAGTCTCAGGTTTAAATACAAGTGGGAAAATAATAAACTGAAGGAAAACAAATAATATAAACGAGACGTGTCAGTCGTCTACGTCTCCATTCCCCAAGTCACTGTCGTTGCCGTCATCCTGTGCGGCATTTCCAGCTTCCTCAGCTGGGTCCTCCTCCGGATCCTCTTCAGGATCCTCCTCTGGATCTTCCTCTGGATCCTCCTCTACCGGCACTGGAGGGGCCGGTGCTGGTTCAAGTGCTTGATTTTGCAATTCCTGAATGTTCCAACTATTTTCCAGGACCCTGTCCTCAAGCCAGTCAGCTCTTATCTGCTCAGCACGCAGATCTCTGGCTATGGTGTTACGAGCTATCTTACTCGTACGACGCTCTTCCTCGAGCGAGTCGGTCTTTCCTGTAAGGTGTCGGATCATCCATCCTTGTGCTAAGATGGTTTCCTGCATTCTTTCTAACTGTTTTTGTTGTGTATGCACTAGGATTCTAAGCATGTCGATTCCTATTTCTACAGGATTAACCGGTTCAACCGGTACAGCAATAGTTGGGCGCAACGACGACTCCTCCCCCAGAGCGAGCCTTTTCCTCGCCGCTGAGCGTGTCTCTACGCCATAAGGTAGTATGGGTTCCACCATTGGTGCCTTTCCTAGTGCTCTTGGTGGCGTAAGTCTGTCGGATGATGATGACGATGAGGATGATGACATTGCCTGTTAGGTCGTGTAGTTAGTTATGAGTTGTTTTCACTTCTTATTATGAAGGCATAATCTACCAAACACAGTTGTAGTATATTACATAACAAGATATAATAATTCGGTGCCAAACTAAGTCTAGTGTCGTAATATCAGCTATAGTTTAGGTCTACTTCTAATGCAAACCTGGTTCTCTATAGCTAGTGGCTCTGATACCAATCTGTCACACCCTCAATTTCCACTTGCGGAGTTTTACCGCGAGGCATGTGAACAAACCAGAATCTGAAACACTAGTACGTCGAACGACTCTACATGATTTGATTATACGTTTTGCAAAATCGTTCATTGTAGATTTTATATCAATTACCAATATTTAGCAGAGCATTATTTTTAAAGTTTGAGCGGAAGCATAAATATGTAGTGATGCGGGCGCCAACACAAACGCCAAAACAAATGAAAAATCCCAAAACAATATTAATAAATGAGACTCGATAAAGATGTCTTGCTCAATGCATGTGCGTGCACCTAGAGCTCCTAGCGTCCTGAGAAACATGTAAAGAAACAAGTGTCACATTAAAGATGAGTGAGTTCACAGGTTTTCATAAATTCGTTTGTTCGGTTATAGTTTGTTACTCCGTTATCCCCAACCTGGGATAACATATCAGTTCCATTATTCCAATCCCGGAATAATAAGTTGTTGCTTCCAATATTCCCAACCCGGAATATTAAGTTGTTGTTTCCATTATCCCCAACCCGGGATAATAAGTTGATGTTTCCAATATTCCAAACCGAATATTAAGTTGATTCGTAATTAAGTTCAATATTAATGTATATAGGTTGCTAGCCTAAAGTCATGTCACTAAGTGTTCGCGATCGAAGCTGACAGTTGTGCCTCCGTTTTGCCAGGCCTATCACATGACCATGGCGATGTTAGGCCAATCATACACCCGTTGACCATACCCGGTCGGCTAGCGCGACTAGCTCGGATGGGGCTCGTCAGACCTAGTAGTACTACTTATAATTCCCTCGCTATTTAACCCAAATACTAACGATCCGAGGAGATTGTCGAGGACTTAAGTGATAAAGCTGCTTAGTGCCCATAACATTACATTAACATTAACTTAGTTACCGTATAGTTATGTGACGTTAAATTCGTATAACGTAAAGAGTTTGAGTTTGAGAGTGTATACATGTTTCTCCCCCTGTTGTTTAAAAACCGGATAAAGTTAGGGGCCGTGAACTCACCTTTATTTGCTCGGTTAGTGTAGCAAAGATGTTATAAGAGATGGGACCACTAGTTGCGTCCTAACAAACCAATTAATTCCACGTCAGTGTGCAATCACACCAATACAAATTCCACACGCAATCTACTCACAAGGTGATACACACAAACAACATATCTAACACTCAAATATGCATGCAAGTATTCTCATGTGATCATAGTAAACAATCAACTTATCATGAACATATTCCAAATCCATGCAACACTTTAATGCATAAAATCACAAGTTATCAACTTTCTGCTTAACACTCAATTATTCAGCTGTTTTCTAGGATTTTTATAAAATAGTTCTAACATTCCAAAAATTCCAATATTTTTACAGTATGTGACATTTATACCATAGAAATTTATATAATTTTTCCAAGTCCTAAATCTTTACCAATTAGCCATAAATATTAATTCATTAAGCTGCAGTCAGATTTACCGCTTTCTGACTGCAGTCCACGGAAGAATTTATTTAAAAATCACTGATCGTCCGATTAACAAAATTCCAGTTGGAGTTGCCCGGAAATTTCTATACCTAGTTTCTGTACAAAAATCATGACTCAACTCTCTACTGATTTTAAAATCTAGCTTGATAAACAACCAACAAAATTCCAGAATTTTCACAGCTTTAGTTACTGAACTTGTTTAGCCCTTTAAAAATATCAAACGACTTCAGAAAATTATGAATCCAGCGCCATTAGATTCCTTATTCAAATCTCTACGTTCTAGACATCAGAAATTCCGTTTTTCGACAACTAACGACCAAGTTACAGCCAGATGAAATCGGCTGTAACTTTCACTCAGCATCCTGTTTCAGCATGTTATTATTATAAACTCGTGTAATCCCGTTCATGCGATTAATCTAGGCGATCAAGAACTGATTTTTAATCATAGACTAATACTAGTAACCTATCCATACAAACTCTAGTTCTTACTTCTAGTTATTATAACCAAAACATACTTGTAACTTGTGATTTCCGAAAACAATTCTGCATATGAACAATGATCAAATCAGCCGATTACTTAACAGCACTTATACTCCGAAACTATACCATCATGCAGTCTGTGAACAGCAACAATCAACACACATATATTCGAAACAAATAACCCTTCAAGCATACATGTATCCGAAACATTTATATCAATTCTTTCAAGCATGTATATATATATATATCCGAACAATTACAATCATCTATCCTATTCTATTATGCAATTCCGAAAACAACAAAATTAATACACATATACCCGACTATGATCTAGCAACATATGATAAATTCTAGACTTTTAATGATAAGGTAATCGAACCGTAAGTATGTTAAGGAACCGGTGATCCTGGATAGTTGCGACCGAGACTGAAGATGGCGATGGTTGCTGCTACGACCGGAAGAAAAGAGCAGGAAAGCTGTTGCTTGCTGCGACCGAAAGAAAAGAGCAGGAAAGCTGTTGCTTGCTGCGACCGAGATGATGATGAGGGTAAGGCAGCCGACGGCAATGAAACTCTAGGGTTTTATGTTGTGTATAGAGCATGCATGAGTGTTAGTATATATAGGCGCAAGGAGGGTGAGGGTTAAAAGGGAAGGGTTACGGTTTGGGTTTGTATGCGGCCGCAAGGGAGCTTGGGTGATTTGGTTTGGGTCTTGATCATGTGGCCGAGGACTAAAGTTGCATGCTATGGGTTTCGGTTGGGTTTTTGATCTTATTGCCAAGACATGTTTGGGCTTGTTCTCGGTTTAGGTTTGTGGTTTGAACTCAATATATCCGCGGTTTTGAACTTGATCTCGGCCGAGAGTGTTTTGGTTTAGGGTTTAGGTTTTGATGTGTGTTGGATTTGATCTTGGCCGAGGACTTGAGTTAAGGTTTAAAACTTGTTAACTCCTAGAGTCACAAAGAATCACTTTGGTTTGTGTCGCGGTTCGGTTCAGTTCGTGTACGTATCTATTCTAATGATTCAATTACTCAAACAATCACACAACACACAACACGTATTCATTTAATTCGTACACGTTCGTACACATAGCACGTATTTAGATTGACAAGTATTACGTTTAAGTTATCCGAAAAACCCGGGATATCACACTATCCAAATGACATGACCATAAGGTATAACCTCAGAGGGTTATTCCCTATATATTTATGGTCATAAATATGTATTTGGTCAGATCTAAAGATCAACCAAACGGGTCAGATTCAAAAGTCAAAGTAGTGGTCCAACTGCTAGACTTTTGACTCTAAACAAGCAATATAATAAGAGTGCCAAATTTGACATGTCTAAATAAGTTTATAAAACTATTTTGGCATCAAAACAACCTATTTTGATACCTGAAATTAGATTGCAAAATGCGCAAAAATCGCATATTAACCGAAACTTTGACTTGTCAAAAAGACTAGGAAAGGTGGAAATCAGTAGGCATGATCATTAGGGATCATAACCATCTTGATTACCATCATATTGAAAGGTTCAATTAAGCCTTGTCTTGATCAATTCATGATCAAAACCAAAAGTCAAACAGAAAGTCAAACTGCTTGATTTTTAGTCTATCTTAGCATGAAGGAGAGACTTACAAACACCAAGGATTGCTAAATAATCATAGAGGAAGCTCCAAAGATGGTCGCAAATTCGGATTATGGCTGATGGAAGCAAAGAAGATGGTTGCAAAAGTTCAAGAATGAAGAAGATCTTGGTATTTATACTTGAATTGATGTTACAAGAGCATTACATGTGTCCATGAATCATCACCATGTTGGATTAGTGTCACACACATGATAGAAGCAGGAAAAAGGGTGGAAAATTCAGGCTAGGTGCCAAAAATTGCGAATTTGTGGCACAGGAATGCAGCTGGAAGCTGCCATCTAACTTGCTGTCAAAACAGAGGCCTCGCGCTACGCCACGGTACCCCCCTTAGGGCATCGCTACACCATGGCCCCCAGTACTGAAATTTCAAAAATGGCAGAACAGGGCCCTGCAGATGTTTCCGTCGCGTTTTGGCATTTCTAACACCCGTTAACCTAATATTTAAGTTCCATAAGGACGTTAAAGTATAGGGTACTTGAAATATGTCCAAAAATGTTCCAGAGGTCCGTTCGTTTGGTCGTACGGTTGCGGTTTTCGGTTAATTAGCACGAAAAGCGTAATGAACGTTTGTGTGACAGTAAATGCGTAACGAATTATATTTTTGCATTCCAATCACTAAAATATGATATTTTAATGATTACAAAGTTTTTTTGGATGTCCGTACATGCTGCGGTTAGCGATATACGCAAAAAGACATAGTTTCGCAATTTTTGCATAATAGTCCGTGAAGTTACAAAAGCATGTTTTTGCCATACCGAAGCCCTCGAAACTTATTTCTAAGTTATGTAAAGGGTATTTAAGGTATGTTAAGCTTATGACCTTGTTCCGGAGTGTGCGTCGCTACGAGAATTGTCACACCCTGACCACGTAAAACAACAAACCGTGCCAGAAACGTCGAGGAGTGTCGTAACAGAATTATTGTTTAAATAACCATGGCACATAAGTTGGGTTTCATTAATTAATATTGTTTACATTGTCTTAGATAAGAACGGAAATTCAAAAAAAGTTAAGCTATTATTCAGATTTTTTAGTCACTAAGGCCCAGTCCGCCCTAAGTGTAGCTAACTTGGCATCAAACATTTACACCTGAAAAATATGTGAAAATAAAATCAGCAAAAATGCCAGCGAGTACATAGGTTCTGTGTTGATTGTTCATGGCTTTGATTAGTTTAAGAAAAGTTTAAAGTAATACAAAAGTTTCCATGAACCATAAAAAGTTTCTTTTGTAAAAACGATATGAGAAATCAATATGATATAAAAGAAATGATATATGGTTAAATAGATAACCAAAAGTAAGTTTTTGTCTTGTGTAAAATGTCATTTCTTGTATTTTGTTTAAAAGTGATTTCGATAACGCCACGATATGTAAGGTAATAAAAGCACTTATATATAGGAAGTACCATCTGCGTATCCACCATGCTTTTATCACATTACATAGGTCACATTATTTAAATCACTCACCATAAACCAATAATCAAATGTCGAGTAAATAAATGTCATGTGAACAAATGTCATGTAAAACAATGTCGAGTAAACAATGTCATGTAAATAATGTCATGTAAACAATGTCGAGTAAACATGTCATGTAAATAAGTCGAGTAAACCAATGTCGAGTAAACCAATGTCGGGTGAAAAATATCGAGTTTTCTAAACCATTTGCCTTTATTGTTAAGACATATATTATGGGTTGTTGGCGAATACATTCAAGCCTTGTTGACTGTCGGATAAACCCCTATCCGGTCAAGGGTTTATCATTCTTCATCGGATTCTTTCATTCCGTAAGGTCACTTCCAAACAAACCTAGGAAGCGGGAACGGGATTGTCAATCCTATGGTACCATTACATTCTACCGGTCGGCGTGATCAATGTTAATGAATGTATCATTGTCGAGTTCAATGCACCAAGATGTCAAATAACAATAAAAGCATGTCTTGAAAATGTGTTTTGAAAATGTCTTTGAAAACCATGTACTAGTATGCTCGGTCAACATACATAGCAATAATGTCTTTGAAAATCAATGTGCTAAATATGCTAGGTTAACATATGAAGCAAAGTGCAATGAAAATCATTTAATAAGTGTACTATGTAATCAAAGCATGTAATATGTCATGAAAACACGAAAGTAATCATAGGCACAATATGTTACACCCCAAAACATTTGAAACGTAAAAGGGGGACTATGTACTCACTTGAGAATGCAAGTATCCTTGATCTAGTGAACTAACAAAGCTCCGAAAAGTCAAGGAATCAAGTGGCACCTAGTATGGAATCACTATGTTAATAGATCGGAACCTAAATCGGGAGATCGGATAAAATGAGGTCTTGTAAATCAAATGAGTGTTGGAACTCATATAATATGGTTTAACAAAGCCTACAATCTGATTTGAAATCAATCCTAAGTGCTTATGACCTGTTACGACCCGTTAAAGTACTTTAAGCTACTTTAACGTGTCGTTTGCGTAAAAGCACGTTCGGATGGTCTAACTAGTCCTATGATATGTCTTATATGCCTAAACATGTTTAATAATGTTGCACAATCAGTTTAAGTGTCAAAATTTATGTTACATATGCTTAGATTGAATTTATGCGCAAAAAGGCATTTTGGTCATTTTCCTAAGGCATAAAATCTACCTATCATACAACTACTTAAACGAAGTAACCATAAGGTAAAACCCCTGAAGGTTATTCCCTATACAACTATGGCCACAAAATATGTTTGGTTGGATCCTAACGATCGACCAAACGGGTCGTGTTCGAAAGTCTAAGCGGTTGTCGAGACCGCTTGACCTACAACCCTAACTAAGCACTAAACTATAAGTGACGAGTTAGACATGCCAAAACATGTCTAACCTAAGTTTTAAAATGTTTTGATATCAAAGCAAAGTGTTTTGATACCCGGAAATAGTTCCGTCGGATAATGCGCATTTATCGCATTATTGACCGAAACTTTGACTCGTCACTACATCTAGTCAACGTGGTAATCAGTAGGTATAGTCACAAGGACTATAACCATCGTGATTATGATTATGTTGCAACGTTCAAATGAACCTTGTCTTGACCAATTCATGGTCAAAGCCGAAAGTCAAACATTCTTTAACTTTTAACTTGTAATAGCTAAACAAGCCAAGGAAGAACACTTACTTGTGTTCTAGGAAGAAGATGAACTCAGGTGGGAGGCCTCCAACAAGTGGTAGCAACTCCTCTTAGAGTGTATGATGAGAAAGAAAAGAAATGAGCAATGGATGAATGGAATGGAGCTTGCTATTTATAGGAGTTCTTGGATTGTAGGATCATTACATGTGGATTATGTGTTCTCCAAGGAATGATCTCCACCACACAAGTGTTAGGGACTGATTTGAGGACTTGTTGAATACTTAACTTGGTCTCCAAAACAGAAAAATAATCAAACAAAACAAGTTGCAAACAGCTGGAAGCTGGCTGGAAAGATCCTACCGTCTGGGCACTCCTTACGGACCGTATGGGGTTCGTGCTTACGGTCCGTAAGCACCCCTGCAGGGACCAAATTTCTCAAAATGGCAGAACAGGCCCCTGAACTTGATTTGTCGCGTTTAAGCACTTCTAACACCCGTTATCCTCATTTAAAGCTTCATAAAGATGAGAAAGCATAGGAAACTTGAAAAATGCTCAAAAATGTTTTGGATGTCGGTTCGTTTGGTCGTACGGTTGTAGTTTTTGGTTAATTAAGACGAAAATCGTAACGAACGCGCAAATGATCGTACATGCGTAACGAATGACATTTTTGCATTCCAATCACTAAAATGTGATATTTTAATGATTACAAAAATTTTTTGTTGTCCGAACATGTTTCGGATAGTGAAATACGCGAATTGGCATAGTTTCGCAGATTTTGCAAAATAGCCCCTAGAGCTGAATAAATATGTTTTCGCCATACCGAACCCTTCAAAACTTATTTCTTAGTTATATAAAGGATATTTAAGGTATGTTTAGCTTGTGTCATGGTTCCGGAGCGTACGTTGCATTAAACTGATTAAATTTACGTAATGATTTGCGATTTCACATCTAGAGAATGTTTAAAGGATCGGATTTGAACAAGGATTAAAAATAAAAAAAATGTCATAAGTAAATATACAAAACTCATAAAATGTAACACAAAATTTATTTAATAATATTTTTGGATAAAATACAAAGGTCAGGAAGCACAGATGTCAGAGTCTCCCCTACTTCAGGAAATTTCGTCCCGAAATTTAGCTTGAGGAAACTGGTGAGAAAAGATGTGGATATTCCGCCTTCATTTGGTCCTCTCGTTCCCAAGTAAACGCTGGGCCACGTTTGGACTCCCAGCAAACTTTGACAATTGGGATACGTCTGCGCTTTAACTTCTTGACTTCACGTTCCAATATTTCCACGGGTTTCTCAACAAAATGCGTCGTGTCATCAACACGAATTTCATCAAGAGGAATGTGGAGGTTTTCATCAGTCAAACACTTTTTAAAATTGGATACGTGGAATGTTGGATGAACGTTTCCAAGTTCAGGAGGTAGCTCAAGTTTGTAGGCCACTTTTCTGATTCTTTTAATGATCTTAAATGGTCCAACATAACGTGGTGCAAGTTTTCCTTTCTTCCCAAATCTAATCACTCCCTTCCAAGGAGATACCTTTAGTAGGACGTGATCACCGACTTGGAATTCCAAGGGCTTGCGTCGTTTATCCGCGTAACTCTTTTGATGGCTTCAAGCTGTTAGAAGGTTTTCGCGAATTAACTTGACTTTGTCCGTCGTGTCGTGAATAAGTTCAGGTCCAGTGAATCGAGATCACCAATCTCATTCCAACAGATAGGTGAACGACATTTTCGACCATAAAGAGCTTCAAAAGGTGCCATGTCAATGCTGGAGTGATAACTGTTGTTGTAGGAGAATTCAATCAACGGTAGATGAAAATCTCAACTACCACCAAAGTCGATCACACAGGCTCTAAGCATATCCTCCAGTGTTTGGATCATTCTTTCAGACTGTCCATCCGTTTGAGGATGATAAGCAGTGCTCAAATTAAGCTTGGTTCCCATGGCAGATTGCATGGTTCTCCAAAAGTGAGATGAAAATCGAGCATCACGATCAGTTATGATATCCAAAGAAACACCATGACGAGATACAATCTCATTAATATAGATTTTCGCAAGTTTGTCAGCAGAGAAATCCTTACGAATTGCTATAAAATGTGCTGACTTTATTAGTCGATCACGACTACCCAAATAGCATCGTGACCTCTAGGAGTGCGCGGCAATTTGGTAATGAGATCCATGGCAATGCTTTCCCATTTCTAAACCGGAATCTCTGGTTGTTCATGTAAACCAGAAGGACACTGATGTTCGGCCTTTACCTTAAGACAAGTAAGGCATTTAGAAACATACAAAGCTATGTCTTTCTTCATACACGACCACCAATACTGAGTACGAAGATCCTTATACATTTTGTCTGCACCAGGATGAATTGAATAACGAGACTTATGAGCTTCATCCATTATTAAGGTGCGGAGATTGTCTAGGCTTGAAACCTAAAAACGGTTCAGATAATAAGATAACCCATTGTCTTTTGTTTCCAGCTGAAGCTCGAGATGATTTGGCAATCCATCACCCATTATGCCTTGCGTGACACAAATACGTTGAGCTTTAAGAATGCATGTCTAGATATCAGATTGAACTTGAACACAATGTAGCTTGACACGTTCTTTATGACTAAGAGCATCAGCTACAACATTCGCCTTACTAGGATGGTAATGAATTTCGCAGTCATAGTCGTTCAGAAGCTCGACCCAACGTCGTTGTCTCATATTAAGTTCTTTCTGATTGAAGATGTGTTGAAGACTTTTGTGGTCCGTGAAAACCACACATTTCGTACCGTATAGGTAATGCCAACAAATCTTAAGAGCAAACACAACAGACACCTAACTCAAGATCATGAGTGGTGTAGTTCTTTTTTTGAAC
The DNA here is from genome assembly GCA_947069175.1 of Scalesia atractyloides. NCBI lineage: Eukaryota > Viridiplantae > Streptophyta > Magnoliopsida > Asterales > Asteraceae > Scalesia > Scalesia atractyloides. Next base: position 67,092,054 of record CAMTDV010000004.1, on the reverse strand, counting down.
CTTCAGCTGTCTTGATGAATAGACCATAACTTTGTCTCTTTGCATGAGGACACAACCGAGACCTAAGTTAGACGCATCACAATATACAACGAAGTCGTCGTCACCCTCGGGTAAAGATAAAATAGGAGCATCACAAAGCTTTTGTTTCAATGTCTGGAAAGCTTCTTCCTGATTGAGTCCCCACTCAAAAGGTTTATTCTTTTGAGTTAAAGCAGTGAGGGGAAGCGCAATATTGGAGAAGTTTGCAATGAAACGACGGTAATAACCCGCGAGACCCAAGAATGAACGAACTTAAGTAGGAGTAGAAGGTCTATTCCAATCCCTGATTGCACTGATCTTTGCGGGATCCACATGAATACCTTGTTCGATGACAATATTTCCCAAAAACTGAACTTCCTTAAGCCAAAATTCACACTTGGAGAATTTGGCATAAAGTTGTTCTTTCTTTAGGAGTTCCATTGTTAAACGAAGATGTTCTTCATGATCGGCTCGTGTCTTGGAATAAATCAAGATGTCATCAATGAAAACAATGATGAACTTGTCTAATAAGGCTTACAAATCCTATTCATCAAGTCCATGAAGACGGCAGGAGCATTGGTTAAACCAAAGGGCATAACAGTGAACTCATAATGTCCGTAACGAGTGAGGAAAGCTGTCTTGGGAATATATTCCTCAAGTACACGAAGCTGATGATGCCCAGAACGTAAGTCAATTTTCGAAAAGCAAGTAGCACCCTGTAGTTGGTCAAAAAGATCATCAATGCGAGGTAGGGGATATCGATTCTTGATTGTGAGTTTGTTAAACTCACGGTAATCGATACACATACGAAAAGATCTGTCTTTCTTTTTTACAAATAAACTGGAGCACCCCAAGGTGAAAGACTCTGACAGATAAATCCTTTGTCAGAAAGTTCCTGAAGCTGTTTCGATAACTCTTGCATCTCAGACGATGCAAGACGGTAGGGAGATTTGGCTATAGGGTTGGCACCAGGTACAAGGTCTATACGGAAATCAACTTGACGAGCAGGAGGTAAACCAGGTAGCTCCTCAGGAAACACCTCAGGATAATCCCAAACAATAGGGATATCCTGAATAGTCTTGCCCTTGCCTTTCTCTTCTACGATATGTGCCAGGAATGCAACATAATTCTTACCTAGGTATTTGTGAGCTTGGGCACAAGACATGAGTTTAATGCTACTAGCGGGTTTTTCTCCACGAACCTCAAAGATTTTACCCGACGGGAGAGGTATACGAACGATCTTATCAAAACAGACCACCTCAGCATAATGTTTAGTTAACCAATCCATTCCCACTATGATGTCAAAGCTTCAGAGTTGCATTGGCGTGAGGTTAATAGGAAATAGATGGTTATTAAGGTTCAATTGGCAATCCCGGATGACAGAATCAAGTTTAAGGGGTTCACCACTAGCTATTTCGACTGTCAAGGGCTTTCCTAGTTTGGTTCTAGGCATGAAAAGCAAAGGTTCAAAAGCAAGAGACACGAAACTTATATCGGCACCCGAATAAAAAAGAATAAAAGTAGGATGGTTGTTAATGAGAAACGTACCATTCACCACTTCATTGTCTGCAGGCGCCTCATTTGCGTTAATGTTGAAAGCTCGCCCACGAGCCTGATTCGCGTTTGCTAACTTCGGGCAATTGTTACGGTAGTGGGTGAGATCCCCATAGTTATTGCAAGAACCAGGTGGGTAATATGGTCGTGCAGGATTGGCTGGCTGCTGAACATGGTTTTGAGCCACATTGTTCGGGTTAGGAGGCGAGTGACAAACATTTGCCAAGTGACCCGATCTACCATAGTTTGTACGAATACGGCATGGTAGATGAGGATGGTGATGACAGTTGCACCTGTTGCACAAAGGTGCAGTGCTGGTATATTATTTCTTTGCAGGAGGCTGAGCAGGCTGGTTAGGAGCGACTTGATTGGGCTGTGTAGTGACAACAAAGTTCTTAGAAGCCTTGCACTTCCTCGACTTCTTCGAAGACTCAGCTTTCTTACCTTTGGTTTCTCAGACTTGTCAGACGATCTCTTGTCACCCTTCCGGTGGAACTTACCCTTTTTTATCTGCGATTCAGTCAGTGTAGCAGATAGCTCAATGGCTTGCCTGACAGTAGTGGGGTTGCTGCCGATGACAATATCCCGAACCGGGTCAGGAAGACCATCAATATATTTCTCGATTGCCTTATCCAAAGGCTTCACCATCTCAGGGTACAATAAGCTCAACTCCTCATACCTGTCAGTATACGCACGGTGCTCACCACTGTCTTGCTTCAGGTCATGGAACTCATTTTCAAGTGCCCTCTTTTCATGTCGGGGACAAAACTCTTTCATCATTGAGGCCCTGAGATCCTTCCAAGTCTGACCCATAACAATGTAAGCACCCATGTCTCTCATCACTCTGTTCCACCATGTTAACGCTCTCTTTTCAAACACGCTTGAAGCAAACTCAACCTTGCACTTATTCGGACATTGCACATGATGAAAAGTGTTCTCGAGACTCTCAAACCACTGTAGGAGCACAGTTGCTCCCTCAGAACCGCTAAACTTGAGCGGTTTAGCCGAGTTAAACTGTTTAAAGCTGCACGAAGCAGGTGCATTATTGTTATTGTTGGCTTGGTTCATCTGAGTTACAAGATTCGGTAGTACAATAGCAATCTGCTGAGCTATCACAGTTGCCATGGCGGCGTCCGGATTTGCGTTCGTGTCACGACGAGGAGGCATTCTAAGAGAGAGAAAACATGAAAGGAAACGAGTGAGATGAATGTTGGATAATCAAAATGAGATAATAAAAGCACTTATATATAGAAAGTACCATTTGCGTATCCACCATGCTTTTATCACATTACATACGTCACATTATTTAAATCACTCACCATAAACCAATAATCAAATGTCGAGTAAATAAATGTCATGTGAACAAATGTCATGTAAACAATGTCGAGTAAACAATATCATGTAAATAATGTCATGTAAACAATGTCGAGTAAACAATGTCATGTAAATAATGTCGAGTAAACCAATGTCAAGTAAACCAATGTCGAGTAAGAATGTTGAGTAAACCAATGTCGAGTGAAAAATGTCGAGTTTTATAAACCATTTGCCTTTATTGTTAACACATATATTATGGGTTGTTGGCGAATACATTCAAGCCTTGTTGACTGTCGGATAAACCCCTATTCACTCAAGCGTTTATCAGTGTTCATCGGAGTCTGTCATTCCCTAAGGTCACTTCCAAACAAACCTAGGAAGCGGGAACGGGATTGTCAATCCAATGGTACCATTACATACTACCGGTCGGCGTGATCAATGTGAATGAATGTATCATTGTCGAGGCCAACGCACCAAGATGTCAAAAAACAATATAAGCATGTCTTGAAAATGTGTTTTGAAAATGTCTTTGAAAACCATGTACTAGTATGCTCGGTCAAAATACATAGCAAAAATGTCTTTGAAAACCAATGTGCTAAATATGCTAGGTTAACATATGAAGCAAAGTGCAATGAAAATCATGTAATATATGTACTATGTAATCAAAGCATGTAATATGTCATGAAAACACGAAAGTAATCATAGGCACAATATGTTTCACCCCAAAACATTTGAAAACGTATAAGGGGGGACTATGTACTCACTTTAGATGTGCAAGTATCCTTGATCTAGTGAACTAACAAAGCTCCGAAAAGTCAAGGAATCAAGTGGCACCTAGTATGGAATCACTATGTTAATAGATCGGAACCTAAATCGGGAGATCGGGAAAAATGAGGTCTTGTAAATCAAATGAGTGTTGGAACTCATATGATATGGTTTAAGAAAGCCAACATTCTGATTTGAAATCAATCCTAAGTGCTTATGACCCGTTACGACTCGTTAAAGTACTTTAAGCTACTCTAACTAGTACTATGATAAGTCTTATATGCCTAAACATGTTTAATAATGTTGCACAATCAGTTTAAGTGTCAAAAATTATGTTACATATGCTTAGATTCAATTTATGCGCAAAAAAGGCATTTTGGTCATTTTCCTAAGGCATATAATCTACCTATCATACAACTACTTAAACGAAGTAACCATAAGGTATAACCCCTGGAGGTTATTCCCTATACTACTATGGCCATAAAATAAGTTTGGTCGAATCCTAACGATCGACCAAACGGGTCGGGTTCGAAAGTCTAAGCAGTTGTCGAGACCGCTTGACCTACGACCCTAACTAAGCACTAAACTAGAAGTGACGAGTTAGGCATGCCAAAACATGTCTAACCTAAGTTTTAAAATGTTTTGATATCAAAGCAAAGTTTTTTGATACCCGGAAATAGTTTCGTCGGATAATGCGCATTTATCACATTATTGACCGAAACTTTGACTCGTCACTACATCTAGTCAACGTTGTAATTAGTAGGTATAGTCGCAAGGACTATAACCATCGTGATTATGATCACGTTACAAAGTTCAAATGAACCTTGTCTTGACCAATTCATGGTCAAAGCCGAAAGTTAAACACTGTTTGACTTTTAGCTTGTAATTGCTAAACAAGCCAAGGAAGAACAATTACTTGTGTTCTAGGAAGAAGATGAACTCAGGTGGGAGGCCTCCAACAAGTGGTAGCAACTCCTCTTAGAGTGTATGATGAGAAAGAAAAGAAATGAGCAATGGGTGAATGGAATGGAGCTTGCTATTTATAGGAGTTCTTGGATTGTAGGATCATTACATGTGGATTATGTGTTCTCCAAGGAATGATCTCCACCACACAAGTGTTAGGGACTAATTTGAGGACTTGTTGAACACTTAACTTGGTCCCCAAAACCGAAAAATAATCAAACAAAACAAGTTGCAAACAGCTGGAAGCTGGCTGGAAAGTTCCTGCTGTCTGGGCACTGGTTACGGACCATATAGGGTCCATTCTTATGGTCTGTAAGCACCCCTGCAGGGACCAAATTTCTCAAAATGGCAGAACAGGCCCCTGAACTTGATTTGTCGCGTTTAGGCACTTCTAACACCCGTTATCCTCATTTTAAAGCTTCATAAAGATGAGAAAGCATAGGGAACTTGAAAAATGCTCAAAAATGTTTTGGATGTCGGTTCGTTCGGTCGTACGGTTGCGGTTTCGGTTAATTAAGACGAAAATCATAACGAACTCGCAAATGACCGTAAATGCGTAACGAATGACATGTTTTCATTCTAATCACTAAAAATGTGATATTTTAATGATTAAAAATTTTTGGATGTCCGAACATGTTACGGATAGCGAAATACGCGAATTGGCATAGTTTCGCTGATTTTGCAAAATAGCCCCTAGAGCTGAATAAACATGTTTTCGCCATACCGAACCCTTCAAAACTTATTTCTAAGTTATATTAAGGATATTTTAGGTATGTTTAGCTTGTGTCATGGTTCTGAAGCGTACGTTGCATTAAACTGATTAAATTTACATAACGATTTGTGATTTCACATCTAGAGAATGTTTAAAGCATCGGATTAAAAATACACAAATGTCATAACGATTTGTGATTTACTAGAAGGATTAAAAATACACAAATGTCATAAGTAAATATACAAAACACATAAAATGTAACACAAAATTTATTTATATAATATTGTCAGATAAAATACAAAGGTTAAGAAGCACAGATGTCACAAGAATCGCCACACTTTCGTAGTTTGTCGTAAATAGTCCTTGTGATTGAATAAGCTTGTTTTTGACATACCAAATCCTTCATAACTTATTTTCTAAGTTACGTAAAGGATATTTAGGGTATGTTTAGCTTATGTCACTATTCCGGGACATACGTTGCGTTTAACTGAGTACGTTTTGCGATTACACTTCCAAAAATGGTTTAAAAGATCGGATTTGAACAAGGATTAATAATACGCAAATGTCATAAGTAAATATAAAAAACTCGTAAATATAACCAAAATTTCATTAATATAATATTGTCGGATAAAGTACAAAGATTAGAAAGCACAGATGTCACAGTCTCCCCTACTTTAGAAAATTTCGTCCCGAAATTTTGCTTGAGGAAACTGGTGCGAAAAGATGTGGATATTTTGCCTTCATTTGGTCCTCTCGTTTCTAAGTAAACTCTGGGCCACGTTTAGATTCCCAACGAACTTAACAATCGGTATACGTCTGCGCTTTAGCTTTTTGACTTCACGGTCCAATATTTCCAGAGGTTTCTCAACAAAGTGTAACGTGTCATCAACATGAATTTCATCAAGAGGAATGTGGAAGTTTCATCAGCTAAACACTTCTTTAATTTGGACACGTGGAAAGTTGGATGAATGTTACCAAGCTGTGGAGGTAGCTCAAGTTTGTAGGCCACTTTTCCGATTCTCTCAACGATCTTAAACGGTCCAACATATTGTGGCGCAAGTTTTCCTTTCTTCCCGAATCTAACCACTCCCTTCGAAGGGGATACCTTGCGTAGGACATGATCAGCGACTTGGAAATCCAAAGGCTTGCATCGTTTATCCGCGTAACTCTTTTGATGGCTTCGAGCTGTCAGAAGGTTTTCGCGAATCTTTTTGACTTTGTCCGTTGTGTCATGAATAAGTTCAGGTCCAGTGAATCGAGATTCACCAATCGCATTCCAACAGACAGGTGAACGCCATTTTCGACCATAAAGAGCTTCAAAAGGTGCCATATCAATGTTAGAGTGATAACTGTTGTTGTAGGAGAACTCGATCAATGGTAGATGCAAATCCCAACTGCCACCAAATTCGATCACACAGGCTCTAAGCATATCCTCCAAAGTCTGGATTGTCCTTTCAGATTGTCCATCTGTTTGAGGATGAGAGGCAGTACTCAAATTAAGTTTGGTTCCCATAGCAGATTGCACGGTTCTCCAAAAGGGAGATGAGAATCGAGCATCGCGATCAGATATGATATCCAAAAGAACACCATGATGAGATACTATTTCATCCACATAGATCTTGGCCAGTTTGTCAGCAGAGAAATCCTCAAGAATGGCTATAAAATGTGCAGACTTTGATAGCCGATCAACGACTACCCAAATGGCATCATGTCCTCTAGGTGTACGCGGTAATTTGGTAATGAGATCCATGGCAATGTTTTCCCATTTCCAAACCGGAATCTCTGGTTGTTCAAGCAAACCAGAAGGACACTGATGTTCTGCTTTTACCTTAAGGCAAGTAAGGCATTTAGATACGTATAAAGCAATGTCTTTCTTCATACCCGGCCACCAATACTAGGCACGAAGATCCATTTACATTTTGTCTGCACCTAGATGGATCTAATAACGAGATTTATGAGCCTCGTTCATAATCAAAGTGCAGAGATTGTCTTGACTTGGAACCCACAAACGATTCAGATAATATAGCAACTCATTTTTCTTTTGTTTCGAGTTGAAGCTCAAGATGATGTGGTAATTCATTACCCATCATGCCTTGCGTAACACAAGTACGTTGAGCTTTAAGAATACGTGTCTGGATGTCAGATTGAACTTGAACAAAATGTAGCCTGACACGTTCTTTACGACTAAGAGCATCAGCTACAACATTCGCCTTACCAGAATGGTAGCGAATTTCGCAGTCGTAGTCATTCAGAAGTTCAACCCATCGTCGTTGTCTCATGTTCAGTTCTTTCTGATTGAAAATATGTTGGATACTTTTGTGGTTCGTAAAAACCACACACTTCGTACCGTATATGTAATGTCTCCAAATCTTAAGAGCGAATACAACAGCACCCAACTCAAGATCATGAGTGGTGTAGTTCTTTTCGTGGATCTTTAACTGTCTCGATGCATAGGCTATAACTTTGTCTCTTTGCATAAGGACACAACCGAGGCCTAAGTTTGATGCATCACAGTATACGACAAATTCATCATTACCCTCAGGTAAAGATAGAATATAAGCATCACAAAGCTTTTGCTTTAGAGTCTGAAAAGCTTCTTCCTGTTTGGGTCCCCACTCAAAAGGTTTATTCTTTTGAGTTAAAGCAGTAAGGGGAACCGCAATCTTGGAAAAATTAGGAATGAAGCGGCTGTAATAACCCGCGAGACCCAAAAATGAATGAATTTCAGTTGGAGTAGTAGTGTACTCCAATCCTTGATTACACTGATCTTTGCGGGAACTACATGTATACCTTATTCGTTGACAATGTGACCCAAAAATTGAACTTCCTTAAGCCAAAATTCACACTTGGAGAATTTGGCGTATAGTTGTTCTTTCTTTAGGAGTACCATTGTTAAACGAAGGTGTTGCTCGTGTTCGGCTCGTGTCTTGGAATAAATCAAGATGTCATAAATAAAAACAATGATGAACTTGTCCAAATAAGGCTTACAAACCCTATTCATCAAGTCCATGAAAACATTAGGAGCATTGGTTAAACCGAAGGGCATAATAGTGAACTCATATGATCGTAACGAGTGCGAAAAACTGTCTTGTAAATATCTTCCTCGAGTACACGAAGCTGATGATACCCATATCGTAGATCAATCTTCGAAAAGCAAGTAGCACCCTGTAGTTGGTCAAAATGATCATCAATGCGAGGTATGGGATATCGATTCTTGATTGTGAGTTTGTTAAGCTCACGGTAATCATTACACATGCGAAAAGATCCGTCTTTCTTTTTCATGAACAAAACTGGATCACCCCAAGGTGAAAAACTCGAACGAATAAATCCTTTGTCTGAAAGTTCCCGAAGCCATTTCGATAACTCTTGCATCTCAGACGGTGCAAGACGATATAGGGATTTGGCTATTGGGTTGCCACCAGGTACAAGGTCTATGCGAAACTCAACATGACGGGCAGGAGGTAAACCAGGTAACTCATCAGGAAACACCTCAGGATAATCACGAACAATAGGGATATCTTGAATAGTTTTGCCCTTGCCTTTCTCCTCTACAATATGTGCCAAGAATGCCACATAATTCTTTCGCAAGTATTTCTGAGCTTTGGTACAAGTCATATGTTTAAGGCTACTAACGGGTTTCTCTCCAAGAACTTCTAGAATTTCACCAGACGGAAGAGGCACATGAACAATCTAATCGAAACAAACCACCTCAGCATGATGTTTGTTTAACCAATCCATTCCCACTACAATGTCAAAGCTCCCAAGTTGCATTGATGTGAGTTTAATGGGAAAAAGATGGTTATTAAGGTTTAATTGGCAACTAGGAATGATAGAATCAAGTACAAGAGGTTCACCACTGGCTATTTCTATTGTCAAAGGCTTTCCTAGTTTGGTTCTTGGTTTCGCAAGTAAAGGCTTAAATGTTAAGGACACAAAACTCCTATCAGCACCTGAATGAAATAGTATAGAAGAAGGATGGTCGTTAACAAAGAACGTACCGATCACCACCTTGTTGTTAGTCTGTGCCTCATTTGCATTTATGTTGAAAGCTTGTCCATGAGCCTGGTTCACATTTGCCAATCTCGGGCAATTGTTACGGTAGTGGGTGAGATCCCCACAGTTGTAGTAAGATCCTGGTAGGTAATGAGGTCTTTGAGCCACATTATTCGGGTTAGGACGAGAACGACAAACATTTGCCAAATGACCTGATCTACCACAGTTTGTACAGATACGACATGGAAGATGAGGCTGGTGATGACTATTGCACCTGTTGCACAGAGGTGCAGTGCCGACATACTGTTTCTTGGTGGGAGGCTGAGCAGGCTGGTTAGGAGCGGCTGGATTGGGTTGTGCAGTGACAACAAAGTTCTTGGAAGTCTTGCGCTTCCTAGACTTCTTCGAGCTTCAGCTTTCTTACTCTTTTGTTTCTCAGACTTGTCAGACAATTTCTTGTCACCCTTACGATGGAGCTTACCCTTTTTGATCTGTGATTCGGTCAGTGTTGCAGCGAGCTCAATGGCTTGCCTAATAGTAGTGGGGTTGCTACCGGTAAGAATATCCTGAACCGGGTCAGGAAGGTCATCTATGTACTTCTCAATTGCCTTATGCAAAGGCATCACCATCTTAGGACATAACAAACTCAACTCCTCATACATATCAGTATATGCACGGTGCTCACCACTGTTTTGCTTTAGGTCGTGAAAATCATTTTCGAGTGCCCTCTTTTCATGTTGGGGGCAGAACTCTTTCATCATCAAAGCCATGAGTTCCTCCCAAGTCTGACTCAAAGCATCGTCAGCACCCATATCTCTCATCAGTCTATTCCACCATGTTAGCGCTCTCTTTTCAAGCATGCTCGATGCAAATTCGACCTTGCGCTCATTCGGACATTGCACATGACAAAAAGTGTTCTCAAGACTCTCAAACCACTGTAGGAGCACAGTTGCTCCCACAGGACCACTAAACTTGAGCGGCTTAGCAGTTGAATTGTTTAAAGTTGCATGAAGCTGGTGCATTATTGTTATTGTTGGCTTGGTTCATTTGAGTTACGAGATTTGGTAGTACAGCAGCAATCTGCTGAGCTAGCATGGCTGCCATAGCGCGTCCGGATTTGCGTTCGTGTCACGACGAGGAGGCATTCTAAGAGAGAGAAAACATGAAAGGAAACGAGTGAGATGAATGTTGGATAATCAAAATGAGATAATAAAATATCGACAAATGTAAGGATGGTGGTCATTCAATCATTTCTCAAAACGAACGAAGGACACACAATGTCTAATCAAAGTAAATGGGTCTTTATAATGTATCGCGAAGACATGCTTTAGCCTATAAGTGGACACTCACCCCAAGAGTTCCCAGGTAAGAGTGACTGGTCCGAAAAAGAATTAAGTGGATATGTACGAACACTCTAGCCTAGACAGAACACTCAGGGTACAGACACCCACCCTTCCAGATTGCACGTCTTCACATTATTAAAACCCAAACTTTGACGAGATTTTGAAAACATCAAAGGCTTAACGCCAAAAATAAATCATCCAAGGATGGATGATTGATTTCAAAAATCATTTAAAATAACAAACCGCGGTGGAAACGTCGGGGAGTGTCGTAACAGAACTATTGTTTCAATAACCATGGCATATAAGTTAAAGTTTATTTAATAATATTGTTTAAATTGTCTTGGATAAAACGAAAATACAACATAAGTTAAACTTGTCCTTCTTGCTTTTTATTTGTCACTAAGGCCTAGTCCACCCTAAGTGTAGCTAGCTTGACATCAAACATTTGCACCTGAAACACATGTGAAAATAAAGTCAGCAAAGAAATGCTGGCGAATACATAGGTTTTTGCGTTGATGCTTCATGGCTTTGATTATTGCAAGAAAATTTTAAGTATTACAAAAGTCGCCATGAACCATAAAAGTTTCTTTTATAAAAATCATATGAAAATCAATATGATATAAGAGAAATAATACATGGTTAAATAGATAACCAAGAGTAAGTTTTGTCTCGTATAAAAATGTCATGTTTTTGTATAAAATATGTCATGTCTTGTATTTTGCTTAAAATGATTTAGATAACGCCACAATATGTAAGGTAATGAAAGCACTTATTTATAAGAAGTACCATCGGGTATCCACCATGCTTTTATCACATTGCAGACGTCAGGCTATTTAAGTCATTCACCATAAACCATTCATCAAAAGTCTTGTTTAACCCAAAGTAATGTAACCAATGCCGATTAAACCAATGTCATGTAAATAAATGTCAAGTATACCAATGTCGAGTAAACCAATGTCATGTAAATAAATGTCAAGTATACCAATGTCGAGTAAACCAATGTCGAGTAAACAAATGTCATGTAAATAAATGTCAAGTATACCAATGTCGAGTAAACCAATGTCTAGTGTAAAAATGTCAAGTATACCAATGTCGAGTAAACCAATGTCGAGTAAACATATGTCATGTAAATAAATGTCATGTTTATAAACCATTGCCTTTATTGTTAAAAGATATATTATGGATGGTTAGCAAACACATTCAAACCTTGTTGATTGTCGGATAAACCCTTATAAAAATAAAGATTTATCAATATTCATCGGATTCTGTCATTCACTAAGGTCGCTTCCAAACCTACCTAGGAAGTGGGAACGGGATTATCAATCATATTGTACCATTACATACTGCCGGTCGGCATGATCAATGTTAATGTATGTATCCTGGTCGAGTTCAACGCACCAAAATGTCAATAACAATGTGAGCGAGTCTTGAAAAATGTCTTGAAAATGTTTTGAATACCATGTACTAGTATGCTAGGTCAACATACATAGCAAAAATGTCTTTGAAATTATGTACTAGTATGCTCGGTCAACATACATAGTAAAAATTTAATTTGAAACCCAATGTGTTAATTATGCAAATCAACATGTAAATCAAAATGCAGTGAAAGTCATGTAGTATATGTACTATGTAATCAAAGCATGTATAAAGTCCTGAAAAACACGAAAGTAGTGATAGGCACAATATGTTTCACCCCAAAACATTTGAAAACGTAAAAGAGGGGAACTATGTACTCACTTGTTTGAAATAAAGTCCTTGTTAAAGAAAATAATAAAAGCTCAAGAGTCCGAGATTTCAAGCTTGACCTGAAAACGGATAACTATGTAAATATCAGAACTTTACTCGGAGGATCGGATAGAATGAGACCTTATAAACCAAATGAGTATTGGAACTCATATGACATGGATTAAATAAGTTAACATTCTGAGTTGGAAAGATTTTTAAGTGCTTTTGACCCGTTATGACTCGTTAAGGTAGTTTAATCCACTTTAACGCGTCATTTGTGTAACTACGCATTTGGATGGTTAGATATGTGTTATGATAAGTCGGAATTGCCAAAATATAATTAATATTGTTGTTACATCAGATTACATGTAAATTTTAAGTTACATATGTTTTAGATTTTTTATTCTCAAAAAGGGCATTTTGGTCATTTTTAAGGAATATTACAATCAATTATCATAACACTATCCAAATTACATGACCATAAGGTATAACCTCAAAGGGTTATTCCCTATATATTTATGGTCATAAATATGTATTTGGTCGGATCTAAAGATCAACCAAATGGGTCAGATTCAAAAATCAAAGTGGTGGTCAAACCGCTAGACTTTTGACTCTAAACAAGCATTATAACAAGAGTGTCGAATTTGACATGTCTTGACATGTCTAAATAAGTTTGTAAAAGTATTTTGGCATCAAAACAACCTATTTTGATACCCGAAACTAGATCCATTGCAAAATGCACAAAAATCGCATTTTACCGAAACTTTGACTTGTCAAAAAGACTAGGAAAGGTGGAAATCAGTAGGCATGATCATTAGGGATCATAACCATCTTGATTACCATCATATTGCAATGTTCAATTGAGCCTTGTCTTGATCAATTCATGATCAAAACCAAAAGTCCAACAGAAAGTCAAACTGCTTGATTTTTAGTCCATCTAAGCTATAATAATTGAATAAGGCATGAAGGAGAGACTTACAAACACCAAGGATTGCTAAATAATCACAGAGGAAGCTCCAAAGATGGTTGCAAATTTGGATTATGGCTGACGGAAGCAAAGAAGATGGTTGCACAAGTTCAAGAATGAAGAAGATCTTGGTATTGATACTTGAATTGATGTTACAAGAGCATTACACATGTCCATGAATCATCACAATGTTGGATTAGCGTCACACACATGTTAGAAGCAGGAAAAAGGGTGGAAAATTCGGGCTAGGTGCCAAAAATTGCGAATTGGTGGCAAAGGAATGCAGCTGGAAGCTACCAACTAACTTGCTGTTAAAACAGGGGCCTCGCGCTATGCCACGGTACCCCCCTTAAGGCGTCGCGCTACGCCACGGCCCCCGGTACTGAAATTTCAAAAATGGCAGAACAGGCCCCTGCACATGTTTTCGTCGTGTTTTGGCATTTCTAACACCCGTTAACCCAATATTTAAGTTCCATAAGGACGTTAAAGTATAGGGAACTTGAGATATGTCTAAAATGTTCCAGAGGTCCGTTTGTTTGGTCGTACAGTTGCGGTTAATTACGACGAAAAGCGTAATGAACGCGTGTGTGATATCCCGGTTTTTCAGATATCTTAAACGCACTACTTCACGATTATTTGTTCCTACGTTAATTTGAATTCGGAGACTTATGTTTGCACGCTCGAAATAATTACGATAATCTCATGAACTTGTCAAACGAATTATGTGCTATGTGTATTAAATGTTGGTGAATATGTGATGTTTCGATTACGTGATTGTTTTAGTTTGGAAATATATATATGGTAACTATATAGACGAACCGAACCGAACCGCGACACGAGCCGGCCTCTTTTCCTTGCGACTCAAGTAGTTAATCGAAACTTGAGGACCAAGTTTTAAACCCAAACCAACCCACCCAAACCCCTCGGCCGCGTGCGACCCAAACCGCAACCCATCTCTTTGCGCTATATATACACACACATGCATGATCTTGCTTCACAAAACAAAAACATACAAAACCCTAGCATCTAAGGAAGCCGACGGCAGCCTCCTACACTCCTTCTCGGTCGCCCAACAGCCTTCTCCTTTTCCTTTCTCTCGGTCGCGACAGCATCTTGCCATCTCCTTCTCGGTCGCGATTCTTTTTGATCATCGGTTCCTCATCTCACTCACGGCTCATTAATCTTGTTATTAAAGGTTAGGATTTATCATTGTTTGCAAGATCATATTCGGATTTATATGTATGAATATGGTGTTGTGTTGTTTTCGGATTGATTTGGCTAAGTTTGCAAGTTTGATGTTTTTCGAATCTAGAAACATTAGGCTGCGTTTTGATTGATAAAAACTATAGATTATGATTAGGGTTTGCATGGGTATGATATATATAATGATATATGATTGGAAAATCTGTTCTTGATCGCATATGTTCAATAAATCGACGGTTTAGGCGAGTTAGTTTATGATAAAGTGCTGAATCAGGTTGCTGAATGATGGTTACAGCCAACTTCAACTGGTTGTAACTGGGTCATTATTTATCGAAAAACAGATTTTCTGAAGTCTAAAACCTAGAGTTTTGAAAAACGATTCTAATGGCACTGGATTCATATTTTTCTGAAGTCGTTTGATATTTTTAAGTGGCCAATTAAGTTCAGTAACTAAAGCTGTGAAAATCCTGAAAATTTGTTAGTTGTTTATCGAGTTGGATTTAATAATCTGTAGGGAGTCGAATCATGAAATTTGTACAGCAACTAGATATGGAAATTTCCGGGCAACTCCCACTGGAATTTTGTTAATTGGACGAACAGTGATTTTTGAATAAATTCTTCCGTGGACTGCAGTCAGAAAGTGACGAATCTGACTGCAGCCTAGTATATTAATATTTATGGATAATTGGTAAAGTATTAGGACTTGAAAAATTTATATAAATTTCTACAGTATAGTTGTCACCTGCTGTAAAATAATTGGAATTTTTGAATATTGGAACTATTTTATAAAAATCCTCGAAAACAGCCGAATTATGAGTATGTAAGCTGAAACTTGATAACTTGCGAATGTGTGCACCAAAGTGTTGCATGGATTGGATTATGTTCATGATAAATTGTTTTGATCACTATGTTCATATGAGGATACTTGCATGCATGTTTGAGTGTTAGGAATTTTGATTGTGTGTACCGCTTTGTGCGTTAATTATGTGTTGGATTTGTATTGGTGTGTTCACACACTAACTTGAAATCAATTGACTTGTTAGGACGCAATTAGCGGTCCCATCATTTCAACTTCTGTCTTACACTAACCGAGCAACTAAAGGTGAGTTCACGGCCCTAATTTTATCCGGTTTTAAACAACAGGGGGAGAAACATGTATACACTCTACAACTCTATCTCTTTAGTTATACGAAATTAACGTCACTTAACTATTCGGTAACTAAGTTAATGTTAATGTACGTTATGGTCACTAAGCAGCTATATCACACAAGTCCTCGACAATATCTCGGATCGTTATTATTGGGTTTAAATAGCGGGGAAATTATAAGTAGTACTACATGGGCCCGACAAGCCCCATCCGAGCTAGTCGCGCTAGCCGACCGGGTATGGTCAACGGGTGAATAATTTGGTCTAACTTCGCCATGGTCAGTGATATGCCTGGCAACACGGAGGCACAACAGTCAGCTTCGATCGCGAACACTTACGTGAATAACTTTAGGCTAGCTACCTATATATATTAACATTGAACTTAATTACGAATCAACAATATTATCCCGGGTTAGGGATAATGGAACCAACAACGTTATTATTCCAGGTTAGGAATAATGGGACATCATTATTATTCCGGGTAAGGAATATGGAACTATAAGTATTATTCCGGGTTGGGAATAATGGAACTATCAGTATTATTCCGGGTTGGGAATAATGGAACTATCAGTATTATTCCGGGTTGGGAATAATGGAACTAAACCGTTATCCCGGGTTAGGGATAACGGGGGGAAACAAACTTATAACCGAACAAACGAATTTATGAAAACCTGTGAACTCACTCATCTTTAATGTTGACACTTGTTTCTTTACATGTTTCTCAGGACGCTAGGAGCTCTAGGTGCACTCACATGCATTGAACAAGACACCTTTTATCGAGTCTCATTTACAAACATTGTTTTGGGTTTTTCATTTGTTTTGGCGTTTGTGTTGGCGCCCATTTCTCTATCTATTTTTATGCTTCCGCTCAACCATAAAAACTAATGCTTCCGCTAAACATTGAAACTAACTAAGACAATATAAAATCTACAATGAATGGTTAAACTAATGATTTTGAAAAACGTATTATCAAATCATATAGAGTCGTTCGACGTACTAGTGTCTCAGATTCTGGTTTGTTCACACGCCTCGCGGTAAAACCCCGCAAGTGGAAATTGAGAGTGTGACAGATTGGTATCAGAGCCACTAGCTATAGAGAACCAGGTTTGCATTAAAAGTAGACCTAAACTATAGCTGAATACACGACACTAGACGTAGTTTGGCACCGAACTGTTATATCTTGTTATGTGATATACCACAACTGTGTTATGAAGAATATGAATGCATAGTAAGAAATGAATGCAACTCGTAACTAACTACACAAGCTAACAGGCAATGTCATCATCATCATCATCATCATCCGACAAACTTACGCCGCCAAGGGCGCCAGGAAAGGCACCTATGGTGGAACCCTTACCATCTTATGGCGTGGAGACACGCTCAGCTGCGAGGAAAAGGCTGGCTCTAGGGGAGGAGTCGTCATCACGCCCAATCATCGCTGTGCCGGTCAAACCGGTTAACTCTGTAGAAGTAGGAAATGACCTACTTAGAGATATGATACGGAAACAACAAGAACAATTAGAAAGAATGCATGAAAACATCCTAGCACAGGGATGGATGATCCGACAACTGACAGGTAAAACTGGCTCGCTCGAGGAAGAGCAACATACGAGTAAGATAGCTCGTAACACTTTAGCCAGAGATCTGCGTGCTGAGCAGATAAGGGCCGACTGGCTCGAAGACAGAGTTCTTGAGTCTAGCTGGAGAATTCAAGGACTGGAACAAAATCAGGCACCTGCACCAGTACCTGCACCAGCACCGGCCCCTCTAGTGCCGGTAGAGGAGGATCCGGAAGAGGATCCGGAAGAGGATCCGGAAGAGGATCCAGAAGAGGATCCAGAAGAGGACCCTGAGGAGGATCCAGAGGAGGATCCGGAGGAGGACCCAGCTGTAGAAGCTGGAAATGCCGCGCAGGATGACGGCAACGATAGTGATTTGGGGGATGGAGACGTAGAAGACTGACACGTCTCGCTTATTTTATTTATTTTCCTTCAGTCTATTTATTTTCCCACTTGTGTTTAAACTTGAGACTTTATAGTAAACTCGTATGTTTAGTTGGCACTTTGTAACGTTGAAACTTTATTTAATCAAGCATTTCTTTTGACTATTTAATTTATTTGAGTTGACATAACTTGATAATTATTTAAGTACGGAATAGGATAACTATATCGGATATATAGACTTATCGGTGTGTGTTTATGTTGTCTTACAAAGATCCAAATGGCAACTGGACGTCGCGGGAACCTTAACATGACGCCCGAAGAATTAGCTGCAATGATTCAAGAGCACGTGAACGCAGCTCTAGCGGGTGTTCAAAACCAACCGGCAGGTAACCATTATTAAATTTTCATGGAAAAATCTAATAGTTGGGCTAGTAGTATTCCTCGCTGACTACCTGTCCTCTGTCAGCAGGAGGGGGTCTTAACCCCTACAAGATGTTCCTCGACGCAAAACCAAGTAAATTCACGGGGGCAGAAGGACCCATAGGATTGGTGCGCTGGATTGAAAAATCTGAATCAGTATTTGAAATGTGCAACTGTCTGGAGGCCAACAAGGTCAAGTATGCAGCCTCAACATTGGAAGATGGGGCACTAACTTGGTGGAATGCACAAGTCCAAATGCGTGGACTTATTGCTGCAAATGCAATGGCCTGGGCCGAGTTTAAGGCCCTAATCAAAGAAGAGTACTGTCCGCGAGACAGAGTTCAACAATTGGAGCAGACATTATGGAACCACAAGATGGTGGGATCTGAAATCGAAGCATACACAGCGAAACATCACGACTTGGTATTTCTATGTCCCGATCTGGCCAACACTGTTGAGAAACGACTCGAGTTCTACCTTGGGGGTCTGGTCCCGGAGATTCAGGGTATGGTGATGGCTAGCAACCCTGCAACTGAACATCAAGCAATCAGGTTGGCGCACAAACTCACCGATAAGGCGGTGGAACAAAAGAAGTTGCCAACTCGGGGTACAACTGAAGTTGCCCCTGATAATAAGAGAAAGTTTGAAGACCCGTCTGTTCGACAGTCTTCGTCATCCCAGCCACAACAGGGGAACCAGAAACGGTTCAATCATTACAACAGCCACCGGGGTCATCAAAATCAACCCGCCAACAACAACCAGAACGCAAGCGGCTATGTAGGTCGAAAGCCGCAGTGCAATCGCTGTAATCTTCATCATCACGGCCCTTGTGACGGGAATCGCTGCCAACGATGTGGCAAGGTGGGACATACGGCAAAGGATTGTCGCGGGGAAATCATGTCTCGACAAAACCAAAATCAACCCCAGGGCCACCAACAGGGTGTTAACCGGGGATGCTATCAGTGTGGTAGCACTGCCCACTTCAAAAGAGACTGCCCACAACTGCGTAACACCAACAACAATGGTGGGAACAACCACAACCACAATAACCACAACAACAACAATAACAACAACAATAATGGAAATGGTGGCACAGGAGGTGCCAAAGGTCGCGCATTTACGCTGGGCCGCGGGGAGGCCAGAAACGACTCGAACGTGGTCACCGGTAAGTTTCCCCTTAATGAACATTTTGCTACTGTGCTTTTTGATACGGGTGCGGATAGGAGTTTTATATCTGAGTCTTTTAGGAAGAACCTAAATCTCACGCCTAAACCCTTAGAGACCCCTTATATCATAGAACTAGCCGATGGTAAATCTGTAGACGTGACCCATATAGTATCCGGCTGTCAACTCAAACTCGCGGGTCACACCTTTACCATTGATCTGATGACAACTACCCTGGGAAGTTTTGACGTGGTAGTCGGAATGGACTGGCTATCCGACATCCGAGCTTAAGTTCTCTGTTTCGAAAAATCTATCCGTATTCCACTCGCTAACGACGAAATCTTGACGGTGCAAGGCGAGAAGGCAGGCGCCGTCACAAACATCATCTCTTACATGCAAGCGCAGAAGTATCTTCGGAGGAAGAACTCTTTCGCTTTACTCGCACTGGTTATCGAACAGCCTAAGGACGAGAAACGTATAGAAGACATCCCCGTCGTCCGTGATTTTTCTGATGTATTCCCAGAGGAGTTACCTGGTCTCCCACCCCATCGACAATTGGAGTTTGAAATTGAATTGGCGAACCATGCAACTCCTATCGCCAAAGCCCCATACCGCCTAGCTCCAGCCGAGCTGCAGGAGCTGTCTACCCAACTTCAGGAGCTGTTAGATAAAGGATTTATCCGACCAAGCGCTTCGCCATGGGGAGCTCCAGTCCTTTTTGTCAAGAAGAAGGACGGGACCTTCCGCATGTGCATCGACTACAGGAACTCAACAAGGTTACTGTCAAGAACCGGTACCCGTTACCTCGCATCGACGACCTCTTCGACCAACTGCAAGGGTCAAGCTACTACTCCAAGATTGATCTACGGTCCGGTTACCACCAGCTACACGTCAGGGAGGAGGATATCGCTAAGACGGCATTTCGTACTCGGTATGGCCATTATGAGTTCTTGGTCATGCCCTTCGGTCTCACCAACGCACCCGCGGTGTTCATGGACCTCATGAACCGTTTGTGTAAACCATAACTCGACAAGTTTGTCATTGTGTTCATCGATGACATACTCATCTACTCTAAAAGTGAAGAAGAACATGCTGAACATCTACGATTACTGCTAGGATTACTTCAACAGGAGAAACTATATGCCAAGTTTTCAAAGTGTGACTTCTGGATTCGGGAAGTTTAGTTTCTCGGGCATATCGTAAATGAAAAGGGTATCCACGTCGACCCTGCTAAGATTGAAGCTATCAAAAACTGGGAAGCACCCAGGACACCGACGGAGGTCCGCCAATTTTTGGGTTTGGCTGGTTACTACAGATGTTTCATCGAGGGATTTTCAAAGACCGCGCAACCGCTTACTACCCTCACCCAGAAAGGCATCAAGTATGCTTGGGGTTATAAGCAGGAAGCAGCATTTAAATTGCTGAAGCAGAAACTTTGCAGTGCACCCATTCTGTCCTTGCCGGAAGGGACAGATGATTTTGTAGTATATTGTGATGCTTCCATTCAGGGATTGGGATGCGTACTCATGCAGCGCGACAAGGTCATCGCGTATGCGTCCCGACAATTGAAGGTTCACGAGAAAAACTACACAACGCATGACCTGGAATTGGGAGCAGTGGTGTTTGCACTTAAGATTTGGAGACACTACCTCCATGGAACGAAGTGCACAATCTTTACAGACCACAAGAGCCTCCAACACATCTTTGATCTGAAGGAGTTGAACATGCGACAACGTCGCTGGGTCGAACTCTTGAACGATTATGAGTGTGCCATTCGGTATCACCCGGGTAAAGCTAACGTGGTAGCTGATGCCCTCAGTAGGAAGGAACACTTGAAACCTCGTCGGGTACGAGCATTACAGCTCACTATTCATTCGAGGCTACCCGAACAGATACGCGACGCGCAGTTAGAAGCAGTTAAGGAGGAAAACATCAAGGCCGAATCGGTGGGAAAAATGGAACGCGATTGGGAAGTAAAACCCAATGGAGCCCGGTACTTCATGAATCGCATATGGGTACCTCTCTACGGAAACCTCAGAGAGCTAGTCATGGACGAAGCTCACAAATCCCGATACTCTGTCCATCCTGGTTCGGATAAGATGTATCAAGACCTTAAAGCTGCGTATTGGTGGCCCAACATGAAAGCTGATATAGCCACCTACGTGAGTAAGTGTTTGACTTGTGCAAAAGTCAAGGTAGAGTATCAAAAGCCATCGGGGCTACTCCAACAACCTGAGATCCTAGTGTGGAAATGGGATCAGATCTCGATGGACTTCATCACTAAACTCCCGCGAACTTTGGGTGGTTGCGATACCATCTGGGTGATTGTGGATCGTTTAACTAAGTCCGCACACTTCCTAGCTATTAAAGAAACAGATAAGATGGAGAAGTTGACTCGCATCTACATTAAGGAAGTAGTTTCTCGGCACGGACTGCCAACGTCCATCATCTCAGACAGAGATGCTCGCTTCACCTCCAACTTTTGGCAGTCACTTCAGAAAGCGTTGGGCACACGCTTAGATATGAGCACAGCTTATCACCCTCAGACTGATGGTCAAAGCGAAAGGACCATACAGACCTTGGAAGACATGCTTAGGGCATGCGTAGTAGACTTTGGAAATAGTTGGGAAATCCACCTGCCTTTAGTGGAATTCTCGTATAACAACAGTTACCATACGAGTATTTCGGCAGCACCGTTTGAGGCATTATACGGTCGTAAATGTAGATCACCAGTCTGTTGGGTAGAAGTCGGTGACAGTCAACTCACAGGCCCTGAGTTGATACTTGAAGCTACTGAAAAGGTTGTACAAATCAGAAACCGCATGGCGGCGGCACGAGATCGACAGAAAAGCTACGCTGATCAACGACGCAAACCGCTCGAATTTCAAGTAGGCGACCGCGTCCTACTGAAGGTGTCACCCTGGAAGGGTGTAATCCGCTTTGGAAAACGAGGCAAACTAAACCCACGGTACGTAGGTCCGTTTGTGATCTTGAAACGTATTGGACCCGTAGCTTATCAATTAGACCTTCCTACCGAACTCAGTGGAGTTCACAACGTTTTTCACGTGTCAAATCTGAAGAAGTGTCTATCAGATGAAACCCTAGTCATTCCATTGGATGAGATCCAAGTGGATGAACAACTGCACTTTGTGGAACAACCTATCGAGATCATGGATCGTGAGATTAAGACTCGAAGGCATAGCAAGATTCCGATCGTTAAGGTTCGTTGGGACTCTAATCGTGGACCGGAGTTCACGTGGGAAAGAGAGGACCAAATGAAAAGCAAATACCCACACCTCTTCGCAGCTAAGCAGCAAACTAACGATACCAGCAACTAAATTTTCGGGACGAAAATTCTTTCAACATGGGGATGATGTGACAACCTGGGAATTTCTCATAATTTCGCGTACCATTGTTAACTAAATCCTTGTGCATGGCACTTGGGAATCTCTTGTAATTTTGCGTACTATTGTTAACGAACTAAATCTTGGTGCGTGGCACTCTAAACATGTACGCTGCATTCTAAACCGCGTTTACTCAATTTTCGGGACGAAAATTCTTTCAACATGGGGATTATGTGACATCCCGGTTTTTCAGAAATCTTAAACGCACTACTTCACTATTATTTGTTCCTACGTTAATTTGATTCGGAGACTTAAGTTTGCACGCTCGAAATAATTACGATAATCTCATGAACTTGTCAAACGAATTATGTGCTATGTGTATTAAATGTTGGTGAATATGTGATGTTTCGATTACGTGATTGTTTTAGTTAGTAAATATATATATGGTAACTATATAGACGAACCGAACCGAACCGTGACACGAGCCGGCCTCTTTTCCTTGCGACTCAAGTAGTTAATCTAAACTTGAGGACCAAGTTTTAAACCCAAACCAACCCACCCAAACCCCTCGGCCGCGTGCGACCCAAACCGCAACCCATCTCTTTGCGCTATATATACACACACATGCATGATCTTGCTTCACAAAACAAAAACATACAAAACCCTAGCATCTAAGGAAGCCGACGGCAGCCTCCTACACTCCTTCTCGGTCGCGCAACAGCCTTCTCCTTTTCCTTTCTCTCAGTCGCGACAGCATCTTGCCTTCTCCTTCTCGGTCGCGATTCTTTTTGATCATCGGTTCCTCATCTCACTCACGGCTCATTAATCTTGTTATTAAAGGTTAGGATTTATCATTGTTTGCAAGATCATATTCGGATTTATATGTATGAATGTGGTGTTGTGTTGTTTTCGGATTGATTTGGCTAAGTTTGCAAGTTTGATGTTTTTCGAATCTAGAAACATTAGGCTGCGTTTTGATTGATAAAAACTATAGATTATGATTAGGGTTTGCATGGGTATGATATATATAATGATATATGATTGGAAAAATCTGTTCTTGATCGCATATGTTCAATAAATCGACGGTTTAAGCGAGTTAGTTTATGATAAAGTGCTGAATCAGATTGCTGAATGATGGTTACAGCCAACTTCAACTGGCTGTAACTGGGTCTTATTTATCGAAAAACAGATTTTCTGAAGTCTAAAACGCAGAGTTTTGAAAAACGATTCTAATGGCGCTGGATTCATATTTTTCTGAAGTCGTTTGATATTTTTAAGTGGCCAATTAAGTTCAGTAACTAAAGCTGTGAAAATCCTGAAAATTTGTTAGTTGTTTATCGAGTTGGATTTAATAATCTGTAGGGAGTCGAATCATGAAATTTGTACAGCAACTAGATATGGAAATATCCGGGCAACTCCCACTGGAATTTTGTTAATTGGACGAACAGTGATTTGTAAATAAATTCTTCCGTGGACTGCAGTCAGAAAGTGACGAATCTGACTGCAGCCTAGTATATTAATATTTATGGATAATTGGTAAAGTATTAGGACTTGAAAAATTTATATAAATTTCTACAGTATATTTGTCACCTGCTGTAAAATAATTGGAATTTTTGGAATGTTGGAACTATTTTATAAAAATCCTCGAAAACAGCCGAATTATGAGTATGTAAGCTGAAACTTGATAACTTGCGAATGTGTGCACCAAAGTGTTGCATGGATTGGATTATGTTCATGATAAATTGTTTTGATCACTATGTTCATATGAGGATACTTGCATGCATGTTTGAGTGTTAGGAATTTTGATTGTGTGTACCGCTTTTGTGCGTTAATTATGTGTAGGATTTGTATTGGTGTGTTCACACACTAACTTGAAATCAATTGACTTGTTAGGACGCAATTAGCGGTCCCATCATTTCAACTTCTGTCTTACACTAACCGAGAAACTAAAGGTGAGTTCACGGCCCCTAATTTTATCCGGTTTTAAACAACAGGGGGAGAAACATGTATACACTCTACAACTCTATCTCTTTACGTTATACGAAATTAACGTCACTTAACTATTCGGTAACTAAGTTAATGTTAATGTACGTTATGGTCACTAAGCAGCTATATCACACAAGTCCTCGACAATATCTCGGATCGTTAGTATTGGGTTTAAATAGCGGGGAAATTATAAGTAGTACTACGGGCCCGACAAGCCCCATCCGAGCTAGTCGCGCTAGCCGACCGGGTATGGTCAACGGGTGAATAATTTGGCCTAACTTCGCCATGGTCAGTGATAGGCCTGGCAACACGGAGGCACAACAGTCAGCTTCGATCGCGAACACTTACGTGACATAACTTTAGGCTAGCTACCTATATATATTAACATTGAACTTAATTACGAATCAACAATATTATCCCGGGTTAGGGATAATGGAACCAACAACGTTATTATTCCAGGTTAGGAATAATGGGACATCATTATTATTCCGGTAAGGAATAATGGAACTATCAGTATTATTCCGGGTTGGGAATAATGGAACTATCAGTATTATTCCGGGTTGGGAATAATGGAACTATCAGTATTATTCCGGGTTGGGAATAATGGAACTAAACCATTATCCCGGGTTAGGGATAACGGGGGGAAACAAACTTATAACCGAACAAACGAATTTATGAAAACCTGTGAACTCACTCATCTTTAATGTTGACACTTGTTTCTTCACATGTTTCTCAGGACGCTAGGAGCTCTAGGTGCACTCACATGCATTGAACAAGACACCTTTTATCGAGTCTCATTTACAAACATTGTTTTGGGTTTTTCATTTGTTTTGGCATTTGTGTTGGCGCCCATTTCTCTATCTATTTTTATGCTTCCGCTCAACCATAAAAACTAATGCTTCCGCTAAACATTGAAACTAACTAAGACAATATAAAATCTACAATGAATGGTTAAACTAATGATTTTGGAAAACGTATAATCAAATCATATAGAGTCATTCGACGTACTAGTGTCTCAGATTCTGGTTTGTTCACACGCCTCGCGGTAAAACTCCGCAAGTGGAAATTGAGGGTGTGACAGCGTGTGTGCGTAACGAATTATATTTTTGATTTCCAATCACTAAAATATGATATTTTAATGATTATAAAATTATTTTGGATGTCCGTACATGCTCCGGTTAGCGATATATGCAAAAAGACATAGTTTCGCAGTTTTTGCAAAATAGTCCCTGAAGTTACGAAAGCATGTTTTTGCTATACCGAAGCCCTCGAAACTTATTTCTAAGTTATGTAAAGGGTATTTAAGGTATGTTAAGCTTATGACCTTGTTCCGGTGTGTGCGTCGACTACGAGAATCGGCAGACTTTCAAAATTTGTCGTAAAATAGTCCCTGTGATTGAATAAGCTTGTTTTTGACATACCAAATCCTTCAAAACTTACTTTCTAAGTTATGTAAAGGATATTTAGGGTATATTTAGCTTGTGTCACTATTCCGGGACATACGTTGCATTTAATTGAGTACGTTTTGCGATTACACTTCCAGAAAATGTTTAAAAGATCGGATATGAACAAGGATTAATAATACGCAAATGTCATAAGTAAATATACAAAACTAATAAATGTAACACAAAATTTCGTTAATATAGTATTGTCGGATAAAGTACAAAGATTAGAAAGCACAGATGTCACAAAATTTTCAATTTACTATAGTATTTTAAGCTTATAACAAATCTACGAAATCTCACTTAATTTGTTTTCGCTGTAGCTAATTCTACAAAAGATGCCTCCTCACCGTGACAACACTTGGTACACTGAAATGGCAGCAATAATGCTCAGCATCTGGCTGCTGCACTCCCAGACATTGTGACGCATGTTAATCAAATCAACAACAACAACAACAATAATGTTCATGCACCATGTAACTACAAACAATTCAACTCGGCTGAACCACTCAAGTTTAATGGGTCTGAAGGAGCAACTGGGCTCCTACAATGGTTTGAGAGTATAGAAAGCACATTCCGCCATGTTCAGTGTACTAGTGAGCACAAAGTAGAGTTTGCCTCGAATGTTTTCCAAAAGAGAGCACTCACTTGGTGGAACGGGATCATGAGGGACAGAGGTACGGAAGTAGCTATGGCACAAACGTGGGAAGAATTCAGGAATCTTATGATGAGAGAATTCTGTCCACGACACGAGATAAGGGCACTTGAAAACGAATTTTACTATCTCAAACAAGATAGTGGGGAGAACCGTGCCAACACTAACTGGTTTTAACAGTTAAGTCTACTCTGCCCCACTATGGTCACACCATTGGATTGGGCCATTGAAAAATACATTGATGGTCTACTGGATCCTATCCAAGATATTGTCACTAGCAGCAGATCTGCGAAGCTTAGCGAGGCTAAGGAATTAGCCGCCACCCTAACCGACTCTCAGGTTAGAAAGGGGAAACTTTTTCAAAAGAAAGACAAGAAACGAACTACACAGGAAACAAAGGGTGAACATTCCGAAAATTCCAAGAGGCGTAAGACTTCAAAGAATTTTGCAATTCCTGCAACAATCCCACTCAACTCAGTACCCGTTAGGGGGTTTTATCGTGGGAAACATCCTTGGTGCATGGTTGCAACTATCACCACTCAGCAAATTCTCCTTGCCGCCAGTGTACAATCTGTGGCCTTCTTGGACATCTAGCTGCGACCTGTCGCATCCAAAACCAAGCTACCCCTACTCAGACACGTCCTCCTTATCTAGCTGGAGCATGTTTCAATTGTGGTGATTTAAATCATTTCAAGCGAAACTGCCCGAAGCTTGCAAATGCTAATGGACGAATGCACAATGTCAATGAGGTTCAAGCTAATGATCAAGCACTTATAATCATTTGAACCTTTATGTTTTTTTTATCCAAAAACTATGAACAATATTTCAATTATATTTGTAATGACGATATGATTTTCAAGAAGTTTTTCTTCATTTATTCGCATTTCAGTTACAAATTTCAATATGATTACACTACGTGTAATTTACAACTACATACCAACTTCGAGGATTCTGTTCTTATTGTTAGGAACTAAATCTCGTAAGAATAGCATATTATGATTTGCACACTAGCGCATTCATACAATCGCTGCAAAAAAACCACTACAAATACTATGTGCGTATTACTACTAATTCTGTGTTCATGACATTACATGCGTGATTGATTATCTTTCATGTATAGCACATGATTACAAATACATTTTTGCCTAGTATGTTGACTTAGCATACCTAGCACATGATTTCAAGACATTTTACGACATACTTACATTGTTTATAGCAATTCATATTTAGTATATGATGCATACTACCAGTATGGTTAAGTGTGAAACATATATTAATATTTGTACTAGAATGAAATACATGCTACTAATTTTGTTGTATACAAAACAGGTAGTGTTATCGTTACTAGTATGAAACACGCCCAAATTCAATAGTTATTGTGTTGCGACGATGTATGTTTGATTTCAATGTTTTGTTATGACGATGATTATCTGATTTAGTTAGTGTTTCGACCTTATTATCTGTTTCCCTTACTTAACAAGAGGAACTATGTGGACCATGCGACGAAACACGTAATTATGGGTGCACACTTAATTATGGGGATCGACACATGAGAATCATAGTAAGCTTTGTTAAGATGGTGGCATAAAATCTAGAGTGATTAGGTAACGGGAAGGGTATGACGCAATAAGACCACGGTGGATACGCCGATGGTACTTCCTATATATAAGTGTTCTTATTGTGTTATTCTTCGGAACGTTACCAGGATCACTTGAAGGTTTTATGTTATCTTGGACCAACACGTGATTATTTATTATTTGTTTATTGAATGCAATGGACGATTGATGAGTACATACATTAACTCTATTCGAGCCGACCGGGCGTATATTATGGTGTTAAAGGTGACGATCTTGATGCCATAGGTATATTGACCCATCTCCTATGCATGAGATGCTCATGGTACATGGGATTTACCTCGTGGGACGTTAGAAACCGTGTACATATGGCCAGGCTTGAATGTACACCCCTTTGTCGCTAGGAATTTGTTGATGCACTATTGTGTTCGTCATTTGTCGAATAGGCTAGATTGAGCGTGTGTTGAATTTGTATAGGTTAGAATCGAACACACGACGAAAATATGGAGTTTACAGTGTAAAAGGGAACAAGGTCAAGTTCGCTCGAACTTGACCTGTGGTAAGACAAGTTCGGCCGAACTTGTCGTATGGTGGACAAGTTCGTCCGAACTTGTCCTCCTATGCACATGTCAAGCGAACTTGTTATGTTTCCCTATAAATAGGTGGTTGTGTTCATTTGTCATTTGAGTTTTTGCCATCCCTATGGGGAGGTGCTGCCGGATTCTCTCCAGGAACTCCGGCAGCTGGACTTATAAAGATGTATACTCTTTCGGTATGAATAAAGACTTCCGATGTATTCTACTTCTACTCCTTTCTTAATAACATTCTACCAAAACTATTATATACGTTTATGCATTAACTTTCGTCTAGAACCGCCTGGTCTCGGACCTTCAATTGATCGTCTTTGCAAAGAGTTCGAAAAGATCATGAAGAAGAAATTCGAGATGTCCTCCATGGGTGAAATGAAATTCTTCCTCGGATTACAGGTCGATCAGTTACCAGACGGCATATTCATTCATCAGACAAAGTATGTTCACGACATTCTCAAGAAGTTTGAAATGGATAGCTCGAAGCCGCTTTCGACTCCGCTGGCACTGAATCATGGGATTTGCATAGTCGAGACGGGAACCAAAGTTGATGACACACTCTATCGATTGATGATAGGATCTCCGATGTATCTGACGGCTTCTCGCCCAGACATCACGTATCCTACCTGCTTATGTGCGAGATACCAGTCTTGTCCTCGAGTGTCACACATGCAGATAGTCAAGCGAATCTTTCATTACTTGAAGGGATGTCCAAGCACCGGCTTGTGGTATCCGAAGAACGACAATTTCGACCTAATGGGATACGCTGACTCAGACTTCGAAGTGGACAAACTGAACTCGAAATCTACAAGGGCAGGATGCCAGTTCTTTGGAACACGTTTGGTATCGTGGCAGTGCAAGAAATAGACCACGGTCTCTCTCTACCTGTGAGGCAGAATACATTTCTGCTTCCAGCTGTAGTTCTCAAATCCTATGGATTCAACAACAGATGAGGGATTATGGTTTGCAGTTTCTTGATACGCCTTTATTCGTAGATAACAAAGCAGCCATCGATATAACCAAAATCCGGCTCATCACTCACGTACTAAACATATTGAAATTTGTTACCATTTCATTCGTGACTGTTATCAAAAGAAATTGGTGCGAACAGAAAAAATCCACACCGACGAACAAAAGGCTGATTTTTACACCAAAGCGTTTCCTTTACAAGATTTAAATATCTAATGAGGCTTAATGGTATTAAAAATTTGCTGACAGGTGCGGAAGCTGGGGTTGAATACGGATCGGACGACGAGTTCACGTAATCCGCATTGGTTTGTTATTTATCTTTCTAGATTAGTATTTCTTAAAATATAAAATACAAAAATATGTTTTTGATTTTAGGGGGAGAAATATTTGGGAAAATACAAAAACATATGAAAAAGTTTCAAAAATGTACAAAAAACATTGAAAAAGACAAAAAGAATTAGGTGTCACAAAAAGGAAATGATAGTAAATCAGTGGACTATCACAGTATGCTAAAGAAATGTAAAGTTTAAAAGTGATAAACAAGTCTTACTGTGGATGTGTCGATAGACTTAACACGTTCAGTAAATTGTTTCCGAGATATAAACTAAATTTTACAACTGCTTAATCTTGTGGATTAACACATCTTGGATATATGGACTTAGTACTCCGAAATTTTGTTTGAGAGATTGCCTGATTCTTAGATACGAGGTCTTTATAGATAGTTTATATCTGGGGGTATTATACAAGTTCTTCTGATTTTGCGAAAGCAATAGCCTAGAACTTCTATAATACTTTCGATATAAAAAACCCCTAAACTGCATGCAATCTTGAAAAGCGTCGAAAGATCTAATCATTTGCAGTGCTGAAAAGATTCCTTAATTGGAACACACCCTAAAGTCGAGCTTTCATCTCTTTGTCTGTACGGTAGTACTAACCTGAGTTCTCAAGGTCTCGCATAACCCATATACAGATATCAATTATGCTATATTCACTTGTGAGATGAAATCTAGGGAATCTTGATACGGGAGTATATTCAAGAAGTGGGAACCGCAGATAAGTTAAGTTTCATAAATCATAACTTAAACATATCTTGGAACAGTTGAGAAATGTGGTAAGTTTAAGTGGACAAACATATCGACAATCTAGGTAAATGAGTTTAAAATTTAAAGTCATCTTAAGGTCAACGGTACTGGTGATATGTCTCAATCAACTGATATGATCCTTAGACACGAATTCACAAAAATATGTCTGTAAATATGTTTTTACATAGTTTTTATTGTTCTTTACATAGTTTATCTTCTTTACAGATTAAAACCAAAAAGATTTTTAGGGTGTTTTAGCATAAACTTACAAAAATACAAAAAGATTTTGTTTCTACATTGTTTTCAGCAAACCAATGTTGGAGAACGGGTTTTCGAAGTCTGGTAAGGTGCTAAACTAGTGGGAATCTCTTTGACAACGGGCTGGGAGCTAATTTGTAAAATCTGAAAAGCTAAAATGATAAAAAGTTCATTAATTTGAAACTTTGATTTTGAAAATAACAACAGTTTGTTCATAACGGGTCATACCGGGGTCATTAACTTGGACTCGGCAGACAAATCGGTTATCCCAAAGTCATTAGCTTGGACTTGGTCAACCGAGTGGATTATCAGAACTGGTAAGAAGTGAAAAGTTTAGGGACTTAATTGCAAAAAAAATTGAAAATTTGAAATTGGGTTTAGGCAAGTTCGGCCGAACTTGCTAAACTAATTAAAGTTTCAATTTGAAACAAGTTCAGCCGAACTTGTTTGGGTAATTGATGAACTGTCACACCCCAAATCGCGTAAAACATCACGCGGCGGAAACACTTGGGGAGTCATATTAACAATTTTCTCAACAACACATGGTATTTAAATTTTCATTTTATTTGAAATTTGAACATAGATTACATCTGTCATAAATGTCTTAGAAATTTTTAAACAACGAAACAACAAGCATGCATAATTATTGTCTTTCTTGTTATTAAGGCACTAGGTCCAAGTCCGATCCTACATGAGCACGCATCAGAATCATCTAGCATCTTTCCCTGAAACATATGTGAAAACGAGTCAGGAAAAATATGCCGGCGAGTACATAGGTTTTGTGAACATGTCAAGTCCATGGCTTTGTATATATTGCAATATAAATATCCCGACTACTAGAGTCGTAAGTGAAACCTTGTTTTTGAAAGCATTTGATATTGCAATAGTTATTCAGCTAAAACAAATCGTTAAAAGTTATAAAATCTAGTAGCCATGAACCTTGACTCGAAAACATTTGTTTTGTAAATCCAACTTGTAATTCGTCTTGAAATAACTTGTATGGTTTATATCTTTAATCGAAAATCGTTGTATGACATTGTTTGAAATCATTTGTTCTTCGTTCATCGTTCCTCATAATAAACCATTTGTTCATCGTTCATTGTTCATTGTTCATTGTTCTTTGTTTCTTGTTATAAACCAATCGTTCCTTGTTATAATTGTGAAAACTTTTGGTCGTTCTTTAATGAGTACATTCAAACCTTTGTTGACTCGACTATACCCCAAGGGTATCTTTAATAGATCCTAAAAGATCTCTTTAACAAGACTAGCAAATCAACGAACGATTTGTTAGTCATAAACAGTTTCTGTTGTTCCCCAAACTACCCACCAAATCCAGTGAATAGCCTAGTAACGGGATTGTCAATCCTATGGTACCATAAATTTCTACTGGCGGCATAACAATGTTAATGAATGTCATTCATATCTTGGATAACGCACCAACAAGTTGTATCACATTATTGAAACCATATTGTTATATAAACCATAGTATTTGAACATTGAAAACAACTTAGCACATATGAATCACCCCAAAACATTTGTAAACATAAAAGAGGGGAGCGATGTACTCGCCTGGGATTTGCGGAGTTCAAGTGTACGATCAACGTCCGAAGATCAAGGAATCAAGTGTGTGTCCTAAAAATGGATAATAATGTAAACATCGAAACTTGAATTTGGAGGAATTGGATAGAATGATACTTTATAAACCAAATGAGTATTGTAACTCATATGACATGGTTTAGTAAGTTAATATTATGGTTGAAAAGATTTTTGTGTGCTTTTGACACGTTATGACCCGTTAAGGTAGTTTAAGCCACTTTAATGCGTCATTTGCGTAACTACGCATTCAGATGGTTAGATATGTGTTATGAAAAGTCTTTAATGCCTTAATATGTTTGAAAATGTTATTTGATCAGAATACTTGTCAAAATTTATGTTCCATATACTTAAAGTTGATTTATTTGCGAAAGGGCATTTTGGTCATTATTGAAGAACATAATAACTAATTATCATAACACTATCCGAATGACATGACCAATAGGTATAACTCAGAGGGTTATTCCCTTTATATTTATGGTCACAAATATGTATTTGGTTGGGTCCGAAGATCCACCAAATGGGTCAGATTGGAAAGTCAAAGCTGTGGTCAAACCGTTCAACTCACGACTTAAACATGCAATGAAATGAGAGTGGAGATTTAGACATGTTTTGGCATGTCCAATTAAGTTTATAAAAGAGTTTTGGCATCAAAACAAACTGTTTTGACACCCAAAATTAGTTCCGTCGTAAAATGCCCATAAATCGCATTTTGACCGAAACTTTGAATTGTCATAGAGACTAGAATTGATAGGAATCAGTAGGTATGATCAATAGGGATCATAACCATCTTGATTATCATCATAATGCAAGGTTCAATTGGATTTTGAATTGATCAATTCTGGAAGTCAAACAAAAGTCAAACTTTTCGACTTTTAATCCAATTAAACTACAAGAATTGAATCAAAACATGATTGAAATACTTACAATACTCCAGGAATGATCAAGAACATTGAGAAAACTCCAAGATGGTTGCAAGATTCGGATTTGAAGCAGATTAGAGCAAGAACAATGGTTGCAAAAGTTCAAATGTGAAGAACACTAAGGTATTTATAGATTTCTTGAAGCTCTTAGGATCATTACACATGTCCTTCAGGTGTCATGATCATAGAGGGGCTTGAAACAAGTGTCAAGAGTAGTTGAGAGGTGGCATAAGTCGGAAGGATTAGTGTCCAAGGAGATAACAAGTTGCTGCCACCTTTCTGCCCAATTTTTGCTATCTGGTACCTTGATGCGGACCGCATCAGTTTCTTGATGAGGTCCTCATCAGCCTCAGCTGGCAAAAATTTCTAAAAATGGCAGAAATGGTCCCTGAACTTGTTTTTGACATGTTTTGGCACTTCTAACACCTGTTAACATGATTTTCAAGCTCCATAATGATGTTAAAGTATAGGGAACTTGAAATATGTCCAAAAATATTCCAGAGGTCGGTTTGTTTGGTCGTACGGTCGCGGTTTTCGGTTAATTACGATGAAAGTCGTAATGAACGCGTGCGTGAACGTAAATGCGTAACGAACGGATTTTTCGCATTCCATTCACTAAAATACAATATCTTTATGATTAGAAAAATTTTTGGATGTCCGTACATGTTTCGGATAGCGAAATACGCAAAAAGACATAGTTTCGCAGAATTTGCAAAATAGCCCCTGAAGTCACAAAAGTGTGATTTTGCCATACCGAAGCCTTCAAAACTTATTTCTAAGTTATTAAATGATATTTAAGGTATGGTAGGCTTGTGTTCTTGTTCCGGAGTGTATGTCGCTGCGAGAATCGGCAGACTTTCATAGTTTGTCGTATTAGTCCTTCTGATCGAATAAGCTTGTTTTTGACATACCAAACCCTTTAAAACTTATCTCTAAGTTATGTAAAGGTTATTTAAGGTATGTTTAGCTTGTGTCACTATTCCGGAACATACTTGTATTAAAATGGTTTCGTTTGCGTATCAATTTGTGTATAACTTCCATAGAAGCTTTGAGAAATCGAAATTGTACATGGACTAAAATGTATGGATGTCACATGTAATTTTACAATTCTCGGGAATGAAACACAAGGTTTCATTAGAATCAAATTTTTCGGTATTGTTTGATGCTTGGAAAGGCTCAGATGTCACATGAATGTTTTGGGTAAGTTCGCCCGAACTTATCATTGGGCTTCAGTTCATGGGCTACAAGTTCGCCCGAACTTGCAGAGGTATAAATGATTTACAAGTCCGGCCGAACTTCATAAATTGCAAACCTTATTCTCTGAACGAACTTAACACTTGAGATCGATTATCCATTATTGTCAATTTAGGGCCGTCATACTACCAAAATTTGTATTCCTTTAAGTGATTCGCACACTTATTGCAATGGAAGAGGTAATAATTTGATCATTGAACCATAAATTGAACCAAAAACGATGAACTCAAATCTGAACATGATAAATCTGGTAGTTCTAGGGTTCTAATCGACAAACTGAACCTTGAAAGATGATAATCAACATAAATCGACTGTGTATTCGAGTTGGATTTGATTAGAATGGTCATTTTTGAATTGAGCAGGTTTTGTTGTTGAAGAAGGTAACAAGTTCGGCCGAACTTGTTATCAAGTTTGACCGAACTTGCTAACAAAACATGGATAAAAACTGATGAAATCACAAGTCCGACCGAACTAAGTATAAAACTCTGAAAGTTTGTTTTGAATGGAAGTTCGCTCGAACTTATAAAATAAATGAAATTTGTGTTGTATGTAAGTTCGCCCGAATTTATGATTGAATTGATTGAATATGTTGTTATGCATGTTCGGGAAAACTTGACTCAAATCTTTTTGTTATATCCACATCAAGTTCGCCCGAACATGATGTAAATGGTTGAAAAATTTTGTAACTTTTTCTCGTAATGCGTGCTAAATGTTTTGCATCGTTTTCAGGTTCAAGAACCAGCGCGGGTGATTACTATGGATTATTCAAAGGTTCATAACACCTGTATCACTCTCGATAAGGCGTTATGTCCGTCACTGAAGGAATACGATAGCATCTTGAAGTTTCTAAAGGATTGCCCTATTCATCGAGCTATTACAGAGCGTAGAGTGTCCTATCGATCGCACACATATCACTTTTGGATGAACGCAAGCTTAAGTGTAGATAAAAAGACTATCACTTCGTCGGTACAAATTGACAAAGCGATCACTGTCACCGAGGATGATATACGCAGGATCTTGCAATTCAACGACGACAAAGATGATCCTATTTTCTTAGATGACACGATGGTACGAGGTTGTTTTCTATCACATGGATTACAAGGGAAGCGCAAAAAGCCGACATTGAAGAAAGGGGAAGTTCCTAACCCCTACAAGCTCCTCATGCACGCAATCATTCACACTTTTAGTCACCGTAAAGCGGGCCTTGACGATGTTCAAGATTATATGGCCTGCATGGTAACGGCGTTGATTTTGAAGAAGCCGTATAACTACTCAAAGCTCGTATTTACTCATATGTCAAAGAATATGGAAGATACAAGATTGTGTCTATATCCGAGATTCATGCAGATGCTAATCGACGAGAAGTTTACAGACATTGCACGTGATCCAAATGACATCCTATATTTCAGTCACGTTGATGAAACCACGGTGAAGAAGTTGTTAAAGTTCCAAAAGAAAGATTCAGCATCGATAGCAAAACCAGTATTTGGGGCGATAAAAGATGAGAATTATGTTGCGCCGGCCTGATAACAAGTGGAGAAACGATGGTAGTGGCGATGAAAAAGAATTTAATGCAGAAAAGGAATGGTTTAAAACTTTCAAGCCTAAAGCTCGCAGTGATTGGTTTGTAAAGGTTAAGGCGAGAAGAAAAAGAAGCGTGGAGCTAAGAAAGTTGATACGATGCTGATAGATGAAGATGAGCCTGTTAATCTGAAAACAGAGGCTGGTTCAAGTGCAACAATTGTTACTGAAAGCCAAGAGGTTGAAAAGAATACTCAAGAGGATGATGTTATTTCTGCTACTTCCGAGAACGATGATGATTCTGATGATTCTCTCGAGAAAGAAACGAAGAAAGCAATGGCTGAAAAGGAAGCTAAAAGATCAAAGAAACAGATGCTGATTTTGATCCTAATCTGGAAAAAGAGTCTGATAAAGAAAGACCTAAGAAAAGAACAAAGCGTGTGAAGTCTGCTATAGTATCAACGACAAAGACTACAGGGTCTCCGAAAGCTAAGGGCAAGAAAACAAAGAAAGCCCAGAAACCAGCTAGTCGTCGATATATGGGTAAACCAAAGAGCACAGAAGCAACACAAGAACCTTCTGGTGCACAGGAGAGAGGAGTCACACAAGAACCTCCTACACAAGAACCTCCTGTTATTATTTCTTCTGAAGCTGAACATCCAGGAGTTACACAAGAACCTCCTGTTATCATTTCTTCTGTGGCAGAAAGGCCAGGAGTTACACAAGAACCTCCTGAGTCTAATCTACTTGAAGTACCAGTGACTCCATCACCTGATCCTAAAGCTGTTCATTCTGAAAGCTCAACTCCAAGGAAAGCAACTCCAAAGAAGTCTACTCCAAAAGCTGCTACTCCTAAGTCAACACCTAAGAATCCAGTCAAATCCATTTGGTGATATTCCAAATGAGCCAATAGATATTCAAGATTTAGATGATTTCTTCCCTGACACAGATTTCGATGTTCTTGAAAAACGTGTCAAGATTTTAGAGGACAAGGTTCAAAAGAATGAGGAAGAGAAAGCTGAGTTGATCAAGAAAGTAAAACAAAGCTCAGTGGATAAAGAAATGATGGATACCAATATAAAGGTGTTAGAAAGTGAACGAGAATTCTTGAAAGCTTTGATTGAGAGTTTGCAAGATGCGAATGAAAAACTGCAAACATAAATTGCTGATTTGAAGAAGATTCAAGCCCTAAATGATAGACGATTCACAAGGTTGCAAAAGATTCTGTCTAACAGCCTTGTAATTAACTTCATTGATGAGTATGATCATCTGGATAGACAAGAGGCGAAAGAAAGA
Organism: Scalesia atractyloides; assembly: GCA_947069175.1. Taxonomy (NCBI): domain Eukaryota; kingdom Viridiplantae; phylum Streptophyta; class Magnoliopsida; order Asterales; family Asteraceae; genus Scalesia; species Scalesia atractyloides. Next base: position 67,054,340 of record CAMTDV010000004.1, on the reverse strand, counting down.
GCCGAAAAAGAGCTTGAAGCAAGTGGTAAAGGCAAAGGTGTTGAAGGTGAAGCACCTAAATCTTCTGAAGCTGCCGATAAGCCTGTTGATGAAATCATTGAGCATGTTGAAAAAGCTTCTGAGTCCGAGATTACTAAGGTTGACGAATCTGTCAAGCCTTCCGATCCTGTAATTGTTTCTGAAGAAAAGGATGATGATGAAGCAGAAGATGAGGATAAAGAAGATGAACCACCGACTGATGATCCTTAAGATGATTCTGACCAAGATGGAGGTAATGATGATGATCCAAGTGGTACAGGAATAAAGGTGGTTGATGCGACAATGAATGAAAGCTTCGATTTCACAAGTCTTATGAATGATGAAGCAAATGCTATGAATGATCAAATTAAGGGGGAGTCAGGGAAACAGAGCCATCTAATGATATAAATATGACTGATGTTGATATGTTTGCAAAGCCTGTTGCTGCAGTACCGACAAAGCCTTTGATTTTGATGCTTGAACACAATGTTGAAGAAGGCGAGTACGTGACAACTAAACTAAAGAAGATCTGGCTAAGTTGATTTAAGTTGATGCTGAATCACTAGATTTTGATTTTGAGGAGCAAGTGATGAACGTAAGTACGTTTGAGCCAAATGAATACCATTATCAACGTAGATTCGAGGCAGACGAGCATAACATGGTGATAGTGGAATATTGGTCTTCTAATGATGAAAAGGATGAAGCTGTAAAGTATATTGGTCCTAATACTGATAGTTTTCCTACTTTTGAGGAAATGTACAAGTAATTGGATGAAGACATGTTGAAAGATAAGATCGAAGAATCGATTCGTGAGTGTAAAGTTCCGAAGCCGATGACTAAAGAGGAAATAGCTCAAGCTAAGAAATCCTGGTTTAAAGAGATGCCGCGTGAACGTAAGTTTCAACGTCCTCTAGCATTCTTTACCAGAGATAAAGATGTGTCGTTGGGAGATATTCTCAGTTGGGGTTGGTTCAAGAAGTTGAATGTTTATGCAATCAAAAGGGAATTTGGAGTGCAATACTTAAAATATCTAGCTGATTTCAAGACTCTACCATACTGGGATGTTGAGGAGCTTGTTCAAACTGTGAATGTCACATATCAGATGAAGTTTATCGATCAGTTACTATGGAAGATGATCAAATTTGAAGCGACAAAGGGATTTAGATGTTGGAAGCCGTTTATTCCAGGCCGTCCCATCAAAACAAATAAGAAGACATGGGAAAAAGATATAACATTAATCATGAAACGACCGAGAGCAATGAGAAACATGCCTATGATGCCTATCGAACAGAATTTTTATCTGGTATTTAAGTTGTGGCAGATTGATCCTAACACGTGTGAAGCAGTGATAGTTTTACGATTTGAAGAACATCTGGATATCACTAATGAAAGAGTTGAGATATTAGGATTTCAAGGAATGAGGGGGCTTTGGAGAACGATCAGAATTCTAGATCCAATGTGGTTGGTAAACTGCTCCAGAGAAGATATTAAATGTTTATTCCACAGCAAGATTGTATTCGAAGAACTAGAAAAAGAACAAGCAATGCAGTATCAAAGGGTTGTGAACGTTTGCTATGCTCGTGAAGTTAATTCAGGAAAGATGTGGGAAACAAGTTGGAGGGAGCTAGAACATGTTGAATTCTTAAAGGAAGAAAAGCGTCTCGAGGAGATATACGAAAAAGGTAGGGCGGCAAGGCTCAGAAGGTTTCAATACATGAACAAAGTGCCTCCTACTGATCGACGCCAGATCCGAAGCAGGAACAACGAAAGAAGCCATTCAAAAACTTCTTCGGTCGTATACGTTAAAGTTTTATTTGAAGACAGAGTTTTGAAGACTGATAAAAGACGAAGACGATATCCTAGGGGGAGTATGTTGGTGCAGAATGTCTATGTCTTAGTCTTATATCGAGTCTATATAGATTAGATGTTAATAGGCTAGATAAACGAAGTATTTATGTATCTAGAGGTCAAGTTCGCTCATGATGGTATTGTAAAGTCAAGTTCGGCCGAACTTGACATTGTCAAGTTCGCCCGAACTTCCTATCCCACCAGCGAACTTGATCATCTATAAATAGCTAGCTTGTTTGTTTCATTTGTAACTTTGCGCACTTTGAGGCGGAGCTCGACGTTATATCAATAAAATTGACGTTTAATTGACGAATTCTTGTTATTGGTAATCGTGTCGTAATATTTCCGCTATTACGGACATTAGAGATCAAATCTAGGTTTCTGTGCATTCAGGATCGGTCCTACAGAATTACACTAAAGACTTAGTATAACATAATGCCATTTTTACACACTCGATGACGCTTTAAAGATTCAAAACTTCTAAAGGATTTTAATACGTTGAAATATTTTGAATATATACAATTACGCTTCGGCTCCCCCAAACATTCCCAATACCAAATGATGCTCCGCATCTTTAGAATCTCGAACCTTGTTTCATTCAATTGTTTCAAACACACTCTACGGTCTCCTTCGAAAAACTTTGAATTTTATTTCTATTTTTGAATCTTACGTAATTGTATGTATATTAAATTTTCATTCTTACGAAATTCCTAAAGTAGGGGAGACTGTGACATCTGAGACATTTTAATCAATTTACAAATTCAAAATTAGTTCATATTAAAAAAACGATTCACCTATTCAGTCCTTGTTCGATTTCAAATTCTTATACAGCTTCTGTAAGCGAAACTGTAAACCGATAAGCGAACAAAATTCTTTTAAACACAACGTACACTCTGAGACAATGATACAAGTTTAACATACCTAATTAAGCTTTGCGTAACTTAGAAATAAGTTTTGAAGGGTTTAGTATGTAAAAAACAAGCCTATTTGATCACAGGGACTATTTACGTCAAACTTCGAAAGTCTGCTGATTCTCGTAGCAACGCACACTCCGGAACAAGGTCATAAGCTTAACATACCTTAAATACCCTTTACATAACTTAGAAATAAGTTTGAGGGCTTCGGTACGGCAAAAACATGCTTTTGTTACTTTAGGGGCTATTTTGCAAATTCTACGAAACTACGCCTTTTTGCGTATATCGCTATGCATAACATGTACGGATATCCAAAAAAATTTTTAATCATTAACATATTATATTTTAGTGATTGGAATGCAAAAATATCATTCGTTACGCATTTACAGTCATTTGCGCATTCATTACGCTTTTCGTCGAAATTAACCGAAAACCGCAACCGTACGACCAAATGAACCGACCTCTGGAACATTTTTGGACATATTTCAAGTTCCTTATGCTTTAACATCCTTATAGAGCTTAAAAATCAGGTTAACGGGTGTTAGAAGTGCCAAAACGCGACGAAACGGGTGCAGGGGCCTGTTCTGCCAATTTCCAGAAGTCTCTGCTAGATAGGGTCTTACGGACCGTAAGACCAAAGTCCATACGGTCCGTAATGGACCCCCAGCTCACCAGAAACTTGGCAGCAGCTGGTTATCTTACTTGTTGACTCACCAAACGAACTTGCCACCCTACAACCAGCTTGTAACAAGTGTATTGATACTAATCCAACTTGGTGATGATTCATGGACACTTGTTAAGCTCTTATGACTTCAACATTTCTATAAATAGAAAGGGGATATCAGCATTTGAAACTTTTTAACCTCCCTTCTTGTGATAAACGGCAAATAACCGGCAATTCCGTATAATCTAATCACCTATGTTATTTCATAATCTCATGCATTTAGCGTAATTTAATTACATAACTTTTCCGTATATCAAATACCAAGTATTAGGACAAGCAAACATGTTATAACATATATTAGTTTTCGTTATATCAAGAAACAATTAAAACTACGTCCTAAAAGTGTTGGTAGAAAGTGTTGAACGCACTATCGACGGTTACATGATGTATGCCGACAATCGCCGAAGCAGAACAGAACAACGAACAAAGACATACTGATGACATAACTGACTTCATTTATATATGAAAACACTAATGTGGGAATAAGTCTTATAACGCTACACACCTTTCCGGTGCAACGCCCTAATTAAAGATTGTCTGATCGGCTAAAAATATAACAATTTTTCACCTGTCCGTAATAAAAATTCAGCAAATCTGTACCTCCAGAATTATGACAACTGATGAAAAACACACTAAAACATTTTAAGGATATCCACGGGATGTCCAAAATTGTAGGCTTCCGGTATTATATTGCTATAGCCATAACTAGTCCGTTATTGACCCGGCGAACTAGTGAGCGGTGTTTCGCCACCCTAACAACCAAACGAAGAAGCTACTGAACTAGTTAACATCCTCTAACACCTTAAGACTTCATTAATACCCCAATTACCCCACCCTTACACTAATTAAACTTAATTACACTAATTACCAAAATATCTTCAACTAGTCTTTTCAACATGTGATGAATATTTAAAATAATGAAAAAGCCATCTTCCCCCCCTTTCATGAACTCAGTCAATAAGTGGGTCCCACCCACTTGTTTCATGTTGAAATATGGAGGATTAGAAGTATGGTGGTAAGATTTGAGCATGGGGCTTGACGTTGATGTTGACTAAGTGGAAGAGTATGGTTATAAGACATCACACACACCACTCCCTCAAAGAAATTGAAACAAGAAAACCTCTAGTCTCTCCCTCTGAATCACGGCAGCCCCAAACACCCTCTTTCCCACCATTTTTCATCCATTAAACACCTCTTTTCATTCACTCTTAAGCTACTACAAGATCATCTATGCATGGAGTAAACATGGAGCTTCACTAGGAGTCTTCTTGGAGCTTAAATCTCTTCTTATTCTTCTTGTTTGACTCTTGCAAAGTTGTAAGACTTCTAAACACCATATTTAAGTTCCTTATTATGTGTAGATTATAGAAGTACAAGTTGATTATCTTGAAGATTAAGAAAAATCAAACCAAAACCCTAATCTCAAACATAATAATCTATTAAAACACAACATAATATGTGATCATTTGTTTAGATTTGTGTAACTAGTTAGCATAATATTGTTGACTATGTTGATTTTTCTAAAAATAAGTTGTTTAAAGATGAGTTCGTTATGATCTTGTTGTAGTATTTCATAAGTATGATAGTCTTGTCATGTTAGACTTAAAAAGATTATTTAAAAAAGAAGATGTTTAAATCATACAAGATCATCTTCTTCAAAATCATGAACTTTACACATCCATATATAACTTTGATTATGGTTCTTAAAAGATAAAACATGTAATGGATTCGAAACTTATCTTTTAAAAACACTAGTAAACTTGGTTTTTGTATAAAACAAGTTATATGAAGTTTATTATAAAAAGTTGTATATGAAAAGGCTTGGTGTTTTGATAACCAAGACGACTAGGTAACTCATCTGGGTTATGTCAGAAAAAGTTAAGTGATAACCTAGACGACTAGGTAACTCATCTGGGTTATGTCACAAAAAGTTAACATATAACCTAGACGACCAGGTAACTCATCTAGGTTATGTCTCAAATAGTTAACTGATAACCTAGATGACTAGGTAACTCATCTGGGTTATGTCACAAAAATTAACTGATAACCAGACGACCAAGTTACTCATCTGGGTTATGTCACAAAAACTAACTGATAACTCAGACGACCAAGTTACTCATCTGGGTTATGTCACAAAATCTAATTATAACATGGACAACCAAATAACTCATCTGGGTTATGTGGTAAAATTTCTAAGAATATGTATACACATCGATACACTTGTTGAAGTATACTTTTGAAGAGAGTATCGTACGAATACATTAACGAATATAGAAGTCTAGAAATGAATACTTTTAACACTTATAAAAAAACCAGAAAGTTAAAAATATAAAAGTCCAACTACGAGCTTTTTAACTGCAACAACTTAAATATACGCTATTGGAGCTGGAATTACCGCGGCTGCTGGCACCAGACTTGCCCTCCAATGGATCCTCGTTAAGGGATTTAGATTGTACTCATTCCAATTACCAGACTCGTTTGAGCCCTCGAAGTGATCATGTAAGTATATGGAATACTTAGAAATCCATACTTGGTAAAATTTATTATAAGAATTCCCACAAAAATGCCCAATCTCATAACTATTTGGGCTAGGCCCAATCACATAACTATTTGGGCTAGGCCTAATCTCATAACTATTTGGGCTAGGCCCAATCTCATAACTATTTAGGCTACGCCCAATCACATAACTAAGTGGGCTAGGCCCAATCACATTACTATTTGGGCCAGGCCTGATCTCATAATTATTTGGGCTAGGCCCAATCTCAAAACTAAGTGGGCTAGGCCCAATCAGATAACTATTTGGGCTAGGCCCAATCTCATAACTATTGGGCTAGGCCCAACACATAACTAAGTGGGTTGGGCCCAAGGATATAACTAAGTGGGCTGGGCCCAAGGATATAACTAAGTGGGTTGGGCCTAAGGATATAACTAAGTGGGCTGGGCCTAAGGATATAACTAAGTGGGCTGGGCCCAAGGATGCTAGGCCCAAGGATGTAACTAAGTAGGTTGGGCCCAAGGATATAACTAAGTGGGCAAGGCCCAATGATTTGCGTGCTAGGCACGAGGACAAGTGAAGGGCAAGGCCTGTTCACCTACAATTACATACCAGACAACATATATATATAATCGAAAAACACTATAAAAACTCTGAAGTTGTTCCAAGAAAACAAATGAATATATAACAATAATTCAAGATGAACAACTTGTACGAGGTCCAATTAGACCTGAAAGTCTAATGAATTAAATACTCATGTAGGTTATACACGTGTACGGACACTCGCGGTACTTTAGTACTGCTGTACGGAATGCAAACCAGTGAGTTCATGTTCCCCCTTTTCTTTTAAACGCTTTCCAGTTTTCTAACAATCGGGGTGAAATACATGCTATGACATTTTATGACAAAAGGGTATGTTAGCTATGGGTTTAGAGAAAGAACTAGATCAATGTGTGTAAGTAGGATTGAATAACATAATAACCATTAATCACTTCGTGACCAAGGTGCAAAGGTGTAGATCTATTGAGTTGTGAGACACACTCCACTCTGAATAAAACAAGTCCGTTCAAAGTGCTTTTGTGAGCCCTAAGAAACTATGAATGACAAGTTGTCTCGGTTTGGTTATTTACTTACGACACATAATATCAATGACTCGCGACCCACTGATAGGTCTTTAAATCATAGAATAACAATACCATACCGGGTTTTCAATATCGATGGCCATTACTTATACAAAAACAATATTACATGAACTCGCTCAACTTTTGTTGATTTTTTTTTCAAATTACATGTATTTCAGGGAACAAGACATAAGATGATGATAGACCTCAGGATTTTGGGAACAGCATAACAACGGATGCCACTTTTGAAGGGTTGCCTCTTATATCCCAACCTTGTATGGGTATATATAGGGGTCAAAACCTTGATGTATTTCATTATGATAACAAACTATCTTTTATGTTGCAAATTTGTAAACTTTGGACGAAATAAATATCTAGGACAATGGCATCGTTGTTAACTATGGTTTAATTACTCGATTGATTGTGATGATTACCCTATCAGTCACACGTTGCGCTTCCGCTACGACCAGGGTGTGACAGACTGGTTTAGAGCTTCAATTGTAGTGAACCGTGGAAAAACTTTTACTAAGTTTGGTCTACAATCACCAAGGGCTCTCAATCCGAATTTGCAACCATCTTTGGAGCTTACTCTGTGATTCTTTAGCAATCCTTGGTGTTTGTAAGTCTCTCATTTATGTCTTGTTCAATTCTTGAAGCATATTTGAGCTAAAAATCAAACAGTTTGACTTCTGTTTGACTTTCAGTATTGATCATGAATTAATCAACACAAAGTTCAATTGAATCTTTCAATGTGATTGTAATCATGTTGGTTATGGTCCTTAGTGATCATGCCTACTGATTACCACATTCACTAGTCATTTTGACAAGTCAAAGTTTTTGTTAAAAAGGCGATAATGCGCATTTCATGATGGAACTAATTTTGGGTGTCAAAACAGTTTGTTTTGATGCCAAAAGACTTTTATAAACTTATTTAGACATGTCAAAACATGTTTAATTCGTCATTTTTAGTTTGGTGCTTGTTTAGAGTCGTTTATTGAATGGTCTTGACCACCACTTTGACTTTCGAATCTGACCCATTTGGTCAGCTTTTGGATCCGACCAAGACCATTATTATGACCATGATATTATAGGAATAACCCTCTGAGGTTATACCTTATGGTCATACCGTTTGGTTGGTCAAATGACATGTAGGACCGATCCTCGATGCTAAGGAACCTAAATTCGATATCGAACGTCCTTAATAGCAGAAATATTACGTTGTGTTTACCAATAGACAAGATTTAATCAGTTAATCATCAGTTTTATTGATCAAACGTTCTGGTTACAAACTGACAGAGCTTTGCCTCTACAATGCCAAAGTTACAAATGAGGATCACAAGCTAGGTATTTATAGACAAGCAAGTTCGCCCCTGGGAGATACAAGTTCGCCTGAACTTGCAACTGCAAGTTCGGCCGAACATGCTTACATGAGACTTCATGAGCGAACTTGGCTATTATAAACATAAATACTTCATATACCTAGCATATTCAGCTCTATACTATACAGACTCGATATAAGACTAAGACATAGACATTATGCACCAACAGACTCCCCCTTGGATACGTCTTGTATCAGTCTTCAAAAACTCTGTCTTCATATAAACACTAAGCACACGACCGAAGAAGTTCTTGAACGGCTTCTTTCGTCGTTCTTGCTTTGGCAGGCGTTTGATCAGTTGGCGGTGGTCTTTTAAAATTAGCCATTCTTAGAGAACTTTGCCTTACCGTTTTTTCCATTCTTTCTTTAATCGCCTCATTTCTGTTTTCCTCCTTTAAAAACTCAAATCTCTCTACATCCCTCCACTTTGTTTGCCACAACTTTCCAGAATTGACTTCGCACGCATAACAAACGTTTACAACTTTTTGAAACTGCATAGCTTGTACCTTTTCACGTTCTTCAAAAGCAATCTTGTTGTAGAACAAGGTTTTGATATCTTCTCTCGAGCAGTTCACAAGCCACATAGGATCTAGAATCCTTATCGTCCTCCATAAACCCCTCATGCCCTGATAACCCATCACTTCAACCCGTTCCTTGGTAATATCCAGATGTTCTTTATACTTTAGCACAATCACAGTTTCACACGTTGCTGGCTCAATCTGCCACCACTTGAACAAAGAAAAGACGTCTTGTTCAATCGGCATTAGCGGCATATTTCTCATGGCTCTTGGACGTTTCATTATTAACATTATGTCCTTTTCTCCAGTTACCTTATTTATCTTAACTCTGCAACCAGGAATAAAAGGCTTCCAATATTCCAACCATTAACCGCTTCATACTTAATCATTTTCCATAATAATTGATCAATCGGCTTCATGTGATATGTGACATTCACCGTCTGTACCAACTCTTCTACATCCCAATACGGTAATGTTTTGAAATCAGCAAGGTATTTGAAGTATTGCACTCCAAACTCCCTCTTGATTGCATATATGTTAAGCTCTTTAAACCATCCCCAGCTCAAAATATCTCCCAAAGAAACGTCTTTGTCTCTGGTAAAGAATGCAAGAGGACGTCGAAACTTGCGTTTGCGTGGCATCTCTTTAAAACAAGACTTTCTCGCTTGAGCTATCTCTTCTTAGGTCATGGGCTTAGGTACTTTACCCTCTCGAACTTATTCAGCATCCTTTCCTTCAACATATCTTCATCAAGCTGCTTGTACATCTCTTCAAAAGTAGGAAAACTATCTGAATTAGAACTGACGTACTTTGCTTTCTGATCTGATTCGTCATCTGAAGACCAATCTTCCACAATTACTCGATTGTATTCATCAGCTTCGAATCGTCTGTGATATTGATAATCATTTGGCTTGAAAGGATTTACAGTCATAACATCCTCCTCAATCAAATTCTAACGATTCAGCTTCAACTTCGATCAATATAGCTAAATCCTCCTTCGTGTAGTTATGCACATATTCACCTTCCTCCACGTTGTGTTCTAACATTAACATTAAAGGCTTCGCGGGAATAGCAGCAACTGGCTTTGCAAAACGATCAACATTTGCCATATCTATATCATCATCAGTTGGCCCTTTCTGCCCTGACTCCCCCTGACTTTTATCTTCCATTCTGTTCGATTCATCGTCCATTAGGGCAGTAAAAACAAAATCATCAAAGATTTTGGCTTCAGAAACTCTAATACCAACATTACCCTGATCATCGTCATCATCATCATCATCATCATCATCCACCAACATTCCAATCCTCGTAACTTCCTTCCTCTTCATCCTCTTTATCATCTTTCTCAGCTTCTTCATCGTCTTTTTCTTCAGAAGCAGTGATAGGATCAGAAGGCTTGACAGATTCGTCAACCTTAGGAATATCAGACTCAGAAGCTATAACAATATTTTCTTCAACAGGTTTCTCTAGAACATCAGAACACTTAGGAGCTTCACCTTCAACCCCTTTTCCTTTGCCACTCTTAGCTAATTCTTTTTCAGCTCGTTCCTTAGCTTCCTGTTGATCTAGACGATCATATTCAACGATGAAGTCAATACCCAGTGCATTAGATAACATTTTCTGCATCCTGGAGAATCTTCGATCATTAAGGACTTAACTCTGAAATTTCTGTCTACATTTTCTCATTAGCATCTTGCAGACTTTCGATCAACGCTTTAAGATACTCTCGTTCATTCTCTAACACCTTTACCTTTCATCCAACATTTCTTTTTCGACAGCGCTTTGATTCATCTTGTTAATAAGCTCTGCTTTTTCAACTTCATTTTGTGCTACTTTTTCTTCTAACGCCTTCACGCGCTTTTCCAGAAGTTCACATTTGTTTCTGGGAAGAAATCGTTTAGATCCTGCAAACTTATAGGATCATTGTGCATATCACCAAACACATTAGACCCTCCAGGAGTCTTCGGTGTTGACTTTGGTCTTGCAGATTTTGGTGTTGACTTCCTTGGCGTAGAACTTTCAGGAACAGAATTCGTTGGAGCAACATGCGATTGAATAATCGGTACTTCCACAAAACTAGACACAGGAGGTTCTTGTGTAGCTCCTGGCCTTTCAGCTTCCGATGCAACAATCACAAGAGGTTCTTGTGTGACTCCTGGATGTTCAGCTTCACTTATATCAACAACAGGAGGTTCTTGTGTAACTCCTTTTTCCTGTGCACCAGAAGGTTCTTGTGTCACTCCTGCGCTTTTCAAAGACCTTTTGTACCTTTTGCTTACTGCCTTTTGTTCTTTCTTCGATTTTCTCTTTCCTTTGGTCTGAGGAGACCCTGTAGTCTTTGTTGACGAAACAGTTGTAGACTTAACACGTTTAGATTTCTTAGGCCTATCCTCATCGGACTCTTTTTCTGCATTAGGATCAAAATCAGCATCCAGTTCTCTTTCTTTCTCTGCTCTAATCTCTGCCTCAGTCTTTTCTGGCTCTTTAGCAGGAATTTCTTTATCAGAATCATCTTCATTTTCAGAAGTAGCAGATATAACATCATCTTGAGTCGTTTTCACAGTCTCTTGACTCTCAATAACACCTGCAAAACTTGATCCAGCAACTGCTTCAACATTTTCAAGTTCATCCTCGTCGATGAGCATCGTTTCAACTTTCTTGGCTACTCGTTTCTTCTTAGGCTTATCAGTTTTTGCCTTCAAGAACCATTCATTCCTTGCCTTAGGTTTGAATTCCTTAAACCACTCCTTCTCAGAGTTAAGCTCTTTGTCATCGTCACTATCATCTTTTCCCCATTTGTTGTTTGGCGGCGCATTATAATTAGAATCTTTAATCGCTCAGAATACAGGCTTTGCAACAGGAGCTGAAGCTTGCTTCTGAAATTTGATTAGCTTCTTTACTGTGGTCTCATCAAGATGCACTAAGTATAAAACATCGTTCGGATCTCGTGCAATATTAGAAGACTTCTCGTCAATCAACATTTGGACAAATCTCGGATATAAGCACAGTCTTGAATCTTCCATGTTTTTCGACATGTGAGTGAAAACTAACTTTGAGAAGTTAAACGGCTTCTTCAGAATAAGCGTCGTTGCCATGCAAGCTAAGTAATCTTGAACATCATCTAACCCGGCCTTGTGATGACTAAATGTATGAATTATTGCGTGCATCAGGAGCTTATAAGGATTTGGCAGTTCCCTTTACTTTAGCATTGGCTTGTTCACGCTCCCCTTATATCACATACGGAAGAAACAACCACGAACAATCTTTTCGTCGAGGTAAATTGGATCGTCTTTGTTGTCGTTGAATTGCAGAATTCGACGAACACCATCTTCATTCACAGTAATCGGTTTGACTTCATTGCCGACTTGCACGGTTGAAGTAATCATCTTCTCATCTTCACTTAAGCTTGCGTTCATCCAGAAGTGAAAGGTGTGTAATCTATACGAAACTGTACGCTCTGTGATCGCTCGGAGAATCGGACTTTCTTCTAAAAACTTCAAAATACTCTCGTATTCCTTAAGCGATGGACAAATCATCTTATCGAGCGTAATACTTGTATTGTGCGTCTTTGAAAATTCAACAGAAATTATACGCTCTGGTTCTTGAACCTGAAAAACGACACAAAACTATTGGCACGTATATCGAGAAAAATTTCACAAAAAATTTCTAACCCTTTTATCAAGTTCGGGCGAACTTGATATGGTGTTACAACATTCTGTTTTGTTCAACTTCGCCCGAACATGTCTTAAACACATGTTCTTTATAAGTTCGGGCGAACTTAAACTTTATACAATTTTCAGATTTCCAAAAACTAAGTTCGGTCGAACATGCATTTGATTCTCTTGTAGAAGTTCGGTCGAACATGTCACTTATATCAAATTTTATAAACAAAACTTTAATGCAAGTTCGGTCGAACTTGACAACAAGTTCGGCTGAACTTGTCGTCTTCCCCATCCTCATCCTGTTAACCTGCAAAAGTCCATTACAATCCAATCAAAACCAATTATACGGTCAATTTTATGTGTACATTAAGGATTTATGTTGAATTTTGTTCACAAACACCTAAATCTAACAGATTTTAAATTTTTAGATCTTGTTTCAATTGTTTACGGTTCAAACATGGATCAATCTCTAAATCTCACCTCAGCCATGGTAATTGGTGTGTAAATCACCAAAAAACCGACTAAAATTTGGCAGAATGACGACGCTTAAATGACACTTTCACTTAGATCTCTCTCTAGTTTAAGTTCGCTTCAGAATTTTTGAAAGCTGATAAGTGAGTTCGGGCGAACTTGATTGGTATTTATACCAATTCAAGTTCGGGTGAACTTAAAAAAGCCCAACAAATAAGCCCATCATAAGTTCGAGCGGACTTAGCTTTAAAACACACATTAGCTCCCAGCCCGTTGTCAAAGAGATTCCCACCAGTTCTAGCATCTTACCAGACTTCGAAGAACTGTTCTCCAACATTGGTTTGCTGAAAACAATGTAGAAATAAAATCTTTTGTACTTTTGCAAGTTTATGCAAAAATACACCGAAAATCTTTTTGATTTTAATCTGTAAAGCTGAAATACTATGTACTGAACAATGTAAACTAGGTAAAAACCTATTTATTGACATATTTTTGTGAATTCGTGTCTAAAGATCATATTAGTTAATTGAGAAATATCACCAGTAACATTGACCTTTAACAGACTTTTAAGTTTTAAACTTGTTTACCTAGATTGTCGTTATGTTTGTCCACTTAAGCTTTACCACAGTTCTAAACTGTTTCAATATATGTTAAGGTATGATTTAAGAAACTTGACTGAACTGTGGTTCCCACTTCTTGAATATACTCCGGTATCCAGATTCCCTAGATTTCATCTTACAGGTGACTATAGCGTAATTGATATCTGTATCTGGGTTATGCGAGACCTTGAGAGCTCAGGTTAGTACTACCGTACAGACAAAGAGATGAAGGCTCGTCTTTAAGGTGTGTTCCACTTAAGGAATCTTTTTAGAATTGCAAATGATTAGATCTTTCGATTCTTTTCAATATTGCATACAGTTTGGAGTTTTTTTGACGAAAGTATTATAAAAGTTCTAGGCCATTGCTTCTGCAAAATCAGAAGAACTTGTATAATACCACAGATATCAACTATCTATAAAGACCTCGTATCTCAGAATCAGGCAATCTTTCAAACGAAATTTCGGAGTACTAAGTCCATATATCAAAGATATGTTAATCCACAAGTTTAAGCAGTTGTAAAATTTAGTTTATATCTCGAAAAAAGTTTACTGAACGTGTTAAGCCTATCGACCATCCATAGTAAGACTCGTTTGTCACTTTTAAAACTTTACATTTCTTTAGCATACTGTGATAGTCCACTGATGTACTATCATTTACTTTTATGACACTGAACTCTTTTTGTCTATTTCAATGTTTTTTGTAAATTTTGAATTTTTCATATGTTTTTGGATTTTAGAATTTTTCGAATGTTTTTTGTATGTTCTCTAACATTTCTCTCCCTAAAATCAAAAACATCTTTTTGGATTTTAGTTTTTAACTAAATTCTAAACTAGAAATATATTTACAAACCAATGTGGATCACGCGAACTCGTCATCCGATCCATATTCAACCTCAGCGTCCGCACCTGTCAGCAAATTTTTCATACCGTTAACTCTCAACAAGTATTTAAACCGTGACAAAGAAAATGGTTTGGTATAAAAATCAGCCTTTTGTTCATCGTGTGGATTTTTTCTATTTGCACCAATATCTTTTGGTAGCAATCACGAATGAAATGATAACAAATTTCAATGTGTTTTGTGTGTGAGTGATGAACCAGATTTTTAGTTATATCTATGGCTGCCTTGTTATCAACAAACAACGGAGTGTCTAGAAATTGCAGACCATAGTCTCTCATCTGCTGTTGAATCCACAGAAGGATCTATGAACAACAGCTGGAGGCCGAGATATACTCAGCTTCACAGGTAGAGAGAGTGACTGTAGTCTGTTTCTTACACTGCCAGGTTACCATTCTAGTTCCGAAGGACTGGCATCCCGCTGTAGTTGATTTTGAGTTCAACTTATCTACACAAAAATCAGAATCAGCATAGCCTGTGAGGTCGAAATTGTCGTTCTTCGGGTACCACAAGCCGGTGCTTGGGCATCCTTTCAGGTATCTGAAGATTCGCTTCACGATCTGCATGTGTAAGATCCTTGGGCTTGACTGATATCTGGCACAAGGCAGGTTGGATACATAATATCTGGGCGCGATGTCGTCTGATACATCAGCGATCCAATCATCGATCTGTATAACGTCTCGTCAACTTTGGCTCTAGTCTCGTCAACTCAAATGCCGTGATTTAGAGCAAGAGGAGTAGATAGAGGCTTCAAGCTTTTCATTCCAAACTTCTTCAAGTTGTCATGAACATACTTAGTCTGATGAATGAAAATACCATCCGGAAGCTGATCTACTTGCAAACCAAGAAAGAACTTCATTTCGCCCATCGAGGACATTTCGAATTTCTTTTTCATGATTCCCTCAAACTCCTTGAGAGACTATCATTTGTAGATCCAAATCTGATGTCGTCGACGTAGATTTGAACTATAATCAGATGGCCATCAACTTCTCTGGTGAAGAGAGTACTATCCACAGTTCCTTGGATAAAGCCGTTTCTGATGAGATGTTGCGATAACGTCTCGTACCAAGCTCTCGGGGCTTGGTGTAGACCATAAAGAGCTTTATCCAGTAGGTACGCTTTCTTCTTGTTGAGTGGATCGACAAACCTCGGTGGTTGTCCAACGTACACCTTTTCGCGTAATTTTCCATACAAAAAAGCCGATTTGACATCCAATTGATAGACCTTAAATCCTTTACATGATGCGAAAGCTAGAAAGATTCGAATAGATTCCAAGCAAGCTACTGGTGCGTAGACTTCCTTGTAATCTATCCCTTCCTGCTGGTGAAATCCCTTGACAACAAGCCTAGCTTTGTTACGAACAATAACCCCTCTATCATCACGTTTACACTTAAAGACCCATTTTGTATCAATTGCTTTTTGATTTTCTGGTAGGTCTTCAAGCTTCCACACTCCCAACTTCTCAAACTGCAATAGTTCTTCTTGCATTGCTTGTACCCAGTTTTCATCGGCTAAAGCTTCATTAACTGTCTTTGGCTCAATCTGAGAGATGAAACATGAATACAAGCAATAGTTCTAGGTTAGAGCAACGCGAGTGTAGAAACAACTGAGTGCTTTGTTAATTTATCCTCGAGTTCTAACACCAGTTTGAAGTTCTCCAATTATATTTGTTGACGAATGATAGGAATATGATCGTGGCAATTCTTCACTTGGAACATCTACTGAGTTTTGCTGATTCGTGATGTTGAGATTAACGACCAATTCAACGTTTGGAGAGCTTGATGAAGCTTCATTTCTGTTGTTTGGGACTGCAGATTGATTAAGAAGACTTGTTATCTGCTACACTTCTTCATATGAAGAAGATGATTCCCCATCAGCATCAAATGTTGGTGCTTCATCTGAGTCAGAATTTTGAATCTGAGTCATACTGGGCTCTGTTTTTGTATTCACTGGTTCAGTAGAGGCATTTGTTGGAGGAGTAGCAGGTGTTGTTAATGTTTCAGAAACATTTTCTGCAGGAACACCACTATTGCTTGAACTTGCGCCAGAAGAAGATGGATCCAACGTGGGTTGATTAACCACAATTGGTCAAACAATTTGCTCTTGATTCGTTGACTGGTGAAGATAGTATAACGCTGCAACTTCATCATCAGACGGTTCTTCGAACAAGTCAAATGACTTCCAAAGGTCTTGATAGTTAAACAGCCACGCGTCACCTCTTCTTTGAATAGGATCTGTGTAATTAAAACAATCCACGTGCTGTGCTTCAATAACCTTTCTTAATGAAGGAACATATACTCTTCTTACCGGACTCGCATATCTGACAAAGAAACCTTCAAGAGATTTAGCTCCGAATTTGCCATCTTGGTCTATTACGGTACATGGCGCACCGAATGGTTCTAAGAACTTCAAATTTGGCTTCCGTCGGTTTATCATCTCAAAACATATTTTCTTTGTTGGTTTGACAGTGAGAACTCTATTTAGCGTGTAGCAAGCCGAAGCAACCGCTTCACTCCAGAAGCTGATTGGAAGTTTAGAATCTGCAAGCATGGTTCTCGCAGTTTCAATCAAAGTTCTGTTTTTCCGTTCAGCTACTACGTTTTGCTGTGGAGTATAGGGGAACTAAACTCGTGCAGAATCCCTTTTGCGTTGCAGAATTCCTTCATTTTGTTATTCTTAAACTTTGTGCCGTTGTCACTTCTAATGCGTCTGACCGGCATATGATAAAGGTTCTCGAGTTTCTTGAATAGAATAACCAATTCTCGAACGTTTCGTCTTTTGATTATTGAAAGAATACCCACGAATATCTCAATAGTCATCTGTCACGACCAAGCAATATAAGTCTCATGAGATGCTTCGAACATTTACAAGACCAAATAAATCCATGTGGAGACGTTCTAGTGGCAACTTGATTGAGTTTAGAATTTTCTTTAGATGAGATTTCTTAATCTGCTTTCCCTTTTTGCATTCTAAGCAATGATCAGACATCTGAAAACTCCAAAGAGTTACGCCTTCTACAAGATCATTATGAACCAAGAAATTCATTTTTCACAAATGAATATGACCCATCTTATTATGCCAAAGAATAGAATCCTTTTCAGTAGCCTTTGACACAAAACATCATGCTGATTTTGATGAAGTGGTGGCAACACCCATATCAAGAACGTATAGATCATTCTCTCGAGGTGCTCGCATCAGAATCCACTCATCTGGTATTTTGAATCCCGGCTTCAAGATGATACACTCTTTGTCGTTGAAATGGACTGTGAACTTCTTGTCACAAATATGCGATATACTCAGAAGATTGTTCTCAAGTTCTGCAATATAGTTCACACGATCGAATGACACGACGCCGTTTGAGATTTTTCCCTCGGCGACTATCCTTCCACCTTGGTTTCCTGCAAATCCAACATATCCGCCAATGATAGCTTTAATGTCGAACAGCAACGCTCTCATTCCTGTCATATGTCTGGATGCTCCACTATCCAAAATCCACTTGGAGAGTACGGATCTTTGGAGCCCCTGCACATTTCAACAATCTATTTAAAAAGCGAGACCCAAGCCTTTTTGGTCTTGGGTTGAATTGGATAACCATCATCGTAATCAAATTCACATTCATCAGCATAATCGAATTCATATTCATCATTTGGATTTTCGACGATGTTAATGTTTGAAAACTTTACTTTCTTTCTATCTTTTGAAACATTACCACTTGTAGATTTGACAGTGTTAGATATGGTTTCAATTATGCTTTCAGATTTTGATTCTTTCACGTTACCACTAGTCTTATTATATTCAGACTTAGTGATTTCAGATTTTGATTCTTTAGTGTTATCAGTCTTTACCTGCTCAGACTTAATAACACCAGATGTTGTTGACCTTTCTTTGCAATCCAGGCTTGAGATTTTATGTTAGCCTTCTTGATGTAAAACTTGTTTTCATTAGCTTTTGAAGATTCACCCGTTTTGAAAATAGAATTTTCAAACTTCTTTTCCGTTTTAGGTTTTACTTCAGCTTTTGATTCATTTCGTTTTAAAATTTTTACAGGTTTTACAAACTCTGGATGCTTTGGTTTCACAACATTCGAACTTTCTTTCCTTCGAAGATAAGTTGGCTTTGATTTCGAACATTGGCGTGCGGTATGACCAATTTCGTTGCATTTGAAACAAGTCTGAGAATCATGTGGATGGCCTTTAATGGGTTTTATACCACTTGTTTTGATACCACTTGCCACTTTGGCTTTATCTCGAAGTTCTTTCTCCTACTTGAACTCATCATTTGATTGTTTACCAATCAAACTCTCTTCATGAACTGTACTCGTCCCATAAACAAAACTCATGTTTTTATTTTTGTATTCATGAAATGGTAACGTTTTCTTTACAGATTCATCAGATTCTTCTATACCTAACCCAGCTCTCCGATTTTCCTGATGATCACCACCATTCCTTCGGTAGTAGTTTCTTTTAGGTTTGGAATAGAATTTTCTCTCATTAATCTCCAGATCATCTGATGTAACTTCCACGAGTTTAAATAATTTGTCTAACATTTTTTCCTTCACGTTCTGAATCGGAAAACTTTCATCAAAGTATAATCTATCAGATTCCTTAATCTTGTACATTACAACATTAGGATCATCACATAGACCCTTCTCCGATGATGTCTCGTCATCATCACATAGATTTTAAAGCTGCCCTCGTCAGAATCATTCAGAACATTTTCAACAACCTTTTTAACCACAGCATTGTCATCATCTGTTTTAGTATAGATTACATCAATATTCTCTGGCAACTCATTTTTCTTTTCAGAAAGTAACTCGATGTTGAGTGCCTTATCGATCCCATCAGTGGTTTTGCGACAATACTTCTCGCATAGGGGTGGAGGAACATTGTTGTATTCTTTACCGATTTCCTTTTTAGGTTTCTCTTCCGTGGAATTGTCAGAAGGATGTGATCAATGACATATGCGTTACAAGTATAACTTCTCAACAGTTGTTGAACATGCTCTGTTTCAATTGTCATGTCCTGGAGTTGTTGCTTACTTTCAGCAATGGTATTAATATAGATATTAATCGCTTTTTGCTTATCCATTACTGTCCCATTTAACATCCTTATTGTATCATGTTGTTCGATGTTATTTCTATCGAGCCTGCCGTAATCATTTTTCATATTGTCATACGCTTCTTTCATTGTGCGATAATCGTATTTTAAGAATTCATTATGCACATTATTTTCAGCGATGATTTTTATTTTTCGGCACACTCAGAACATGGTTCGATACACTTTGTACAAGGTTTTTCAACCTCTACAATTTGTATTTTGACAACTTCTTTTACCTCTGGATCTACCTTGGTTAGATTTGCCATTAAAGCTTTATCTGCCATGTCCTTGAGGTTTTCGGCGTTCACTTCTTGTGTAAGATTGATGATCTCTTCATCAATTGTTTTCTCCTCAACCACTTGTTCTTTAGAGCTTCCATCAAAATGTCCTGCAAAACTATCATACGAGTTAGGAGATAAAATTCCTTGTTTCTGCATGTGAATATACTCCTCTTCTTCTCGTTGTTGATGCAAGTATTGCTCAAGCAGAATCTGTTCTACAGCCGCTGCTTCTGCCGCTGCCACTGCTTCCTCTGCAGAAGTATCTTCAACTATCTTAGCCATCAACGCAACTCCAGTCTTCTTACCGATGTAGGAATTCCAGTCAAAACCAGCATCTCGTTTGATGTAACCATAGTTTTCTCATTGCTGCTGCTATTTGGTTTCTCTTGGATTTCAACCTGAGTCTTCTTTGGAAATGGCTTGTATTGAAGTGACTTCTTATAGTACTCGTTTCCTCCTCCGAACGGACTTTGATTTCCCGTTGCTTCAAGGTTTTTGCATTCTCTCTTGAAGTAACCCTTTTGACGACATCTGAAGCACGTCACTTTTGATTTGTCGAAGCCCAACTTGTTGCTAGAATTTCTGATATCTCTGCCAGTAAGAGCAACAAAACTTTATGACCCTTCGAATGATAGATGCTAAACACCATTTGATATCCATCAACTCGAGTTCTTCTTCATCCACTTGGTCATAATCTTCTGCCATCATTTCGGGATTTCCAATTTTACCGGCTACAAGACTTTCATATGACTCCAGAATAGTGGCGAGAAGAGACATATGTTGTTTAGCAGCTTGTTCCGAAACAACATTGTTCAAATTCACTGCGATGTTGCACTTGTATGCATTCGAATCAGCATTTGGTTGTTGATTCTGATTTGCTTGACTTTGATAAGATGAATTTGAACCAATGCTTGTGTACGAACTCTGTGGACTCTGGTCATAATGAGGTTGTGATTGACTCTGGTTCTATGGAGAAGCATTCATGTTTGCACTAAACGCTGTCCCAATATTCGGACTTGAAATGTTGTCTTGCATTCCACTTTTGTAGTACAACCCAACGTCTTGAACTACATTAGTATTCTTTGACTGCAATCTTCAAAAGCTCCATTTCGTGGCCTTCGAGTGTGTCGATAAACGTTGACAACTTGAAGAATTCCCACTTATCACTAGTCTTCAGAACCATCAAATAAGTAGCCCATTCACCATCTGGTAGTGTGTCAGCAAGCTTGTCGATGTATTCTTGTTCTGTCTTCTCGAGACCGTGTGTTCGTATCTGAACTTTAAGATGATAGAAGCGCTCGATCATTTGCTTCATGGTCTCATTCTTTAACATAGTGAAGATATCGAACTCTTTCAGAATAAGTGCCTTTTTACTTTTGATCATTTCGGCACTGCCTTGATACTTCTTCTGTAATGACAACCAAAGATCTCTTGTAGTAGCATACTCTGGTAGTAAAATCAGGATATCTTCTTTGACAGACTGTTGGATGAGACTGATCATCTTTTTCTCAGCAATGTATTCTTCTCTTTATTCTGTCGAGTAATTGTACTTTTCAAGGACTTGCTGATGTTCATCTACCGGAACAGTGTAGCCTCTTTCAATTGACACCCAGCCAGCGAAGTAAATGGCTTGCACCCAATAGGTAAATTTCTCCTTCCATGCTTCATATTCGTCCATGCTCATTAGCTTAGGCGGTTTAATAGTCGTTCCTATCTCATTATCAAGATTGACTTGATGAATCACGTTGGCATTCGACGAACTAGCTCCGGACATAAAAGCTCTTTGCATATCATCCATTGTGAAAAACGAGAAGTGTATACTGAAAATATTTAAAAACTTTGAAAACAATTAGCACTACTACAAGTTCGGTCGAACTTGTAGTAACAATGAAGAATTCTTGAGTTTATCACAAGTTAGGTCGAACTTGTGATATTTGACTTGAAAAGTTTTAATTATCTTCGGTCGAACTTATAACTCAAACCAACCAGATCTTTGAGCGAACTTGCACACAGGAATTTGATGAAACACTAGCAAGTTTGGGTGAACTTACTCAAAATTTCCTTGATAATACACAAGTTCGGTCGAACTTGTTATAAAATCAGTGAAAGATGTGTAACTTCGAGCGAACTTGGCAAGAATATCCTCAAAAATACCTCAAGTTCGAGCGAACTTGCTAAAAATCACTTGAAAAGTGATGTTTTAGACCAAGTTTGGCCGAACATAGCCAACAAGTTCGATCATTAGGGTTTTCCAAAACATGGTTTTTTCAAAATTTTGACATCAATTTGGTTGTATTTGGTCTCCAATCTTTCAAGGGTTTATCTTTGTTGTATTTTACATGATATATTCAAATTTGAAAAGATTTTGACCGTGAATTCTTCATTTTATGTTCAAAAGTAAAGAAAAATAGAAGAATGGAGATGAAATAGAAGTGTTCTTGTCTTGATACTATCAAATCAGGCTGTTCTGGCTCTGATACCACTTGCAGGACCGATCCTTGATTCTAAGGAACCTAATTTGATATCTAACGTCC
This sequence comes from Scalesia atractyloides, assembly GCA_947069175.1. Lineage (NCBI taxonomy): Eukaryota > Viridiplantae > Streptophyta > Magnoliopsida > Asterales > Asteraceae > Scalesia > Scalesia atractyloides. Next base: position 67,031,787 of record CAMTDV010000004.1, on the reverse strand, counting down.
ATAATAGCGGAAATATTACGTCATGTTTACCAATAGACAAGATTTAATCAGTTAATCATCAGTTTTATTATCAAACGTTCTGGTTACAAACTGACAGAGCTTCGCCTCTGCAATGCCAAAGTTACAAATGAGGATCACAAGCTAGGTATTTATAGACAAGCAAGTTCGCCCGAACTTCCAATTGCAAGTTCGGCCGAACATGCGTACATGAGACTTCATGAGCGAACTTTGCTATTATAAACATAAATACTTCATGTACCTAGCATATTCAGCTCTATACTATACAGACTCGATATAAGACTAAGACATAGACATTATGCACCAACATGACAAGTCGACTACGTATTCTTTTATAATGCCGAAAATGCCCTTTTTGCACATAAATTAGTTTTAAACATATAAGAATGTTATTTGAACATCTAAACCGATTAGACAACTTGAATAAACTAATTTTTAAATAATAGACTTGTCATAAGACATATATAACCATCCGAACCCATAGTTACGATTATGACCCGTTAAAGTTGCGTAAACCACTTTAGCGAGCCGTGTCAAGTCAAAACTTTTTGAAATGCTTCCAACTCAGAATGTTAGGTAATACGAACCATATTATACAAGATCCAAGTCTTGTTTGTTTTATACACCTCATTCTATCAGATTTCTCGTTTTCAAGTTTCAACACACTTACATGTATTTATTCGTTACACTAGGAACCACTTCAACACTTGAACTCTTTATCCTTTGAGCTTTGTTATATCATTTGAACAAGATCTATGTGCAATCCCAGGCGAGTACATTGCTCCCCTTCTTTACGTTTTCCAAATGTTTTGGGGTGATTCATATGTGTAAACAAATTTCTCAAATGTATGGCATGTATGTGTTTACTAAGTGCTTTTATGTATAAATTCTGATTATGCAACACGACAATTAATGACACGACAGTTAAAGAGGTCTTTCAGGGCCTATATCCCTGTAGGATCTTTCTATCTTCATAGTTAGATTCTCAAATGATGTTTGAAGTACACTCTTAAATCTTCCTATCTTTATAGTAAGATTTCTAAGAAGTACTTTACAAGGAACGATGATTATGGTTTATGTGTAGAATTGTTGGTGATTTAGATTACGAAACTAGAGTTATATAATAAGAACATGGTGGATATGCCGCGGGTACTTTCTATATATAAGTGTGCTTATTGTATTACCCTTCGTAGCCTTATCCGAATCACCATTAGGATTATGATTTTGTGATACAAGTTGACAAGACAATATGACAAGACTTAATTCACATTACATCTACCTATCTTTATAGTTAGATATTCGTGGAATGTTTAAAGTACTAATTGGTAGTCCTTGATTGGATTTTGTGTACTTTAATGCGTATTTGACAAGACAAGTTGACAAGACAATGTGACAAGACTTAATTCCCATTACATCTACCTATCTTTATAGTTGTATATTAGTGGAATGTTTAAGGTACTAATTGGTAGTACTGATTGGATTCTGTGTACTTTAATGGGTATTTGACGAGACAAGTGACAAGTTAACGATTATGTGTTTATGTGGTTGGTTGTGATTAGGATGAGGAAACAAGTGCAATACCATAAGAACATGGTGGATACGCCACTGGTACTTCCTATATATAAGTGTTCTTATTGCATTACCCTTGTAGCATTATTCGAGTCACTTTAGGATTTTATGTGCAAATGATTCAAAGGTTCGACATCCAAATCCTTGAAGAATTCTTTCATATTTTGTATGATAGATTTTTAGAAGGATATTTAGTATTGTTATAAATCATTGATTGAGTTCTAATAATACTCACACGAGTTATGACCGATTTCAGTATATTTATTGTTAATCCTTGATCGGATTTTTAATAACATACTCACAAGTTTGCGGACGATTTCAATATGTTTACAAAGAACAAATTACAATTTTCAAAGGCATGAAAATTACTTAGTAATGATCATAATGCCATATACAAAACTTTTTTGTCACAAGTTTCATAATCAAGTTAATGTATTGCAATGCTAACCCTTTTCGCCATTCTTTGTGTAACACCCCAAATCGCGTAAAACAACACGCGGCGGAAACGCTTGAGGAGTCACGTTACAAATTGTTTCACAATACCTGGTTCTTCAAGTTTGGTATTATTAAATTTATCGAATTACATCGTTCTAGATTAACAGAAAAGAAATACAATAAATTGTCTTTCAGATTTTAAAGTCACTAAAGCCTGAGTCCATCCTATGTGTAGCATGCAACAATAATCATCACATAGATTAACCTAAAACATATGTGAAAATAGGTAAGTCAGCATAAAAATGCCTGTGAGTAACATAGGTTTTGCGAGTTAGATTCATGGATTTAAATATTTAGGGAAATGTTTAAATAGTTCCAAAATAGCCATGAATCCATACAAAATGTTTTTCTTTTATAAAATCATGTGAAAATCATATGATATAAAAGAATAGTGTACGGTTAAATCAATAACCAATATATGTAATGCGAAAACAAATGTCGTGTTATGTAGAAAACGTATTGTATAATCAATGTCTTGTCTATTTAAAATGTGTGTAAACTAATGTCATGTAAATCATTGTCATATCAACCAGTGTCCTGTATAAACCCAATCATCATAAGTAAGCCATTGTCTTGTATAAATCCGTTTGTCATAAATAAACCATTGTCTTGTATAAACCCATTTGTCATAAGTAAACCATTGTCTTGTATAAACCTATTTGTCATAAATAGTCAAATGTCTTTGTGTAAACCAACTTGTCGTGTATAAACCAATATCTTGTATAAACAATGTACTTGAGTAAACAAAGGTTTTGTTTAAATCAAAAGTTTTGTCTTATAAATCATTGCTTTTATTGTTAGAACATATACTAGGATGGTTGGCGAATACATTCAAACCTTATTGAATTGTCGGATAGACCCTTATAAAGACAAAGGTTTATCAATTGTTATCGGATTCTGGCATTCCCCCAGTGGATACTTTCAAACAACTAGAAAGCGGGAATGGGTGTCAAACCTATGGTACCATAACATACTACGGGTCGGCAACAATGTTAATGAATCTATTATTGTCAAGTTCAACGTACCAATATGTAAATAACAATGTAAGCCTGCTTGTGAAAATGTTCTGGTAACAATGTACTAGGTATGCTAAGCTAACATACATAGCAAAAATGTCTTTGAAAACAAGTGTAGGTATACTAAGTCAATAGACCCATGAAATGTCGTTTGAAATCCTGTACTAGGTATGTTATGTATTCAAAACTTGTATATGTCATGAAAGCACGAAAGTAGATATAGGCACAATATGTTTCACCCCGAACATTTGAAATCGAAAAGAGAGGACTATGTACTCACTTGTGGTTGCAATAAAGTGCTTGTTCATGAAGTTAAACCAAGATCAAGTGTTCGTGAAATCAAGCGTGTCCTAAAAACGGTTAACTATGTAAATATCAGAACTTGAAATCGGAGGATCAGATAGAATGAGACCTTATAAACCAAATGAGTATTTGGAACTCATATAAAATGGTTTAATAAAGTTAACATTCTGAGTTGAAAGTTTTCTAAGTGTTTTTGACCCGTTATGACTCGTTAAGGTAGTTTAAGCTACTTTAACGCGTCATTTGCGTAACTATGTAATCAGATGGTTAGGTATGTGTTATGATAAATCCAAATTACCAAAACATGTTTAAAAATGTTATTTAATCAGATTATATGTCAAAATTTATGTTACATATGTTTATAGTTGATTTATTCGCAAAAAGGGCATTTTGGTCATTATTGAAGATGATAACAACTAATTATCATAACACTAACCAAATGACATGACCATAAGGTATAACCTCAGAGGGTTATTCCCTTTATAATTATGGTTATAAATATGTATTTGGTTGGGACCAAAGATCAACCAAACGGGCCAGATTCGAAAGTCAAATCTGTGGTCAAAACCGCTAGCCTTATGACTCTAAACAAGCACTAAACAAAAGTGACGGATTAGACATGTTTTGACATGTCTAAATAAGTTTATAAAAGAGTTTTGGCACCAAAACAATTGTTTTGACACCCGAGATTATTCTGTCATAAAATGCGCATTTATCACATTTTTGATTGAAACTTTGACAAGTCAAAATGACTAGTAAATGTGGTAATCAGTAGGCAAGATCATTAAGGACCATAACCAACATAATTACAATCACATTGAAAGATTCAATTGAATTTTGTCTTGATCAATTCATGATCAAAACTAAAAGTCAAACATCAGTCAAACTGTTTGATTTTTAGCTCAAATATGCTACAAGAATTGAACAAGAGATGAATGAGAGACTTACAAACACCAATGATTGCTAAAGAATCACAGAGTAAGCTCCAAATATGGTTGCAAATTCGGATTGTAGCATATGTGAGCTTGAAGGGAGGTTGAAAAGTGTAGGAACGTCCATGATTAGCACGGGAATCTATATTTGTTATCTATTGTCCAATTAGGCGGAAACTAATGACAAGTTAACCAAATAGCAAGAATTACTCATTTAAATGTTGTTTTCATTGATCTAAAGTTCAATACATTCGAGAACCGGATCCGACAGAGCTTCGCCGTCTATGTGCCAAAATCTCTCCTAGTTTCAAATGAAATCACCAAGGCACCTATTTATACACACACAAGTTCGATGGTTAGGTGGGAAGTTCGGGCGAACTTGTCTTAGTCAAGTTCGGCCGAACTTGACTTTTCTCATACCATTTCGAGCGAACTTGTCATACAACTCACTTAAATATGCCTCGTTTCTAACAGATTAAGCCCTATTCACTCAGACTTGATACATAACTGAGTCTTCCGATCTTTAGTTCTGGAATAAACTTTAACATCTTGATCTTTATATCCTCTTCCTCTTTCTTGAGCTTTATCTTGATAAAACTTTAATCAACATGCTCCCCTTTGCTTTAAGCTCTCCCCCTTGCTTTAAGCTTTCCAGTTTCTTCAATCTTTGCTTTGATCTTTAGACTTCAAACTCCCTAGCTTTGAGCTTTCTGAAATCTTTGGACAGTGTTTTATCCAGCTCCCCTTAAAATTTTACTTTCTGTTTCAAAGTTCTAAAACATTCAAATAAACATTTCAGATTCAAAAATATGTTATAAAATCTCAAAGCTTGAATCTACTTTTTAATCTTTTCAACTCTTTTAGATATTCAAGCTCAAATTAATGACCTTGAACACTTTTAACACTTAAGTCTTTGATTACTTAATAAAATTTCCAATTATGAAATTGAAGATCCGTGATCAGGCGGTTCTAGACGGAAGTTAGTGGATAAACGTAACCGATTCGGCAGAATGTTATTAAGAATGGAGTAGAAACAGAATGCAGCGGAAGTCTTCATTCGTACCGAAAGAGTATACATCTTTATAAGTCCAGCTGCCGGAGTTCCTGGAGAGAATCCGGCAGCACCTCCCCGTAGGGATGCCAAAAATCAAATGACAAAATGAACAACACACCTATATATAGGGAGACAAGTTCGCTGGAGTGGAGGTGAGTTCGGGCGAACTTACTATGTCAAGTTCGGCAAAACTTGACATCAACATGCACTTCTCAAGCGAACTTGGCCTTTTATAGTCAAGTTCGGGCGAACTTGACTAAAGGCACATCAAGTTCGAGCGAACTTGACCAATACAGGTCAAGTTCGGGCGAACTTGTTCCCTTTTACACTATAATCTCCGTATTTCGGTCGTGTGTTTGATTCTAACCTATACAATATTCAACGCACGCTCAATCTAGCCTATTCGACAAGTGACAAACACAATAGTGCATCAACAGATTCCCCTTGTTCGTTACTGTGAAGCTTGATCTTGAACTTCAAACTTTGAGCCGTGTTTGAATATTCTCTGCAACTTCAATCAAGGTGTCTGCCGATGTCGTCGAAACGCGTCTATAGATTCCCCCTTAATTGATGATCCGGGTTTGCATTAACAACTTTCAATACCGCTGAAATCTCCAGTTCAGATCTTTGGTTGCGTGGTTTCCGACGATAACCGCAACTCAAAGCTAATTAATGCAGCAGCTTCTCCATTTCGACGATAACCGCATCCGAGTTTAGTTTTTGAATAAGCGTTGAGCATCGAGAGTTTATTCCGCACACTCCTAAAGTATCAAAAACTCAACCGGCAATTGATAAAAACTTTGAATCACCGGATCGGAAAACTTCAAATCAACGAATACCCTCGAAAATCCGAAATCCCGCTTTCCGTAATCACAGTTAAGCACCCTTCAGAAAGATTTGATTAGCAAATCAGTAATCTGCTCAATCAATAAATCTTCATCGGAATAGATAATCTGGTAATGCATCGAATCTGAGAAACATACGTCCGTGACCAAAATCTCATTCTTCCTCTTCAATCATAATGACAGATATATAGCTATCTCTGGTAGACCAGCGCCACTTAATCGCTAAACATTATCATCCAACGACGGTTAGTCCAAAGAGAAGAATGATTCATCTGCTTGAAGACTAAACATAATGGCCACCAAAGGCTATCATCAGTTAGCGTATCTTAGATAACTTCAGATCCCCTTGGTAATTTTGAAACCATCCGTCTTCGGAGCTAGTCATTAATCCTAAGATCATCATTGAACGTTTTGAACGTCCTCATTCCTTCAATCGGTACTAATGACTGCTAATCAAGCTAACTGTTCCTTAACCGGAGATCAGGACTCTAACCCTTAAGCATCAATCTGTGTCATAATCTGATAAATCGGAACTTCCTATGATCACAAAATCTCAATGAATCTCAATTCTATGCATTTCCCGAAAATCTGCAATCGGTAACCACCCGGATACTGTTGCAGTAGTAATAAATTTCAAAAATGTCGGAATCTTCAAATATTGAAAATTTTTTATTCCCCCTCATTTTTGCAAATTTTGACCATACTAAAATTTTCACTGAAATTCCCCCTGAAATCCAGAACTTTCAGTTTTTAACAATTGCGGATTTAACGTTTAGGCCCATTACTAGTCACGACACCCGAAAGATCAACATTCTGCATCGGTATCAATGACTCTCCCGTTATCTTCAAATTTTTGTGATCGTATCACCAAATCTGTACTCTGAAGCTCTAGACGATGTCCCCGAACATCCCGGTTTGGTCTTCGAAAACCCGAAAAAATTTCTATCGCCAAATATTTTTTTAGGCATTGGACCAAGTTCGGGCGAACTTGATAAAAAATGATACAAGTTCGGTCGAACTTGACAATATAGTCAAGTTCAGGCGAACTTGATGCCCCAAATCAGCCCATTTTTCACATTTTTCAATCCAGAATCCTTATTTCTTCCAATTTCAAGATGAATCCACCATAGATCTGGTCGAAAATGGTTTTCTAACAATCCTATCCATTCAATTTTACTTTTCATCTGTAGATTGTATGGTTATTTGATGATTTACGTCTAAAACCCCTCATAATGTCATAAAATGTCCAAATTCATGAGCGTAGGTGATAACCGTAGCTCTGATACCAATTGAAGGTCCGTGATCAGGCGGTTCTAGATGGAAGTTAGTGGATAAACGTTAACCGATTCGGTAGAATGTTATTAAGAATGGAGTAGAAACAGAATGCAGCGGAAGTCTTCATTCATACCGAAAGAGTATACATCTTTATAAGTTCAGCTGCCGGAGTTCCTATAGAGAATCCGGCAGCACCTCCCCGTAGGGATGCCAAAAAATCAAATGACAAAATGAACAACACACCTATATATAGGGAGACAAGTTCACTGGAGTGGAGGTGAGTTCGGGCGAACTTGACATCAACATGCACTTCTCAAGCGAACTTGTACTTTTATAGTCAAGTTCGGGCGAACTTGACTAAAGGCACATCAAGTTCGAGCGAACTTGACCAATACAGGTCAAGTTCGGGCGAACTTGTTCCCTTTTACACTATAATCTCCGTATTTCGGTCGTGTGTTCGATTCTAACCTATACAATATTCAACACACGCTCAATCTAGCCTATTCGACAAGTGACGAACACAATAGTGCATCAACAAAATCCACTTGGTTGACCAAGTCCAAGTTGATGACCTTGGTTAACCAATTTCATTTACCAAGTCCAAATTAATGACCTTGTTTTGAAACCGTTATGAATAAACCAATATTTTCAATTTTCACTATTATAGCACCTTACCAGACTTCAAAGAACCGTTCTCCATCATTGGCTCATTGAAACTAATGAAGAAATAAAATCTTTTTGTATTTTGGAAAGTTTATGCTAAAACACACTGAAAATATTTTTATTTTTATCTGTAAAACAATTAAAGAAATTAAACTATGTACAAACATATTTATAGACAATTTTTTGTGAATTCGTGTCTAAGGATAATATCAGTTGTTTGAGACATATCACCAGTACGTTGACCTTTTTGATGACATTAAGTTCTAAACTTGTTTACCTAGATTGTCGATATGTTTGTCCACTTAAACTTTGACACATTTCTCAATTGTTCCAAGATACGTTAAGATATGATTTATGAAACTTGACTTAACTGTGTTTCCCACTTCTTGAATATACTCCCGAATCCAGATTCCCTAGATTTCATCTTACAGGTGAATATAGTGTAATTGATATCTGTATCTGGGTTGTGCGAGGCCTTGAGAGCTCAGGTTAGTACTATCATATAGATAAAGAGATGAAGGCTCGTCTTTAGGTGTGTTCCACTTAAGGAATCTTTTCGGCACTGCAAAGGATTAAATCTTTCGATTCTTTCAAATTTTGCATGATATTTTAGGGTTTTTAGCAAAAGAATTATAGAAGTTCTAGGCTATTGCTTCCGCAAAATCAGAAGAACTTGTATAATACCCCAGATATCAACTATCTTATAAATACCTCGTATCTCAGAATCAGGCAACCCTTCAATCGAAATTTCGGAGTACTAAGTCCACATATCCAAGATGTGTTAATCCACAAGATTAAGCAGTTGCTAAATTTAGTTTATATCTCAGAAACAATTTACTGAACGTGTAAAATCTATCGACACATCCACAGTAAGACTTGTTTATTACTTTTGAACTTTACAATTCTTTAGCATATTGTGATAGTCCACTGATGTACTATCATTTCCTTTTATGACAAACAAATTCTTTTTGTCTTTTTCAATGTTTTTGTACTTTTTGATTTTTTCATTGTTTTTGAATTTTCAGCTTTTTCATATGTTTTTTATTTTTCTAAAAATTTCTTACTCCCTCTAAAATCAAAAACATATTTTTGGATTTTGGATTTTAAGAAATTATATTCTAAAAAGATAACAAACCAATGTGGATCATGAGAACTCGTCGTCCGATCCTATTTCCAACATCTGTATCTGCACCTGTTCAACAGACAGAAACATTAAAATTTCTTTTAACATGAAAGCATAAATGGTTATAAAATCAGTATTTCGATCAACGGTGTGGATTTGCACAATTTGATTTTTGACAAATTTTTTTTCCAACTTCTTCTTTTTGAAAATGATTAAGATTTTTGACTTTCTGAATAAGTTAAGCAACATGAAGCTCCGCTATCCATATTTAACTTTGACAAAGCGGATCTTTTGGAACTCCTGCACACAAAGCAACTATTTGAATAAGGAAACCCAAACCTTTTTGGTTTTAGGTTTGACATGATAAGCATCATAATCATCTTCGAACTCATCATCAAAATCCAAATCATCATCAAACATTTCGTCCGATGTTGATTCTGAAAACGTTTTGTCCTTTTCTTTCTTTGTCTGTTTAATTACTGACTCGTTTGTTTTAACATTTTTAGTTTTGTCAGCAACATACTTTGATTTTTCTGATGATGAAAGTTTTTTCTTGCAACCCAGGATTGTAGCTTGCTTCTCGCTTTCTTAATATAGAACCTAGAATCTTTGTTTTCATTTAATTTTGAAGTTTCACCTTTTTCAAAAATTGAGTTTTCAAACCTTGAACTTGTTTTAGGTTTCACTTCGTCTTTAGATTCATAGTTTCTATTTGATTCTGTGACAGGTTTCATAATCTCTAGTTGTTTATGATTTTCATCTTTTGACCCAATTTTTCTTCGTCGAAACACATGCTTTAGATTCAGACATTTGCGAGCAATATGACCAACAGTATTGCATTTAAAGCAAGTCCGATTATCAGAAACATTTCCGCTAGTGGGTTTCACTCCACTTGTGAACTTGGTTTTAGCCTTGTCCCGAAGTTCTTTCTCTTTCTTGAATTAATCATTCGACTTCTTACCAATCATACCTTCTTCTTGAACCGTATTTGTCCCATACACCAACTTAATGTGTTTACCTTTGTATTCATGAAATGTCGACTTCTGGTTCCATCTCAGGTTCATCTTCATTTTCCTCCAAACCCAATCCTGCTCTCCTGTTCTCAGGAAAATCACCACCAAACTTTCGATAATTGTTAGCATTCCTTTTGGGTTTCGAGTAAAATCTTTTCTCATTTTTCTCAAGATCATCTGATGAAACTTCTACAAGTTTGAAAAATTTATCAAATTGATCCTCCTTCACGTTCCGAATCAGAAAACTATCATCGAAGTATAATCTATAAGATTCCTTAATCTTATACATGACAACATTAGGATCATCACTTAGATCATGTTCTGATGATATATCGTCATCTTCAGATTGTGATTCTGAGTTTTTAGAACTTGATTTGGCGCTTTCAGAGCTGCCTTCATCAGAGTCATTTCCCAACACATTTTTAACCACATATTTTACCACCGCTTCATTGTCATTATTTGATTTCGTAAAGTCTACGTCAATATTCTCAGGCAATTTATCTTTCATTTCTGATAAGAGTAAAATATTAAATGCCTTTTCAATCTCATCATCTTTCTTGCAGGAGTAACTTGCAAGAAGTGGTGGAGGAACACTTCTGTATTCTTTACGCTTTGATTTATCAACATTTTCCTCCGACTTAATCGTAGGAAGTATGTGATCAATGACATACGCATTTGTGGTGTAACTTTTCAGCAATTGTCTTACTCTTTCTGTTTCTGTCTTATGTCATGAAGCTCACGCTTTGTTTCGGCAATAGTATTATTGTACATATTAATTGCTTTTTGTTTTTCAATTACTATAGCATTTACTTTAACATTAGCACTGAGTTCACTGTTGGCTTTTTCGACATATTTATATTTTCTTGATATTTTGTCATAAGCTTCTTTCGTGGTTCTGTAATCATAACGAAAATTTTCATTGTGTACAGTCAATTCTCTTATGACTTTGACTTTATCAAGACATGGTTCACAAGGATTTGCGCACTTTGTGCAAGGTTTTTCAACCTCCACAACTTTCACAACTTCCTTTTCAGACATTTTTACCTCAGCTTTTACCTTTTATGCCTCTGATTTCAAACCTTCTTGCCTTTGCATCTCAAGGTAAGCTAACTCTTCTTCCTCAGCTCTCTGCCTATATCCTTCCAGAATAGCATTTTCCAAAGCAGCATCAACATACGATGTCTCAGATTCATCTACTAACTCTATCATAGCAACCCCTGTTTTCTTTCCAATGTATCATTTCCAATCGAAGCCATCTTCTTCATGAGTAACAACAAGAGCTTGTTCGGTTTTCATTGCAGACTTATCTTCGACTTCTACTTGTGTTCCCTTTGGATATGGTTTATATTGAAGAGCTTTCTTGTAGTACTCATTGTTACTGCCGAAAGGATTTTGATTTCCACTTATTTCTTGATTGTTGCATTCTCGTTTGAAGTGTCCCTTTTGTCGACACCTGAAGCATGTGACTTTAGATTTGTCAAATCCAAGCTTATTGCTTGAATTGCCAATATCCCTTCCAGTGAGTGCTACAAACTTTGTAACTCTTCTGATGATAGATGCCAGACTCCACTTTATATCAGTTCCAACTCTTCTTCGTCTACTTGATCGTAATCCTCGGCAGTCATTTCGGGATTACCGATCTTTCCAGCAACAAGGCTTTCATAGGATTCGAGAACAGTAGCAAGAAGTGCTATATGCTGTTTAGCCACCTTTTCTGGAAATACATTCTTCAAATCGAGTGCTATGTTGCACTGGAAAACATTTAAATCAGAACTGGTATAGCTTGTCTGATTTTGGAATGAAAAGTTTGAACCAGCACTTGTATATCCAGCATATGGAGAACTTTGATTGGAGAAGAATTAGTATTTGCACTAAATGTTGTTTGAATTTTTGGGCTTTGAATCGGAGTATCTTGAACACCTCCTTTATAATAGACACCGACATCTTGAACAACATTAGCATTCTTTGACTTTGCAATTTTCATCAATTCCATTTCATGACCTTCCAATTTGTCGATGAAGGATGACAACTTGAAATGTCTCCAAGATGGACTATTCTTCAGAATCATAAGATATGTTGTCCATTCTCCTTCTGGAAGTGCATCGGCCAACTTCTCGATTTGTTCTTCATTAGATCTTTTAATATCATGTCTCCGCATCTGGACCATGACGTGACAATATCTATCTATCATCTGTTTCATTGTTTCACCGTTAATCATTGTGAAGATCTCGAACTCTTTCTTGATCAAGGCCTTTTTGCTTTTGATTATTTCATCACTTCCTTTGAATTTGTCGTAAAGAGCGTGCCATAGTTCTTGTGATGTTTCATATTCTGGCAAAAGAATCAAGATATCTTCCTTCACTGATTGTTGTATCAAGTTAATCATTTTCTTTTCAGCGACATAATTTTCTTTGTCAGTTGCTGAAAACTTGTTTAGCGGAAGATCTTGATCACGCTCATCCTTTGGCCATTTGTACCCATCCTCAACTGCAACCCAGCAGTTGAATTGATTTGCTTGTATCCAATTCACAAACTTTTCCTTCCACCCTTCAAACTCGTCCATACTCATTAGCTTTGGCGGTTTTCGACGTGGTACCCATTTTGTTGTCGATAGTCATATGGTTTGCCGCAATAGTATTAGCATTTGATGAAGAAGCCATCTGTGAAACAAACATGTTGTGGAAATCTTCCATTTTGTTAATTTGAAGACTTTATCTGAGAATACAATAAAAAACACTTGAACCTTGATTAGAAACAGACAAGTTTAGTAAAATTTGACTTTTTAATCGACAATATTAACGTATCGGTTTGCTAAAAATGTTTAAAATTTTTCCAGAAAACCGTTTTTACCAGATTAGAGCTTTAAACTAGTCTCGTCAATACGAATCTAACGTTATATAATGTTCGATAAGTTCGGGCGAACTTGTAATGGACAAGTTCGAGTGAACTTGTACACCACTTGACAAGTTCGAGAGAACTTGTATTGAATTTCCTGAGAAATCACAAGTTTGGGCGAATTTGTAAAGAAAACCAACAAATTTTGATAAAGTTCGAGTGAACTTGATTGAAATTGATGAAAATCAGTTAAGTTCAAGCGTACTTAGTGAAAATTCTTGAAAAATTAGTCATGTTCGGGCGAACTTGCTAACAAGTTCGAGCGAACATGCTATTTCAAACATGGTTTTTTCAAATTTTCGGCATGAATACGTTTGTTTTAAGCTCTGATCTTTTCAAGGGTTTATCTATTATGGATTTTACGTATTATACTGGAAAATCAATCCATTTGGTCCGTGAATTCTTCAAATATGTGAAAATGTTAAGAAGAAAGATAGAATGGAGTAGAATAAAGAAATTCTTGTCTTGATTCCAGCAAATTTAGGTATCCAGGCTCTGATACCACTTGTAGCAACGTCCACGATTAGCACAGGAATCTAAATTTGTTATCTATTGTCCAGTTAGGCGGAAACTAATGACAAGTTAACCAAATAGCAAGAATTACTCATTTAAATGTTGTTTTCATTGATCTAAAGTTCAATACATTCGAGAACCGGATCCGACAGAGCTTCACCGTCTCTGGGTTAAAATATCTCCTAGTTTCAAATGAATCACCAACGCACCTATTTATACACACACAAGTTCGTTGGTTAGGTGGGAAGTTCGGGCGAACTTGACTTCTCTCATACCATTTCGAGCGAACTTGGAATACAACTCACTTAAATATGTCTCGTTTCTAACAGATTAAGCCCTATTCAGTTAGACTTGATTCATAATGACGTAGGCAACAGACATATGCACCAAAAAAAAGTTTCAAATGATGAATTCCCCTTGCTATTTATTGTAATTTTGAAGTCATAAGAGCTTAACAAGTGTCCATGTTGATGCATATGTCTGTTGCCTACGTCATCGTATAATATCGAGTCTGAGCGATTAGGGCTTAATCTGTTAGAAACGAGGCGTATTTAAGTGAGTTAGAGGTCAAGTTCGTTGGTCGTGGTGATGATGATGCCAAGTTCGGCCGAACTTGACTAGGTAAAGTTCGCCCGAACTCACTTCCTCACCAGCGAACTTGTAAACCTATTTAAAGGTGCCTTGGGATTTCATTTCTCATAATAAGAGATTTTGTCACGACAGAGGCGAAGCTCTGTCCAAATGTTTCCAGGATCTGTAACATCTACTAATCAATGAAACAGTGATTAAACATTAAAGAACTTGTATCTAATGTCGCCTATGCAAACGGATTCTGCACGTTCCAAATTAGGATCAGAAAGATCCGTAGAACGGACCCTCAATTGGTATAAGAGCAGAATTTGACCTAATTTGAAGACATTGGACTGAAATCATCTCATTTTCTACTCATTTCTTTCATTTTTAACTTTTCTTGGACAATTCACGGACAAAATGGACTGATTTTCAAGTATAATACGTAAAATCCATAATAGTAAAACCCTTGAAAAAGATCAGAGCTTAAAACAAACGAATTCATGTCGAAAAGTTAAAAAAATCATGTTTTTGTAACTCAGGTTCGCTCGAACATAGCATCAAGTTCGCTCGAATTGATTGAAAAACTTACTTTTTCAGTGATTTTCATCAAGTTCGCCTGAACTTGATTGGTTTTTCAGTGACATTTTATATAAGTTCCTCGAACTTGTAATTTTTCATCAAAATTTAATCCAGTTCGGCCGAACTTGTCTAAGAACTGATCTCACAAGCTTTAACAAGTTCGCCCGAACTTGTCTAAGAGACTAAAAAAAACGTCTCGGACATAATATATCATTAGCTTCGTATTTACGAGACGAGTTTTAAAAACTCTAATCTGGTAAAAACAGTTTTTCAAAATTTTAAACGTTTTTATCGTACCGATTGTCGATTAAAACGTCAGTTTTTGCTAAAAATTGTCTGTTTGCTAATCATTTGTCAAGTGTTTTGAACGACAGATAAATTTGGAAAACGAAATGGAGTCCGTGAAGCCGTCAAGTTGATGAGTATGAACGAGTATGAAGTTTGGAGAGGAAAATTTGAGAGCTGGTCCAAGATATGCATTTCCGCACTTGGGTCGCGATTGAGACAGGTATCGTCCTAGAGATGAGAATCAGAAAATTCTGGAGAAGTGCAAATATTCTACTCAACAGAAAGATGATTATTTGCTGAAAAGAAAATGATTAATCTTATCCAGCAATCGGTTAAGGAAGACATCTGATACTTTTACAGAATACAAGACGCAAAAGAATTATGGACATCTCTAAAGAATAAGTTTCAAGAGAGTGTAGTGGTTAAGAACTGTGAAGCTCTAGTTTCAAGTATATCACAAATGAGTCTTCAAATTTTAAACCAGTCTGCCCGGTCTATGATGTAACAATTATCAGCAGATAATGCCAAACTCTTGAATGAGATTGAGAGTTTGACATTAGAAAATAAAAAATTAAAAGAAATGAAAGAATTTGAAACAAAATAAAATTTGTAGAAAATGAAAAATTACAAATAGTAGTAGATTTTCAAAATGAAATAAAAATGTTTAAAATGAAAAATTGTTTTGAAAAACTAAATATAGAAAATCAAAAAGCAAAAAATTCTCATATTGAGAAAATTGCTTCAACTTGAAAAAGAAGTTGAGACTGTTAAAAATAAACTGTTAATTCGAAAAGTTATTGAAAGGTTTTGTGACTTCCTCATTAAAGTTAGATCATATATGTCTAAAACCGATCAATGTGAATAAAAAGGAAATTCCAATAAGTGACAATGTCACAAATTATGACGATTTCATAATT
Source organism: Scalesia atractyloides (assembly GCA_947069175.1). Taxonomy (NCBI): domain Eukaryota; kingdom Viridiplantae; phylum Streptophyta; class Magnoliopsida; order Asterales; family Asteraceae; genus Scalesia; species Scalesia atractyloides. Next base: position 67,015,716 of record CAMTDV010000004.1, on the reverse strand, counting down.
GAGAATTGTGATGATGATAGCGATGATGAAGAGCTAAAAATTATAAACATGAAATATTTTTAAAACTAAAAGAAAATTTTCAAGAAACTGTTTTGCAATCTACTGAGAAAGGTGAATGCTCAACGCAAAATCCTTCTAAGCAGAATGAAGAACAAAAACAAAAGGAAAAACAAAGTTTTAAAAATTCTAAAAACTTTCATAAGAAAAATAAAAGCTCATCGGTATGATCATCCAATTATTATAGAAATTCACAAAAATTTGTAAATCGAAACTCACAAAAATTTGTAAATAAGGGTGCAGGTCGGACCGCAGAGCTTCAACGTCAAATCAAAGTTACAGACGAAGAAGGAAATATGGCTACTACACATCAAAGAAATGTTGTGATTTGAGTGTATGGTTTGATGAAAAGGATCGGTATGAGAACAGGAAGTGTCATAAATATGGAGTAACTGGACACATCGCTAGAAAATGTTTTCAAATTAATCATAAATCTGCTCATATTGATAACAAAAATTTTGGAGTATCAACTCAGGTTTTGAAACAATGTACAGAAACTACAAACAAGGTGAAACCAGTTATTACTAAGTTTTCAAATTTTGAAACTGGTGAATCCTCGAATGGTAATGAACAAAGAGTTTCTACATTGTATTTCAAGAAAGCTTTAACGAAAAACCAATCATGGTTGGTAAAAGAAAAAGAAGTTACAGAATCAGTAAAAATTGAAAGTTTAGAGAACTTTCCGAAACATAAGAAAGTTCAAAATAAACCTAATTGTGAAAAGAAAATAAAAAATAAGGTTGAAGAAACAACACCTAAGACTGCAAAGGCTTGGGTGTCACTATTCAACTAATTGTTTGAATTTTTGTGCAACAACTTCTAAGATGAAAGCAAATTATTGAGAATAGAGTTTCGTGGCACATAATAAAGACAGGCCGGGTTATCATGTTATATATAAAGGCCAATTTTACAAAACATGTTCAAATAACGTTTACTTTACAATTTTTGAAAAATTTTTGGAGAAAATTTTTGGAAAACATGTTTCAATAACGTTTACTTGAAAGTTTTACAAATTTTTGAAGAAAATTTGAAAACTATCACAGAACCCTCACTTTTAAACAAGGAAAAACTCATGTTCAACAAATTGTTATAAATACAAAGGTGTCAAGGTTTTTGTCATCATGAGTGGGAGAGGATTTAAAAGAAATTGTGAAGCAGTAATGGATGGAGAATTGAAGTGATTCTCATCGGTTGGTCAATGTTTTTCTATAAAACAAAAATTCCAAAAATATGTTTTTGAATTTTATGGGGAGAAATTTTTTTTAGAAAATCCAAAAACATATTAAAAGCAAAAAAGTACAAAAATATTGAAAAAGGCAAAAAGAGTTTTGTGGATAAAAGGAAATGATAGTACATCAGTGGACTATCACAGTATGCTAAGGATTTGTGAAGTTTAAAAAGTTTAAACAAGTCTTATTGTGGATGTGTCGATAGGCTTTACATGTTCAGTAAATTGTTTCTGAGATATAAACTAAATTTTACAACTGCTTAACTTGTGGATTAACATCTCTCGGATATATGGACTTAGTACTCTGGAATTATGTTTGAGAGATTGCATGATTCTGAGATATGAGGTCTTTATAGATGATTGATATATGGGGTATTATACAAGTTCTTCTGATTTTGTGGAAGCAATGGTCTAGAACTTGTAGAATACTTTTGCTTTAAAACCCTAAAACTGCATTCAATTGAAAATATCGAAAGATACTACAATTGTAATACAAAAAGATTCCAAATTGGAACACTACTTTAAGTCGAGCGTTCATCTCTTTGCCGGTACGATGGTACTAACCTGAGCTCTCAAGGTCTCGCACAACCCAGATAAAGATATCAATTACGCTATAATCACCATGTAAGATGAAATCTAGGGAATCTTGATGCGGGAATATATTCTGAGATGGGAACCATAGTTAAGTTAAGTTTCTTAAGTCTAACTAACATATCTTGGAACAATTGAGAAATGTATTGAAGTTTAAGAGGACAAATATATCGACAATCTAGGTAAATTTGTTTAAAACTTAGTGTCATGAAAAGGTCAATGGTACAAGTGATATGTCTAAAAACTGATATGATCCTTTAACACAAACTCAACAAAAATATGTTTGTACATAGTTAGAGTTTGATAATCATTACATAAAAACAAAAATATTACATTATCTTTTAGTTTCTACCACTGATGATGAAAAGCTGATTTTCAAAATCTAGAGTTGTTAAACAAAATCTAAAAACTTTTGAAAATTGATCTGAAAAGTTTAAAAGTTCATTAAGTTGAAACTTACATTTAAATAAATGTGTCAGTTTAGTGTTAAAATGTTTAATCAAGATCATTAAGTTGAACATGATACATGAATCAGATATTCAAGGTCATTAATTTGTACTTGAATAACTGAGAGGGTTTAAAAACTGATAGAAGATTAAAATTTGAAATGTTGATGTTTTGAAATTTCAAAGTTTGAATCTGAAATGTTTATTTAAATGTTTGAGGAACTTTGAAACAGCAAGTTGATGTTAAGGGGGAGCTGGATAAAACACGTTGATTAAAGATACCAGAAAGCTCAAAGCAAGGGGGGCATGGATATTCAATGTTTTATCAAGAAAAGCTCAGGAAAAGAGAAAAGGATTGTAGATGCTATGAAGATCAAGGAAGTTAAAGTTATTCAACAATAAAGATCAAGAGAACAGTAAAGACTCAAGAACTTATTTGAAGAATGATGACTACGGCAACATCCAAGGGGGAGTCTGTTGATGCATATGTCTGTTACCTATGTCATCATATAATATCGAGTATGAGCGATTAGGGCTTAATCTGTTAGAAACGAGGCGCATTTAAGTGAGTTAGAGGACAAGTTCGCTGGTCATGGTGATGATGATGTCAAGTTCGCCCGAACTCATTTCCTCACCAGCGAACTTGTAAACCTATATAAAGGTGCCTTGGATTTCATCTGTAATAATCAGAGATTTTGTCACGACATAGGCGAAGCTCTGTCCAAGTGTTTCCAGGATCTGTAACATCTCAACAATGATTAAACATTAAAGAACTTGTGTCAATGTCGCCTATGCAAGCGGATTCCGCACGTTTATCTTAGGTTTACCAAATTAGGACCAAAAAGATCCGTACAACGGACCCTCAGTCCATGAATCATAACCAAGTTGGATTAGTGTCAATACACTTGTTAGAAGCAGGTTATAGGGTGGCAAGTTGAGGGTCCGTTGTACGGATCGTTCTGGTCCTAATTTGGCAAACCTAAGGTAAACGTGCGAAATTTGTTTGCATAGGCGACATTGTAGACAAGTTTGTTACTGATTAATCACTGTTTCATTGATTAGTAGACGTTACAGATCTGGAAACACTTGGACAGAGCTTCGCCTCTGTCGTGACAAAATCTCGAATCTTACAAATGAAATGACAAGACACCTATTTATAGGAATCACAAGTTCGCTTGGGGAGTGCAAGTTATGGCGAACTTGACTATAACATCACAATCTCAAGCGAACTTGGCTATAAACTTTAACAAACTTCGACATTTTGCTTCTAAATACAGACTCGATATTATATGATGACGTAGGCAACAGACATATGCATCAACAGACTCCACCTTGGATGTTGCCGTAGTCATTATTACTCAATTAAGTTCTTGAGTCTTTAATGTTCTCTTGATCTTTATTTCTTGAATAACTTTAAACTTCCTTGATCTTCATAGCATCTACAATCCTTTTCTCTTTTCTTCCCGAGCTTGTCTTTATAAAACTTTAATCACCATGCTCCCCCTTGCTTTGAGCTTTCTGGTAACTTCAATCAACATGTTTTATCCAGCTCCTCCTTAAAAACAACTTCCTGTTTCAAAGTTCCTCAAACTTTCAAACAAAACATTTCAGATTCAAACTTGAAACTTTTAAACGCAATTATTTCAAATTTTAATCTCCTCATCATTTTTTAAACCCTCTCAGTTAAATAAGTTCAAATTAATGACCTTGAATATCTGATTCATGTATCAAGTTCAACTTAATGATCTTGATTAAAAGTTTTGACACTAAACTGACACATTTATTCAAATGTAAGTTTCAACTTAATCAACTTTTAAACTTTTCAGATCAATTTGAAATTTTCAAACTTTTGATAAGCAACTCTAGACTTTGAAAATCAGCTTTTCATCATCAGTGGTCGAAACTAAAAGATAATATAATCTTTTTGCTTTTATGTAATGAATATCAAACTCTAACTTTGAAAATTGTTTTCAAGCTTTCAAAGTACAAATACTATGGTTTATATAAACAATACGATCTCAATAATGTGAACGAACTTGTTGGTGCGTTGTATTCATAAAAAGAATGACATTCATTAACAATGGCCAAGCCGACCAGTAATAAGTTACGGCGCCTAGGACTGACAATCCCGTTACCAAATTTCCCGGGGTTTGTGGGGAAATTTGGGAAGCAACTGAAACTCTATTTGTAACATACCCTTTAGTGGTATGTTATACGATTAAGGGACACCGTGGGTGGTCTCGAACAAGTCAACAAAGGTTTGAATGTATTCATGAAATGACCAAAAGTTTTCACAACTAAAACAAGGAACGATGAACGATTTGTTTATAACAAGAAACGATGAACGATTGATTTATAACAAGGAAGATGAACGATTGGTTTATAACAAGGAACGATGAGCGATTAGTTTATAACAAGGAATGATGAACGATTGGTTTATAACAAGAAACGATGAACGATTGGTTTATAACAGGAACAATGGACGATTGATTTATGGTAAGTGATTTAGATAACGTTACGAGTGTAATGTGATAAAAGCATAGTGGATACGCCGCTGGTACTTCCTATATATAAGTGCTTTTATCGTATTACATTGGTGGCGTTATTTACATCACTTGAGCAAATGTTTTCAAACAAAGACACACAACGATTTTCGATTAAAGATATAAACCATACGAGTTATTTCAAGACAATTTACAACTTGGATTTACAAAACAAATATTTTCAAGTCAAGGTTGATGGCTACTAGATTTTACAAACTTATAACTATTTGTTTTAGTCGATTAACTATTACAATATCAAATGCTTTCAAAACAAGGTTTTACTTATGACTCTAGTAGTCGGGTGTTATATATTCCAATATATACATAGCAATAGACTTGACATGCTCCCAAAACCTATGTACTCGCCGACATATTTTTGCTGACTCGTTTTCACATATGTCTTAGGGAATGATGCTAGATGATACTGATGTGTGCTCACATAGGAATGGACTTGGACCTAGTGCCTTAAAAACAAGAAAGACAAATGAAATGCTTGTTTAGTTTGTTTAAAGTTCTATGAAAATATAACAGTATAATGAATGTTTAATATTCAATAAAACGAAACTTCAAATGCCATGTGTTGTTGAAACAATCTGATAACGTGACTCCCCAAGTGTTTCCGCCGCGTGTTGTTTTACACGATTTGGGGTGTTACAGGTTGGTATCAGAGCACTGGTTATAGGGAATTAGGTTATTAGTAACGCTTTGACCTAGACTATAACCTTCCTAGGACCCTAACGCGAGTTTACTTGCATTTAGATTTAAAGTACAATACAATCACCTATCCTTAGGTGATTACTAAAACAATTTCCACAAATTTCAAATCCGTTTTTGAAAAATCAATCATCTATCCTTAGATGATTTGTTTTTGGCGTAAGCCTTATAAGTTTTCAAAATCTTGTCAAAGTTTGGGTTTTATTAATGTGAACATGTGCAATCTAGAAGGGTGGGTGCCTGTACCCTGAGTTTTCTATCTAAGGCTAGAATGTTCGTACAAATCCACTTATTCGGACCAGTCACTCTTACCTGGGAACTCTTGGGGTGAGTATCTACTTATAGGCTAAAGCATGTCTTCGCGATACATTATAAGACCCATTTACTTTGATTAGTCACAGTGTAATTGGTTTGTTTTAGTAACAAGCGAATGATCACAATCCTCTTGTTTCGCCGATATTTTAACATTAAATCTTGATCATCCAATACATCTTACTTGTTTTCTCTCATGATTCCGTTTCCTTTTTGTTTTAGAATGCCTCCTCTACGTAGCAATGATCAAATTAAGCAAATGACTACTAAAATCGCTCAACAATTAGGCGCGCTACTCGGTGGAGTTATCGAGTTAGTTGTGGCTATAATTAAGCTTGAGAATGAGACTACTCATGAGACCCCAACGAACACTGAAGCCAAACCTTCAAAGAAATCAAGGAAACGTAAAGCTTCAAAGAACCACACTGTGATTACCCCAACTATGCTTAACCAAGAGGAACCTAGCCAGGTGGCCCCGCCACCTACTAAGAAGCCATACAGAGGAAAAGCGCCTCTGTGCAATCAATGTAACCTTCACCACAATGCCAGTGTCCATTGCTGAAAATGTTCGAACTGTGGGCTTATTGGTCATACAGATGATGCCTGTAGTGTAGCCACCACGCCGAATCAAGTTGTGGCAGTTCCTACTCAGACAACTGCGACCCCTCAAGCAATACCTGGTTGCTCTAACTACCCACATGGAGCCTGCTTCAACTGTGGTTATCCAAATCACATCAATTGACCTGGCTTACCAATGGCGACTCAAAGTATGGACACAAGAAGTAACACTGGCAACATAAAGGCTTGTGCTGATGTCTAGATAAATGCTTGAACTTTCATGTTTTCTGTCTACTTTCAAGACCCTTGAAAACACTTTGATTGTCTATAAATAAATATGGTTGTTTTCCAAATTATTTACAAATGTGATTACACATATCTGTGTTGCACAACTACAATACCCAAAACCAAGGACATGTTTCCGTACAAACCAAACTACTCTCGTAGTTTCTTTTATATTATGATTGCACACGATCTCCACAAAAATCTTATGTACTCATTTCTATTAAAAACCAAAAGTACAAGGTACAAGTTATGACATCTAACAAGATACTCGAAATACCGCTATGAAAATCCATGCTTGGATACCTAAGGGTACTTCCATACGTCCTTAACCAGACTTATGCAATGTGCATGGGAATTCAATATTTTTTTCTCGTTTTCATTGTACCATACATAGCCAATGATTTCAAAGATACCTCACACGATTTCAAAAAAACATTTCACACGGTTTTCAAACATTCTAACATAATGTATTTACCAAATATACATAGTACCTCATTTCATACGCACTTTCATAAACCTTTTACCTTAAATTCAAAGACTTTTACATGGTTTCGAAACATTCTAATATGGCATTTTGCCTATTATAGCTAGTACATAATTGCAAAAACATTATAAATATATGATTTCAAAAAGACTGAATATATTTTCAAAGATTCCATGCATGATTTTTCAAAGACACCTTGCCTCGTATATTCACTTAGCATATCAAGTACTCAATTTTCGACGACATCTTGCTTCGTATGTTTACTTAGCATATTCAGTACACGGGTTTCAAAGACATTTTGCTCCATATATTGACAAAACCTACTTAGTGTGTGGTTTTCAAGACATTTTCGCGTACAAACCCTCATGGGATCTTCCTATCTTATAATGTTGATGCATATGTCTGTTGCCTACGTCATCATAAGCTAACGATAAATGATTTGGAAGACTGATCAAGATAAAGACTATATCCAAGGGGGAGTCTGTTAGTACAGTTTGTCTATGTCTTAGTCTTGTATCGAGTCTGTATAGAATAAGCTAGCAAAATGGAGTATTTATAGTTTTTTAGGACAAGTTCGCTTATGGTGTGTTTATGTAGTCAAGTTCGGCCTGAACTTGACTAAGTCAAGTTCGCCCGGACTTGCAAGATGTCCAGCGAACTTGTACTAGTATATATAGCTAGCTTGTGATTTCATTTGTAACTTTTAGAGATTTTATCACGACAGACGCGAAGCTCTGTCCAAGTGTTTCCAGGATATGTAACGTTTACTAATCAATGAAACAATGATTAATCAATGAATAACTTGTATCAAATGTCGCCTATGCAAACGGATTCCACACGTTTACCTTAGGTTTGCCAAATTAGGACCATAAAGATCCGTACAACGGACCCTCAATTGGTATCAGAGCAGGATTGGCCTAATTTTAAGACATTAGACTGAAATAATCTCATCTTCTACTCATTTCTTCTATTTTTAACATTTCTTGGACAATTCACGGACAAAATGGACTGATTTTCAAGTAGAATACGTAAAATCCATAATAGTAAAACCCTTGAAAAGATCAGAGTTTAAAACAAACGAATTCATGTCGAAAAATTGAAAAAATCATGTTTTGTAACTCAAGTTCGCTCGAATATAGCATCAAGTTCGCTCGAACTTGATTGAAAAACTCACTTTTTCAGTGATTTTCATCAAGTTCGCCCGAACTTGATTGATTTTTCAATATTTTTGGTAAGTTCGCTCGAACTTGCTTATTTTTCAAACAAATTTCATCAAGTTCGCCCGAACTAGATTAAATATTGTTGAAAAATATTACAAGTTCGCCCGAACTTGTAAAACCTCTTGAAATTCCTACAAGTTCGCCCGAAATTGTTTGTTCTCTTGAAACATTTCACAAGTTTGCTCGAACTTGTCAAGTAATATACAAGTTCGCCCGAACTTGTCCATTACAAGTTCGCCCGAACTTGTCTAAGAGACTAAAAAAAAAGAAAAAAAGCTGAGTTTTACACGCTGTGACAAGTTCGACCGAACTTGTCTAAGGCATGAAAATCCCGAAAAAACGTCTCGGACATTGTATATCGTTAGAATCATATCGACGAGACGAGTTTAAAGCTCTAATATGGTAAAAACAGTTTTCTAAAAAATTTTAAACGTTTTTAGCAAACCAATACGTTGATATTGTCGGTTAAAAAGTTAAATTTTATTAAAATTGTCTGTTTACTAATCATTTTTCAAGTGTTTTGAACGACAGATAATTTTGGAAAACGAAATGGGGTCCGAGAAGGCGCCAAAGTTAATGAGTATGAACGAGTATGAAGTTTGGAAAGGAAAATTTGAGAGCTGGGTCCAAGCTTACGCATTTTAGCAGTTGGGTGGCGATCGAAACAGGATATGTAGTTCCAAGAGATGGGAGTCAGAATATTCTAGAGAAGTGCAAGTATTCTACGCAACAGAAAGAGGCGTATTTTGCTGATAAGAAAATGATTAATCTGATTCAACAATCTGTTAACGAACATATCTTGATACTACTGGCTGAGTACAAGACTGCAAAAGAACTTTGGATATCTCTGAAAAATAAATATCAGGTGAAGAGAGAAGAGAACATAGTGGTTAAGAACTGTGAAGCTCAGTTTCAAGTATATTCACAAATGAGTCTTCAAATTTTAAACCAGTCTGCCCGGTCTATGATGTAAACAATTATCAGGCAGATAATGCCAAACTCTTGAATGAGATTGAGAGTTTGACATTAGAAAATAAAAAATTAAAAGAAAATGAAAAGAATTTTGAAACCAAAATAAAATTTGTAGAAAATGAAAAATTACAAATAGTAGTAGATTTTCAAAATGAAATAAAAATTTTAAAAATGAATTTTTTTTTGAAAAATTAAATATAGAAAATCAAAAAGCAATAAATTCTTATATTGAGAAAATAGCTCAACTTGAAAAAGAAGTTGAGATTGTTAAAAATAAAGCTGTTAGTTCAGCAAAATTATCGAAAGGTTTTGTGACTTCTTCATTAAAATTAGATCATATATGTCCAAAACCGATCAATGTGAATAAAAAGGAAATTCCAATAAGTGACAATGTCACAAATTATGACGATGTCATAATTGAGAATTGTGATGATGATACCGATGATGAAAGTACTAAAAATGATAAACATGAAATATTTTTAAAACTAAAAGAAAAATTTCAAGAAACTGTTCTAGAATCTCCTGAAAAAGGTGAATGCTCAATGCAAAAACCTTCTAAGCAGAATGGAGAACAAAAACAACATGAAAAACAAAATTCTAAAAATTTTCAAAATAAAAATAAAAGCTCATCGGTACGGTCGTCCAATCATTATAAAAACTCACAAAATTTTGAGAATAAGTGGTGCAGGTCGGACCACAGTGCTTCAAAGTCAAATCAAAGTTACAGAAGAAGCAGGAAAGATGACTGCTACACGTCAAATCAATCTGATGATTTGGGTGTATGGTCTGAATGTAGAAATTAGTACGATAACAGAGTGTGTTACAACTGTGGATTTAGTGGATACATTGTTGTTAATTGTCCGAGAAAGAGATTTGATACGAGAAGATGCTATAAATGTCAAATCAAAGGTCATGTTGACAGGGATTGTCCGACTAATCTGATAAGAAGATCGGATAAATCTCAGGGGGAGAACAAAAATGCTTGTGAAGAAGACAGTAAAAACTGTAGAAAATTCCAAAGGACAAAAAGTCAAGTTATCACAAGGGCAAAAAGACAGATTGAGAAAAAAGAGGAAAAACGTTAGACAGTATTTGGAAAAGATTTTGTCCTCGGATAAATCTACGAAATCAGATAAAAGTTCTGATGAACCATTTTACTCACATTCAAGTAAAACGAATTCATCAGATACAAATCTGAGGACAAAAAGAGAGAGCAATGGAAAACAAATTTGATATTTCAAACAGTTAAAAAATCAAAGAAAGTAAAATTTTCAAATAAAGTTTCTATCAAACTGTTTGAATATCAAAAGGAGTGTGAATATTTGTTTACTTCAGATGTTAATGAATTTGGTAAACCTAAATCCAGAATGGATTGGGTTCCAATTCAAAATTAATTAAAGTTTGTTTGAATGTGCAGGATAACCAAGCTTCAAGCCAAGCGTCATTTCAGAAGTAGTGGTTGATCATGAAGATATACAAGAGGCAAGAGTGATATTCCACACAAACAAAATGGTAGTCTTGCGTTCACATTCGTAAAAAGTCATTAAATGGTCAAAATGGAAGATTCTTATTTTCGATTTCAAAAGAATGTTTTCAATTTTAGGGGGTGAAAAAATTTTAAAATTGTCAAAATCGAGAATTTCTGTAAAATTGAAAAATATCATTTCAAAATATCAAAAACATAGAAAAATTAAAAATGAGATTACTTGTGCGAAAAGAGGAAATGATAGTAAATCAGTGGATTATCAGTGCATGTTTAAAGATATGTATTGTTTAAAATGGTTAAACAATCTCACTAAAGATGTGTCGGTAGGCTCAGCTAGACTAGTAGTTTTGCAAAAATGATACAAATATAAATAGAAAAGCCTAGTTCTAGTGGGAAACGTGATTGAAAGCATAGTACTTAGTTTTGTCCTTCGTGAGTGTGTGCCAATTGGTAATCGCTGAATGCTAAAAAGCATAAAAACCGGTTAGTTTGTGAACTTTCACATCTTACTGAAAAAGTCACTGTGATTGTGTTTTCATTTTCAAAAGATTTAAACTTGTTTTGTTTCTTTATTTTGTTTAAGCATTGGACATCCTCTGCGTATACGAAAGTATCGAACTGGATGTTAGTGCCTAAATGTTTCTGCTTTATTTTCTTTGGTGTTTTGTTTAAATCTTGGATCACCTTTGCGTATATGAGAATATCGAACTGGTGATTAAGATCTAAACAATTTCAACTTGTTTTTATTTCTTATTTTTGTTTAAACATTGGACTTTCTCTACGTATCGAAAGATCGACCTGATTGTTAATGTTTAAACATTCTGCGTTATTTTCACACAAATTACAGTTGATGAAAGTTTAAAGGCTTTACTTGAGTTAGTGTATTACATGATGAGGGGATATGCTGAGATCGTGGGGTCCATAAGAGCTTAGCGCAAATTAATGTACCTTAACGTATCGGTAAGCATTACGAAAGTTTTTAGATTGAGTTTAAGTGGACAACAATACCGACAATCCATGTGAATTGTTTAAACTGAGTGTTTCATCTAGATCAACGGTGCAGCTGATATGTCTCAGTAAAACTGATATGATCCTCTAGCACGTTTTCTCACAAAAATATAAACTGTAAATATTACATTTTAGTTTGTTTACATTTCTGCAGTCAATATTAAAAATCCAAAAAGATTTTCTTTCAAAATCTTCCATGGTAACCTGATAATGTTGAATGTGAGCCGGACCAACGAGACTGTTAAGAAACTGTTTGTGTGTGGATACGTGTGATTGTTCTTAATCGTCAAATCTTAGAGATTCAGAGCATAATTTGAGGGGGGCTAGATACTCATGATGAATGAAGATAACAGAAAGCTCGAAGCAAGGGGGAGAATGGAGGTTAAAGTTATTCAAGATATAAAGATCAAGAGGACATTAAAGACTCAGGAACTTAATTGAAGAATGTTGTCTTCGGCAACATCTAAGGGGGAGTCTGTTGATGCATATGTATGTTGCCTACGTCATCATAAGCTAACGATAAATGATTTGGAAGACTGATCAAGACAAAGACTATATCCAAGGGGGAGTCTGTTAGTACAGTATGTCTATGTCTTAGTCTTGTATCGAGTCTGTATAGAATAAGCTAGCAAAATGGAGTATTTATAGGTTTTTAGGACAAGTTAGCTCATGGTGTAGTCAAGTTCGGCCGAACTTAACTAAGTCAAGTTCGCCCGAACTTGCAAGATGTCCAGTGAACTTGTACTAGTATATATAGCTAGCTTGTGATTTCATTTGTAACTTTCAGAGATTTTGTCAAGACAGAGGCGAAGCTCTGTCTAAATGTTTCCAGGATCTGTAATGTTTACTAATCAATGAAACAGTGATTAATCCGTGAATAACTTGTATCAAATGTCGCCTATGCGAACGGATTCCGTACGTTTACCTTAGGTTTGCCAAATTAGGACCATAAAGATCCGTACAATGGACCCTCATATAAGTTAGATTCTGGTGAATGTTTAAAGTGCAATCGAAGTCCTTATTGGATTCTTTGTGTACTTCAATGCAAGACGATGTGACTAAACCAAATCCTTAAAGTATTTATCTAACATCATAGCTAGATTCTTGCCGGATGTTTAAAAGTACTAATCAAATTTCTTGATTAGATTCCTGGTATATTTCAAATACATATGTACAAATTGATGACAATCTAATAACAAGTTGATGACCAAAGTAATGATTATGCGATTATGTGATTATGTGTTAAAGTTGATTCAAATATTCGCTATCCAAATCCTTGTAGAATCTTCCATATCTTCATATGATAGATTCTTAGGAGGATCTCCAAAAGTACTATCTTAAATCCTTAAATGGGCTATGCTATGCAAATAGTCAGACCTTGGATTTCAAAGTACTAATCCAAGTTTGATTCAAAGTTAAAGAGGTCATGTTGACCTAGTTAAAGAGGTCTTTCATGGCCTAGTTAAAGAGATTGCTTGTCAATCTAGTTAAAAAGATCATGAGTTGATCTAATTAAAGAGATCCTGATGGGGTCTAGACAAGTCATTCCATGTGTACTTATATGATTTTTCCCCTACAAATCACAAAATGAACTATGCAGATTGTGCAACGAATTGAGTAATTATGGATGCATACATAATTATAAAATCCCTTGCATAGAAAACCATAGCAAGTTTTGTCACGTGTAAGAACCTATAGTAATAAGAATAACGAAGCGGGAACAATGTAATAAGGACATGGTGGATACGCCGCTGGTACTTCCTATATATAAGTGTTCCTTATTACATTGCAAGCGTGGCATTATTAAAGTTACTAGAAGTTCTGGACCTTGACCAATGTTGTTTTATTATACACTCTCTGAATCCAATTTCGAGCACACACAAGTTTCCTATACTAGTCTTCATGGGAAACCCATATAAACAATTTCCCGTTTATTATTCAAAAATCCGACTCCTTTTTCAAGATCACGCTCTTTTAGGTATGTTGTGACAAAACATACCACTTTGGCATTTACCTTTTCTAAGGCTCAGTACAATTAAAGGTGTCATGCACCTACCTATTGGAATGAGGTTAAGATTTCCGAATCTCAATTCATCACCATTGACAAGAAACGAGTACGATAAACAAAGTTCGATGGAGTCCAAATGTTTTCTAGAGATTTTCTCTGGGAACGAAGGATCACTTAATTGCAATACTCACAATTATGTTTTTACAAGTTTTCTCTAAATTTTGGGACCAAATTTACTGAAGTAGGGGAGACTGTGACATCTGAACCTTTTCAAGCATCAAACATTATCAAACAATTCATAATCTAATGAAATCTTGTGTTTCATTCCCGATATTTGTTTAAATAGATGTGACAATCATACACTTTAGTCTATGTACAATTTCAACTCTTCAAAGCTTATCTGGAGGTTATACGAAAGCTATTACGCAAAGGGTAACCATTTTAATGCGACATACACCCCGGAACAAAGAAATAAGCTAAACATACCCTAAATATCCATTACATAACTTAGAAATAAGTTTTGAAGGGTTTGTTATGTCAAAAACAAGCCTATTTGATCACAGGGACTATTTACGACAAACTACGAAAGTCTGCCGAATTCTCGCAGCGACGTACACTCCGGAACAAGGTCACAAGCTTAACATACCATAAATACCCTTTACATAGCTTAGAAATAAGTTTGAGGGCTTCGGTATGGCACAATCACACTTTGGTAACTTCAGGGATTAATTTGCAAATTTCGCGAAACTATGTCTCTTCTGGTATTTCACCGTCCGGAACATGTACGGACATCCACAAATTTTTGTAATCATTAAAATATTATATTTTAGTAATTGGAATGCAAAAATATCATTTGTTACGCATTTACGGTCGCGCACGCGTTCATTACGATTTTCATCGTAATTAACCGAAAACCGCAACCGTACGACCAATCGAACCGACCTCCGGAACATTTTTGGACATATTTCAAGTTCCCTATACTTTAACGTCCTTATGGAGCTTAAAAATGGGGTTAACAGGTGTTAGAAATGCCAAAACACGACGAAAACAAGTGCAGGGACCTGTTTGCAATTTTTCAAAACTTCAGTCAGGGGGGTGGCGTACGGTGACGCCCTAGGGGGTACCGTCGCGTACGGTGATGCCCCTGTTTTGACATAATGTTGCTGGCAGCTTCCCAACTCATTTCCTTGCCACCAATTCGCATTTTTTGACACCTGACTCAAATTTTACCACAGTTAACCTGTTCTAACACCTCTACAACACTGTTAACATCCTAGAGCATCTCCAAACACTTGTCATGATCAAATTGACCCAATTCAACTATAAAAACTAAGGTATTCTTCATTTTTGAACTTTTACAAACACCCTCTTTGATCCTTTCTGCTCAAATCCAAAATTGGCAACCACTTTGGAGTTTCCTCTATGATTCCTTGATCATCTCTAGTGTTTGTAAGTAATTCATTCATGTTTTGATTCGAATTTCTTAGTTTAATTGAGCTAAAACTCAACAGTTTGACTTTCTGTTTGACTTTTAGTTTTGATCATGAATTGATCAAGATAAGCTCAATTGAAACTTGCAATAGGATGGTAATCAAGGTGGTTATGATCCCTAAAAAAATCATGCCTACTGATTCCCACATTTTCTAGTCATTTTGACAAGTCAAAGTTTCGGTCAAAATGCGATTTTTGCACATTTTGCAATGGATCTGTTCTTCGGGTGTCAAAACAGGTTGTTTTGATGCCAAAGTACTTTGATAAACTTAATTAGACATGTCACAATATGTCAAATTCATCATTCTCATTGTGGTGCTTGTTTAGAGTCGAAAAGTTGAACGATTTGACCACCGCTTTGACTTTCGAATCTGACCCGTTTGGTTGATCTTTAGATCCGATCAAATACATATTTGTGACCACAAATATATAGGGAATAACCCTCTGAGGTTGTACCTTATGGTCATGTTGTTTGGATGACGTTATGATAATTAGTTGTTATAATCATCAATGATGACCAAAATGCCCTTTTCGCAAATAAATCAACTAAGAGCATATGTAACATAAAAATTGACATACAATCTGATGTAACAACAATATTAAACATATTTTGGCAATTAGGACTTATCATAACGCATATCTAACCATCCGAATGCGTAGTTACGCAAATGGCGTGTTAAAGTGGCTTAAACTACCTTAACGGGTCAAAAGCACATAAAAATCTTTCCAACTCAGATCGTGAACTTATTAAACCATGTCATATGAGTCCCCATACTCATTTGGTTTATAAGGTACCATTCTGTCCAAATCCTCCGATTTCAAGCTTTGATATTTACACTATTGTTCATTTTTAGGACACGCGTGATTTCTCGGACCTTTGAGCTTCAGTTTTCTTTTGATCCAAGATTTCTTTGCAATACCAAGTGAGTACATAGTCCCCTCTTTTATGTTTTTCAAATATTTTGGGATGATTCGTATGTGCTAAATGTTTGAGGAACTTTGAAACAGAAAGTTGATTAAGGGGGAGCTGGATAAAACACGTTGATTAAAGATACCACAAAGCTCAAAGCAAGGGGGAGCATGGAGATTCAATGTTTTATCAAGACAAGCTCAAGAAAAGAGAAAAGGATTGTAAATGCTATGAAGATCAAGGAAGTTAAAGTTATTCAAGAAACAAAGATCAAGAGAACAGTAAAGACTCAAGAACTTATTTGAAGAATGATGACTACGACAACATCCAAGAGGGAGTCTGTTGATGCATATGTCTGTTGCCTACGTCATCATATAATATTGAGTCTGAGCAATTAGGGCTTAATCTGTTAGAAACGAGGCGTATTTAAGTGAGTTAGAGGTCAAGTTCGTTGGTCATGGTGATGATGATGTCAAGTTCGGCCGAACTTGACTAGGTCAAGTTTGCCCGAACTCAGTTCCTCACCAGCGAACTTGTAAACCTATATAAAGCTACCTTGGGATTTAATTTGTAATAATCAGAGATTTTGTCACGACAGAGGCGAAGCTTGTCCAAGTGTTTCTAAGATCTGTAACATCTACTAATCAATGAAACAGTGATTAAACATTAAAGCACTTGTATCTAATGTCGCCTATGCAAACGGATTCCGCATGTTTACCTTAGGTTTGCCAAATTAGGACCAGAAAGATTCGTACAACGGACCCTCAGTCCATGAATCATAACCAAGTTGGATTAGTGTCAATACACTTGTTAGAAGTAGGTTATAGGGTAGCAAGTTGAGGGTCCGTTGTACGGATCGTTCTGGTCCTAATTTGGCAAACCTAAGGTAAACGTGTGGAATCCGTTTGCTTAGGCGACATTGTAGACAAGTTTGTTACTGATTAGTCACTATTTCATTGATTAGAAGACGTTACAGATTCTGAAAACACTTGGACAGAGCTTCGACTCTGTCGTGACAAAATCTTTGAATCTTACAAATGAAATGACAAGACACCTATTTATAGGAATCACAAGTTCGCTTGGGGAGTGCAAGTTCGAGCGAACTTGCTTAGTCAAGTTCGGCTGAACTTGACTATAACATCACAATCTCAAGCGAACTTGGCTATAAACTTTAATAAACTTCGACATTTCGCTTCTAAATACAAACTCGATATTATTTGATGACGTACGCAACAGACATATGCATCAACAGACTCCACCTTGGATGTTGCCGTAGTCATTATTCTTCAATTAAGTTCCTGAGTCTTTAATGTTCTCATGATCTTTATTTCTTGAATAACTTTAAACTTCCTTGATCTTCATAGCATCTACAATCCTTTTCTCTTTTCTTCTCGAGCTTGTCTTTATAAAAATTTATTCACCATGCTCCCCCTTGCTTTGAGCTTTCTGGTATCTTCAATCAACATGTTTTATCCAGCTCCTCCTTAAATACAACTTCCTGTTTCAAAGTTCCTCAAACTTTCAAACAAAACATTTCAGATTCAAACTTTAAAACTTTTAAACACAATTATTTCAAATTTTAATCTCCTCATCAGTTTTTAAACCCTCTCAATTAAATAAGTTCAAATTAATGACCTTGAATATCTGATTCATGTATCAAGTTTAACTTAATGATCTTGATTAAAAGTTTTGACACTAAACTGACACATTTATTCAAAAGTAAGTTTCAACTTAATGAACTTTTAAACTTTTCAGATCAATTTGAAATTTTCAAACTTTTGATCAGCAACTCTAGACTTTGAAAATCAGCTTTTCATCATCAATGGTCGAAACTAAAAGATAAATTAATCTTTTTGTTTTTATGTAATGAATATCAAACTCTAACTTTGAAAATTGTTTTCAAGTTTTCAAAGTACAAATACTATGGTTTATATAAACAATACGATTTCAATAATGTCAACGAACTTGTTGGTGCGTTATATTCACAACAAGAATGACATTCATTAACTATGGCCAAGCCGACCAGTAGTAAGTTACGGCGTCTAGGACTGACAATCCCGTTACCAAATTTCCCGGGGTTGTGGGGAAATTTGGAAAGCGACTGAAACTGTATTTGTAACATACCCTTTGGTGGTATGTTATACGATTAAGGGACACCGTGGGTGGTCACGAACAAGTCAACAAAGGTTTGAATGTATTCACGAAACGACCAAAAGTTTTCACAACTAAAACAAGGAACGATGAACGATTTGTTTATAACAAGGAATGATTGGTTTATAACAAGGAACGATGAACTATTGGTTTATAATAAGAACAATGAACAATGGACGATTGGTTTATAACAAGGAACGATGAACGATTGGTTTATAATAAGAACAATGGACGATTGGTTTATGGTAAGTGATTTAGATAACGTGATGAGTGTAATGTGATAAAAGCATGGTGGATACGCCGCTGGTACTTCCTATATATAAGTGCTTTTATCGTATTACATTGGTGGCGTTATTTACATCACTTGAGCAAATGTTTTTCAAACAAAGACACACAACGATTTTTGATTAAAGATATAAACCATATGAGTTATTTCAAGACAATTTACAACTTGGATTTACAAAACAAATATTTTCTAGTCAAGGTTCATGGCTACTAGATTTTACAAACTTATAACTATTTGTTTTAGTCGATTAACTATTACAATATCAAATGCTTTCAAAACAAGGTTTTACTTACGACTCTAGTAGTCAGGTTTTATATATTGCAATATATACATAGCCATGGACTTGACATGCTCACATAACCTATGTACTTGCCGGCATATTTTTGCTGACTCGTTTTCACATATGTCTCAGGGAATGATGCTAGATGATACTGATGCGTGCTCAAATAGGAATGGACTTGGACCTAGTGCCTTAAAAACAAGAAAGACAATTTAAATGCTTGTTTAGTTTGTTTAAAGTTCTATGACAATATAACAGTATACTAAATGTTTAATATTCAATAAAACAAAACTTCAAATGCCATGTGTTGTTGAAACAATCTGTTAACGTGACTCCCCAAGTGTTTCTGCCGCCTGTTGTTTCATGCGATTTGGGGTGTCACAAATTATGCAAACGGATTCCTATGAATAATTTTTGGGACGAAATTTCCTAAAGTAGGAGACTGTGACAACTGCTGTAACAGCCCAAATAACGCAAAAAACAACACGTGGCAGAAACACTTGGGGAGTCACGTTAACAGATTGTTTAAAATACACATGGTAATTAAAGTTATGTTTTGTTGAATGATTGACAAAATACATTGTCTTTGGAATTATAACAAACTAAACAAACATTTTAGTTGTCTTTCTTGTTTTAAGGCACTAAAGTCCGCGTCCATTCCTACGTGAAGCATGCAGCAACAATCGTCATGTAACTAAGCCTGAAACATATTTGAAAAGAATCAGCATAAAAATGCTGGCGAATACATAGGTTTCGTGAGTGTCAAATTCATGGCTTTATATCCATATTCCAATACCTCGTCCAACTTCGAGAGTCGACGAGTATAAATCTTGAAATCAAAAGTGTTTGATATTGCAATATATCATATCAACTTTACAAGTTGATATAAGTAAAACAAAATCTTGTAGGCATGAATCTTAACTATAAATATTTGTTTTGTAAACCCGTGTAGTAAATCGATTTAAAAGAAATCTTTGTATGGTTTATATCTTTAAGTAAAGTCGTTGTGTGACATCGCTCAAATTACTTATCATAAACCAATTGTTCATCGTTCCTTGTTATAACCAACAGTTCATCGTTCCTTGTTATAAGCAATCGTTCATCGTTCCTTGGTATAAACCATCGTACAATCGTTCTTGTTTTAATTGTGAAAACTTTTGGTCGTTTCATGATTAAATTCAAACCTTTGTTGATTTGTTCGAGACCATCCATGGGGTCTCTTAATCTTATAACAAACCACCAAAGGGTTTGTTACAAATACAGTTTCAGTCGCTTCCCTACAAACCCCGAGAATTTTGGTAACGGGATTATCAGTCCTAGGCATCGTAACTTACTACTGGTCGGCTTGGCCATTGTTAATGAATGTCATTCTTGTTATGGATACAACGCACCAACAAGTTCGTTCACATTATTGAAATCATATTGTTATATAAGCCATAGTATTTGTACTTTGAAAGCTTGAAAACATTTAGCACATATGAATCACCCCAAAACGATTGCAAAACATAAAATAGGGGAACTATGTACTCACGTTGAAAATCGTTTTGTATATATATACCATATATATTGTAATGAAATCGTGAAAATAATATTAGGCACATATGTTTCACCCCAAAAAATTTATAAAACGTATAAGAGGGGACTATGTACTCACTCAGGATTGCGAATTATCCTTGTATGAGTGTGTGAACAAAGCCCAAAGATCAAGAAACCAAGTGTGTCCTAATGAGCCGAATAACATGTAAATAAGTCGGGACATTAAATGGGAGATACGATAGAATGAAGTCTTACAAACCAATTGAGTGTTGGAACTCATATGATATGGTTTAATAAGCTTAATATTCTGATTTGGAATGAATCCTAACTGCTTTTGACCCGTTATGACTCATTAAGGTAGTTTACGCTACTTTAACGTGACATTTACGTAAATAAGAGCTCGGATGGTTAGATATGTGTTATGATAAGTCTAATATGCCAAAACATGTGTTGAGTAAGTTGTAATATCAGTTTAATGTCAAAACAATTGTCACATTTGGTTAAAGTTGATTTAAGCGTAAAAAAAACATTTTGGTCATTTATAAAGGCATAACTAGCGACTTAACATAACACTAACCAAACGACGTGACCATAAGGTATAACCTTAGAGGGTTATTCCCATACACTATGGTCACAAATATATGTTTGGTCGGATCCTAAGATCGACCAAACAGGTTGGATTCGAAAGTCAAAGCGGTGGTCAAGAGCGCTCGACTTACAACCCTAAATAAGCACTAAACTAAAAGTGACGAGTTAGACGTGTCAAACATGTCTAACCTAAGTTTAAAAACTGATTTGGTATCAAAACAAAGTGTTTTGATACCCGAGGGATAGTTTCGTCCTATAATGCGCATTTTGCGCATTATTGACCAAAACTTTGACTCGTCACTACAACTAGTAAACATGGTAATCAGTAGGCAGGATCGCTATGGATCATAACCATCGTGATTAGGATCACGTTGCAAAGTCCAATTGGACTTTTCCTTGACCAAATAATGATCAAATATGTTGACTTTTAGCTTGATTAGCTAAATAAATGAAACAAGACAAGGAATGAGCACTTACTTGTGTTGAAGAACACTTTGAAGAGCTCCAAGAAGAAGAATGCTCAGATGGGAGGCCTCCACAAAGGTGGTAGCATTCCAACTTAGAGAAAGAGGAGAAGAAGAAGGAAATGAGCAAGGATCCATGGCCAAAAATTCAACCAATTTATAGTAATCTTGAGGCCATGAGATCAATACACATGTCCCTTGAGGTGTCATGATCTTAGGAGGGTCCTAACACATGTCCCTTGCAGGTTAAATGGTGGTAAAATCATTTGCTTGGTGTCCAAGAGAGTTAACAAGAAGCTGCCACATTGTTGCAACAATTCTGATGAGCTGGGGACCTCATGCAGACCGCATGGGTTTTTGGATGAGGTCCTCATCCACCTTAGCTGGCAAAAATTTCCAAAAATTGGCAGAAATGACCCCTGAACTTGTTTTTTACGTGTTTGGGCACTTTTAACACCCGTTAACCCCATTTTTAGGCTTCATAAGGACGTTAAAGAATAGGGAAATTGAAACGTGTCCAAAAATTTTCCAGAGGTCGGTTCGTTTGGTCGTACGGTTGCGGTTTTCAGTTAATTATGATGAAAATCGTAACGAACACGCAAATGACTGTAAATGCGTAACGAGTGATATTTTTGTGTTCCAATCACCAAAATATAATATTTTAATGATTACAAAAACTTTTGGATGTCTGTACATTTTCCGGATAGCAATAAATACGCGAAAAGACATAGTTTCGCAGAATTTGCAAAATAGCCCCTAGAGTTGCATAAGTATGTTTTTGCCATACCGAACCCTTCAAAACTTATTTCTAAGTTATGTTAAGGTTATTTAGGGTATGTTTAACTTGTTCCCTTGTCCAGGAGCGTACATTGCGTTAACTGGTTACGTTTTGCGTAATAGCTTACGTATAATCACTAGAAAGCTTTGAGGAGTTGAAATTGTACATGGACTAAAACTTATGAAAGTAACATGTAATTATAAAATTCTTGGGAATGAAACACAAGATTTCATTAGATTCGGAATTGTTCAACATTGTTTGATGCTTGAAAAGGCTCAGATGTCACAACTGTGCCTTCAGTTGTCATTATCAACTCCCGAACAATTTCATAAGCAATAAAACCTTGGGTTTTATTCATTGAATTGTGAAACTTATCCATAACAATTGCACAATATCAATCTCTGTTCAAAAATCAAGCTCTTAAACAATTTCTAGAAGGTAATACGTAAATTGTTACATAAACGTAATCAGTTTAACGCAACGTATATTCCGGATTACTGACATAAGCTAAAAATACCCTAAATTGAAGGTCCGTGATCAGGCGGTACTAGACGGAAGTTAGTGCATAAACATATATAACAGTTTTGGTAGAATGTCATTACAGAAAGGAGTAGAAGTAGAATGCAGCAGAAGTCTTCATTCATACCGAAAGAGTATACATCTTTATAAGTCCAGCTGCTGGAGTTCCTGGAGAGAATCCGGCAGCACCTCCCCGTAGGAATGCCAAAAACTTAAATGACAAATGAACACACACCACCTATTTATAGGGAAACAACCAAGTTCGCTTGACATGTGCATATGAGGTCAAGTTCGGGCGAACTTGTCTATCATATGACAAGTTCGACAGAACTTGTCTGCCACATGTCAAGTTCGAGCGAACTTGACCTACACAGGTCAAGTCCGAGCGAACTTGTTCCCTTTTACACTGAAAACTCCTTATTTTAGTCGTGTGTGTTCGATTCTAATCTATACAATATTCAACACATGCTCAATCTAGCCTATTCGACAAGTGACGAACACAATAGTGCATCAACAGATTCCCCCTTGTCCGTTACTGTCGAAGCTTGATCTTGAACTTCAAAACATTGAGCCGTGTTTGAATATTCTGCAACTTCAATCAAGGTGTCTGTCGATGTCGTCGAGATGCGTCAACAAATTCCCCCTTAATTGATGATCCGGGTTTGCATTAACAACTTTCAATTCCGCTGAAATCTCCAGTTCAGATCTTTGGTTGCGTGGTTTCCGACTCCTCTGATTTACTTGAACGACCAATTTTCTTGAATAACCATCAACTCGAAGCTAATCAATGTAGTAGCTTCTCCATTTCGACAATAACCGCATCCGAGTTCAGTTTTTGAATAAGCGTTGAGCATCGAGAGTTTATTCCGCATACTCCTAAAGTATCAAAAACTCAACCGGTAATTGATAGAAACTTCGAATCACCGCATCAGAAAAACTTCAAATCAACGAATACCCTCGAAAATCCGAAATCCCGATTTCCGTGATCACAGTTAAGCACCCTTCAGAAAGATTCGATTAGCAAATCGGTAATCTGCTCAATCAGCAAATCTTCATTAGAAACAGATAATCTGGTAAAGCATCGAATCTGAGAAACATACGTACGTGACCAAAATCACATTCTTCCTCTTCAGTCACAATGACAGATATATAGCTATCTTCGGTAGACCAGCGCCACTTAATCACCAAACATCATCATCCAACGGTGGTTAGTCCAAAGAGAAGAATGATTCATTTGTTTGAAGACTAAAAATAATGGCCACCAAAGGTTATCATCAGATTTCCTTGGTAATTTTGAAACCATCCGTCTGCGGAGCTAGTCATTAATTCCTAAGATCATCACCGAATGTTTTAAACGTCATCCGTTCCTCACTGGTACTAAAACTGCTAATCCAGCTAACTGTTCCTTCACCGGAGATCAGGACTTTAACCCTTAAGCATCACTCTGTATCATGAACTGAAAAATCTGAACTTCCTGTGATCACAGAATCCCAAATGTATAACCTATTTTGTCAGCAACTGATATACATAACTTTATCCGAAAGATCCGATCCCATAAATCATCTTCTTTAATCATGATACCGCGTACAACCCGAGGCAACTGAAACTACAGAGCATCCCTATTTCCTGGCAGTTAGTCCAGTCAATAGTTCATGTGCAAAGCAGAGTTAAAGATAGGCAGTCGTGTGTGCTTCGAAACCATACGCACGACTCAGGTGTCAATCCACAACCATGACCTCATAATCTGATAAACAACTCCTCCAAGACTCAGTTATGTAACCACCCACTTTCAAACTAGACATCAATTTGAAATACCCAATGAATCTCAATCCTCTGCATTTCTTGATAATTTGCAATCGGTAACCACCCGGGTACTGTTGCAGTAGTCACGAATTTCAAAAAAGCCGGAATCTTCAAATATTGAAAATTTTTTATTCCCCCTAATTTTTTGCAAATTCTGACCATATTGAAATTTTCACTGAAATTCCCCCTGAAATCCGGAACTTTCAGTATTTAACAAATGCGGACTTAAAGTTTAGGCCCATTACTAGTCACGACACCCAAATGATCAACATTCTGCACCGGTATCAATGACTCTCCCGTTATCTTCAAAATTCTGTGACCGTATCACCAAATATGTAGTCTGAAGCTCTAGACGGTGTCCCCGAACATGTCGGTTCGGTCTTCGAAAACCCGAAAAAAATTATATCGCCAAATTTTTTCTGAACACTCATCCCATCAATACGATCAACAATTTTTTTTATTTTTGTTAGGCCCCTGGACAAGTTCGGGCGAACTTGTGTAAGAATCACTTTTCAACAAGTTCGGGCGAACTTGTATCAAAGAATAAGAAATTTAAGCAACAAGTTCGGGCGAACTTGTAGCTATAATTTCAGTAAAATCCAGTCAAATTCTGGCGAAATTGATGAAATTTTAGTCAAGTTCGGGCGAACTTGATGAAATTTCTTTAAAAATTAACCAAGTTTGGGTGAACTTGATGAAAAATCATGAAAATCAGTCAAGTTCGCCGAACTTGATCCCCCAAATCAGCCTTATTTTCACATTTTTCGATCCAGAATCCTTATTTCTTCAAATTTCGAGATGATTCCACCATAGTTCTGGTCGAAAATGGTTTTCTAACAATCCTATCCGTTCAATTTTCCTTTTCATCTGTGGATTGTATGCTTATTTCAAGTTTTACGTCCAAAACCCCTCCTAATGTGCATAAATGTCCAAATTCATGAGCGTAGGTGATAACCGTAGCTCTGATACCAATTGAAGGTCCGTGATCAGGCGGTTCTAAACGGAAGTTAGTGCATAACGTATATAACACTTTCGGCAGAATGTTATTACTGAAAAAAGAGTAGAAGTAGATTGCAGCGGAAATCTTCATTCATACCAAAAGAGTATACCTCTTTATAAGTCCAGCTGCCGGAGTTCCCGGAGAGAATCCGGCAGCACCTCCCCGTAGGGATGCCAAAAACTTAAATGACAAATGAACAAACACCACCTATTTATAGGGAAACAACCAAGTTCGCTTGACATGTGCATATGAGGTCAAGTTCGGGCGAACTTGTCTATCATATGACAAGTTCGGCCAAACTTGTCTGCCACATGTCAAGTTCGAGTGAACTTGACCTACTCAGGTCAAGTTCGAGCGAACTTGTTCCCTTTTACACTGAAAACTCCGTATTTTAGTCGTGTGTTCGATTCTAATCTATACAATATTCAACACGCTCAATCTAGCCTATTCGACAAGTGACGAACACAATAGTGCATCAGCATAAATATCCTTTAAATAAGTTAGAAATAAGTTTTGAAGGGTTTGGTATGCCAAAAACAAGCCTATTTGATCACAGGGACAATTTATGACAAACTACGAAAGTCTGCCGATTCTCGTAGCAACGCACACTCCGAAACATGGTCATAAGCTTAACATACCTTAAATACCCTTTATATACTTAGATATAAGTTTCGAGGGCTTTCGGTATGGCAAAACATGCTTATGTAACTCTATAGGCTATTTTGCAAAAACTGCGAAACTACGCCATATCGCATAATTCTTAATATGAGACATGTATGTACATCCAGAAATTTTTGTAATCATTAAGATATTGTATTTTAATGATTGGAATGCAAAAAAAATCATTCGTTACGCATTTACGGTCATTTGCGCGTTCGTTACGATTTTCATCGTAATTAACCAAAAACTGCAACCGTACGACCGAACGAACCGACACCCGGGACATTCTCTATACTTTAACGTCCTTATAGAACTTAAAAATGGGGTTAATGGGTGTTAAAAGTGCTAAAACGCGACAAATACAAGTTCAGGGGCCAAAACTGCAATTTTTGAAACTTCTGCCCCCTGCTAGGGCCTTACGTACCGTAACGCAAAACCCCATACGGTCTGTAAGCGGACCGCAGCTCATCAGAATTGTTGAAACAAGGTGGCAGCTTCTTTTTTACTCCTTGGACACCAAGCAAAACGATTTTTCCACCTTCTCTTCTACATTTGACACCTATCAAGGACTCCTTAAGATCATGCCACATCAAGGGACACTTGAGATGATCTTGTGGGACTTGAATTACTATAAATAGCAAGCATTTTTGGCCTTCACAACTTGCTCATTTTCATCTTCTTCTTCCTATTGCTCTACTTGGAGGCTACCACATTGTTGGAGGCTTCCTAACTTAGCATTCTTCTTCTTGGAGCTCTTCAAAATGCTCTTCAAACACAAGTAAGTGTTCTCTCCTTGTCTTGTTTATTTATTTTAGCTATTTCAAGCTAAAAGTCAAACAATGTTTGACTTTCGGCTTTGACCATTAATTGGTCAAAGCAAAGTCCAATTGGACTTTGCAACGTGATCGTAATCACGATGGTTATGATCCATAGCGATCATGCCTACTGATTACCACGTTTACTAGTTGTAGTGACGAGTCAAAGTTTTGGTCAATAATGCGCAAGATGCGCATTATAGGACGAAACTATTTTGGGTATCAAAACACTTTGTTTTGATACCAAAACATTTTTATAACTTAGGTTTGACATGTTTGACATATCTAACTCGTCACTTTTAGTTTAGCGCTTATTTAGGGTCGTAAGTCGAGCGGTCTTGACCAACGCTTTGACTTTCGAGTCCGACCTGTTTGGTCGATCTTAGGATCCTACTAAACATATATTTGTGACCGTAGTTGTATAGGGAATAACCCTCTGAGGTTATACCTTATGATAACTTTGTTTGGTTAGTGTTATGATAATTAGTTGTTATATCCTTTAATAATGACCAAAATGCCCTTTTTGCAAATAAATCAACTTTAAGGATATGTAATATAAATTTTGGCATGTAATCTGATATAGCAACAATATTAAGCATGTTTTGACAATTACGACTTATCATAACACATATCTAACCATCCGAACACGTAGTTACGTAAATGACACGTTAAAGTGGCTTAAACTACCTTAACGAGTCATAATGGGTCAAAAGCACATAGGAACCTTTCCAAATTAGAATGTAGACTTTGTTAAACCATTTCATATGAGTTCCAACAGTCATTTGGTTTACAAGACCTCATTCTATCCAATCCGCCGATTTATATCCCGATATTTACATAGTTTTCCGATACTATGACACACTTGATCTCACGGACTCTTGAGCTTTGGTTTTTCTTTTGATCCAAGATTACTTTGCAATCCCAAGTGAGTACATAGTTTCTTCTTTTATGTTTTTCAAATGTTTTGGGGTGATACATATGTGCTTATATCTACTTTTATGTTTTCCTAACATATACATGATTTGAATACATAGTATACCTAGTACACTATCTCAAACCACATTTCATTGGTATATTAACTTAGTATACCTACACATGTTGTTAATGTTATGGTACCATAGGTTTGACACCCATTCCTGTTTTCTAGTGTTGAAAGTATCCATTGGGGAATGACTGAATCCAATAAACACTTGATAAACCTTTGTATATATAAGGGTCTATTCGAAAATCAACAAAGCTTGAATGTATTTGCCAACAATCCTAATATATATTTTAACAATAAAAGCAATAGTTTATAAGACATAACTTTCGATTTAAACAAAACCTTGTTTATTCAAAGACATTGTTTTATACATGACGAGTTGGT
This sequence comes from Scalesia atractyloides, assembly GCA_947069175.1. Taxonomy (NCBI): domain Eukaryota; kingdom Viridiplantae; phylum Streptophyta; class Magnoliopsida; order Asterales; family Asteraceae; genus Scalesia; species Scalesia atractyloides. The sequence goes on along the minus strand of CAMTDV010000004.1, from coordinate 66,987,157 downwards.
TTTCACAAGACAATGGTTTATTTATGAAAAATGGGTTTATACAAGACAATGGGTTACTTATGACGATTTGGTTTATACAAGATGTTGGTTTATATGACAATGGTTTACTCGAAATTGGTTTCCACAATATTTGATCTATACAAGACACTAATTATACAATACATTTTCTACATAACACGACATATTTTACACACGACATTTGTTTCCGCATAATTTATTTTGGGTTATTGATTTAACCATACACTATTTCTTCTATATCATATGATTTTCTCATGATTTTATATAAGAAAACATTTTGTAAGGATTCATGGCAACTTTTGGTTAAACTTTTCCCAAACATTTTATGCCCTTAATCTTCAATACAAAACCTATGTTACTCATAAACATTTTTATGCTGACATACCTATTTTCACATATGTTTCAGGTTTATCTATTTGATGATTATTGCTGCATGCTACACATAGGACGGACTCGGGCTTTAGTGAATTTAAAATCTGAAAGACAATTTGATTGTATTTCTTTTCTATTAATAAAAAACGATGTAATTTGATAAATTCAATAAAACCAAACTTGAAGAATCAGGTATTGTGAAACAATTTGTAACGTGACCCCCCAAGGGTTTCTACCGCATGTTGTTTTACGCGATTTGGGGTGTTACATACTTAGGACCAAGTACAAATTGACATGTATCAGTGTTTGTTTTTTCCATGATAGCCTAACTTAATTTCCATTCGAAATCCCTATGCAAGAATTCACTTCGATACATCACGACTTCTTCGAGCCATAGTTGTTTCATCTACTAAAGTTCTTAACATTGGTGTCACCTCAACAACAATAGCTATATCTGATTACCAACCAAGTTATAAACTTCATCTTACTCGTGGAAGGAAATTGAACTACAAGAATTCAATACCATGGTACCATCTTGAAATTGCGTCATTTCTTTACTTTCGTATATACTTACATTTTTTAAATTGCATCTTGAAATGACTCTTGATAGTCTCACTTTTGGTGCACCTACTCTTGTTGAAAATCGATCTGTGCTTTGACAACTAACTATTCTATACCTACATAATCCATTGTAACTTGTTCAGCTAAACAATTGAATCTCAATTGTTATCAACTATCATCTCGATCATGTTGTTTGATTTTATCTCATCTCGTCTGTCACACCCTGGTCGTAGCGAAAGCGTAACATGTGACTGATAAGGTAATCATTGCATCAAATCGAGTAAACATGGAATAAATAACAATGTTGCTATATCATGGATTAAGTTTCAACCACATTACAAGTTTAACATAGGTTACTTAGTCGACATCCAAAAGATAGTTTAAGTAGCATTACATCATTCAAATTTAACTTGTTATCAACCGAAGCTTTAGCTCCTATATACCCACACGAAGATGGGATATAAGGGCAAACCTTCCAAAAGTGGCAACCATTGTTACTTCCTTCCCAAAAGCCCGGAGTCTGTCACCTTTCAAGTCTTGTTTCCTAAAATACATGTAATTTTGGAAAAATCAACAAAAATTGAGCGAGTTCATGTAATATTGTTTTTGTATAAGTAATAGCCATCAATATTGAAAACCCGGTATGTTATTGTTATTCCAACGGTTTAAGGATCTATCAGTGGGTCGCGAGTCCCTGATATTAGGTGTCTTAAGTAAATAACCAAACTGAGACAACTTGTCATTCATAGTTTCTTAGGGCTCACAAAAGCACTCTGAAAGGACTTGTTTTATTCAGAGTGGAGCGTGTCTCACAACTCAATAGATCTACACCTTTGCATCTTGGTCACGAAGTGATTAATGGTTATTATGTTGTCAATCCCACTTACACACATTGATCTAGTTCTTTCTCTAAACCCGTAACTAACATACCCTTTTGTCATAAAATGTCATAGCATGTATTCCACCCCCGATTGTTATAAAACCGAAAACGTTTAAAAAGAAAAGGGGAAACATGAACTCACTACTTTGCGTTCCGTGTAGTCGTACAGATGTCCATACACATGTAATATCTACGTGTGTATTTTATTCATTAGACTCTCAGGTCTAATTGGACCTCGTACAAGTTGTTCATCTTGACTTGTTATTTTGTATTTATAGTGTTGGTAGTTTTGTATTTGATTATTACTTGTATATTTATTTCACAAATATACATTTATTATCGAGTATTTAATTGTGTGTGAACGGGCCTTGCCCTTCACTAGTCCTCGTGCCTTGCACGCATGTCATTGGCCCTAGCCCACTTAGTTCTTGTCATTGGGCCTAGCCCACTTAGTTTATGTCATTGGGCCTAGCCCACTTAGTTATATAATTGGGCCTAGCCCACTTAGTTATTTGATTGGGCCTAGCCCACTTAGTTATATGATTGGGCCAAGCCCACGTAGTTATATCCTTGGGCCTAGCCCACTTTGTTATGTGATTGGGCCTAGCCCAGTTTGTTATGTGATTGGGCCTAGCCCATATGTGTTATGTAATTTGGGCCTAGCCCATTACCATAATTTGAGTCCACTAGTGGTAATTATTACTTACATGTATTTTTAACTAAGTATATTTTTATAACACTTAGTAATTTTTACACACCTTCACTTCCGGGTTTTGCTTACGGCGATGCATAAATATATTTATTTGTCCGGTGTCGAAAATATTTATTATCTCTTAAGGGTTCGCCTTTGTAGTTCGACCTTGGCCATTTTATTTTATTCGTCCGATTAACCGTTTATGGAATATGTGTACGACTCGGTTCTTTCCATTTTCATGTCATTGCTTTTGGGATTATGTAAATGTATTCGTATGTATTCTTACACTGGTTTCATACAAGTAATTTTGATTCACCCTAAGTATGTCTAATATATACACATAGCACAAAAATATATATACTTAGGGGTTTTTTCCAAAATACATATAATTTTTACCCAAAAATCATATACATATATTTATTATTGTTTTTCATCACTTATTTTTATGAAAAATATATATTTAAGTCTTCAAGAACTTTTGTGCATTAAAGACTTAACCATTTTCATCAAGGGTTTCAAAATGACGTTTAAGTCCACTAATCGCGTTTAATCTTCGTTAATCACCCTTTAATCCCGTGTTAATCGTGATTAGATTTTAAGAAAAATCCGCCAAAGTTTCCCCTAAAACTATGGCGTTTCCACGTTATAAAACGTATTTAAATCATAGTAAATTTCCATATTACTATTACTCATCAAGTATCTTCTACACATGTATATTTAGTAGCATAATTGCCTCATTTCATGAACTTTAATATTACACTTTTATATATATAAAAAGTTAACTTTTTGAGATGACTTTCCATAATAAACAAGTTGTTAGATTTTAATCTTTTAAAAACCAAGTGCACTAAACTTTCCAAAATTAAGTTTTAAACACATTTAAACACTTGTTTCTTTATTTTATCTAAAAATTTATGATTAGTTCATGAAAGTGAGTATGATGATCTGTCTTGATTTAAACATTTCCATGTTTAAATCACATATTTATGTTCATTATGGTGAGATGAATTCAAATATGAAATACTACAAGAATCTAACCACATGATCATCAAAACATAACCTTTAAATCACTAATATCAACAAGATCAACATAAACAACATGATCATACGAACTACTATACACTAACCTAAACAAATCAACACATAAGATAGTATGTTTAGTGTTCTTTAACTTTGAGATTAGGGTTTTTGTTTATGTTCATCTTTTATATCAAGAACAACAACTTGTACTTCTATGATCTACTGGTAATTTAAAGCTTAAAAATGGTGGTTAGAGATCTTACAATCTTGCACTAGTTAGATGAGAAAAATAAGAAGAAAGATAAGCTCCACAAGTGCTCCTAATGCTTCCCCATGCTTAATCCATGCTTGAAGGGTCTTGAAAGGCTTAGATTAGGAGTAAATGGAGGTGTTTAATGGTGGTTTACAGTGGTGTATGGTGGTGATGGTTGTGCCGTGAAAAAAGAGGGAAGGAAGGGAGGTTTTGGTGTTTGAAAAATTGGACAACATGGTGAGGCCACATGGGCCCACCATGGCCGTAGGTTAGGGGGAGGTAAAGTGTAAATGTTGGATAATTAAGGGATTAAACTCTAGATATTTTAGTCATTAAGAAAAGTAAGGTGTTTAGGGTTTTAATCACACTATTAAGGAGGTAATAAGAAATTAGGACTTGTATTAATACTAACTAGTTCACTAGGCTAGTTAAAATGGCAATTTCCTAGTTTAAACGGCTTCCGTTTAAGCGTCGGTGCACTAACGGTGCTTTTATGTCGTACCGACGAACATTCCTGAAAGTTGTTATCTTGCATCCACAAGTTGTATGAACTGATTCCGAGTCCCAAATTAGGCTTAACTAGCTCACTAGTTCCTTCGTTTGGTTGTTCTAGTGGCGGAAATTTCCGTTTACTAGTCCGTCGGGTCGATATCGGACTAATTAGGGTATAGCGATATAACTTCGGAAGCTTGTAGGTTTTGATATCCCGCTGATATTCCCAAATTGTTTTAGTGTGTTTTATTTCAATTGGCACAATTCCAGATGTCCAGAATTGTTTATGTTATCTCAGACGAATTTAAAAGTGTTATATATTTAGCCGATCGGACAATATGTGTTTAGGGCGTCATACCGGAAGGTTGTGTAATATTAATAGAATTATTCCCACATTAGTGTACTCATAATTATATGGACTCAGTTGTGTCAATCATGTGTCTTGTTTCATAGTTCGGTTCCGTTTAGGTGATTGCCGGCATACATCGCGCAACCGTGAGTAGTGCGTTCTGCACTTTCTACCAACACTTTTAGGACACAGGTTTCATTGTATCTTGATATATTGGAAACCAATAGACATTTTGTTGGTGCATATGTTTGTTGCCTACGTCATTATGTATCGAGTCTGAGTGAATAGGGCTTAATCTGTTAGAATCTAGTATTTAAGTGTGTTAGTAGTCAAGTTCGCTCGAGATGGTCTTGAGATGTCAAGTTCGGCCGAACTTGACTAAGTTAAGTTCGCCGGAACTTCAATCCCTCACCAGCGAACTTCTAGGTCTATAAATAGGTGCCTTGAGAGTTCATTTGTAACTGGGAGAGTTTTTGGCACAGTGACGGCGAAGCTCTGTCGGATCCGGATCTCTAATGTATTGAACTTTAGATCAATGAAAACAACCTTTAAATGAGTAATTCTTGTTATTTGGTTAACTTGTCATTAGTTTCCGCCTATTCGGACAATGGATAACAAATTTAGGTTCCCGTCCTGTTCGTGGACGTTCCTACAAGTGGTATCAGAGCCTGGATACCTAAATTTGCTGGAATCAAGACAAGAATCTCTCTTATTCATCTCCATTCTATCATTTTTCTTAACATTTTCACATACTTGATGATTTTATGGACAAAAATGGGTGATTTTTGAATATGTCATGTAAAACACACTAATAACAAACCCCTGAGAGTTTGGACATCAGATTCAATCAAATCGATACAAAAAAGTTGCAAAAACCATGTTTTGGAAACAAGATTCATCCGAACTTAACACTAAGTTCGACCGAACTTGATTGAAATTCTTTGAGTTTTAATCAAGTTTGACCGAATTTGATAGGATTTCTAGTGTTAAAACTCAAGTCCGCTCGAACTTATTGATTTTTGCTTGAAATTGTATCAAGTTCGACTGAACTTGATATAATTCTAGTGAGGATTCACTCAAGTTCGCCCGAACTTATTTTTTCTCTTGAAATTCAAATGTAAGTTCGACTGAACTTACGGTTTTTCTTGAAACTTTTCATAAGTCCGCTCGAAATTTGATTTCTTCCAAAAAATTCACCTTAAGTTTGACCGAACTTGAATGTAATTGATAAAATTTGAAAATTTTTCACCTTTAAGTTCGACCGAATTTGGGAAATTTTAAATCAGCAGTTGTTGTCACACAAGTTCGACCAAACTTGTCCGTTTCTAATCAATTGTCAAGTGTTTTTGATCGATTTTTCAGATAAGTCTTCAAGAGGTCAAAATGGAAGATTTCCATAATGTGTTCGTTTCTCAAATGGCTTCCTCGTCAAATGCTAATACTCTTGCGGCGAACCAAATGAATATCGACAACGAAATGGGTACTACTCAGAAACCGCCGAAGCTAATGAGTATAGACGAGTTTGAAGGATGGAAGGAAAAGTTTATTAATTGGATACAAGCAAACCAATTTGATAGCTGGGTTGTAGTTGAGGATGTTACAAATGGCCAAAGAATGAACGTGATCAAGATCTTCCGTTGAACAAGTTCTCACCGGGTGATAAAGCAAATTATGTCGCCGAGAAGAAAATGATTAGCTTGATTCAACAATCAGTAAAGGAAGATATTCTGATATTGTTTCCAGAATTTGACACTTTTGTGACAAATTCAAAGGAAGTGATGAAATGATCAAAAGCAAAAAGGCCTTAATCAAGAAAGAGTTTGAAATCTTCACGATGATCAAAGGTGAGACTATGAAGCAGATGATGGATAGATATTGTCACCTCATGGTCTAGTTGCGAAGACATGACATAAAAAGATCTAATGAAGAGCAAATCGAAAAGTTGGCCGATGCACTTCCAGAAGGAGAATGGACGACATATCTGACGATTCTGAAGAACAGTCCATCTTGGAGACATTTCAAATTATCATCATTCATCGACAAATTAGAAGGCCATGAAATGGAGTTGATGAAAATTGCAAAATCAAAGAACGCTGATGTTGTTCAAGATGTTGGTGTTTATTATAAAGGAGGTATTCAAGATACTCCGATTCAAAGCTCGAAAAATCAAACAACATTTAGTGCAAATACAAATTCTTTCTCCAAATCAAAGTTCTCCATATGCTGGATATACAAGTGCTAGTTCAAGCTCCTCATTCCAAAATCAGACAAGTCAAGCAAGTTCTGATTCAAATGTTTTCCAGTGCAATATAGCAGTTGACTTCAAGAATGTATTTTCCAGAAAAGGTGGCCAAACAACACATAGCACTTCTCGCTACCGTCCTTGAATCGTATGAAGTCTTGTTGTTGGAAAGATCGGTAATCCGGAGATGACAGCAGAAGATTACGATCAGGTAGACGAAGAAAAATTAGAGCTAATGGATATCAAATGGAGCCTTGCATCCATCATCAGAAGAGTTACCAAGTTTGTAGCACTCATCGAAAGGGATATTGGAAATTCAAGCAACAAGCTTGGATTTGACAAGTCAAAAGTCACATGCTTTAGGTGTCGACAAAAAGGACACTTCAAACGTGAATGCAGTAATCAAGAAGCAAGTGGAAACCAAAATCCATTCGGAAGCAACAATGAGTACTACAAGAAAGCTCTTCAATACAAGCCATATCCAAAGAGAACGTAAATGGAAGTAGAAGACAAATCTGCAAAGAAATCCGAACAAGCTCTTATTGCAAATCATGAAGAAGATGGTTTTGATTGGAACAGATACATTGGAAAGAAAACTGGTGGGCAGAGGTTGTGAATGAATCAGAGACATCGTATGTTGATGCTTTGGAAAATGCATTTCTGGAAGCATACATGCGGAGAACTGAAGAAGAAGAAATAGCTTATGCTGAGATGCAAAGAAAAGAAGCTTTGAAAGCAGAGGCCGATAAGGTAAAAGTTGAGGTAAATGTATCTGAAAAGGAAATTGTGAAAGTTGTGGAGGTTGAAAAACCTTGCACAAAGTGCGCAAATCCTTGTGAACCTTGCCTTGATAAGGTCAAAGTCATAAGAGAATTAACTGAACATAATGAAACTTTTCGTTATGATTACAGAAACATGAAAGAAGCTTATGACAAGTTACAAGGCAAATATAAAAATGTCGAAAAAGCTAATCTTGAACTTGCTGCTAATGAAAAAATGTTAAAAGCAACAGTGATTGATAAACAAAAATCAATTAACATGTACATTAACACTATTGCTGAAACAAAGCGAGAGCTTCATGACAAAAAATTGAAACAGAACGGGTAAGACAGCTTTTAAAAAGCTACACCACTAATGCTTATGTCATTGATCATATTCTTCCTACGATTAAATCAGAGGAAAATGATGATAAACCAAAGCGTAAAGAATACGGAAGTGTTCCTCCACCACTTCTTGCAAATTACTCCTGCAAGAAAGATGATGAAGTTGAAAAGGCATTTAACATTCTTCTCTATCAGAAATGAAGGATAAATTGCTGAGAACATTGACGTAGAGTTTACGAAATCAAACGATTTAAAGCGGTAGTAAAAAATGTGGTTAAAAATGTTTTGGGAAATGATTCTGATGAAGGTAGCTATGAAAGCGCCAAATCAAGTTCGAACAACTCGGAATCACTATCTAAAGATGACGATACATCATCAGAACATAATCCAAATGATGATCCTAATGTTGTCATGTACAAGATTAAGGATCTGATAGATTATACTTCGATGATAGCTTTCCAATTTGGAATGTGAAAGAGGATCAACTTGATAAATTTTTCAAACTTGTAGAAGTTTCATCAGATGATCTCGAGAAAAATGAGAAAATATTTTACTCGAAACCCAAAAGGAATGCTAAATATTATCGAAAGTTTGGTGGTGATTTTCCTAAGAACAGAAGAGCAGGATTGGGTTTGGAGGAAAACGAAGATGAGCCGAGAAGGAACCAGAAGTCCCCATTCCATGAATACAAAGGTAAACACATGAAGTTTGTGTATGAGACAAACATGGTTCCAGAAGAAGGAATGATCGGTAAGAAATCGAATGATGAATTTAAGAAAGAGAAAGAACTTCGGACAAGGTTAAGTCCACAAGTGGAGTGAAACCCACTAGTGGACATGCTTCTGATAAGCAGACTTGCTTTAAATGCAATGTTGTTGGTCATATTGCTCGCAAGAGTTTGAATCGAAAGCCTGTGTTTCCGCGAAGAAAAACTGTGTCAAAAGATGAAAAGCAAAAAACAACCAGAGATTGTGAAACCTATCACAGAATCAAATAGAAACTATGAATCTAAAGTCGAAGAGAAACCTAATATTGGTTCAAAATTTGAAAACTAATTTTTGAAAAAGGTGAAACTTGAAAATTAAATGAACACAGAGATTCTAGATTCTATATCAAAAAAGCGAGAAGCAAGCTACAATCCTGGGTTGCTAAGAAAAGGCTTTCATCATCAGAAAAATCAAAGTCTATTGCTGACAAAACTAAAAATGTCAAATCAACCGAGTCAGTAGTTATACAGACAACAAAGGAAAAAGTCAAAATGTTTTCAAAATCGACATTGGACGAAATGTTTGATGATGATTTTGAATACGATGAAGAGTTAGAATATGGTTATGATGCTTATCATGTCAAACCCAAAACCAAAAAGGTTTGGGTTTCCTTATTCAAATAGTTGCTTTGTGTACAGGAGTCCCAAAAGATCCGCTTGTCAAAGTCAAATCTGGATAATGGAGCTTCATGATTTTTAACTTATCTAGAATGTCTTAATCATTGTCATTTTTGAAAGTACAAGTGGTTAAGAAAGAAGAAGTTGGAAAAGAAAATGTGTCAAAAGTCAAATTTTGCAAATCCACTCTGTTAAAAACAAAACACTGATTGTTATATTCGAAAATCATTTAAAAATTGACTTCCTACAAGTGCTTATCAAAGTTTAATGATTTTTTCTGCTGACAGGTGATGATGTAGACATTGAAAATGGAATCGGACGACGAGGTCTAGTGATTCGCATTGGTTTGTTATCTTTTTAGAATAGTATATTAAAAACCTAAAATCCAAAAATATGTTTTTGATTTTAGGGGGAGTAAGAAAAATTTTAGAAAAAATAAAAAACAAATGAAAAAGTTGAAAATACAAAAACATTGAAAAGACAAAAAGATTTTTTGTTGTCAAAAAGGAAATGATAGTACATCAGTGGACTATCACAGTATGCTAAAGAATTGTAAAGTTTAAAAAGTGATAAACAAGTCTTATTGTGAATGTGTCGATAGGCTTAACACGTTCAATAAATTGTTTCCGAGATAAAAACTAAATTTTACAATTGCTTAATCTTGTGGTTTAACACATCTTGGATATATGGACTTAGTACTCCGAAATTTCATTGAAGGGTTGCCTGATTATGAGATATGAGGTCTTTATAAATAGTTGATATCTGGGGTATTATACAAGTTCTTCTAATTTTGCGGAAGCAATAGCCTAGAACTTCTATAATACTTTCGTTATAAACCCCCAAACTGCATGCAAACTTGAAAAGTATCGAAAGATCTAATCATTTGTAGTGCTTAAAAGATTCCTTAAATGGAACACACCTTTAAGTCGAGCCTTCATCTCTTTATCGGTATGGTAGTACTAACCTGAGCTCTCAAGGCCTCGGACAACCCAGATACAGATATCAATTACGCTATACTCACCTGTAAGATGAAATCTAGGGAATCTTGATTCGGAAGTATATTCAAGAGGTGGGAACCATAGATAAGTCAAGTTTCATTATTCTTACCTAACATATCTTGGAACAGTTGAGAAATGTGATAAAGTTTAAGTGGACAAACATATCGACAATCTAGGTAAACGAGTTTAAAACTTAAAATCATCTAAAGGACAACGGTACTGGTGATATATCCCAGCTAACTGATATGATCCTTAGACACGAATTCACAAAAATATGTCTGTAAATATGTTTGTACATAGTTTACTTTCTTAATTGCTTTTCAGATAAACATCAAAACATTTTCAGTGTGTTTTAGCATAAACTTTACAAAATTCAAAAAGATTTTGTTTCTACATTAGTTTTCAATGAGCCAATGTTGGAGAACAGATCATCGAAGTCTGGTAAGGTGCTAAAAATTTGTTCACAGAAAGTTCATTAAATTGAAACTTTAAAATTTGAAGAAAACATCAGTTTGTTCATTACAGGTCAAATTGAGGTCATTAATTTGGACTTAGTTGACATGGTTAATCAAAGTCATTAATTTGGATTTGATCAACCAATTAGATTTCATAATTGAAAGTTTTTTTCAAAAGGACAAATTTTTAAATGTTAAAAGTGTTCAAGGTCATTGATTTGAACTTGAATATCTAAAAGATTTGAAAAGACTAAAAGGTAGATTCAATCTTTGAGATTTTATAACAGAATTTTGAACCTGAAATGTTCATTTGAATGTCAGAAAGTATTTAGACAGGTAATAAAAAATAAGGGGGAGTTGATAAAGCAAAATCTGATGACACCAAAGCTTAAAGCAAGGGGGAGCATGATAATTTAAAGTTCTATCAAGACATAGCTCAAGAAAAAGAAAGAAGATAAAGATCAATTCGTTAAAGTTTATTCAACAAGAAAGACTACTGTTCATACTGCACTTGAAGATGTCAAGGATGTTTATTGTCAAGGATGACTGCGGCAACATCCAAGGGGGAGTCTGTTGGTGCATATGTCTGTTGCCTACGTCATTATGTATCGAATCTGAGTGAATAGGGCTTAATCTGTTAGAATCTAGGCATATTTAAGTGTGTTAGTAGTCAAGTTCGCTCGAGATGGTCTTGAGATGTCAAGTTCGGCCGAACTTGACTAAGTCAAGTTCGCCCGAACTTCAATCCCTCACCAGCGAACTTCTAAGTCTATAAATAGGTGCCTTGGAATTTCATTTATAACTGGGGAGAGTTTTTGGCACAGAGACGGCGAAGCTCTGTCGGATCCGGATCTCGAATGTGTTGAACTTTAGATCAATGAAAACAACCTTTAAATGAGTAATTCTTGTTATTTGGTTAACTTGTCATTAGTTTCCGCCTAATCGGACAATAGATAACAAATTTAGGTTCCCGTGCTGTTCGTGGACGGTCCTACACGTTTCATCAAGTTTTTCATGTCCTAACACTTGTTATATATCGTAAGACTCAATTACGTTAATTACGTTTAAAATGCATGAGATAAATGAATAAACTAGGTGATTAGATTGTACGGAATTACCGGTTATTTGTCATTTGTCACATCGTTGTACCGTCTTATGCTTGATGGACTCGTTAGCAATAAAATTTCAACCATGGTCCTAAAAGTATCATAACCTAAAATTTTCGGGACGAAATTCTTTCAACAAGGGATGATATAACACCCGACATTTTCAGGATTAACACCATTAACACAAACTCTGTTACCTCAAACATTCATCTATGCATTTCACTTGATTAGAGTTAATAAGTGTGTCAGTTATTGCACAAACACAAACATAATAGTAATTTGGGGAATTATGGAATTACACATGGGTTGAACCCGAATGCTGATGAATAATCAGAAGAGTATTCCTGAATGAATAAATATAAATTATGTTAATTTATATGTTATGTGACTTTATATACTATTTGACTTATATGTTATTTAATGAACCTTTGTGAAATCGTATTTATGTATGTGTTACATGCTATTGACAAACTCATACTTGAAGCCTACAGTATAATGTAACCTAAATTTCGAGGACGAAATTTTTGTAACATGGGAGAATGAGACAACTCGTACGTTTGACCCTAACTATCAAAAAGAGGGACATATTTTAAAGTATATTATTATTATTGTTATCATTATTATCTATATTATTATTTACATATAATAATAACCTGTGATGAGCGAAATATGTTGTTAAACCGTCACTTTTGGTCGAGCGGTATCATTTATATTTCAAATTAATTTAAATATATTATATATATATATTATATATAATAGGGTAATGTTACTGTAAAAAAAGACCAAAAGTGTAAGAAAGGTAAGAAAAAATCTCAGCCATTAGATCTAAATTAATTGAAAAGGGTAATCAAGTAATTTCATCATTGATTTAATTAATTCAAAACCTTCCATAAACCGTCACCCTACTTTTTAGGAATACCGAATAACACTGCAAACACCATTCAGCACGTATATAACACCATTCAATAATTATATAACACCCTTCAATAAGTATATAACACCATTCAATAAGTATATAACACCATTTTAAAGATCTCTATAAAAACACTACGAATAACACTGCAACAACCATTCAGCGCATATATAACACCATTCAATAATTATATAATACAATTCAATAAGTATATAACACCATTCAATAATTATATAACACCATTCAACACATATGTAACACCATTCAATAAGTATATAACAGCATTCAATAATTATATAACACCATGAACTGAAACAAAAAACCATTAACTGAAATATTAGATTGAACGCAATTTTTTTCTGTATATAAGTATAGTAATATGGTACTCATATTAAAGATTAGAAAACACTTGTTATTATGGTGTAATTTTTTTTAAAAAACGAGTTACGTGTAAAAAGTTATTGGCGTTTAAAAAATAAAAGGGGAACTTGCATGTGGATTGCATGTGACTTTCTAAAATAAAAAATGTTAATTTTACCTTTATACCCTTAATCTAGAAAATTAATTAGTTTAATTGTTATACTATTTACAAGATTGTCATCAAGATCTCAACCATTAGATTAAAGATCTAATGGTTTAGATTCTTTCTTACACTTCTCACACTTTGGGTCTTTTTTACAGGATCCTCTACCTATATAATATAGTTACTCGATAATATTATTTAGAATATAATTGTTATTCTTTTAGGGAGACTCGGGACGTGAAGCAGGTTCGTATAAGCGGTTTAAGCCCAACTCACCTACACCCAAACCTAGGTATAAAACCATCTCTTTCTCCAACCCTCTTCATTTTTCACCTAACAACGAAACCCTAGCCCCCACATACTTTAGTTTTCTATACACATACATATTGTGCCTTCATCCCTCTTTGGAAGGCCGACCACTACAAGTTATGGCGGCGCACGACGGACGATGGCGAAGCCTCTATGGTTGTTTAACACCAGGACGCGATGAAAACCACCACAGGCAGCAGTGGCGCTATGGTGGGTAACTTCGGGCAGTTGGTATTGGCAAGGGAAAGATGGTTGCGGCATTCGGGTTATGGCGGAGTAGTGGTGAACGTTGGGTCTAGACGGAATAGTGGCGGTGTGCGGCAGGGGTGTTGTAGGTGGTGACGGTGCTTTGGGTGGTAGTGTTGGTTTAACGATGGAGCAAGGAAGATAACAGTGAGGTGGTTCGTGGTGGAGAGGAACGAGTTTATGTTAAAAACATGTGGTCCGAGTTTATGTGAAGGTATGGTTCCGAGTTTATAAACTTGTGTGTCCGAGTTTAACATATGAGATGTACAGGGTCCGAGTTTATTCATTCTCTCAAGTGATCCGAGTTTAGGTAGCACACTTTGGGTCCGAGGTTTAAGAGGGAGCTTAGAGTCCGAACTTTTATGTGTTGAAGTTGAATTTAAATGACCTACTTTTGTCTGGATTTGTTATAATTGTAGAGTCCGAACTTGTTATGTGCACATGGTAGTCCAGGTTAGATGTGTCCGAGTTTAACATGCTTGTCCTTGTCTTAAGATGGGGATGTTTTTTCTGATTTTAGTTGTGTATATGTGATGTATGTTTTTATTTATAAACTCTACAGCCGAGTTTCTTAAAATCACACTATTTGCCACCAATTTGTAAATCCATTGTGCGTTACTGTATGATAAACATGTTGCACTGATCACCGGATTGTTAGGACACTAAGTGTGACATCTGAGCCTTTTCAAGCATCCAACAATACCGAACAATTTCCGAATCTAATGCAATCTTGTGTTTCATTTCCCGAGACTTGTATAATTACATATAACAATCATACTGTTGATGCATATGTCTGTTGTCTACGTCATGGTATAATATCTAGTCTGTATTTAGGAGCGAAATGTCGAATTTTATATATATATAGGGTCAAGTTCGCTTGAGATTGTAGTGTTGAAGACAAGTTCGGCCGAACTTGTCTAAGCAAGTTCGCCTGAACTTGCATCACACCAACGAACTTGTAAAACTATAAATAGTAGACTTGTCATTTCATTTGTAAGATTTAGAGTTTTGTCATGACAGAGGCGAAGCTCTGTCCAAGTGTGTCCAGGATCTGTAACGTCTACTAATCAATGAAACAGTGATTAATCAGTAACAAACATGTATTCAGTGTCGCCTATGCAAACGGATCCGCACGTTTACCTTAGGTTTGTCGAATTAGGACCAAAAAGATCCGTACTGCACGACGTATCAACGGAAAAGAAATTGCGAACAAAGGACCCTCAATTGATATCAGAGCAGGATTGGCCTAATTTGAAGACATTGGACATAGAACATCTCATCTTCTACTATATTCTTTCATTTTTAACCTTTCTTGGACAATTCACGGATAAAATGGACTGATTTTCAAGTATAATACGTAAAATCCATAATAGATAAACCCTTGAAAAGATCAGAGCTTAAAACAAACGAATTCATGTCAAAAATTGCAAAAAACCATGTCGAATAACTCATGTTCGCTCGAACTTAACATCAAGTTCGCTCGAACTTGACTGAAAAATTCACATTTTTCATCAAGTTCGCCCGAACTTTATTGATTTTTCAAGGATTTTACCCAAGTTCGCTCGAACTTGCCTGATTTTTTTCAAATTTAATCAACTACGCCCGAACTTGATCAAAATTTGATTGAAATTCTCTCCAGGTTTGCCCGAACTTGCTGATTCCTTTGGATTTTCTCACAAGTTCGCTCGAACTTGTATTCTGAGTGAAACAAGTTCGCCCGAACTTGTTAAATAGCTGAGTTTCACACACTGTGACAAGTTCGACCGAACTTGTCTAAGGCATGAAAATCCCAAAAAACTCTCGGACATTATATATCGTTAGATTCATATCGACGAAACGAGTTTAAAGCTCTAATCTGTTAAAAACTGTTTTCTGGAAAAATATTAAACGTTTTTAGCAAACCGATACGTTGATATTGTCAGTTAAAAAGTCAAATTTTACTAAAATTTTCTGTTTGCTAATCATTTTTCAAGTGTTTTCAACGACAGATTAGTTTGGAAAACGAAATGGGGTCTGAGAAGCCGCCAATGTTGATGAGTATAGATGAGTATGAAGTTTGGAAAGGAAAATTTGAGAGCTGGATCCAAGCTATGCATTTCCGCAGTTGGGTCGCGATTGAGACGGGTTATGTTGTTCCTACAGATGAGAATCAGAAAATTCTTGAGAAGTGCAAATATTCTACTCAACAGAAAGATGATTATTTTGCTGAAAAGAAAATGATTAATCTTATCCAGCAATCGGTTAAGGAAGACATCCTGATACTTTTACCACAATACAAGACTACGAAAGAATTATGGACATCTCTGAAGAATAAGTTTCAAGATAGTGTAGTGGTTAAGAACTGTGAAGCTCTAGTTTCAAGTATATCCATAAATGAGTCTTCAAGTTCTAAACCAGGTCTGCCTGGTCTATGATGTAGACAATTATCAGGCAGATAATGCCAAACGCTTGAATGAGATTGAGAGTTTGACATTAGAAAATAAAAAATTAAAAGAATTTTAAAAACAAAATAAAAATTTTAAAAAATGAAAAATTATAAATGGTAGTAGATTTTCAAAATGAACTAAAAATGTTTAGAAATGAAAAATTTGTTTTTGAAAAATTAAATATAGAAAATCAAAAAGCAATAAATTCTCATATTGAGAAAATTGCTCAACTTGAAAAAGAAGTTGAGACTGTTAAAAATAAAGTTGTTAATTCAAAAAGTTATTGAAAGGTTTTGTGACTTCCTCATTAAAGTTAGATCATATATGTCCAAAATCGATCAATGTTAATAAAAAGAAAATTTCAATAAGTGACAAGATTACAAATTATGACGATGTCATAATTGAAGATTGTGACGATAATACCGATGATGAAAGAGCTAAAAATGATAAACATGAAATATTTTTAAAACTAAAAGAAAAATTTCAAGAAACTGTTCTACAATCTACTGAAAAAGGTGAATGTTCAACGCAAAAACCTTCTAAGCAGAATGAAGAACAAAAACAAAGTTTTAAAAGTTTTCAAAACAAAAATAAATGCTCATCAGAACGATCATCCAATCATTATAGAAACTCACAAAAATTTGTAAATAAGTGGTGTAGGTCGGACCATAGTGATTCAATGTCAAATCAAAGGTACAGGAGAAGAAGGAAAGATGTCTACCACACATCAAATCAATGTTATGATTTGAGTGTATGGTTTGATAGAAAAGATTGATATGAGAACAGGAAGTCCCATAAATGTGGTTTAATTGGACACATTGCTAGTAAATGTTTACAAATTAAACCTAATCCTGCTCATATTGATAACAAAAACTCTGGAATACCAACTCAGGTTTTGAAACAATGTACAGAAACTATAAACAAGGTGAAACCAGTTATTACTAAGTTTTCAAATTTTGAAACTGGTGAATCCTCGAATAGTAATGAACAAAAAGTTTCTACATTGTATTTCAAGAAAGTTTTAACGAAAAAAATCATGGTTGGTAAAAGAAAAAGAAGTTAAACAATCAGTGAAAGTTGAAAGTTTAGAGGACTTTCCGAAACTTGAGAAAGTCCAAAATAAACCTGATTGTAAAACAAAAGTCAAAATTAAGGTTGAAGAAATAACGCCTAAGGCTAAAAATGCTTGGGTGTCTCTATTCAACTAATTTTGTGAATTTTTGTGCTGGAACTTCTGAGAAGAAAGCAAATTACTGAGAATGGAGTTCCGTGGCACTCATTGAAGACGAAGGGCCGGGTTAAAAAGTTTTATATAAAGGCCATTTTTACAAATTTTGAATTTTTCTAATAATGTTTGCTTTAAAATGTTTTGAAAATTTTTGGAGAAATTTTTTGAAAACACATTTTAATAACGTTTACTTGAAAATTCTACAAATTTTTGAAGAAAATTTGAAAACTATCAAAGAACCCTCACTGTTAAACAAGACAAAACTCATGTTCTGAAAATTGTTATAAATACAAAAGTGTCAAGGTTTTTGTCATCATGAGGAGGAGATTGCTTTAAAAGAAAATTTGTGAAGTAGTAATGGATGGCGAATTGAAGTGATTCTCATCGGTTGGTCAATGTTTTTCCATAAATCAAAAAATCCATAAATATGTTTTTGAATTTTAGGGGAGAAATTTTTTTTCAGATAATCCAAAAACATATTAAAAGAAAAAAGTATAAAAACATTGAAAAAGGCAAAAAGAGTTTTGTGGATAAAAGGAAATGATAGTACATCAGTGGACTATCACAGTACGCTAAGGAATTGTAAAGGTTAAAAATAGTAAACAAGTTTTACTGTGGAAGTGTCGATAGACTTTACACGTTCAGTAAATTGTTTCCGGGATATAAACTAAATTTTACAACTGGTTAAACTTTTGGATTAGCATCTCTCGAATATATGGACTTAGTACTCCGAAATTTCGTTGAGAGATTGCCTGATTCTAAGATACGAGGTCTTTGTAGATGATTGATATCTGGGGTATTATACAAGTTCTTCGATTTTGCGAAAGCAATAGCCTAGAACTTCTATAATGCTTTTGCAAAAATCCCCTAAAACTGCAGTCAATTGAAAATATCGAAAGATACTACAATTGCCGTACAAAAAGATTCCATTTTGGAACACTACCTTATAAGCCGAGCCTTCATCTCTCTGTCGGCACGGTGGTACTAACCTGAGCTCTCAAGGTCTCGCACAACCCAGATACAGATATCAATTACGCTATACTCACCTGCAAGATGAAATCTAGGGAATCTTGATGCGGGAGTATATTAAGAGGTGGGAACCATAGTTAAGTCGGTTTTCTTAATTCTACATAACGTATCTTGGAACAATTGAGAAATGTGTTGAAGTTTAAGAGGACAAACATATCAACAATCTAGGTAAATTTGTTTAAAGCTTAGTGTCATAAAAAGGTCAATGGTACTAGTGATATGTCTCAGAAAAACTGATATGATCCTTTAACACAAACTCAACAAAAATATGTTTGTAAATATCTTTGTACATACTTAGAGTTTGATATTCATTAAATAAAAAAAGATTATATTATCTTTTGTTTCGACCACTGATGATGAAAAACCGATAGTCAAAATCTAAAGACCGCTGATCAAAAGTTTGAAAATTTCAAATTGATCTTAAAAGTTTAAAAGTTCATAATGAAACTTACATTTGAATAAATGTGTCAGTTTAGTGTCAAATCGTTTAATCAAGATCATTAACTTGAACTTGATACATAAATCAGCTATTCAAGGTCATTAATTTGGACTTGATTAACTGAGAGGGTTTATAAACTGATGAGGAGATTAAAATATGAAATGTTTGTGTTTAGAAATTTCATAGTTTAATCTGAAATGTTTGAGGAACTTTGAAACAGGAAGTTGATTTTAATGGGGAGCTAGATAAAATAGTTGATTGAAGATACTAGAAAGCTCAAAGCAAGGGGAGCATGGTGATTAAAGTTTTATCAAGACAAGCTCAAGATAAGAGGATAGGATTGTAGATGCTATGAAGATCAAGGAAGTTAAAGTTATTCAAGAAATAAAGATCCAGAATACATTAAAGACTCAGGAACTTATTTGAAGAATGATGACTACGGCAACATCCAAGGGGGAGTCGGTTGATGCATATGTATGTTGCCTACGTCATCGTATAATATCGAGTCTGTATTTAGGAGTGAAATGTCGAAGTTTATATATATAGGGTCAAGTTCGCTTGAGATTGTAGTGTTGAAGACAAGTTCGGCCGAACTTTCATCACACCAGCGAACTTGTAAAACTACAAATAGGAGACTTGTCATTTCATTTGTAAGATTCATAGATTTTGTCACGACAGAGGCGAAGCTCTGTCCAAGTGTTTCCAGGATCTGTAACGTCTACTAATCAACGAAACAGTGATTAATCAGTAACAAACTTGTATTCAATGTCGCCTATGCAAAAGGATTCCGCACGTTTACCTTAGGTTTTCCGAATTAGGACCAGAAAGATCCGTACAACGGACCCTCACATACATTTTAGTCCACGTACAATTTCAACTCCTCAAAGCTTTTCTAGAGGTTATACGTAAGCTATTACGCAAAACGTAACTAGTTTAACACGACGTACACTCTGGAATAATGACACAAGCTAAACATACCCTAAATATCCTTTACATAACTTAGAAATAAGTTTTGAAGGGTTTGGTGTGTCAAAAACAAGCCTATTTGATCATAGGGACTATCTACGACAAACTACAAAAGTCTTCCGATTCTCATAGCAATGCACACTCTGAGACAAGGTCATAAGCTAAGCATACCTTAAATACCCTTTACATAACTTAGAAATAAGTTTCGAGGGCTTCGTTATGGCAAAAACATGCCTTTGTAACTCAGGGGCTATTTTGCAAATTCTGTGAAACTATGCCTTTTCATGTATTTTGCTATGCGGAACATGTACGAACATCCAAAAATTTTTGTAATTATTAGAATATTATATTTTGATGATTGGAATGCAAAAATATCATTCGTTACGCATTTACGGTCATTTGCGCGTTTGTTACGCTTTTCGTCGTAATTAACCGAAAACCACA
This sequence comes from Scalesia atractyloides, assembly GCA_947069175.1. NCBI lineage: Eukaryota > Viridiplantae > Streptophyta > Magnoliopsida > Asterales > Asteraceae > Scalesia > Scalesia atractyloides. The sequence continues at coordinate 66,966,707 of CAMTDV010000004.1, read as the reverse complement.
ACCGTACGACTAAACGAACCGACCTCTGGAACATTTTTGGACACATTTCAAGTTCCCTATACTTTTGGTCCTTATAAAGCTTAAAAATAAGGTTAACATGTGTTATAAGTGCTAAAACACGTCAAAAACAAGTTCAGGGGCCAATTCTGCCATTTTTGGAAATTTTTGCCAGATGAGACTGATGAAGACCTCAACAAGAAGCTGATGCAGTCCGGATCAAGGTGCCAGATAGCAAAAATTGGGCAGAAAGGTGGCAGCAGCTTGTTATCTCCTTGGACACTAATCCTTCCGACTTGTGCCAGCTCTCAACTACTCTTGACACTTGTTTGAAGCCCCTCTATAATCATGACACCTCAAGGACATGTGTAATGATCCTAAGAGCTTCAAGAAATCTATAAATAGCAAGGTTCTTCATACACTTGAACTTTTGATCAACTTAATTCTGCTACAATCTAAAGTTGCAACCTTTTGGTGATCATTCTCTGAGATTCCTTGGCTACCCTAGTGTTTGTAAGTGCTTTCATTCATGTTTTGTTCAAATCGCTTAGTTTAATTGGGCTAAAAATAAAAAAGTTTGACTTTTTGTTGACTTTCAGTTTTGATCATGAACTGGTCAAGATAAAGTTCAATTGAACTTTGCTTTATGATGGTGATCATGATGGTTATGGTCCTTGATGATCATACCTACTAATTTCCATCTTTTCTAGTTATTTTGACAAGTTAAAGTTTTGGTCAATGATGTGATAATTGTGCATTTCATAATGGAACTAACTTCAGGTGTCAAAACAGTTGAAACTCTTTTATAAACTTGGTTAGACATATCAAAACATGTCTAACTCGTCACTTTTAGTATAGTGCTTGTCTAGGATCGTTTGTTGAACGGTTTTGACCACCACTTTGACTTTCGAATCCGACCCGTTTGGTTGATCTTTAGACCCAACCAAATACATATTTGTGACCATAATGGATGTTGGTGCATAATGTCTATGTCTTAGTCTTATATCGAGTCTGTATAGAATAGAGTTGAATAGGCTAGCAATATGAAGTATTTATGTAATGTTTAGTCAAGCTTGCCCATGAGCTACATGTTGAGTCAAGTTCGGGCGAACTTGCTAAGGCAAGTTCGGGCGAACTTAATCTTCTCTCTTGCGAGCTTCTACTTCTATAAATAGCTAGCTAGTCTCTCACATTTGAAACTTTGGCATTTTGGAGGCGAAGCTCTGTCAATCTGGATTCTTGACTGTTACATCAATAAAATTGACTATTAACTGATTAATTCTTGTTTTTTCGTAAACATGTCGTAATATTTCCGCTATTATGAATGTTAGATATCAAATTTAGGTTCCTTAGCATCAAGGATCGGTCCTACAAGTGGTATCAGAGCTAGAACAACCTGATTTGATAGTAATCAAGACAAGAACACTTCTATTTCTACTCCATTCTTCTATTTTTCATAACTTTTTCACAAAAATGAAGAATTCACGGTCAAAATCTTTTCAATTTTGAATATAACATGTAAAATACAACAAAGATAAACCCTTGATGTCAAAACTTAAAAAAAATCATGTTGTGCAAACACTCGTTCATCGAACTTGGTAGCCAAGTTCGGCCGAACTTGTACTAAAAAGTCAATTTTCAATTGAATTTTTACCAAGTTCGCTCGAACTTGAGGTATTTTTGTTGAAATTTGGCTAAGTTTGCTCGAACTTATCAAGAATTCATTGATATTTTATCAAGTTCGACCGAATTTGATAAAAATCAAGAAAATCTTAGCTAAGTTCGCTCGTACTTGACAGATCTTTACAAGAATTCTAACAACAAGTTCGACCGAAGTTCAAGTAACATTTTCAAAACAGAAACCATAAGTTCGACCGAACTTGTGGATAAAAAGCTTAAAAATTCTTCATTCTAGCTACAAGTTCGACAGAACTTGTAGTAGAACTAATTGTTTTCAAAGTTTTCTAGTGTTTTCAGTGTACGAGTCTCGTTATTCACGATGGACGATCTACAAAGAGCATATATGACAGCAGCGGGTTCGTCAAATGCCAACGTGATCCAACAAGCCAATCTAGACAACGAGATGGGCACGACTGTTAAACCGCCAAAGTTAATGAGCATGGACGAGTATGAAGGATGGAAGGAGAAGTTTACATATTGGGTTCAAGCCATGCACTTCCTAGGTTGGGTGTCGAACGAGAGAGGTTATACTATTCCGTTGGATGAACATCAGCAAGTTCTGGAGAAGTTCAAATACTCCACGACACAGAAAGAAGAATATATTGCTGAGAAAAAGATGATCAGTCTTATCCAATAATCCGTTAAAGAAGATATCCTCGTCTTGCTATCGGAATACACGACTGCAAGAGAACTCTGGCTATCGCTTCAAAAGAAGTATCAAGGAAGCGCGGAGATGATCAAGAGTAAGAAAGCTCTCATTATGAAAGTGTTCGATATCTTTAACATGCTGAAGGGAGAGACTATGAAGCAAATGATTGAACGCTTCTGTCATCTAGAAGTCCAAACGCGAAGACACGGTCTAGAGAAGATGGAGCAAGAATACATCGATAAGCTTGCAGACACACTAGCTGACGGTGAATGGACTACTTATCTGATGGTTCTGAAAGAAAGTGCAAACTGGGAATTCTTTAAGTTGTCAACATTCATCGACAAACTTGAAGGTCATGAAATGGAACTTCTGAAGATTGCAAAATCGAAGAATGCTAATATTGTTCAAGATGTTGGTCTGTATTATAAAACTGAAATGCAAGACAACATTTCAAGTCCAAAGATTCAGACAACATTCAACGCGAGTTTGAATTCTTCGAACAATTCGTAGCAGAATCAGAACTAATCATATCCTCAATATGATCAAAGTCCACAGTCTTCATTCTCAAGCACTGGTTCAAATTCGTCTAATCAGAGTCAAGCAAATCAGAACCAACAAACAAATTCTGATTCGAATGTATTCAAATGTAACATCGCTGTTAATTTGAACAATGTTGTTTCTGAGCAAACTGCTAAGCAACACATGGCACTTCTCGCTACTGTTCTAGAATCATATGAAAGTCTTGTGGCCGGAAAGATCGGCAATCCCGAAATGACCGCCGAAGACTACGACCAAGTGGACGAAGAAGAACTGGAGCTTATGGATATAAAGTGGTGTTTAGCTTCTATCATCCGAAGACTTACCAAGTTTGTTGCTCTCACAGGCCGAGATATCGGAAATTTTAGCAACAAGTTGGGCTTCGACAAATCGAAAGTTACGTGCTTCAGATGTTGCCAGAAAGGGCATTTCAAGAGAGAGTGCAAAAATCCTGAAGCAACAGGAAATCAAAGTCCATTCGGAGGAGGCAACGAGTATTACAAGAAGTCACTTCAATACAAGCCTTTCCCGAAGAACACTCAGATCGAAATTCAAGAGAAACCAAACAGTAGCAACACTGAGAAAGCTATGGTTGCATCAAACGAAGATCATGTTTTCGACTGGAACTCTTATATCGGTAAGAAGACCGGAGTCGCATTGATGGCTCAAATTGTTGAAGATACATCTACCGACGAAGCAGCAGCTCTAGAGAATATTTTGCTGGAACAGTATTTGCAACAACAACAGGAGGAAGAAGAGTATATTCACATGCAGAATCAAGGGACTCTTGTGAAAGTTTTGCAGGTCATTTTGATGGATGTTCTCAGGAGCAAGCTGTCGAGGAAAAATCTGATGAAGTAGTCATTGATTTTACTCGAGAAGTGAATGCCGAAAACCTCAAGGATATTGCCGATAAAGCTTTAATGGCAAATCTAACCAAGGTAGGTCCAGAGGTAAATGAAGTTGTCAAAGTACAAGTTGTAGAGGTTGAGAAAACTTGTACAAAATGTACTGAACCATGTATCGAATGTGCCGAAAAATCAAAGATCATCGCTGAAATCAATGTGCATAATGAACTGTTAAAATACGATTATCGCACAATGAAGGAATCGTATGACAAAATGAAAGATGATTTCGGCAGGCTTGATCGAAACAATATTGAACAACATAATACTCTGAGAATGTTGAAAGGAACAGTAATGGATAAGAAAAAAGCGATTAATATCTATATTAACACCATTGCTGAAACTAAGCAACAACTCCAAGACATGAAAATTGAAACAGAACGTGTTCAACAACTTTTGAGAAGTTACACAACCAACGCATATGTCATTGATCACATACTTCCAACAATTCCATTGGAAGAGAAACCTAAAAAGAAAATTGGTAAAGAATACAACAATGTTCCTCCACCCCTATGCGAGAAGTATTATTGCAATTCTGCTGATGGGAAGGATAAGGCACTCAACATTGAGTTGTTATCTGAAAAGAAAACTAAGTTGCTAGAGAACATTGATGTAATCTATACTAAATCTGATGATGACAATGCTGTGGTTAAGAATGTGGTTGAAAATGTTTTGAATAATTCTGATGAAGGCAGCTTTAAAAGCGCCGACTCGAGTTCAAAGAATTCTGATTCACAGACCAAAGATGACGATAAACCATCGGATGACGATCTAAGTGATGATCCTAACATTGTTATGTACAAGGTTAAGGATTCTAATAGACTGTACTTTGATGATAGTTTTCCAATTCAGAATGTGAAGGAAGAATTGTTAGATAAATTCTTTAAACTCGTGGAAGTTACATCAGATGATCTGGAGATCAATGAAAGGAAATTCTACTCTAAACCTAAAAGAAACAACTACCGAAGGAATGGTGGTGATCATCCGGAAAACTAGAGACCTGGTTGGGATAGAAGAATCAGATGAACCTAAAAAGAAAACCTCACCATTTGATGAATACAAGAATAAAAATATGAATTTTGTACATGGGACGAGCACGGTTCATGAGGAAAGTTTGATTGGCAAACAATCAAATGATGAGTTTAAGAAACAGAAAGAACTTCAAGATAAAGCCAAAATTGCAAGTGGTGCCAAAACAAGTGGTGTAAAACCTACTGAAGGACATCCACATGATTCTCGGACTTGTTTCAAGTGCAACGAAATTGGTCATATTGCACGCCAATGTCTGAAATCAAAGCCGGCTTATCTTCGATGGAAAGAAAGTCAAATGTTGTAAAACCGAAGCAACCAGAGTTTGTAAAACCTGTAATGATTTTGAAACGAAATGAATCAAAAGTTGAAGTTAAATCTAAAATAGAGAAGAACTTTGAAAATTCAATTTTCAAAAAAGGTGAACTTCAAAGGCAAAAGCAAACAAGTTTTACATCAAGAATGCTAACATAAAATCTCAAGCCTGGATTGTGAAGAAAAGGTCAACAACATCCGATGTTATTAAGTTTGAGCTTGTAAAGACTGATAACACAAAATAGTTAAAATCTGAAACTGTCAAAATTTCAAGTGGTAACAATTTGAAAGATAAAAAGAAAGTGAAGTTTTCAAACATAAACATCGTAGAAAATCCAGATGATGATTATGAATTTGATTATCCTGACGAATGTGAGTTTGATTACGATGATGGTTATCCAATTCAACCCAATACCAAAAAGGCTTGGGTCGAGCTGTTTAACTAATTATTGAAATATGCAGGGGCTCCAGAGATCCGTACTTTCCAAGTGGATTCTGGATAGTGGAGCGTCCAGGCATATGACGGGAATGAAAGCGTTGCTATTCGACATAAACGCTATCAATGGTGGATATGTTGGATTTGCGGGTTACAAGGGTGGAAGGATAGTTGCCGAGGGAAAACTCTCCAATGGTGTTGTTTCATTCGATCGTGTGAACTATATTGCAGAACTGGAAAACAATCTTCTGAGTATATCACAGATTTGCGACAAGAAGTTCACGGTGCATTTCAACGAAAGAATGTATTATCTTGAAGCCGGGATTTATAACTCCAGATGAGTGGATTCTGGTGCGTACACCTCGTGAGAATGATCTATATGTCTTAGATATGGGCATCGCTACCACTTCATCAAAATCAGTGCAATGTTTTGTGACAAAGGCTACTGAGAAAGATTCTATTCTTTGGCATCGTAAGACGGGGCATATTCATTTGCGAAAAATGAATTTCTTTGTTCATAATGATCTTGTAGAGGGTGTAAATCTTCAGAGCATTCATATGTCTGATCACTGCTTAGAATGTAAAAAGGGAAAGCATATCAAGAAATCACATCCGAAGTAAATTCTGAACTCAATCAAGTTGCCGCTCGAACATCTCCACATAGATTTATTCAGTCCTGTCAATGTTCGAAGTATCTTAGGAGACTTATATTGCTTGTTCGTGACAGATGACTATTCCAGATATTCGTGGGTATTCTTTCAGGAATCAAAAGACGAAACGTTCGAAAACTTGGTGATTCTATTCAAAAACTCGAGAATCTTTATCATCTGCTAGTCAGACGCATTAGAAGTGACAACGGCATAGAGTTTAAGAATAACAAAATGAAGGAATTTTGCAACGCTAAAGGGATTTTGCACGAGCTTAGTGCACCTTATACTCCACAGCAAAACAGTGTTGCTGAAAGGAAGAACATAAATTTAATTGAAACTGCGAGAACCATGCTTGCAGATTCTAAACTTCCAGTCAGCTTCTGGAGTGAAGCGGTTGCTGTGGCTTGCTATACGCTAAACAGAGTTCTCACTGTCAAACCAACAAAGAAGACATGTTTTGAGATGATAAACCGACGGAAGCCAAATTTGAAATTCCTAGAACTATTTGGTGCGCCATGTATTATAATCGATCAAGATGGAAAATTCGGAGCTAAATCTCTTCAAGGTTTCTTTGTCGGATATGCGAGTCCGCTAAGAAGAGTATATGTTCCTTCGTTGAGAAAGGTTATTGAAGCACAGCACGTGGATTGTTTTGACTATACGGATCCTATTCAAAGGAGAGGTGACTCGTGGCTGTTCAACTACCAAGATGTTTGGAAGTCATTCGACTTGCCGGAAGAACCGTCTGAAGAAGAAATTGCAGCGTTATACTATCTTCAACAGTCGTCGAATCAAGAACAAATCATTAGACCAATTGTGGTTAATCAACCCATGTTAGATACTTCATCTTCCGAAGCAGGTCCAAGCAATAGTAGCGGTGTTCAAGTTGAAAATATTTCTGAAGCAGAAGTAACACCTACTACACCTCCAGTTAATGCTTCTAATGAACCAGGAAATACAATATCAGGTCCCAGCATGCCTCAGAATCAGAATCCTAACTCAGATGAAGCACCGACATTTGATGCTGATTGTGAAACTTCATCGATGAAGAAGTTGAGCAGATATCTAACATGTTGAATCAATCTGCTAGTCCGAGAAATCAGAATGAAGCTTCATTAAGTGCTCCTAATGTTGATGTGAACAGTGATCTGATTGTTTCAAATCAGCAAAGCTTAGTTGATGTTCCAACAGAAGAAATGCCGCGATCATATTCTTACCATCCTTCAACGAATATTATAGGAGAACCACAAACTGGTGTGCGTACTCGAAGCCAAATCAATAAAGCACTTAGTTGTTTCTACACCCGAGTTGCTCCAACTCATAACTACTGCTACTACTCATGTTTCATTTCTCAAGTAGAGCCAAAGACCGTTAATGAAGCTCTGCTGACGAGAACTGGGTGATAGCTATGCAAGAAGAACTATTACAGTTCGAGAAGTTGGGTGTTTGGAAGCTTATAGGCTTGCCACCGAAGCAGAAAGCTATCGATACAAAGTGGGTCTTCAAGTGTAAAAGAGACGATCGGGGTGTAATAGTCAGAAACAAAGCTCGGCTAGTTGTCAAGGGATTCCATCAGCAAGAAGGTATAGATTACACGGAAGTATACGCATCAGTTGTGCGATTAGAGTCTATCCGCATTTTCCTAGCGTTCGCAGCTTGGAAAGGATTTAAGGTGTACCAGTTGGATGTAAAATATGCATTTCTCTATGGTAAACTTCAAGAACAAGTGTATGTCGGCCAACCACCGGGTTTCGTCGATCCACTGAACAAGAACAAAGCATATCTCCTGGATAAAGCCTTGTACGGTCTACACCAAGCCCCGAGAGCTTGGTACGAGACATTATCGCAACATCTCGTTGGAAATGGCTTTACATAAGGAACAGTGGGTAGCACTTTGTTTACCAGAGAAGTTGGATCACATCTGATAATTGTACAAATCCATGTGGATGATATCATTTTCGGGTCTACGGATGACAGTCTGTGCAAAGAGTTCGAAAAGATCATGAAGAAGAAATTCGAGATGTCCTCGATGGGTGAAATGAAGTTCTTCTTAGGTCTACAAGTGGATCAGCTTCCAGACGGGATATTCATTTATCAGACTAAGTATGTGCATGACATTCTCAAAAAGTTTGAAATGGATAGCTCGAAGCCGCTTTCGACACCGCTGGCACTGAACCATGGGATTTGCGTAGACGAGACGGGAATGAAAGTTGATGACACACTTTATCGATCGATGATAGGATCGCTGATGTATCTGACGGCATCTCGCCCAGACATCATGTATCCTACCTGTTTATGTAGGAGATATCAGTCTAGTCCTCGAGTGTCACACATGCAGATAGTCAAGCGAATCTTCCGTTACTTAAAAGGATGCCCTAGCACGGGCTTATGGTATCCTAAGAACGACAATTTTGACTTAACGGGATACGCTGACTCAGACTTCGGAGTGGACAAACTGAACTCGAAATCTACAATGGCAGGATGCCAGTTCTTTGGAACACGTTTGGTAACATAGAAGTGTAAGAAACACACCATGGTCTCTCTCAACCTATGAAACGGAATACATTTCTGCTTCCAGTTGTTGCTCTCAAATCCTCTGGATTCAGCAACAGATGAGGGATTATGGTCTGCAGTTTCTTGACACGCCTTTATTTGTAGATAACAAAGCAGCCATCAATATAACCAAAAATCCGGTTCATCACTCACGTACAAAACACATTGAAATTCGTTACCATTTCATTCGTGACTGTTACGAAAAGAAATTGGTTCGAATAGAAAAAATCCACACCGACGAACAAAAGGGTGATTGTGATACCAAAGCATTTCCATTAACAAGATTTAAATATCTAATGCGGCTTAAACGGTATTAAAAATTTGCTTCAGGTGTGGAAGCTGAGGTTGAATAAGGATCGGACGACGAGTTCAAGTAATCCGTATTGGTTTGTATGGTTTGTAAATATCTTTCTAGTTTAGTATTTCTTAAATCTAAAATCCAAAATTATGTTTTTGATTTTAGGGGGAGAAATATTTGGGAAAATACAAAAACCTATGAAAAAATTTAAAAATGAACAAAAACATTGAAAAAGACAAAAAGAATTTGGTGTCACAAAAAGGAAATGATAGTACATCAGTGGACTATCACAGTATGCTAAAGAAATGGAGAGTTTTAAAAGTGATAGACGAGTCTTTATGTGGATGTGTCAGTAGGCTTAACATGTTCAGTAAACTATTTTCGAGATATAAACTAAATTTTACAACTGCTTAATCTTATTAACATATCTTGGATATATGGACTTAGTACTCCGAAATTTCGTTTGAGAGATTGCCTGATTCTGAGATACGAGGTCTTTATAGATAGTTGATGTTGGTGCATAATGTTTATGTCTTAGTCTTATATCAAGTCTGTATAGAATAAAGCTGAATAGGCTAGCGATACGATGTATTTACAGATGTAAAGGCCAAGTTCGCTCATAGTGTTCATGTAAGGTCAAGTTCGGCCAAACTTGCCTTGGCAAGTTCGCCTGAACTTCACTATCTCACTAGCGGACTTGTCAGCCTATATATACCTAGCTAGCCCTCCTCATTTGTAACTTTGGCATTTTGGAGGCGAAGCTCTGTCAGTTTGTACTCTCGAAGTTTGATCAATAAAATTGATGTTAAACTGATTAATTCTTGTCCAATTGGTAAACACGACGTAATATTTCTGCTATTATGGATGTTAGATATCAAAATTAGGTTTATGGATCGGTCCTACAAGTTGTATCAGAGCTAGAACAGCCTTATTTGATAGTATCAAGACAAGAACACTTCTATTTCATCTCCATTCTTCTATTTTTCTTAACTTTATCATCAAAAATGAAGAATTCACGGTCAAAACTTTTGAATTTTGAATATATCATCTAAAATGCAACAAAGATAAATCCTTGAAAGATTGGAGACCAAATTCAATCGAATTAATGTCAAAATTTTGAAAAAACCATGTTTTGGAAAACCCTCAATTTCGAATTTGCTAGTCAAGTTCGGCCGAACTTGTGCTAAAAAGTCACTTTTCAAGTGAAGTTTTAGCAAGTTCACTCGAACTTGAGTTGTTTTTGAGGAATTTTGTACCAAGTTCGCTCGAAGTTACCAATTTTCACTGATTATATATCATGTTCGACCGAACTTGGATAATATCAAGGAAACTAAAGGTAAGTCCGCCTGAACCTACAAGATCAGAATCAAATCTTTTTAAGCAAGTTCGACCGAAGTTCAAGCAGATTTTTCAAAATAAAAAAAAATCACAAGTTCGACCGAACTTGTGATAAGAATTCAGAATTCTTCATTTCAGTTGCAAGTTTGACCGAACTTGTAGTAGGGCTAATTGTTTTCAAAGTTTTTGAGTACTTTCAGCGTACACGTCTCATTATTCATGATGGATGATATTCAAAGAGCTTTTATGTCCGGAGCTAGTTCGTCAAATACCAACGTGATCCATCAAGTCAATCTTGATAACGAAATGGGAACGACTGTTAAACCGCCCAAGCTAATGAGAATGGACGAGTATGAAGCATGGAAAGAGAAATTTACATATTGGGTTCAAGCCATGCACTTCGCTGGCTGGGTGTCAATTGAAAGAGGCTACACTGTTCCAGTAGATGAACATCAGCAAGTCCTTGAAAAGTACAATTACTCGACAGTACAAAAAGAAGAATCTATTGCTGAAAAAAGATGATCAGTCTCATCCAACAGTCTGTCAAAGAAGATATCCTTATTTTCTACCAGATACTGCAAGAGAATTTTGGTTGTCATTACGAAAGATGTATCAAGGTAGTGCTAAATGATCAAAAGTAAAAAGGCACTTATTCTAAAAGAGTTTGATATCTTCACCATGCTGAAGAATGAGACCATGAAGCAAATGATCGAGTGCTTCTGTCATCTTAAAGTTCAACTGCGAAGACACGGTCTCGAGGAGACAGAACAAGAATACATCGATAAGCTTGCTGACGCTTTACCAGATGGAGAGTGGACTACTTACCTGATGGTTCTAAAGGAAAGTGAAAAATGGGAATTCTTCAAATTGTCAACATTCATTGACAAACTCGAAGGCCATGAAATGGAATTTCTGAAGATAGCGAAGACAAAGAACGCTAATGTTGTTTAGGATATTGGTTTTTACTACAAAACTGGAATGCAAGATAGTGTTTCAAGTTCGAAGATAAACACAGCTTTCAGTGCAAATATCAACTCTTCACCACAGAGTCAGAGCCAATCATATCCTTAGTATGATCAGAGCCCACAAAGCTCTTCATTCTCAAGTAGTTGTTCAAATTCATCGTATCAAAGCCAAGCAAATCAGAATCAACAGCAAAATTCTGATCCGAATGTATACAAATGCAATATTGCAGTGAATTTGAACAATGTTGTTTCCGAACAAGTTGCAAAACAACATATGTCACTTCTTGCTACTGTTTTAGATTCTTACGAATGTCTTGTGGCCTGTAAAATCGGAAATCCCGAGATGACCGCTGAAGATTATGACAAGGTAGATGAGGAAGAACTCGAACTAATGGACATCAAATGGTCTTTAGCTTCGATCATCAGGAGAGTGACAAAGTTTGTTGCACTCACGGGCCGTGACATAGGAAACTCCAGCAACAAATTGGGTTTTGAAAAAACCAAAGTCACGTGCTTTAGATGCCGACAAAAGGGGCATTCTAAAAGAGAGTGTAAAAATGCCGAAGCAACTGGAAACTAGAGTCCTTTCGGAGGTGGGAATGAATATTACAAGAGGGCACTTCAATACAAATCGTTTCCGAAGAAGACTTAGGTTGAGATCCAAGAAAGCATAACAGCAGCACTACTGAGAAAGCGATGGTTGCATCCAGTGAAGATGACGGTTTTGATTGGAATTCTTACATTGGGAAAAAGACCGGAGTTGCTTTGATGGCAGAGATAGTTGAAGATACTTCTGCAGAGGAAGCAGCGGCAGAAGCTGCTGCTATAGATGTAACACCCCAAATAACGTAACACAACACGCGGCGGAAACACTTGGGGAGTCACGTTACAAATTGTTTCAACACATGGTATTTAAAGTTTTGTTTTATTGAATTATTGAATTACATTGTCTTGGAATATCGGAAATGGAATACAATTAAATTGTCTTTCAAATTTTTAAGGTCACTAAAGCCCGCGTCCATCCTATGTGTAGTATGCAGCGACAATCATCATGTAAACTTGAAACATATGTGAAAATATGTACGTCATCATAAAAATGCCTGTGAGTAACATAGGTTTTGTGATTTAGATTCATGGCTTAGGATATTTTAAGAAAAGATTAAACGGTTTAAAAATAGCCATGAATCTTTGATAAACCTTTGGTAATTAAAATACTTTGCTTAAAAAGAGATTTGTAGTATACAGAAAATATACTTCGGTTTAGAAATAATTGAATAGACAGTATATCAAAATATACTTTGATTTAGAAATAATATGATTTAGTAGTATATCAAAATATATTTTGGTTATGGACAAGAGATTTGGTAATATGTCAAACTATATTTTGGTAAAACAATATGAGAATCGGTAGTATATCAGACTATACTTTGGTAAAACAATATGATAATCGGTAGTATATCAAACTATACTTTGGTAAAACAATATGATAACCGGTAGTATATCAAACTATACTTTGGTAAAACAATATGATAATCGGTAGTATATCAAACTATACTTTGGTAAAACAATATGATAATCGGTAGTATATCAAACTATACCTTGGTAAAACTATATCACATTGGTAGCATATCAAACTATGCTTTGGAAGTATATCGAAATATACTTAATTGTGATTTGGTAGTATATCAAAATATACTTTGGTTTAGGGAAATCAATAAAAGATAAGTTTTTATGGCTTAGTTAGAAAACCTTTGTAAAACATACATTGTGGTCGTATGGCAATACATTCAAACATGAGTATATCAAACTATACTTTGGTGACTATAGATTTACCACGAAGGCAAAATCTATTTGGTTTAAACTTGGTTTCTGACATTCCATACAACAGGAATGGGGTGTCAAATCCTATAGCGCTATATCGTACTACCAATCGGCTTGATCATTGTTAATGAATGTATAAAAGAAATACGAACCAACAATAGTCTCACAAACTTTGAAAATCGTTATTCGAGTCATAGGTAACAGTTTCAAATCGTTAATGGATATAGTACTATGTATACGAAATCATATAGCTTTAAAAACGTGAAAATAGTGAATAGGCACATATGAATCACCCCAAAACATTTGAAAAATGTAAAAGAGGGGACTATGTCACTTGGGGTTGCAAAATATCCTTGAATCAAAGATTAAACAAGCTCAAATGTCCGAGAAGTCAAACGTGTCCTAGAATCGGATAACTATGTAAATATCGGGACATTAATCGGCGGATCGGATAGAATGAGGTCTTGTAAACCAAATGAGTGTTGGTACTCATATGCAATGGTTTAACAAAGTCTACATACTGATTTGAAAAGATTCCTAAATGCTTTTGACCCTTTATGGCTCGTTAAGGTAGTTTACGCTACTTTAACGGATCATTTACGTAAAAACATATTCGGATGGTTAGATATGTTTTATGATAAGTCTAATATGCCAAAATAAGTTTAATATAGTTGCAACATCAGTTTATATGTTAAAACATTGGTCACATATGCTTAAATTTGATTTATGCGCAGAAAGGGCATTTTGGTCATTTGTAGGGCATAATAGACGGCTTACCATAACACTAACCAAACGTCGTGACCATAAGGTATAACCTCAGAAGGTTATTCCCTATACAACTATGGGCACATATATGTGTTTGGTCGGATCCTAAGATCGACCATACGGGTCAGATTCGAAAGTCAAAGTGGTGGTCAAGACCGCTAGACTTACGACCCTAGACAAGCACTAAACTAAAAGTGATGAGTTAGACATGTCAAAACATGTCTAACTAAGTTATAAAAATGTTTTGGTATCAAAACAAGGTGTTTTGATACCCGAAAATAGTTCCGTCGTATAACGCGTTTTGCGCATTATTGACCGAAACATTGACTCGTTAGTTTGACTAGTAAATGTGGTAATCAGTAGGCATGATCGCTAAGGATCATAACCATCGTGATTACGATCACGTTGCAAAGTTCAATTGAACTTTGCTTTGACCAATTAATGGTCAAAGCTGAAAGTCAAACACTGTTTGAATTTAGCTTGAAATAGCTAAAATAACTAAACAAGACTAGGAAAAGCACTTACTTCTGTTTGCGAAACACCCAAGAGCTCAAGAAAACTCAGATGGGAGACCTCCAACAAAGTGGGAGTTCTCCTCTTAGAGTTATAGAGAGAAAGGGAAGGAATGAGCAATTGAAAAGGGTGAAATGGCTTGCTATTTATAGTTGTGGAGGATGAATTTGATGATCACAAGTGTCAAGGACCATTCTAGGATCATTCCACATGCTCAAAGACGTGTCAAGACTAGGCTAGAGCTTGGAGATCACGAATCTTGGGCTTCAAAGCTGTAAAACAGCTGTCTGCCAGTTTCTACTGTTACTGGGCATCCCCCGCGCGTCGCAGGACATTAATCGGCGGGTCTCTCGCGTGGCGCTTGGGATTCCTAAGTTTCAGAATTGGCAGAACAGGTCCCTGCAGCCTAAAACTTGTTTTTCGACATGTTTTGGCACTTTTAACACCCGTTAACCCCATTTTTAAGATTTATAAGGAAGATAAAGCATAGGGAACTTGAAAAATGCTCAGAAAATTTTCGGATGTGGGTTCGTTCGGTCATACGGTTGCAGTTTTCGGTTAATTACGACGAAAATCTTAACGAACGCGCAAATGACCGTAAACGCGTAACGAATGTAATTTTTGCATTCCAATCATTAAAATACTAGATTTTAATGATTACAAAAATTTTTGGATGTGCGTACATGTTCCGGATAACGATATACGCGATTCGGAATATTTTCGCAGAATTTGCAAAATAGCCCCTGAGCTTGAATAAACTTGTTTTTGCCATACCGAAGCCCTCAAAACTTATTTCTAAGTTACTTAAAGGGTATTTAGGGTATGTTTAGCTTATGTCATTGTTCCAGAGTGTACGTCGCGTTAAACTGATTACGTTTGTGTAACAGCTTGCGATTTCACTTCAGGAAGCGATTCGAAAGATCGAAATTGTACAAGGACTGAAATGTGTGAATGTCACATGTAATTATACAATTCTCTGGAATGAGACACAAGATCTCATTGGATTCAAAATTGTTCAGAATTGTATGATGGTTGAAAAGGCACAGATGTTACAATAGAACAGGTTCTTCTGGAACAATACCTGCATCAACAGCAGGAAGAAGAGGAATACATTCACATGCAGAGGCAAGGAATTTTATCTTCTAATCTATGTGATAGTTTTGCAAGTCACTTTGATGGAAGCTCTAAAGAGCAAGTGGTTGAGGAGAAAACAATTGATGAAGAGATCATCAATGTTACACAAGAAGTGAATGCCGAAAACCTCAAGGACATGGCAGATAAAGCTTTAATGGCAAATCTAACAAAAGTAGGTCCAGAGGTAAAAGAAGTTGTCAAAGTACAAGTTGTAGAGGTTGAGAAACCTTGTACAAAATGTACTAAACCATGTGTCGAATGTGCCGAAAAATCAAAGATCATCGCTGAAAACAATGTGCATAATGAATTGTTGAAATATGATTATCGCACAATCAAGGAAGCGTATAACAAAATGAAAAATGATTACGGCAGGCTCGATAGAAATAATATCGTACAACATGCTACTATAAGGATGTTAAAAGGGACAGTAATGGATAAGCAAAAATCGATTAATATCTATATTAACACCATTGCTGAAACCAAACAACAACTTCAAGACATAAAAATTGAAACGGAACGAGTTCAACAGTTGTTAAGAAGTTATACCACTAACGCGTATGTCATTGATCACATTCTTCCGACAATTCCGACAAAAGACAAACCTAAAAAGAAAATTGGCAATGTTTCATCCACCCCTATGCGAGAAACACTATCGTAAATCCGTTGATGGGATGGATAAGGCACTCAACATTGAGTTACTTTCTGAAAAGAAAAACGAGTTGCCAGAGAACATTGATATAATATATGCTAAATCTGATGATGACAGTAACGCTGTGATTAAAAAAAGTAGTTGAAAACGTTCTGAGTGAATCTGATGACAGCAGCTTCAAAGCGCCGACGCGAGTTCTAAGAATTCCGATTCACAGACTGAAGATGACGATAAGTCATCAGAGGATGGTCTAAGTGATGATCCTAATGTTGTAATGTACAAGATTAAGGATTCTGATAGGCTATACTTTAATGATAGTTTCCCGATTCAAAACGTGAAGGAAGAATTGCTAGACAAATTCTTTAAACTCGTGGAAGTCACATCAGAAGAATTGGAAATCAATGAAAGAAAATTCTATTCCAAACCTAAAAGAAAAAATTACCGAAGAAACGGTGGTAATCATCCGGAAAACTGGAGAGCGGGGTTGGGTTTAGAAGAATCTGATGAATCTGTAAAGAAACCGTCACCATATCATGAATACAAGAATAAAAACATGAATTTTGTATATGGGACGAGTACAGTTCATGAAGAAAGTTTGATTCGTAAACAATCAAATGATGAGTTCAAAAAAGAGAAAGAACTTCGAGATAAAGCCAAAGTGGCTAGTGGTGCAAAAACAAGTGGTGTAAAACACACTAAAAGTCATCCACATGATTCTCGGACTTGCTTCAAATGCAACGAAATTGGTCATATCGCACGCCAATGTCCGAAATCAAAGCTGGCTTATCTTCGAAGAAAAGAAGGTTCAAATGTTGTGAAACCGAAGCAACCAGAGTTGTAAAACCTGTAAAGATTTTGAAAAGAAACGAATCAAAAGCTGAAGTTAAACCTAAAGCAGAAAAGAAGTTTGAAAATTCAACTTTCAAAAAAGGTGAAACTTCAAAAGCTAATGAAAACAAGTTTTACATCAAGAAGACTAATATAAGCCTGATTGCAAAGAAACGGTCAACAACATACTGTGTTATTAAGTCTGAGCTGGTAAAGACTGATAACATGAAAGAATCAAAATCTGAAATCACTAAGTCTGAGATTGTGAAGACTAGTGATAATGTGAAAGAATCTAAATCTGAAATCAAAAATGAACATGTCAAATCCTTGAAAAATAAGAAGAAAGAGAAGTTTTCAAACATAAACATCGCAGAAAATCCAGATAATGATTATGAATTTGATTTTGCTGATGAACGTGATTTTGATTACGATGATGGTTATCTAATTCAATCCAAGACAAAAAGGCTCAGGTCTCGCTTTTTAAATAGATTGCTGAAATGTACAGGGGCTCCAAAGATCCGTTCTCTCCAAGTGGATTTTGGATAGTGGAGCATCCAGACATATGACGGGTATGAAGGCGCTCGTATTCGACATCAAAGCCATTAATGGTGGGTATGTTGGATTTGCTGGAAACCAAGGTGGGAGAATTGTAGCTGAAGGAAAGCTCTCAAACGGAGTCGTATCATTTGATCAAGTAAACTACATTGCAGAGCTTGAGAACAACCTTCTGAGTATATCTCAAATTTGTGATAAGAAGTTTATCGTCTACTTCAACGACAAAGAATGCATGATCATAGAGCCGGGTTTCAAAGTGCCAGATGATTGGATCCTCATGAGAGCACCAAGAGAGAATGATCTTTATGTTCTTGACATGGGAAATGCCGCTACTTCTTCAAAGACAGCACAATGTTTTGTATCGAAGGCAACTGAAAAAGAGTCAATCTTGTGCATAGAAAGATGGGCCATATTCACCCGAGAAAGATGAATCATTTGGTGCATAATGATTTAGTTGAAGGCGTGAATTTGAAAAGTTTTCATATGTCAGAAAATTGTCTCGAGTGTAAAAAGGGAAAGCAGATCAAGAAATCTCATCCGAAAAAGATTCTAAACTCGATAAAGTTGCCTCTCGAAATACTTCACATGGATCTATTCGGTCCAGTAAATGTCCGAAGCATTTCAGGAGATCTCTACTACTTAGTAGTAACTGATGATTATTCCCGATACTCGTGGGTATTCTTCTAAGAAACAAAAGATGAGACGTTTGAAAACTTGGTGATTCTGTTCATAAAGCTTGAGAACCTGTACCATCTTCGGTGAGACGTATAAGAAGTGATAATGGTACTGAGTTCAAAACGCCAAAATAAAGGAATTCTGCAACGCAAAGGGATCTTGCACGAATTTAGTGCTCCCTATACTCCTCAACAAAACGGAGTTGCTGAACGGAAGAATAGAACTTTAATAGAAACTGCAAGAACGATGTTAGCAGATTCAAAACTTCCAGTCGGCTTCTGGAGTGAAGTAGTTGCAACGGCTTGCTACACGCTTAACAGGGTTTTAACTGTCAAACCATCAAAGAAAACCTGTTTCGAAATGATCAACCGACAGAAACCAAACTAGAAGTTCTTAGAACCATTCGGTGCACCATGCACTGTTATAGATCAAGATGGTAAATTTGGAGCTAAATCTCTTAAGGGTTTCTTCGTGAGATATACAAGTCCACTCAGACGAATAACGTTCCTTCGTTGAGAAGAGTAATTGAAGCGCAACATGTTGATTGTACTCTCGAAGTTTGATCAATAAAACTGATGTTAAATGATCAATTCTTGTCTAATTGGTAAACACGACGTAATATTTCCGCTATTATGGACGTTAAATATAAAATTTAGGTTCCTTATCATCGAGGATCGGTCCTACAGTTGATATCTGGGGTATTATACAAGTTCTTCTGATTTTGCGGAAGCAATAGCCTAGAACTTCTATTATACTTTCGCTATAAACCCTAAACTGCATGCAATCTTGAAAAGTATCGAAGGATCTAATCATTTGCAGTGCTAAAAAGATTCTTTAATTGGAGCACACCTTAAAAACGAGCCTTCATCTCTTTGTCTATACGGTATTACTAACCTGAGCTCTCAAGGCCTCGCATTACCCAGATACAGATATCAATTACGCTATATTCACCTGTAAGATGAAATCTAGACCTTAACATATCTTGAAACAGTTGAGGAAACGTGGTAAAGTTTAAGAGGACAAACATATCGACAATCTAGGTAAACAAATTTAAAACTTAAAGTCATCTAAAGGTCAACGGTACTGGTGATATGTCTCAATTAACTGATATGATCCTTAGACACGAATTCACAAAAACATGTCTGTAAATATGTTTGTACATAGTTTATATTGTCGTGTACATAGTTTATCAGCTTTACAAATTAAAACCAAAAATATTTTTAGTGTGTTTTAGCATAAACTTACAAAAAATACAAAAAGATTTTGTTTTTACATTGTTTTCAGCAAACCAATGTTGGAGAACGGGTCTTCGAAGTCTGGTAAGATGCTAGAACTGGTGAGAATCTCTTTGACAATGGGCCGGGAGCTAATCTGTAAATTTTGAAAAGCCAAAACGATGAAAAGTTCATTAAATTGAAACTTTAATTTGAAAATATCAACAGTTTGTTCGTAACGGGTCAAACCGGGGTCATTAACTTGGACTCGGCAGACAAATCGGTTAACCAAGGTCATTAACTTGGACTAGGTCAACTGAGTGGATTTTCATAACTGGTAAAAGTTGGAAAGATCAGGGGTTAAATTGTAAAATTTGAAAAAGTTTGAATTTGAGTTTGGCAAGTTCGGCCGAACTTGCTAAACTGAATCAAGTTTAAGGTTACAGCAAGTTCGACCGAACTTGCAGATGATGGCTGGTTGTTATGTGTTAAGTTCGCCGGACTTCTGATGGGCCTTTTTAGCTTGGGCTCAGCATGTTCGCCCGAACTTGCCATGGTATAAATACCGTGCAAGTTCGGCCGAACTCATTCATCAGCAACAAAATACCCTCTGAGCGAACTTGAGAGTTTGAGCGATTTGAGCGAAATTGGCGAGTTAGAAACGTTACTCTGTCGAAATTTCAATTGATTTTGGTGATTAGCACACCATCTTCAATGGCTGAGGTATAAATATGAGTTTTGAACCAAAATTTGACCTTAAATGATGAATCTAGATCTAAAATGTTAAAATCAATTAGATATAGGGTTCAAATGGTTAAATTGAAGATTAAATCATGTTAATCAACACTAATCGACCATGAGTATCTGTTAAAATCGATCAGATGGTTACAAATTAATGTTACAGGTGATGTGTTAAAGATGACAACAAGTTCGGCCGAACTTGTTGACATGTTTGACCGGACTTTAATTAATCACAATGAAACAGACTAAAGCATAAGTTCGACCGAACTTCGATATAAATTGATTTGAGAATACTTTATAAGTTCGCCCGAACTTAGTGTTTAAATATTTGAATGTTGATACATAAGTTCGCCAAAAATTATTAAATAAATAATGAACATGTGTGTAATACATGTTCGGGCGAACTTGACAAAATCAGAATGTTTTAACACTTCTCAAGTTCGCCCAAACTTGATGAAAGTGTTAGAAAATTTTTGTAACTTTTTCCTCGAAATGCGTGCTAATTTTTGTGTCGTTTTTCAGGCTCAAGAACCAGTAAGGGTGATTTCTATGGATTTCTCAAAGTTTCACAATACGTGTATCACACTCGACAAAACGATATGTCCATCAATGAAAGAATACGGCAACATCTTAAAGTTTTTGAAAGAATGTCCTATCCATTGAGCGATTACGGAGCGCAAGTGTCGTATAGAGCACACACGTATCATTTCTGGATGAATGCGAGTCTTAGTGAAGATAAGAAGTCTATTATTTCATCTGTGCAGGTCGGGAATGAAGTCAAACCAATCATTGTTACTGCAGACGATATTCGATGGATCTTACAGTTCAACGATGATAAAGACGATCCGATATTTCTTGATAGAAGATGGTTCGCGGTTGTTTTTATCGAATAGGTTACAAGGGGAGCGTGAACAAGCCACACTAAAGAAAGGGGAAGTCCTAATAGTTATAAGCTCCTCATGCACGCAATCATACATACTTTAGTCACCGAAAGGCAGGTCTAGACGATGTTCAAGATTACCTGGCCTGTATGGCAACGACGTTAATTTTGAAGAAGCCGTTCAACTTTTCAAAGCTTGTTTTTACACTTATGTCGAAGAACATGGAAGATTCAAGGTTATGTCTTTATCTGATGTTCGTGCAAATGCTGATAGATGAGAAATTTACAAACATTGCACGCGATCCGAATGATGTGTTATATCTAAGTCACCTCGATGACACAACTGTGAAGAAGTTGATCAAGTTTCAAAAGCAAGCGCCAGCACCTGTTGCTAAACCACAATTTGGGGCCATCAAAGATTCAAATTATATTGCGCCGCCTAATAATAAATGGAGAAAAGACGGAAGCGATGATGAAAAAGAGTTGAACGCAGAGAAAGAGTGGCTCAAAGGTTTCAAGCCGAAAGCTCGAAGCGTTGGTTCCTAAAGGCTGAAGTTGGTAAGCCTAAGAAGAAACGAGCAGCAAAGAAAGTTGAAACAATGCTTGTTGATGAAGATGAGCCAGAGAATGTTCAAGTTGAAGCTGGTTCGAGTGCTGCGGTAGTTGTTGAAAGTCAAGAGATTGAAAAGTCAACACAAGATGATGTTATCTCTGCTACATCTGAAAATGATGATGATTCAGATGAAACTCCAGTGAAAGAACCAGAAAAGACAGAAGCATAGAAACAAGTTGAAAAAGAGAAAGAAATGGATGCTGATTTTGATCCAAATCTCGAGAAAGAATCTGAAGAAGAAAGGCCGAAGAAAAAGGCTAGGCGTGCTAAGTCTACAGTGGTTTCATCAACAAAAACCACAGGATCTCCACAAGCTAAAGGCAAGAAAAAGAAAGCTAAGAAGCCGCCAAGCAGGAGATAATCGGAACATTAAAGAGCGAAGAAGCACCACAAGAACCTTCTGGCGCACAGGAGAAAGGAGCCACACAAGAACCTCCTACACAAGAACCTCCTGTGTCTGCATTGCTCGAAGTACCTGTTATTCAATCGTCGGTTGCTCCAACGACTTCTACATTCGAAAGCACTACTCCAAAAGATGCAACACCAAAGTCTACACCGAAAACTCCAAAGGGGAATTTATTTGGTGATATGTCGCATGATCCAATCAGCCTTCAAGATATGAATGATTTATTTCCAGATACCAACGTTGATCTTCTTGAAAAGCGTGTTAAGATCTTGGAAGAAAAAGTGGCTAAGAATGAAGATGAAAAAGCTGAGCTAATTAATAAGATGAATCAAAGCTTTGTCGAGAAAGAAATGTTGGACGACAAAGTTAAAGTTTTGTAGAATGAACAAGAATAATTTAAGGCACTGAGAGAGTCTATTCAGGCCCTAAATGATCGAATATTTACCAGGATGCAGAGAGTTTTATCTAACACTCTGTGGATTGATTTCATCGCTGAATATGATCCTCTGGATCAACAGGAAGCTAAAGAAAGGTCTGAGAAAGAATTAGCAGCAAGTGGCAAAGGAAAAAGTGTTGAGGGTGAAGCCCCTAAATAATCTGAAGCCGCAAAGAAGTCTGTTGATGATGTTACTAAAGCTTCTGAGTCTGATATTCCAAAGGATAACGAATCTGTAAAGCATTATGATCCTATTGTTGTTTCTGAAAATAAGGATGATGAAGAAGCTGAAGATGAGGATAAAGAAGATGATGAAAAGAAAGATGATTCTGAGTATGAGGATTGGAATGTTGCTGATGATGACGATGATGATGATCAGGGTGGTGTTGGTCTTAAAATTACTGAAGCAAAAGTTTCAGATGATTTGGATTTCTCTTCGTTAATGGATGATGAATCGAATAGGATGGATGAAAAAATTGAGGGGGAGTCAGGGCAGACATCTGATGAGATTGATATGTTGAATGTTGTGAAGCCTGTTGCTGCAGTACCCACAAAGCCTTTAATGTTGATGCTTGAAAATAATGTAGAAGAAGGCGAGTACGTGCATAACTATACTAAGGATGATCTGGCCAAGTTAATTGAAGTTGATGCTGAAAATCTAGAGTTTGATTTAAAAGAGGAAATGTTGAATGTAAACACTTTTGAGCCGAATGATTGTCAGTACGTTAGAAGGTTTGAAGCTGATGAATACAACAGAGTGATTGTTGAAGATTGGTCTTCTGATGATGAAACATATCAAACTGCAAAGTACGTTGGTCCTAATACTGATAGTTTTCCTACATTTGAGGAGATGTACAAGCAACTAGACGAAGACATGTTGAAAGAAAAGATTGAGGAATCAGTTCGAGAAGGTAAAGTACCAAATCCGATGACGAAAGAAGAGATAGCTCAAGCAAAGAAGTCTTGGTTTAAAGAGATGTCGCGCGAACGTAAGTTTCGACATCCTCTAGCATTCTTTACCAAAGACAAAGACGTGTCATTGGGGGATAACTTAAGTTGGGGTTGGTTCAAGGTGCTAAATGTTTATGCAATCAAAAGGGAATTTGGAGTGCAATACTTCAAGTATCTTGCTGATTTCAAGACTTTATCGTACTGGGATGTTGAGGAGTTGGTTCAGACTGTGAATGTTACATATCAGATGAAGTATATTGATCAGTTGTTATGGAAGATGATCAAGTATGAAGTGGTAAAAGGATTTAACTATTGGAAGCCGTTCATTCCAGGTCGTCAAATCAAAACAAACAAGAAGACGGGGGAAAGACATAACTTTGATAATGAAGCGACCTAGAGCCATGAGAAACATGCCATTGATGCCGATTGAGCAAAACTTCTATCCATTGTTCAAGTGGTGGCAGATAGATCCATCTACTTGTGAAGCGGTTATTGTTTTAAAATTTGAAGAACACTTGGATATCACGAAAGAAAGGGTTGAAATACTTGGGTCTCAGGGCATGAGGGGATTATGGAGAACAATCAGGATTCTAGATCCAATGTGGTTGGTGAACTGTTCGAGAGAAGATATTAAATGCTTATTCTATAGTAAGGTTGTGTTTGAAGAACGTGAGAAGGTACAAGCTATGCAATAATAGAAAGTTGTGAATGTTTGCTATGCAAAAGAAGTAAATTCAGGGAAGATGTGGCAGACAAGTTGGAGGGATCTAGAATGAGTTGAATTCCTGAAAGAGGAAAAGCGTCTCGAAGCTATACATGAGAAAAGTAGAAAGACAAGTATTAGAAGATTTCAGTATATGAACAAAGTGCCTCCTACAGATCAGACATCGGATCCTAAACAAGAACGACGAAAGAAGCCTTTCAAGAACTTCTTTGGTCGTGTGCGTTAATTTTTATTTGAAGCCAGAGTTTTGAAGACTGATACAAGACGAAGACGACATCCAAGGGGGAGTCTGTTGGTGCATAATGTCTATGTCTTAGTCATATATCGAGTCTGTGTAAAATAGAGTTGAATAGGCTAGCAATATGAAGTATTTATGTAATGTTTAGTCAAGTTCTCCCATAAGCTACATGTTGAGTCAAGTTCGGCCGAACTTGCTAAGGCAAGTTCGGGCGAACTTAGTCCTCTCTCTGGCGAACTTCTACTTCTATAAATAGCTAGCTAGTCTCTCACATTTGTAACTTTGGCATTTTGTAGGTGAAGCTCTGTCAATCTGGATTCTTGACTGTTACATCAATAAAATTTACTATTAACTGATTAATTCTTGTCTTTGGTAAACATGTCATAATATTTCCGTTATAATGAACGTTAGATATCAAATTTAGGTTCCTTAGCATCGAGGATCGGTCCTACAGTGGAATAAGGAATAACCCTCTAAGGTTATACCTTATGGTCATAACATTTGGTTAGTGTTATAACAATTAGTTGTTATGATCTTCAATAATGACCAAAATACCCTTTTAGCAAATAAATCAACTATGAGCATATGTAACATAAATTTTGACATACAATCTGATGTAACAACAATATTAAACATATTTTGGCAATTAGGACTTATCATAACACAAATCTAACCATCTGATTACATATTTACGCAAATGACATGTTAAAGTGGCTTAAACTACCTTAACGAGTCATAACGGGTCAAAAGCACTTAGGAACCTTTCCAACTTAGAATGTTAACTTTATTAAACCATTTCATATGAGTTTCAATACTCATTTGGTTTATAAGGTCTCATTCTATCCAAATCCTCCGATTAAAGTCTAGATATTTACATAGTTATCCGTTTTTAGGACACGCTTGATTTCACGGACTCTTAAGCTTTGGTTTTTCCCTTGATCGAAGATTACTTTGCAATCCCAAGTGAGTACATAGTTCCCCTATTTTATGTTTTACAATTGTTTGAGGTGATTCATATGTGCTAAATGTTTTCAAGATTTCAAAAGCAAATACTATGGTTTATATTAAACACAACGATTTCAGTAATGTGAACGAACTTGTTGGTGCGTTATATTCATAACAAGGATGACATTCATTAACAATGGCCAAGCCGACCAGTAGTAAGTTACATCGCGTAGGACTGACAATCCCGTTACCAAAATTCCCGGGGTTTGTGGGGAAGTTTGGGAAGCGACTAAAACTGTATTTGTAACAAACCCTTTGGTGGTTTGTTATACGATTAAGGGACCCCATGGGTGGTCTCGAACAAGTCAACAAAGGTTTGAATTTATTCACGAACCGACCAAAAGTTTTCACAATTAAAACAAGAACGATTGTACGATGGTTTATAACAAGTAACGATGAATGATGAACGATTGGTTTATAACAAGGGACGATGAACGATTAGTTTCTAACGATGAACGATGAACAATTACTTTATGACAAGTAATTTGAACAATGTCACACAATGACTTTACTTAAAGATATAAACCATACAAGGATTTCTATTAAATCAATTTACTACAAGGATTTACAAAACAAATGTTTTTAGTAAAAGATTCATGGCTACAAGATTTCGTTTTACTTATATCAACTCGTAAAGTTGGTATAATATATTGCAATATCAAATACTTTTGATTTCAAGATTCATACTCGTCGCCTCTCGAAGTTGGACGTGGTATTACAATATGGATATGAAGCCATGAATTTAACACTCACAAAACATATGTACTCGCCGGCATTTTTATGCTGACTATATTTTCACATATGTTTCAGATTTAGGTAAATGACGATTATTGCTGCATACTTCACATAGGAATGGACGCGGACTTTAATGCCTTATAACAAGAAAGACAATTAAAATGTTTGTTTAGTTGTTATAATTCCACAGACAATGAAATTTGTTGATCATTCAATAAAACATAATTTTAATTACCATGTGTTGTTGAAACAATCTGTAAACATGACTCCTCAAGTGTTTCTGCCGCGTGTTGTTTTATGCGATTTGGGGTGTTACAGGTTGGTATCAGAGCACTGCTTATAGGGAATTATGTTATTAGTAATGCTTGACCTAGTCTATAACCTTCCTAGGACCCCGGCGCAAGTTTACTTGTGTTTAGATTCTTAAACCATTACCATCACCTATCCTTAGGTAATTACCAAAAACAAAGCATATCACATCTTTTGAAAGTCAAAAATTTTTCCAAAACTTCACAAGAAATCATCTATCCTTAGATGATTTATTTTTGGGCTTTGTGCCTTCAAAGTTTTCAAAATCTTATCAAATTTTGGGTTTTATCAATGTGAACACGTGCAATCTGGAAGGGTGGGTGCCTGTACCCCGAGTTTTCTGTCTAAGGCTAGAGTGTTCGTACAAATACACTTAATCAGACCAGTCACTCTTACCTGGGAACTCTTGGGGTGAGTGTCCACTTATAGGCTAAAGCATGTCTTTGTGATACATCATAAAGACCCATTTACTTTGATTAGTCACAGTGTCATTTGTTTGTTCTTATTACTAAACAATTGAGCACAATCCTTATGGTTCGCCGATATTTCTTTTAACAATTCATTTTGGCTATCCAATATCAATCTCATTCGATTTCACTCGTATTTTCCTTTTCCTCTTTCAGAATGCCTTCTTATAACAACGACACTCAAAAGTCTGAACTGGCTAATACCATCGCCCAACAGATAGGCACAATACTCAGTGGAACTCTTGAGTTAGCTGTAGCCTTATCCAGTTTTGGTGATAAGACTACTCATGAGGAACCAACAAAGACAAAAGCCAAGCCTTCAAAGAAATAAAGTCAAAGAATCGTACAATGATTTCTCCAATTCTGCTTAACCAAGTGGGACCTAGCCAGGTGGCCCCACTGCCCGCTAAGAAGCCATACAGAGGAAAAGCGCCTATGTGCAATCAATGTAACCTTCACCACTATGCTAGTGTCTGTTGCCGAAAATGTTCAAACTGTGGACGTTTTGGTCATACAGCTAATGTCTGTCGTTTAGCCACTACACCAAACCAAGCTATAGTAGTTCCTACCCAACCTATCGCAACTATTCACATGGAATCTGCTTCAACTGTGGTTATCTTAATCACTTCAACTAAACTGGCTGACAAATGATGACTCAACGTATGGGCACAAGAGTAACACTGGCAACATATAGGCTTGTGCCGATGTCTAAATAAACACTCGAACTTTTTATCTTTTCTGTTTATTTCCAAGACTCTTGAAACACTTTGATTATCTATAAATAACTTTGGTTGCTTCCATTATATTTACAAATGTCACTGTATGTATGGCATGCCCCTTCGATACCGACATCAAGGATGTGGTTCCTTGCAAACCAAACTACTCATGTGATTGCTTCGACCCTTGTGATCACTAGTGATCTACACAAAAATCCTAAGTACTCGTTTATTATACGAAACAAAGTACAAGGTACACGTTATGACATCTAACAAGATAATCGAAGTACCGCTTTGAAAATCCTTGCTTGGATACCTAAGGGTACTTTTCATAAGTTCCTACTTGGTCTTATACTATATGTTTATGTGCATTTCAATATTTTCTCGTTTTCATTATACCATACATAGTTAATGATTTCAAAGATATCTCACACGATTTCAAAAGACATTTCACATGGTTTTCAAGCATTTTAAGATAACATATTTACCAAATATACATAGTACATGATTTCATACATATTTTCAAAAACCTTATACCTTAATTCAAAGACTTTTCACATGGTTTCAAAACATTCTAATATTGCATATTTACCTAATATAGCTAGTGCATAATTTCAAAAACATAATATATATGATTTCAAAAACATTGAACATACTTTCAAAGACTCCATGCATGATTTTCAACGACACCTTGCTTCATATGTTTACTTAGCATATCAAGTACACGGTTTTCAAAGACATTTTGCTCCGTATATTGACCAAACATACTTAGTGCGTGGCTTTCAAAACATTTTCGCCGCACAAATCCTTATAGGGTCTTTCTATCTTCATAATTAGATTCTTGTTGATGTTTAAAGTGCTAAACGAAGTCCTTAATTGGATTCTTTGTGTACTTTAATGCAAGACAATGTGACAAGACGATGTGCTAAACCAAATCCTTAAAGTATCTATCTATCTTCATAATTAGATTAAGTACTAATTGAACTCCTTGATTGGATTCCTGGTGTACTTCAAATACATATGTACAAATTGATGGCAAGTTAATAACAAGTTGATGACCAAATTGACGATTATGTGATTTTGTGTTTATGTGTTAAGTTAATTCAAATGTTCACTATCCAAATCCTTGTCGAATCTTCCATATCTTCATATGATAGATTCTTAGAAGCATATCCAAAAGTATTGTCTTAAATCCTTAAATGGGCTATACTATGCAAATAGTTGGACCCTTGGATTCCAAAGTACTATTCCAAATTTGATTCAAAGTTAAAAAGACCTTTCAGGGTCTAGTTAAAGAGACCTTTCAGGGTCTAGTTAAAGAGGCCTTTCAGGGTCTAGGTAAAGAGGCCTTTCAGGGCCTAGTTAAAGAGGTCTTTCAGGGCCTAGTTAAAGAAGTCTTTCAGGGCCTAGTTAAAGATAGTTAAAGAGGTCTTTCAGGGCCTTGTTAAAGAGCTCTTTCAGGGATCAATTAAAGAGGTCTATCAGGGCCTAGTTAAAGAGGTCTTCCATGGCCTAGTTAAAGAGATTGCTCGTCAATCTAGTTAAAGAGATCATGTGTTGATCTAGTTAAAGAGATTGTTCGTCAATCTAGTTAAAGAGATCATGTGATGATCTAGTTAAAGAGACTCTTTGGTGGTCTATTTAAAGAGATCATGCGTTGATCTAATTAAAGAGATCCTGATGTGGTCTAGACAAGTCATTCCATGTTTACTCATATGATTTTTCCCCTACACATCACAAAATGAACTATGCAATGAATCGAGTAATTATGGTTGCATACATAATTTGTCACACCCCCAAATTTCCACCGCGGAGTTTTACCACGAGGCGTGTGACGTACCAGGATCTAGCCGCTAATCATGTCAAACTAACAATAGATAATATAAAACAAAGTTATCATAACCAACATGAAAAGTGACTTTTAAATTAAACGATTCAAATTACTATCTGTTCAGCGGAAGCAAGAGTAAATATCTCAAACAATTGAAATCAAAATATTTTAAAGCGTAAAGTTTTGTTGTTTGCAATCACGTAACACGCCCCATGACATTTCAAGCTCCCCCGACTGCCAGTTACCATGCATGAATCATCTAACAACCTGCAAGCATGCAGAAAAAGTGTATCAGCGATTAAGCCGGCGAGTTCACAGTTTTGTTTAACGAAAACCAGTTTGTGTTTAGTTTAAAGACATGTTGTGACTAATAAACTCGGTACCTATTTACTATTCTGTTTTTGGTGCCCTCATCAATGTCTATCATCATTGATCAATGTGTTAAGGTCATTACTTCACGCCCGTCCTCCAAGGCACGGTGTGAGGTTTGTCAAGCCTAATAGCGCTATCAACTAATACCTCGCTGCCCTCTAGGCAACTAGTTCGGTATGTAAGTAGGGACTTTCCATGGTAGAGTTTGAGTTTATTAACAAACATCGAAATTAAACTACAACAAATGTATAAGTATTCCCCTAAGGAATAGTAGTTTGTCCCCCACCGGGACGCATGCCTGTGAAAGAGTCGTGAACTCACATTTGTTTGCTCAGTAATGATATCGTGTCCCTTATGCGTAAAATCAATGTTAGGTCCGTTACACGCGACCTAGTGTACGTTAAGTGTGAGTAAGTATTCAAGTAGGGTCTTGCAAAGCCCTAAGTGTCCAAACAACCGGTATTTATTAATTACACGTTCTCAAGTTAAACATAGCGTACACACAGTAGCACCTAGTTAAATTTCTACGACATTTAACTCAGATGCATTCACATAAGCTCAGATAGCACAACAATCACATAAGTAAATTCGGGTTAAACGAATTTAGAACACAAGTATTATTTATAACTCGGAATCACACTATTAAATCCATAGGGTTAAAACCCTTACTTGTAAACCCTTGCAAAAGATTGAGTTTTAAAGCCTTACAAAAGATAGAGTTTTAAACCCTTACAAAGGATAGAGTTTTAAACCCTGACAATTCTATACTCTAGCAAATTCGGACCTACCATTCATTCACAAAACCCGGACCTTAGGTTTAAAAACTAAAACTCAGACTTCATGTTTACAAACAAAACTCAGACCAAATATGTGACAACCTTGGCAAAATCAGGTAATCCTTAATCTGTGCGTACGCTTTACACGACTAACGAAACGATATTGATCATGCCTCGGATGAATCCAAGGGTACGTTATAGTTAACATACAAACGCTATTACCTATCAGTGCGATGTGGATGCCTCAATGTGCTAAAAACAGGTTAAACGGAAGCTTTACGTTTAACAGTGCGCAAACCGTACAATACGATTTAGATGCAAACGGAAGTGCCGTAGATTATTCTAAGAGTATAGAATTACTTAGACATAGTACTTAGACCATAATATAAGACCTGAGGCCTTAACATGTGGTTGGCGTGTTAAACGAGGCGATTTCGTTAACGAAACGCCTTTGATTTTAACGCAACCGGAAACAACCAAACATGCATGGTACAGTCAGTCAAGCCTAAAAACACTTATTGAATACTAATATAATGGATTTCAAGCAAATACGTGAAACCGTTCGGCTTTTCGTTAAAGACGGGTTCGTATTTTTAAAACCGTGCGTCTCGCGATCGTTTACCAAACTGATGGGTCAAATAACAATTTGAACCATGAGATACCCTGACAGAAATTTAGTAGTATAAAAGCCCGTTTGATATAATCATAAAATATATTATATCTGATCCTACTCCATTTTTAACAAAACTTGGGTCAAAGTGTAGAGAAAAATAAGCTCGTCTTAATAGCATATTCATAATTTCATACAACGCTATATTTTGTTAGTTACCCGAGTAAAACAACTGAAGCAGCTGAATTAATTATAAATTTATAAAAAAGTTAAAATAAAATTAATATTGAAACCGACTTACTGATGGTTATAATTACGATCTTCATAAAGTTCCTTTCCTCACTTTGAAGATATCAAACACTATCTTCCAAGCTTATATATTCTGCCATAACGTATTCATAGCATAACTTCATCAAAGTTGAGGTACAACTATATTTTTATTAGTGTTCTTGGATTATTTTTATGCCTAAACATATAATTAACAAAAAGAAACAATTGTGATCAATAAAAATTTTCTTATCATGGGTTTAAAAGGCTGTTCAAAATTTAATTACATATAACAAAATGATACATGATGATTAATGGTGGAAGGGTAAGGAATATGGATCAATAAACCAACATATTCGACAACAACAAAACAAATCAAATACTAATAGAAAATAATGGTTCTAAGGCTTGATTGACATGATTAAATGCATATTTGTGTTGTGTGTCATGTATAGGTGCTATACAAGAAAGAATAAGGCTTTGAAAGTAAAAGGATCGCTTGAATCGCCAAGAAACGCTAGGTATAATTCGAAAATTGAATATGGGGTTACAATAGCATAACTTTTTCCGTGGGCATTTTTTGGACTTGAAATTTTAGAGGCTGCTTATACATGGTAAAAATACTACTCGATTAAAATTTTAGAATTTTCTGAATTTTTGGTGATTTTTGGTGAATTTTTAACTGTTTTAAAGAAATAAATTCGGATAAAATATTAAACGAGCTTAATAAATGACCAAAAATTTCAGGGGCGTTGAGTAAACTATTGAAAAGATTGGAAATGTTTGGGGATTATTGGCTGATTTTCATATGGGTTTCCAAAATCGTGTTTTCGTGAAGTTTCGGTAGCCGGAAACACGGTGTAACAAATTCGGGAAAATCTCAATTTTTTCAAGGAAGTTCCTGGATATATTGGTACAACTATTTGAATTTTTGGGAATTTTTAGAAGTCGTATCATTTTTGGCGCAAATTGTTCGGTTAAAATGCAGTTTTTGGCGAATTTATTAAAATTAATAAATTGACTTTATAAATTCTGGAAATATTTTTCTAGAACTCCATACATTTTAACAATTTATACAAAAGTTTTCAGAATTTTATAAATTATAGCCATTAAGTAATGATTTTTTTGAATTAATCATCTTATTATTTTATACAAAACCGACAGTGGTAAACGTATAACGAACCTGCCAGATCCGTGAACTGACTAATAAACAAATTGGCAATAAGTGGAACACCATAGTCATTCTGGACTGTTCCGGGGCAAAAGGGGTACTTGAGGTACAATACAAACGAGGAATTCCCTGACAGTGAAAACGGAAACTTAAAATCTGGCAACCTGGGATCCCCAAATGACCAAACTCCCTTAATAAAAGTTAAACATTTTTAATAGACAACTCATTAGTACAACCCATATGATCATATTACTTTCCGAACATCTAAAACAAACGACTTTGACCGGCACGCAAAACGGTGCCCGGAAGCCAAACTGAAATCTGACACTAAGATAATACCCACAGCTCTACGGTTATGCTATAGGTCAAGTCTCAGATGATTATCCTTATCCGAGCCCTAGTTATTGCAATTACCGACTTAAGTATTGTATTCAGTAATTATCCAAATACGGACTGATATCAGGACCGAAGAGATAGAGCATTGATACTTACCCATCTTGTGATAGTCATGCTATATACTGTGTAAGTTTCACAACCCCGCTTTCAAACTGTTTTACTGTTTTTCTTGGGGTGAAATGCATGTTACATACATATACAATTGCACGTACATACATGTTGATGTGAATTATCTGAGTTATACTAACACACGAAAAGTCCCCACAAACACGAGTGATCAACAAAAGCCGGTGGATGTGTGAATAGTACTATTGGTCTGACAAACCCAATTGAGTTGGCACGAATGCCAGGGGTTCTACTGCAGTTACACATGTCCATGCAATTTTGTGAACACGCTATGTGGTGTTAGACATAGCTACTTGGGGTGGTAAAGTGCTGAGGTGTCGGTTGTGGGACACGGCACTTTAGAACAGTTAAGGTTTCACTTGTGAGCTTAGTATAATTTCTTGTCAAATGTACAAATAAATTGGTTTGAACTAAATTGTGAAACAAACTAAAACAGTGAAACTTACCAGCTATTCATAGTTGACCGTTCAAACTTAACATGTTTTTCAGGCAAAGCTAAAGAAGAATAAAGTGACATGCGTACGGATCTCAAGTTTTGTTTATCGGATACTACTATACATAGAAGCATGCTTAGTGAAGACAAACAACTTTTAGGGACACTAGTGCCTATCATTAAAACTTAGTGTGCAATTAAATGTTGTAACCGATGCTTGTGTTGTGTAATACGGTATCTTTTTAAATAACGTGTTCGTACCATTTATCTGTTGCCCCCCCACGTGCGCTTTCGCTGCGAGTCAAGGTGTGACAAAAGATGGTATCAGAGCCATCGGTTATAGCGAATTAGGTATTCGCTGAGAGCCTAGACTATAATCATAAGCATGATTCTCCACATCAAGAACCTATAGCAACCAAATAGGATGGTTATTACCGGAATTGCCTTGTCGGGCAAATAAGTTAGTGTGGTCCGGAACATAATAACTTATCTGCCTGTACTTGGGCATTCTGAGAATGCCATTGAGAGAGGACGGGAAGCGAACACGAGTACTAACACAAAATACATATTGAAAAAATATATAATTGAACTTCGATGCAAACATGTACTTATGTGTATAATCTTTGTATGTTTAGTATCCACAATATTCGGTAATTAGCATTTGTCTTCATAACCTGCTTCATTGCAGGTAGGATGTCAGCTCACCCTAGTCAGAGTTACGAGGAGGACCCCTCAATGGATCCAGGCGCGATCTGGAGGAGGTAGAATCAGAACTAGAGGAGGAAGAAGAGGAAGAAGAGGATGAAGCAATTGGCTTCGAGCTACCCAGTGATGAACCTGACTTGTCAGGGTATAGGTGCGATAGCTACCCCCTCGATCTCATACTGGACGTAGGACCGAGGCCGCCAGCACACACCATTCCCCCCGACATCCTCAGCCAGTTACATTCGCGTATATCACACTTCCGACCCATACTACCACCCGGGTATGGACCGACGTAGTCCACGACCCCTACCCCGTATACCCCAGTCCCTCGTAGTCTACCAAACCCTCCAGTATTGAGCTTTCAGCAGACGGCCCGTATGAGGGTCCGTACTCTGATTCTTACATTCACTCCACCTAATTCACCTGTTAGGCCTACCCCTACTATACCGAGAACCCGAGTAACGGCGCAGTATATTGACCCCATGCTAGGACCCACGTTCTCTTCCCCACTACACACGTATGAGAGGGGTGAGCCTTCACGACCAGCAGGCGCATCTTCTCCACTCGTGTGGGGTCTACCCGCACAGCAGAGGGAACCACCACTTTCTTTCCAGGCCATGGCATATGTAGGTTAACGTCAGGGGCGTACAGAGACTCTACTATGTCTATGTGTAGTAGGGTTGGTGTTGTTGATGATGGGTTTTCTTTGGCTGGTGTACCAGATACGCGGACGCTAGATCGTGGGTGTACTTGTAGATAGTAGTGATGCATACGAACATATATCTTTTGACATCACATTAAGCACTAGGTAGTTGTAAGCCTATGTCGAGATGGTGATATGTGACGTGTTGTTCTTTGTACTAGACGTTGTTACCGTGTGTACGTCACTAGAGTGACAAATTTTTAACTTGTATGTTACAAACATAAATCCTTAGTGGATTCGGCCTGCGTGCCAATTTTGGTTATTATACAGTTGTGCTTATATGTATAATAGTGACTGTTGTTTATACGTGTTCATGTGTTTATGAGATTGTTAATAGTTTTGACACAATGCAATCTGATATGGGATACGTGTACCAATATATATGCATTTTGTTTTGTTATAGAATGGCACCAAAACGAGCAACTAACTTGACAGAGGCGGACATCGCACAACTAATAACCCAACAACTACAAACTGTTATTCCAACCGTAGTAGCCCAAGTTACAGCAGCCATTAACGCAAATGCACAAAACCCTCAGCCTAACCCGAATCTGGTTCCTATTGATCAAGATAATGTAGTGCTGAGATGCACTTATAAACAATTTATGGAAGGGAAACCCATAGAGTTCAACGGTACGGAAGGGCCAACAGGGATTGTTCGATGGATCGAGAAGACACAAGTAGTTATTAACATCACGAACTGTCTCGAGGAGTGTATTGTGAAATATGCGACGTCTACATTTATGGACTATGCTCTGAATTGGTGGAATAGTATAGTTCAGACCAGGGACAGGAAGTCATTGCTCATACGACGTGGGATGAACTTAAAACCCTTCTGATGACCCACTTTTGTCCGTAAAATGAAATACAAAAATTGGAACATGAATTTTGGAACCTACAAATGCAAGGGGCAGATCACGTGGGATATACTAATCGTTTTAACAGTCTTGCTCGTTTAATGCTAGATATGGTCAGGCCCGAATCAAAGCGAATTGAACGTTATATATGGGGATTGGCCCCAGAAGTGCGAAGCATTTTAAATTCAGTAGAACACTTGACAATGGAAAGCGTTGTGACGACGTCTGGCACAATTACTTTTGACATGGTTAGAAGAAATATATTGAAGATGCCCAGAGAGTCGCCTGGTACGAAAAGAACCGACTATGACTATAAACCATAGGGATCTCAACCGCATAAGCGTCTTCGGTCAAACAACAAAATTATGCAATGACTACCTCAGATTCGAGACCCGATAATTATAAAGGACCATGGCCAAAATGTAACAAATGTGGTTACCATCACCTGGGCGAGTGCCGAACCGTAACCTGCAACAAGTGTCGGAAAGTGGGGCATTATGCCCGTAATTGTAAAACACCTTCTGAACAAACTAACCATCCGAACCAACCTACTTGTTCCCAAACCACCCGTCCCAAACAAGTCAACAACGACCCCCTCAACAAAACCCACAACTGACCTACTCCCGTACCTGCTACGAGTGCGGCAGTACGGAGCATTTTAAATGAAATTGCCCAAAACTGAACCAAGGACCCACAGGAAAGACAAACCAAGGGCAGGCTTCAACTTCCAATCAAGCTCGAGGACGCACGTTTGTTATAGGATCCGTCGATGCACGACAAGATCCTAATGTAGTGACAGGTACCTTTCTTGTCTCTGACCAGTATGCTTCCGTGTTATTTGATACTGGTGCAGATAAGAGCTTTGTTTCTATTAACTTCCTACCATTATTAAATATGCCGACTAATGAGCTAACACGTCCCTATTCTATAGAACTCGCTAACGGTAAACCTATAACTATTTACCAAATTATCCGCGACTGTCCCTTAACCCTTAACAACCACCAATTCCACATTGACCTTCTATCTGTAGAACTCGGAAGTTTTGATATAGTAGTGGGTATGGATTGGTTATCCAAGTACAAGGCGGAAATTGTCAGTGAACAAAAGATTGTTAGGATTCCTTTCCCTAACAATGAAGTGGTGATGGTGCAAGGAGAAAAATCTGGCGCTATGTTACCCCTTATATCTCACATCAAAGTTTTGAAGTGCCTACGACAGGGATGCGCAGTGTATATGGAAAATGTGGCAGTAGTGGAACCTAAGGAAAGACGAATTGAAGATATTCCAGTTGTACGTGATTACCCTGATGTTTTTCCTAAAGAATTACCCGGATTACCACCCGACTGACAAGTCGAATTCCGTATCGACTTAATTCCTGGAGCAGCTCCAGTCGCCAAGGCGCCTTATCGCCTTGCGCCTTCCGAGATGCAAGAGTAATCCACTCAACTGCAAGAGCTGTTGGACAAAGGCTTTATTCGTCCTAGCTATTCCCCTTGGGGAGTGCCAGTATTGTTTGTTAAAAAGAAGGATGAAAGCTTTAGGATGTGTATAGACTACAGGGAGCTAAACAAAGTCACGATCAAGAATCGGTATCCACTTCCGTGGATTGATGATTTGATTATCAGTTACAAGGAGCCTGTTACTTTTCAAAGATTGATCTTAGATCAGGGTATCACCAAGTAAAGGTTCAGGAAGAAGATATCCAGAAAACCGTCTTTCGAACTCGGTATGGACATTATGAATTCCTCGTTATGCCTTTTGGGCTAACCAACGCACCTGCGGTATTTATGGACCTCATGAGCCGAGTTTGTAAACCACACTTGGATAAATTCATCATAGTCTTTATTGACGACATCCTAATATATTCAAAAACCAAGGAGGAGCATGAGAGCAATTTACGTGCAATTTTGGAGGTACTGAGACAGGAGAAGTTGTATGCCAAGCTATCCAAATGTGACTTTTGGTTACAAGCGGTGCAATTCTTAGGGCACTTGGTGGATCAACAAGGAATTCGTGTTGACCCTAGTAAGATTGAAGCCATTAAGAATTGGGAAGCACCTAAGTCTCCTAAAGAAATTCACCAATTCTTGGGATTGGCAGGATATTACCGCCGCTTTATTGAAAATTTTTCTTGCATCGCACAACCCTTGACTGTGCTCACTCAAAAAGATCGGAGATACGACTGGGGTGAAGAACAAGAAGCAACTTTCCAATTGCTAAAACAAAAATTGTGTGAAGCCCCAATTCTAACACTTTCGGAGGGAAACGGAGACTTAGTCGTATATTGTGACACTTTGCGACGAGGTCTAGGATGTGTACTGATGCAACGAAACAAGGTAATAGCATACGCTTCACGACAACTAAAGGTACATGAAAAGAACCATACAACGCATGACTTAGAGCTTGGAGCGGTGATTTTTGCACTTAAGATCTTGCGACACTAGTTATATGGTACAAAGTGCACGGTCTACACGGACCATAAGAGCCTCCAGCACATATTTGACAAGAAAGAACTGAACATGAGGCAGCGACGATGGGTTGAACTGTTAAATGATTATGATTGCGAAATTAAGTGTCACCATGGCAAGGCGAATGTAGTAGCCGATGCCTTGAGCAGAAAGTATAGGGTGAAACCACTTAGAGTATGAGCCCTAGGAATGTATGTCTAGACAAGTCTCAAGGAACAGATTCGTGCTGCACAAATGGAAGCCTTACCGGAAGGTCAAATAGAAAAAGAAGGATTGCACGGGAACGAGAAGAACTTTGAGAAGAAAATGGATGAAGTGATGTATTTCAAAAATAGGGTATGGATTCCTACTCTCCATGACCTATGTCAACTGGTTATGGATGAGGCTCACAAATCAAAGTACTCTAATCACCCCGGTACAGACAAGATGTACCACGACTTAAGGAATTTTATTGGTGGTCGGGCATGAAGAAAGA
This sequence comes from Scalesia atractyloides, assembly GCA_947069175.1. NCBI lineage: Eukaryota > Viridiplantae > Streptophyta > Magnoliopsida > Asterales > Asteraceae > Scalesia > Scalesia atractyloides. The sequence goes on along the minus strand of CAMTDV010000004.1, from coordinate 66,927,790 downwards.
CATCGCGGAGTATGTTAGTAAATGCTTAACTTGTGCCCGAGTCAAGGCTGAATACCAAAAACCCTCGGGAATGCTACAGCAACCTGAGATACCTCAATGGAAGTGGGAGCAAATGATGATGGATTTCGTGACCCACCTTCTAAAGACACCCCGAGGTCACGATGCGATTTGGGTAGTCGTGGATAGACTAACCAAATCTGCACACTTTATCCCGATTCGTACCACCTACAAAACAGCGAAATTGGCCGAAATCTACACTAATGAAATTGTGGCTAGGCACGGTGTACCGGTTGCGATCATTTCAGACCACGATAGTCATTTTACTTCACACTATTGGCAACAATTACAAGAAGCTTTGGGATCTAGAATAGACTTGAGTACCGCTTACCATCCCCAAACCAACGGCCAATCGGAACGAACTATACAAACACTGGAAGATCTGCTTCGTGCTTATGTCCTAGACTTTGGAGGAAGTTGGGACTAGCACCTTCCCTTAGTTGAATTTTCTTATAATAACAGCTATCATAGTAGCATACAAGCGGCACCATACGAGGCACTATACGGCCGGAAGTGCAAATCACCACTTTGTTGGGCTGAAGTGGGCGATACTCAACTCACGGGATCTGAACTGATTCAAGAAACGACGGACAAGGTCATAAGATCCAAACCAGACTGAAACCGGCGCGGAAACGACAGAAAAGTTACCTGATGTTCGTAGGAAACCGTTGTCGTTCGAAGTAGGTGACAAGGTACTATTGAAAGTGTCACCGTGGAAAGGAGTGATAAGGTTTGGCAAGGCAGGAAAGTTGGCTCCGAGATACATTGGACCGTACAAAATTATTGCCAAGGTTGGACCTGTAGCGTATCGACTGAAATTACCGGTTGAACTTAGTACCATTCACGATGTCTTCCATGTATCAAACTTGAAGAAATATCTCACAGATGAAGCAACTATTGTACCATTAGAAGACGTGCACATTGATGACAAACTCCACTTCGTGGGGGAACCGGTAGAAATCATAGACGTGAAGACCAAACAACTACGTCATAACAAAATCTCGCTGGTAAAAGTCAGGTGGAACTCACAACGAGGGCCTGAATATATGTGGGAAGGAAGGATGAATTCCGTAAGAAATATCCGCACCTTTCCCCAACTAAACACACCGAATTTCGAGGACGAAATTTCTTAACCGGGGGAGAATGTGACAACCGTGGCAAAATCAGGTAATCCTTAATCTGTGTGTACGCTTTACACGACTAACGAAGCGATATTGATCATGCCTCGGATGAATCCGAGGGTACGTTATAGTTTACATACAAACGCTATTACCTAACAGTGCGATGTGGATGCCTTAATGTGCTAAAAACAGGTTAAACGGAAGCTTTCCGTTTAACAGTGTGCAAATCGTACAATAACGATTTAGATGCAAACCGAAGTGCCGTAGACTATTATAAGAGTATAGAATTACTTAGACATAGTACTTAGACCATAATATAAGACCTGAGGCCTTAACATGTGGTTGGCGTGTTAAACGAGGCGATTTCGGTTAACGAAACGCCTTTGATTTTAACGCAACCGGAAACAACCAAACATGCATGGTACAGTCAGTCAAGCCTAAAAACACTTATTGAATACTAATATAATGGATTTCAAGCAAATACGTGAAACCGTTCGGCTTTTCGTTAAAGACGGGTTCGTATTTTTAAAATCGTGCGTCTCGCGATCGTTTACCAAACTGATGAGTCAAATTACAATTTGAACCATGAGAACCCTGACAGAAATTTAGTAGTATAAGACCCGTTTGGTATAATCATAAAATATATTATATCTGACCCTACTCCATTTTTAACGAAACTTGGGCCAAAGCATAGAGAAAAATAAGCTCGTCTTAATGGCATATTCATAATTTCATACAATGCTATATTTTGTTAGTTACCTAAGTAAAACAAGTGAAGCAGCTGAATTAATTATAAATTTATAGTTTCACAAATGCTCTAAACACCCCCTAACTAAATAACTTTCACATAAAGTACATAATAACATGTAATTTACATTTTAAAGCATGCAGTTCACGTATTTGTCATGCAACACATAAATTTCGTATAAACCGTTCGTTTATATTTATTATCCGTGTTAAACACCAAAGTTTGAGAGTTATCAAGTGTTAGTTCCGGTAATACCCCAAATTACCAAAGTAGACTCATTTAACTAATCCTTGTTAATTGTAGTGCTTTAAATATGTGCCTAAATTGTCTGTGGTTAGGTTGTATTAACCTGAAATTGCGGGTTGTCACATAATTAATAAATCCCTTGAAAAGAAAACCATAGCAAGTGTTGTCATGTGTAAGAACCTATAGTGATAAGAATAAAGAAACGAGAACAATGTAATAAGGGCATGGTGGATACGCCGCTAGTACTTCCTATATATAAGTGTTCCTTATTAAATTGCAAGCGTGGCGTTATTTAAGTTACTAGAAGTTCTGGACCTTGACCAAAGTTGTTATATCATACACTCTCTTGCTCTAATTTCGAGCACACACAAGTTTCCTATACTAGTCTTCATCGAAAACCACTACAAACATTCTCCCGTTCATTTTTCGAAGATCTGACTCCTTTTTCAAGTTAACGCTCTTTTTATGGTATGCTGCGACAAAATGATACCACTTTGACATTTACAAGAATCTTTTATGAGGCTCAGTACAATCAAAGGTTCATATACCTACCTATTGGAATGAAGTTTAGATTTTCGAATCTCAACTCATTCATACAAACAACAAAAGAGTATAATTGACAAAGTTCGTTGGGAATCCAAATATGGCCCAGAGTTTTACTCAGGGACCGTAGGATCATTTGAAAGCGATACACACATCTGTTTCACAAGTTTCCCTCTAGCTTTAAATTTCGAGACGAAATTTCCTGAAGTAGGGGAGTCTGTGACATCTGAGCCTTTTCAAGCATCCAACAATACCGAACAATTTCCAAATTTAATGCAATCTTGTGTTTTATTTCCCGAGAATTGTATAATTACATGTAACAATCATACATTTTAGTCCATGTACAATTTCAACTCCTCAAAGCTTTTCTAAAGATTATACGTAAGCTATTATGCAAAACGTAACTCGTTTAATGCGACGCACACCTGGAACAATGACACAAGCTAAACATACCCTAAATATCCTTTACATAACTTAGAAATAAGTTTTGAAGGGTTTGGTGTGTCAAAAACAAGACTATTTGATCATAGGGACTATCTACGACAAACTACGAAAGTCTGCCGCTTCTCGTAGCAATGCACACTCCGGAACAAGGTCATAAGCTTAACATACCTTAAATACCCTTTACATAACTTAGAAATAAGTTTTGAGGGCTTCGGTATGGCAAAAACATGCCTTTGTAACTTCAGGGGCTATTTTGCAAATTCTGTGAAACTATGACTTTTCACGTATGTCGCTATCCGGAACCATGTACGGACATCCAAAAAAAATTTCATCATTAAAATATTATATTTTGATGATTGGAATGCAAAAATATCATTCGTTATGCACTTACGGTCATTTGCGCGTTCGTTACGCTTTTCGTCGTATTAACCGAAAACCGCAACCGTACGACTAAACGAACCGACCTGTGGAACATTTTTGGACACATTTCAAGTTACCTATACTTTATGGTACTTATAAAGCTTAGAAATGAGGTTAACGGGTGTTAGAAGTGCCAAACACGTCAAAAACAAGTTCAGGGGCCATTTCTGCCATTTTTGGAAATTTTTGCCAGCTGAGGCTGATGAGGATCTCATCAAGAAGCTGATGCAGTCCGCATCAAGGTGCCAGATAGCAAAATTTTGGAAGAAAGGTGGCAATAACTTGTTATCTCCTTTGACACTAATCCTTCGGACTTGTGCCCCCTCTCAACTACTCTTGACACTTGTTTGAAGCCCCTCTAAGATCATGACACCTCAAGGACATGTGTAATGATCCTAAGAGCTTCAAGAAATCTATAAATAGCAAGGTTCTTCATACACTTGAACTTTTGATCAACTCAATTCTGCTACAATCTAAAGTTGCAACCTTTTGGTGATCATTCTCTGAGATTCCTTGGCTACCTAGTGTTTGTAAGTGCTTTCATTCATGTTTTGTTCAAATCTCTTAGTTTAATTGGGCTAAAAATCAAAAGGTTCGACTTTTTGTTGACTTTCAGTTTTGATCATGAATTGATCAAGATAAAGTCCAGTTGAACTTTGCTTTATGATGGTAATCATGATGGTTATGGTCCTTAATGATCATACCTACTAATTTCCATCTTTTCTTGTCATTTTGACAAGTTAAAGTTTTGGTCAATGATGTGATAATTGTGCATTTCATGATGGAACTAACTTTGGGTGTCAAAACAGTTTTTTTTGGTGCAAAAACTCTTTTATAAACTTGGTTAGACATATCAAAACATGTCTAACTCGTCACTTTTAGTATAGTGCTTGTCTAGGATCGTTTGTTGAACGGTTTTGACCACCGCTTTGACTTTCGAATCCGACCCATTTGGTTGATCTTTAGACCCAACCAAATACATATTTGTGACCATAGTTGAATAGGGAATAACCCTATGAGGTTATACCTTATGGTCATAACATTTGGTTAGTGTTATGACAATTAGTTGTTATGATCTTCAATAATGACCAAAATGCCCTTTTTGCAAATAAATCAACTATGAGCATATGTAACATAAATTTTGACATACAATCTGATGTAACAACAATATTAAACATGTTTTGGCAATTAGGACTTATCATAACACATATCTAACCATACGATTACATATTTACGCAAATGACGCGTTAAAGTGGCTTAAATTACCTTAACGAGTCATAACGGGTCAAAAGCACTTAGGAACCTTTCCAACTCAGAATGTTAACTTTATTAAACCATTTCATATGAGTTTCAATACTCATTTGTTTTATAAGGTCTCATTCTATCCAAATCCTCTTATTAAAGTCTCGATATTTACGTAGTTATCCGTTTTTAGGACACGCTTGATTTCACGGACTCTTAAGCTTTGGTTTTTCCCTTGATCCAAGATTACTTTGCAATCCCAAGTGAGTACATAGTTTCCCCTATTTTATGTTTTACAATTGTTTGGGATGATTCATATGTGCTAAATGTTTTCAAGATTTCAAAAGCAAATACTATGGTTTATATTAAACACAACGATTTCAGTAATGTGAACGAACTTGTTGGTGCGTTATATTCATTACAAGGATGACATTCATTAACAATGGCCAAGCCGACCAGTAGAAAGTTACGGCGCCTAGGACTGACAATCCCGTTACCAAAATTCCCGGAGTTTGTGGGGAAGCGACTGAAACTATATTTGTAACAAACCATTTGGTGGTTTGTTATATGATTAAGGGACCCCGTGGGTGGTCTCGAACAAGTCAACAAAGGGTTGAATGTATTCACGAAACGACCAAAAGTTTTCACAATTAAAACAAGAATGATTGTACGATGGTTTTTAACAAGGAACGATGAACGATTGGTTTATAACAAGGAACGATGAACGATTAGTTTATAACGATGAACGATGAACAATTGCTTTATGACAAGTAATTTGAACGATGTCACACAATGACTTTACTTAAAGATATAAACCATACAAGGATTTCTATTAAATCAATTTACTACAAGGATTTACAAAACAAAAGTTTTTAGTTAAGATTCATGGCTACAAGATTTCGTTTTACTTATATCAACTCGTAAAGTTGGTATGATATATTGCAATGTCAAACACTTTTGATTTCAAGATTTATACTCGTCGACTCTCGAAGTTGAACGAGGTATTGCAATATGGATATGAAGCCATGAATTTCACACTCACAAAACCTATGTACTCGCCGGCATTTTTATGCTGACTATATTTTCAATATGTTTCAGGTTTAGGTACATGATGATTATTGCTGCATACTTCACGTAGGAACGGACTCGGACTTTAGTGCCTTAAAACGAGAAAGACAATTAAAATGTTTGTTTAGTTGTTATAATTCCACAGACAATGAAATTTGTTGATCGTTCAATAAAACATAATTTTAATTACCATGTGTTGTTGAAACAATCTGTTAACGTGACTCCCCAAGTGTTTCCGCCACGTAATGTTTTATGCGATTTGGGGTGTTACACTAAGGGCATTACAAATCCTACTTGTATACATACTTACATTTAAACGTACCGTAGGTCGCGTGTAACGGACCTAGCCTTTAACGCGTAAAGACACGTTAACACTTACCGAGCAACTAAGGTGAGTTCACTACTCTTTCACAAGCATGCATCCCAGTGGGAGACAAACTACTATTCCTTGGGGGAATACTTTTACATACATTGTAGTTTAATTTTGATGTTAGTTAATAAACTCAAACTCTAGCATGGAAAGTCCTTACATACCATACTAGTTGCCTGGAGGGCAACGGGGTATTAGTTGATAGCGCTATTCGGCTTGAGAAACCTCACACCGTGCCTGGGAGGACGGGGTGAACTAATGACCTTAAACACATTGATCAATGATGATAGACATTGATGAGGGCACCAAAAACAGAACAGTCAATCAGTACCGAGTTTGTTATTCTTAACATGTCTTTAAACTAAACACCTACTTGTTTTGTGTTAAACAAAACTGTGAGCTCGCCGGCTTTATCGGTGTACACTTCTTTTTTCTGCATGCTTGCAGGTCGTTAGATATCTTGCTTGGGAACTTGCAGTAAGAGGAGTTGGAGTGTCATGGGAAGAGATGTTGGGTTGCAAACTTTTTATAACTTATGTTTTAAAACGTTTTGATTTCAGTTGTTCAAAAGGTTACATTGCTTCCACTGAACATGTACTTTTGTGAAATGTTTAATTTGAAGTTCACTTTATCATGTTGGTTATGACGAGTTGTTTTATAATATCTACTATTAGTTCAACATGATTAGTGGCTAAATCTTGATACGTCACACGCCTCAGGTAAAACTCTGTAAATGGTATTTTGGGGATGTGACAATTTGGTATCAGAGAGCCACTGGTTAAGTAAAAAGTTTTTGTAAAACCAGACTATAACAGTTCCGGAAGCGACCATGGCACTATGCTTCAGATTGCAAGGTTAGTCTTTTATTATCGCATACTTTATACATTGAGCATGTACATATGATTTCACTGCATATAGACACACACATAACACTATAACACAATTTTATTGTTATTTACCTAAGCCATGATGGATTATTATCATGGCATTACTTCTAGATCATTTGTGATATCTATCATTTTGACAACACTCACTTTGACATTCAAATCTAAGGATCCTTCGATACAAGTTAGGAGCCCCCCAGGTAAACATGCAAATCGAATTATCATTACGGGTAAACACGTAATAATAATTTGTGGTGCATGTGAGTCCTAGTGAGACCAAGCCTGTGTAAAAGGATTCTGACCCCCTTTATTCGATGTAATTGGGGATTCAGATATCCATAGGAACCATAACGATAGTGGACTCCTACCTAATCTTGAACGACACTCAATCGTTTCTTGTCTACTTGTGTTGAATATGGAGATAATATGCGTCACATATCTTTCTCATGTTAGTATCTTGTGGATGTAGAATCATGAGTGGATGCGGTGGACGTGGTGGTGGTAACATGACTCAGGCCTAGATTCAGGCTCTAATCAATGAACCATGTGCTTGTACCTTTAAGACATTGATGGATTGCAAGCCTCACTCCTTTAGTGGAACGGAAGGGGCAGCGGGTGATAGGATCGCTCCTCGTAAGCACAAGAACCTAATTGGTTTCTAATGTCCAATATAAGCGGAAATTATATGACATGTTAATCAAATATAGAGAATTACTTGTTAAACATCGATTTTATTGATATAACATCAAATCTCCAATTCGGCAGAGCTTCGCTGCGAGTTCAGCAAAAGTTACAAATGAAACGTCAAAGTTCCTATTTATAGAACATCAAGTTCACTGGGGAGATGCAAGTCCAGGCGAACTTGCTTAGTCAAGTTCGGCCGAACTTGACTTCACCAACACAATTCCAAGCGAACTTGATACCTATTTTACATAAATACTTCATTTTCTAACCTGATTTCATCTATTCTATACAGACTCAATACAAGACTAAGACATAGACATTCTGCACCAACAGACTCCCCCTTGGATATTGTCTTCGTCTTGTTCGGTCTTCAAAACTCTATCTTCAAAATCTTTAACTTTAACATCCAAAGAAGTTCTTATAAGGCTTCCTTCGTCTCTCTAGCTTAGGATCCGGCGTCTGACCAGTAGGAGGCAATTTTGTCATAAATTGAAAACGTCTAAGCCTCGCTGCCCTACCTCTTTCATATATCTCTTCAAGATGCTTTTCTTCCTTCAAAAACTCATCCCTTTCTAACTCACGCCACTTCGACTCCCACATTCTTCCGCATTTACTCCGTATGCGTAGCAAACATTCCCAACGATTTGATATTGCTTTGCTTGAGTCTCTTCGCGCTTTTTGTAACAAATTTTGTTGAAGAATAAACATCGAATATCTTCTTTCGAGCAGTTGACTAGCCACATCGGGTCTAGTATTCTAATCGTTCTCCACATTCCCCACAAACCATCCTTCTTCAATACCTCAGTCGATTCTTTCGTGACATCCAGTTGACCTTCAAATTGTAAAACGATAACGGCTTCACAAGTCTCTAGATCTACCCGCCACCATTTGAATAGTGTATAGAAATCTTGTTCAATCGACATTAGTGGCATGTTCCTCATAGCTCGAGGTCTCTTCATTACCAATGTCACATCCCGTTTGCCCATTTCTTTGTTCTTCTTGAATCGTTTCTTTGGAATAAACGGTATCCAGAACTAAAAACCTCGTATAGCTTCATATTTAATCATCTTCCAAAGTAGATGATCACCGAACTTCATATGAAAACTAAAATTCCTTGTCTGCACCAATTCTTCTATATCCCAGTATGGTAATGTGATGAAGTCTGCCAAATACCTGAAATATTGCATACCAAACTATTGTTTGATTGCATAAACATTCAACTCCTTTATCCATCCCCAACATAGAATATCTCCCAAGGATTTATCTTTGTCTCTGGTAAAGAATGCTAACTACGTCTAACTTCCGTTCTTTCGACATCTCTTTAAACCAGGACTTCCTAGCCTCAGCAATTTCTTCTTTCATCATTGGCTTATACACCTTACCTTCTCTCAACGCTTCTTCAATCTTATCTTTCAATAAATCTTCATTTAATTGATCATACATTTCTTCGTATGTAGGAAAGCTATCAGTATTTGCACCAACATACTTCTCAGTTCCATTCTTTTCATCATCGTCTGAGCGATCTTCAACAATCACTTGATCATACTCATCTGCATCTGTTCTCTTCTTGTAACAGTAAGTATTTGGCTTGAATGTGTCAATGTTCACCACTTCCTCTTCGAAATCGAAATCAAACGATTCAGCATTTTGGCCAATTCTTATGTAGACATGCTAGGAACATACTCTCCCTCTTCTACGTTATGTTCTAACATAAGCATTAACAGCTTTACATGCATCGCGGCAACAGGCATAGTAACAACTGTATCTGTCAAATCATCATCCGTTTGCCCTGCTTGCCCTGACTCCCCCTTACTTTGATCATCTATCAAATTTGCTTCGTCGTTCCGTAGGGATGTAAAGTCAAATTCATCATTTATCGCCGCATCAACAACTTTCAACCCTGTTCCCCCTTGATCATCATCATTACCACCATCGTGGTCTGAATCATCCTTAGGATCATCAGTTGGCGCTTCATCATCCTTATCGTCATCCTCAGCTTTATCATCATCTTTTTGTTTGGTTTCAACTTCCGTAGGCTTGACAGATTCGTCAACCTTTTGAATAGCAGACTCAGAAGCTTTCACAATATCAACAGATTCAACAACTGGAACTTCAGTATTAACATGCTCTTCAGTGACAGGAACAACATCAACTTTCTGCTTTCCACTACCTTGTTCTGCGAGTTCTTTCTCAGCTCTTTCCTTTGCTTCTTGTATATCCAGACGATCATATTCAGAATGAAAATCAATACCCAATCTATTTGATAAAACTTTCTGCAGTCTTGAAAACTTTTGATCATTCAACGCTTGAATAGAGCGAAGTTCAACAATCTCTTTCATCAGGCGTTCATTAGAGTCTTGCAAACTTTCGATTAGAGCTATCAGAAAACCTCTATCACCTTCTAAAAACTTGATCTTGTCTTCCAGAATATCTTTCTCTACAGAACTCTGAGTCAAATTCTTTAGTAGCTCGGCTTTCCCAGTTTCATTCAGTTGAACTTTATCTTCCAGAATCTTGACACGCTTTTCTAGCTCATCAACATTTGAATCAGAAAAGAAAGCATTCAAATCTTCAAGTGTGACCGGCTCCTCATGAACGTTTTCGAACGTTTTCGAACATTTTAGATCTTGGCGTTGATTTTGGAGTCGTTTTCGGAGTAGCTTTCTGGAACTTCCTTCTGAATGATAACTTCTGGTTGTGATGAAGATGGAGGTTCGTGCGACTCAATGATAGGTATATCAAGCAAAAAAGAGACTCAGGAGGTTCTTGTGTAACTCCTGGTATCACAGTCGCTTCTCGCACAGGAGAAATATGCCCTGTTTCAGCCGCTGTAGAAGGAGGCTCTTGTGTAGGAGGTTCTTATGTTGCTCCTGTCTCCTTTGCACCAGAAGGTTCTTGTGTAACTTCTATGCTTTTTCTTTGGCTAATATATCTTCGCTTTGGAGGCTAATTATTTCCTCTTGTACTGGGTGATCCAGTTTTTTTTTACCTGAGCATCTTTTGCTGTTGACTTTTGTCTTTTGGCCCTTTTCTTTGGTCTTTCCTCGTTAAACTCTTTTTCAGGATCAGGCACATAATCAGCATCCCCTTAGCTAAACGTTCTTTTTCGGCTTCAGCATCAACAATGTTTTGCCTCTTCTCAAGTGAGTCATCAGAATCTTCATCTTTATCTGATGTCGCAGAAATGACATCGATATCATCTTGCGTACCAGTTTCTGTCTCTGGACTCTCAACGTTCATGCAGCACTCGAGCCAGCTTCGCCTTGAACATTTTCATGCCCGTCTTCATCTATCAACATTGTATCACTCTTCTTTGTTGCGCATTTAGACTTCTTCTTTTCAACTTCTTTCTTCAAGAATCAATCAGATCTTTTCTCTTTAAACGTTGCAAACCATTCTTTTTCAGCATTCAACTCTTTCTCATAACCATTGTCATCTTTCCTCCATTTGTTTTCGGCGGGTGCAACATATGCAGCACCTTTTAACGCACCAAATAGTGGCTTAGCAACTGGTGCTGAGTCTTGCTTCTGAAATTTAACCAACTTCTTTACAATTGTTTCATCAAGATGGCTTAGATATAATATATTATTCGGATCTCGTGCAATATCATCAAACTTCTATTCTATAAGCATCTGTATGAATCTCGGATACTGAAAGAGCCTCACATCTTCTAAATTTCTCGTCATGTGTGTGAATATAAGCTTTGAGAAGTTGAACGGATTTTTCAAAATAAGCGTCGTGGCCATGCATGCCATGTAATCTTGTACATCATCAAGGCCTGCTTTGCGATGGCTGAATGCATGAATAATCGCATGCATTAGAAACTTGTAGCGGTTTGCCACTTCCCCTTTCTTCAGTGTTGGCTTGTTGACGTGCCCCTTATAACCCATACGGAAAAAAACACCATCCCACCATCTTCTCATCAAGATAAATCAGATCATCTTTATCGTCGTTGAAGTTTCGGATCCTTCACAAATCAGCTTTAGTCACAGTGATCTCTTTATCTTCGTTTCCGACTCTGATAATCGAACTAATCATCTTTTTATCTTCACTTAATCTCGCACTGGTCCAGAAACGATAAGTATGTGATCGATATGACACCGTCTTCTCTGTAATAGCTCTTTGTATCGGTATGTGTTCCATGAACTCCAGAATACTATCATAAGCCTTCAAAGATGGACATATATTCTTGTTGAGTGTAATACAGGTGTTATGAAACTTCGAATACTCAATAGTAATAATCCTCGGAGCTTGTACTGGAACCTGAAAAACGACACAAAATTACTTAGCAAAATTTTTCACAAATTTATACAAAAATTCACATCAAGTTCAGGCGAACTTGATGGAATTATTTCAACAGATTTATGCAAGTTCGCCCGAACATGCCATAACGAGATGTTCAATTCACTAATATACAGGTTCGGGCGAATTTGTTTATACGATTTCATTTTCTGTTTTTGATAAGTTCGGGCGAACTTGTCAAAAATAATACTTTTGAATTCTATCCTAAGTCAAGTTCGGGTGATTTCATTTTCTGATTTTTTGTTTTTTGATAAGTTCGAGCGAACTTATCTTTTATTCATGTTAATTCAAGTTATTAAGACAAGTTCGGGCAGACTTGTATAACAAGTCCGGGCGAACTTGTCGTCGTCCCAAGTAAACCTGCAATGTTAATCTTTATACAATTTGTTCAAATCTTTTCACAATCTTAGCATGTTAAGGGTCGATAGATGTTAATTAACACTTTTATTAGATCAATTTGACCGATGATACCCTAAATCAATCAATTTTAAACATTTCAGATCTTATGTCATATTCATGTCCAATACACAGTCCAAATCTTGATTTCTCACCTCTGCCATTGTAGTAGGTGTGTAAATCACCTAGAACAATAAGAATTTTGGCAGCAATTCGACTAAAACTCAACATTTTCTCAGATCGCTCAAAATCTCTTTCAAGTTTGCTGAAAGTGGAATGTAATGAATGAAGTCCGGGCGAACTTGTATCCTTTATATAGTCCTTACAAGTTCGGGCGAACTTGCAAAGACTAATTCAATTAAGAATAAGGTAAGTCTGGGCGAACTTGTGTTTTTCAAAACAATTTCAATTAACCTTATCAAATTCAGTCGAACTTGACTAAAACCAATTCCAATCTTTTCAATTTTTTTGCAATTTTAACCCTAAACTTTCCGACTTTTACCAGTCCTGAAAATCCACTCGGTTGACCAAGTCCAAGTTAATGACCCTGGTTAACTGATTTGTTTGCCAAGTCCAAGTTAATGACCTCGGTTTAACACGATATGAACAAACTGCTGGTTTATACAAATTAAAGTTTCAAATAATGAACTTTTAATCGTTATGGTCATCAGATTTTAACAGATTAGCTCCCAGCCTGTTGTTGACAGACCCATCATTTGTAGCACCTTTCAGACTTTGACGATCCGTTCTCCAACAGTGGCTTGTTGAACATAAAGCGGAAACAAAATCTTTTTGTATTTTTGAAATTTTTATGCTAAAACTCACTGAAAATCTTTTTTGGTTTAATCTGAAAATCAAATAAGTTATGTACAAACATATTTACAGACATATTTTTGTGAATTCGTGTCTAAGGATCATATCAGTTGTTTGAGACATACCATCAGTACCGTTGACCTTTTAATAGACTTTAAGCTTTAAACTCGTTTACCTAGATTGTCGATATATTTATCCACTTAAATTTTCACACCTTTCTCGATTGTCCCAAGATATGTTAGATAAGATTTATGAAACTTGACTTAACTGTGGTTCCCACTTCTTAAATATACTCCCATATCCAGATTCCCTAGATTACATCTTACAGGTGAATATAGCGTAATTGATATCTGTATTTGGGTTGTGCGAGGCCTTGAGAGCTCGGGTTAGTACTACCGTACAGACAAATAGATGAAGGCTCGACTTAAGGTGTGTTCCACTTAAGGAATCTTTTAAGTACTGCAATTGCTTAGATCTTTCGATATTTACAAATTGCTGCCAGTCTTAGGGTTTAGTGCGAAATTATTCTACAAGTTCTAGGCCATTGCTGACGCAATATCAGAAGAACTCGTATAATACCCTAGATATCTCTGAATCAGGCAATCCTTCAATCGAAATTTCGGAGTACTAAGTCCATATATCGAAGATGTGTTAATCCACAAGTATAAGCAGTTGTAAAATTTAGTTTATATCCCGGAAACAACCTACTGAACGGGTTAAGTCTATCGACACATCCACAATAAGACTTGTTTATTACTTGTTAAACTTTCCAAATCTTTAGCGTACTGTGATAGTCCACTGATGTACTCTCATTTCCTTTGTGACACTAAATTCTTTTTGTCTTTTTCAATGTTTTTGTACATTTTTTAATTTTTTTACGTGTTTTTGTATTTTTACAAATTTTACATAAGTTTTTGTATTTTCCGAAACTTTTCTCCCTCTAAAGTCAAAAACATATTTTTGGATTTTAGATTTTTAAGAAATACTAACCTAGAAACTAACAAACCAATGTGGATCATGCGAACTCGTCATCTGATCCATAATCAACCTCTGCCTCCGCACCTGTCAACAAATTTTTTATACCGTTGAGCCTCAAAAGATATTTAAATCTTGTTAAAGAAAAAGCTTTGGTATAAAAATAAGCCTTTTGTTCATCAGTGTGGATTTTTTCTATTCACACTAACTTCTTTTTGTAACAGTCACGAATGAAATGATAACGAATTTCTATGTGTTTAGTGCGAGAGTGATGAACTGGATTTTTAGTTATGTCGATTGCTGCCTTATTATCTACATATAAAGGCGTATCAAGAAATTGCAATCCATAGTCTCTCATCTATTGTTAAATCCAACGAATTTGAGAACAACAGCTGGAAGCAGAGATGTACTCCGCCTCACAAGTAAAGGAAGATACTGTGGTTTGTTTCTTACATTGCCACGTTACGAGTCGAGTTCCGAAGAACTGGAAACCGGACGTCGTAGACTTTGAATTCAGCTTGTCCCCTCCAAAGTCAGTGTCAACATATCCCGTCAGATCGAAGCTATCATTCTTTGGATACCACAAGCCGGTACTTGGACATCCCTTCAAGTATCTGAAGATCCGCTTCACAATCTGCATATGAGATACCATGGGACTAGACTGATTTGTGCACAAAGACATCTAGGATACATGAAATCTCGGCGAGATGCCGTCAGATACATAAGAGATCCTATCATCGACCGATAGAGTTTATCATCAACTTCGGTTCCGGTTTCATCAATGCAAATCCCATGATTCAGTGCCAGAGGAGTCGAAAGTGACTTCGAGCTATCCATCTCAAATTTCTTCAGAATATCATGCACATATTTCGTCTGATGGATGAAAATACCGTCTAGTAACTGATCCACTTGGAATCCAAGGAAGAACTTCATTTCGCCCATAGAAGATATTTCAAACTTCTTCTTCATAATCTTCTCGAATTCTTTGCAAAGACTGTCATCCGTTGAACCGAAGATGATGTCATCCACATAGATCTGTACAATGATCAGATGCTTTCTGACTTCTTTAGTAAACAAAGTACTATCCATTGTTCCTCTTGTAAAGCCATTCCCAATGAGATGTTGTGATAACGTCTCGTACCAAGCTCTTGGGGCTTTATGTAAACCGTATAAGGCTTAGTCCAGAAGATAAGCTTTGTTCTTGTTTAACAGATCGACGAACCCCGGTGGTTGGCCGACATACACTTGTTCGCATAGTTTACCATAAAGAAATGCGGACTTGACATCCAACTGGTACACCTTAAATCCTTTCCAAGCAGCAAATGCGAGGAAAATGCGGATAGACTCTAGACGTGCAACAGGTGCATACACTACTGTATAATCGATACCTTCCAGTTGATGGAAACCTTTAACAACCAGCCGAGCTTTGTTTCTAACAATCACACCTCGATCATCTCTTTTACACTTGAAGACCACTTCGTATCTATCGTTTTCTGCTTTGGTGGTAAGTCTACAAGTCTCCAGACTCCGAGTTTCTCAAACTGTAACAATTCGTTTTGCATTGCTAGCACCCAGTTTTCATCACCCAACGCTCCAGTCACAGATTTCGGCTCAATCTGAGAGATAAACATGAATAATAGCAATATTCTGTCGTAGAAGCCACTCGAGTATAGAAACAGCTTAAGACTTGTTGATTTGACTTCGAGTTCTCACACAAGTTTGTAATTCTCCAATAATGTTTTCCGATGGGTGGTACGAATAGATCTTGGCATCACTTCGCTTGGAACATCAACTTTACTTTCTTGATTTGTAATGTTCAAATCCACAGACACAACAACATTAGGAGCACTTGATGTAGCTTCATTTCGAGAACTCGTGCTAGCAGATTGATTCAACATGTTAGATATCTGCTCGGATTCTTCATCAGAAGAATATTCACCATCGTGATCGAAAGTTGGAGCCTCATCGGAGTCAGAATTCTGTACTTGAGAAAGATTAGGCTCTTGATTAGAAATCACCGGTTCAGAAGAAGCATTCACTAGAGTCGTAGTAGGTGCTACTTCATCTTCAGACACTTGTTCAACTTGAACACCACTACTACTTGGACCTGCACCAGAAGACGATGTACTGACAGTAGGTTGATTAACCACTATCGGCCTTGGAATTTGTTCCTGATTAGCCAACTGTTGAAGATAATAAAGAGCTGCAAGATCTTCTTCAGAAGGTTCTTCCGGCAAGTCAAATGATTTCCATAAATCTTGGTAATTGAACAGCCATGCGTCGCCTTTCCTTTGAATAAGAGTTGTGTACTGAAAGCAATCAACATGTTATACTTCGACCACTCTTCTTATACTTGGAAGATATACTCTTCGTAGTGGACTAGCGTAACTAACGAAGAAACCTTCTAGACATTTGGCACCAAATTTACCATTCGAATCAATCACCGTGCATGGTGCACCAAAAGGCTCTAGAAACTTTAGATTTGGTTTTCTTCAGTTGATCATTTCGAAGCATGTCTTCTTGGTCGGTTTGACCGTTAAGACTCTGTTCAATGTGTAGCATGCCGCTGCAACTGCCTCACTCAAGAAGCTGACGGGAAGCTTTGAATCCACAAGCATGGTTCTTGCTGTTTAGATCAAAGTTCGGTTCTTCCTCTCAGCTACTCCATTTTGTTGTGGAGTATAAGGAGCACTGAATTCATGCAAAATTCCTTTAGCATCGCAAAACTCTTTCATCCGTGCATTCTTGAACTCTGTACCATTATCACTACGAATACGTCTAATGGGGAGATGGTACAAGTTCTTGATCTTACTGGATAGAATCATTAGATTATTAAACGTTTCATCTTTTGTTTCCTGGAAGAACACTCATGAATATCTGGAATAGTCATCAGTAACGACCAAACAATACAGATCTCAGGATATACTATGAACATTCACGCGACCGAAGAGATTCATATGAAGTCTTTCGAGCGGCAGCTTGATGGAGTTTAAAATCTTCTTGGGATGTTACTTCTTTATTTGCTTTCCCTTTTTGCATTCAAGACAATGATCGGTGACATGAAAGCTTCGAAGATTTACTCCTTCAACCAGATCGTTATGAACCAGATGATTCATTTTTCTCAGGTGTATGTGTCCCATCTTTCTATGACATAAAATAGATTCTTTCTCCGTGGCTTTTGAGACAAAACATTGAGCCATCTTCGATGATGTGGTAGCAATTCCCTTATCTAAGATATACAAGCCATTCTCGCGAGGAGCGCGCATTAGAATCCAATCTTACGGAATCTTGAAACCCGGCTTTAGTATCATGCACTCCTTGGAGTTGAAATGAACTGTGAACTGCTTGTCACAAATCTGAGAGATACTAAGCAAAGTGTTCTCTATCTCTGCAATGTAGTTGACCCTATCAAACGACACCACTCCATTTGATAACTTGCCTTCTGCTACAATACGACCACCTTGATTTCCAGCGAATCCCACGTACCCTCCATTAATAGCTGTGATATCAAAGAGTAAGGCATGCATCCCGGTCATGTGACGTGAAGCTCCGCTATTCAGAATCCACTTTGAAAGAATGGATCTTTGGAGGCCCTACACATGTTAGCAAGTTAGTTAAAATGGGAAACCCAAACCTTAGCGGTCTTGGGTGGGTTCGGTGTATCAAAAGTTGGTACTTTCACATCAAAATATGGATACTTCCTATCAGTCTTTGTCTCTGTACCACTTGTAGATTTGTTTTCAACAGAGACTGATTCAGAAGTTTTGACGTTTTCGGATGATGGTTCTTTCTTCTTGTGAACCCATGATTGAGATTTAGCATTTTCCTTCATTATGTAAAGTTTTGAATCTTTTGTTTCGCTTAACTTAGAAGTTTCACCCTTTTCAAAGATTGATTCTCACTTTTAAGAACATTCTCAGGTTTCACTTCAACTTTAGATTCATTTGGTCGTTTCAAAATTTTGATTGGCTTCTCAATCACAGAATTTTTTAGTTTCTCACCATCTGAAACTATCTGCCTTCGTTGATACATAGGCCTTGATTTCGGACACTTGCGTGCAATGTGACCAACTTCATTGCATTTAAAGCAAGTCCGAGTATCATGAGTTTGTCCACTAGTGGATTTTACTCCACTTGCGGATTTAGCCTTGTCACGAAGCTCTTTTTCCTTTTCAAACTCTTTGTTTGATTGCTTTCCATTTAAACTTTCTTCATTTACCGTGTTAGTCCCAAACACAAACTTCATATTTTTATTTTTATATTCGTGAAATGGTGACTTTTCTTTCTTTTTAGTTACATCATCTTCTACTAAAGCCAAACCCGCCTCTCCAGTTTTCTAGATGATCACCACCATCCCTTCGGTAGTTATTATATCCTCTTTTAGGTTTAGAATAGAAGTTTTTCTCATTTCTCTCCAGATCTTCTGATGATACCTTGACCAGTTTGAATAGTTTATCAATTTGATCTTCCTTTATATTACGAATCAGAAAAATATCAACAAAATATACTCTATCGGATTCCTTAACTTTGTACATAACAACGTTAGGATCATCACTTAGGCTATCTTCTAATGATGTATCGTCATCTTCAGATTGTGTGTTTGGACTATTCGAACTTGAGTTGGCGCTTTCAAAGCTGCCATCATCAGAATCACTCAACACATTTTCAACAACAGTTTTCACCACTAATTCATTGTCATCATCTGATTTAGTATAGATTACATCAATGTTATTAGGCAACTCGTTTTTCTTTTCGGTCAACAACTCAATGTTGAGTGCCTTTTCCATCCCTTCTACCTTCTTGCGACAATATTTTTCGCACAAGGGTGGGGAACACTGGTATAATCTCTACTTTTCTTCTTTTTAGATTTCTGATCATTTCCTTCCGACGAAATTGTAGGAAGAATATGATCAATGACATATGCATTAGTGGTATAACTCCTTAATAATTGTTGAACTCTCTCAGTTTCAATTTTTATTTCTTGGAGTTCTTGTTTTGTATCAGCAATGGTGTTAATGTAGATGTTTATGGCCTTTTGTTTATCCATTACTGTTGATTTTAACATTCTTAAAGTTTCATGTTGTTCAACATTGTTTCTATCAAGCATGTCGTAATCATCTTTCATCTTATCATAAGCTTCTTTAATTGTGCGATAATCATATTTGAAATTGTTGTTATGCACATTGAGTTCACTTATGATTTTAGATTTTTCGGCGCATTGATCACACGGTTCAGTGCACTTTGTGCAAGGTTTTTCAACCTCCACAATTTGCACTTTGACAACCTCTTTTTCAACAATTTTTACCTCCGGACCTACCTTTGTCAAATTTGCCATCATTGCTTTATTTGGGATCTCCGTGAGGTTTTCCTCAGTCATCTCTTTAGTCACATCAATGACTTCTTCAACAATTGGTTTCTTTCAATTACTTTCTCGGAAGATGATGCTGCATCAAAGCAACCTGCAAAACTAGGAGTAATGTTAGAAGAAAGAACACTCTGTGTCACACCCCGACTCCAGCGGAAGACAGTTGCAGGGTGCGGCAGACACATGGTAATTCCCCATAATTTAAAACATGATATCACATAGAAAGGGAGCTTCGGTTACAACATACTATTGGTATCATATTACAACTACAGTTCAAGTACGACACTACGAGCTACTACAGCTCTTATTCTGCTACAGTTTATTATCCAAGCCATCCTCATGCATATTCCTTATCCCGGCGTTGCGTTACCTGAAATGCATGTTAGTTTTGAAAAGGGTCAGCTAAACGTTGCGTGAGTTCCACTAGTTTTGTTGTTATGGAACAATATGTTTTAATAAGTTTAATTGCATTGGTCATAGGTCATAGATTTCCTGATGGAATTTCACGCGAGTACAGTGAAACCTGACTATTTACCCCGGGTCGTGTCACCCAGACACTCCCGGTCCACCAACTGCGTCACGTGCAGTTCAACGCCCCTGGGTAGTTATGCCTAACACATACCCAAAAGTTGGACGGGTGCAGTTGCTTGTGGCCGGGCATCGCTCCCTTCAGCCTCAACTGGGTTTGTCGGATCAATAGTACTATCCACTGCCCACGGCTCATATTAATCACTTGTAATGGGGGTATTCGTGAGTTAGGTAATTCACATCGTCCCAAGTTGGTGCAATTAGCACAATTTTATAACATGCAAATCACTTCAAAAAACAGTAACACAGTTTAAAAGTAGTGGAGTGAAGCTCACTCCTAAGTTGGTGTAAGCAACACAATTTGTAACATGCAAGTCCCCAGAAAACCGTAGAATAATTCAAAAGTGGGGAAGTGAAACTCACAGTGTACGTAGTAGTCTTAACACACAAGGGATCGAGCGACTAGTTCAGCTTTGTTAACACATATGCAAATATGGACTCGAATCAGTATCTAGGTTGGTAATGGTTATAACTTGGATCTGGTCAGGAGTTTTTACTCCAGATTGAGCCTATAGGATACTGGTATGGTGATGGAGGTCAGGGTAGTATTAGTTTCCAGTTTGGCTTCCGGACACCGTTTCGCGTGCTAGCCAAGGTCAATAGTTTAACGTGTTCGGATAATGGTACGGGAATACCAAGAGTGCCAACGCGTTTTTATTTAAGAATGATTCACTTTTCATTAAGGGAGTTTAAATGTTTAGGGAGTCTAAGTTGCTCAAAATTGAGTTTCCATTTTCACCGTCGGGAATTCTCCGAATTGTATTAGGACACACCCCTAGTGTCCAATCTACCCGGGAATCTCCCGGAATGCTCCCAGTTTTCCAAATATATTATTTGTCGGGTTGGGTCAGTTCCCGGTTACGGCAGGTTCGTTACACGGAAAACTGCCGAAATTGATTTAAAATATCCCATTTTAATGCCATAAATTCCCATTTAATCTAGAAGTTGAATAAAAATCTGTAAATTTTTATGTAAGTCAGTAAAAATCAGTAGATTATGGGAAAAATTTCTGGGAATTTATTTTGGTAATTTACTTATTTAAATAGATTATCTATAAACCCATTTTACCACATAATTAATATTTAATACTATCAGTAGTCCAAAAATTCCCAAAAAATTCCTAAACACCTTATACATGTCCAGGAACATCTCATAAAAATTTGAGATTTTTCTGATTTCGTTTCGGTGCGTTTTCGGCTACCGAAAACTCCCCAAAACACGGATTTTTAACCTGAACCAAAACTCAATCACTGGACTCCGAAACTTCCCAGAACTTTCATTACATAAAAATTTTGGTGATTTATTGACCCTGTTTGGTATTTTATCTGGATTTATTTTGTTAAAACAGTCAAAATTTCACCAAAATTCATAGAAAATTCCAAAAATTATAAACTTTTAGGTGGACACTCCTGTTAACACCCTTCACCACCATACCAAATTTCAGCTCAATCCATGTTATACAGACCAAGTTATAGGCAAAACAAATTCTGCCTATCTTAGATTCGGTTCTCGGAGGTTATATGAGCGAAAGCTTCGTTTCCGAGTATTCCTTGTGAGTCCAGAAGCATGTGTCTGCTATGTTTAGTATCTACACATCATGTACAATCCAAATATGCTAAAACTTAGGTCAATCCAGCTTTAATTCATTGTTTTTCGGTTAATCGAATAGTTAAGCGATTTTTGTCGAATAAGAGTTGATTTGGGTACCAAACCCCAGAGATTTGTGATCATGGCTACCATATAACACCAGGTAAATACCAGGGTGTTCTTACTCAGCCCAAAAACATGTTTAAAGATTCAAAAATCTTGGATTAAAATGAGTTTTTCGCTAGAAATCGCTTTTAATCAAGAAAACGGGATTAAAATCATAATAACCAAGGTTTATACCTTTGAATTAGTGATGTTTTAGGATGAAATCAGCTGGATTTCTGGTTGTTTATGGCAGATTGGATGGAAGAGCTTACGAATTTTGGTGAAAAATGGAGGAAATAAATGAAAAAAGAAAAAAAATTACTTATATATGGGGGGGGGGGTTGTGGTGGCGGTTTGGGAGGTGGTTCCCAAGGGGACACCTCGTGCTTCGTTAGACGCGAAAAAAGATGATGTTTATCTTCCGTTGGCGTTTAGGTTCGTTTTCGGGTCTCGCACGTGTCTCCGATTTGCGAAACGGGCTCTGTTTTTCACGCTCTTACTGTCTAAAGACTCGGTTTTAAAAACTGAGCTAACCGTCTCGAAATCCGAGCTTGGTTACGTTTTAATCATAAAAGTCTCGTTTAACGTTAGTTTAAGCGTTTTTAAGCTTGTTCGACAGTTCCTTACATGTTTGGTTTGCCTTTCGTCGCTCTTAAAACAAAACGTTTCCGTAACCGGTACAGTCTCGTTTTGCGTGCCCGAGCTCCGATTTGCTTCTTATCTTATGTCATAGTCTAGGGCACATAATCAAAATGTTTCGTGCTTTCAGAATTAAAAAGGGCTCTACCGGTAGCCTAATAACCACATTCGAATGTGTAATGTGCTGTTAAACGTCAAGTCCTCGTTTAACACATTGTTCGAGGCTAAGGACACCAACCTCGCATCGTTGGTCCTTATTAGTATCATGTCAACCATGACGTGCTCTCGGATTCCTCCGACATATAACGTATATCGTTTCGCACAACACCCAAGTCATGCAAATTTGCAAGGTTTACGCGCAATTATAGTTTTACTCATACTTAAAGTTTGGGACCAATTAAGGTGTACCTGGTTTTTCATGGATATCACACTCTGCATCTTCATGTGATGAAAGATTTCCTCTTCTTCAGTTGTTGCAGATACTCCTCTAGCATTGCGCTTTCCAAAGCTGCATCCTCAGCGGATGTATCTTGTTCATCCACTGTT
The DNA here is from genome assembly GCA_947069175.1 of Scalesia atractyloides. Classification (NCBI taxonomy): domain Eukaryota; kingdom Viridiplantae; phylum Streptophyta; class Magnoliopsida; order Asterales; family Asteraceae; genus Scalesia; species Scalesia atractyloides. The sequence continues at coordinate 66,904,648 of CAMTDV010000004.1, read as the reverse complement.
TCTGCCATTAGAGCAACTCAAGTCTTCTTAGCAATGTACGAGTTCCAATCAAAACCTTCACATTCATTTGAAGCTACCATAGCTTTCTCTGTGGTATTTGATGATTTCTCTTGGATTTCAACATGAGTCTTCTTCGGGAATGGTTTGTATTGCAAATACTTCTTGTAGTAATCATTTCCTCCTCCGAATGGACTTTGGTTGCCGCTTGCTTCTAGATTCTTGCACTCTCGCTTGAAGTGTCCCTTTTGTCTCCATCTAAAACACGTAACCTTCGACTTGTCGAAACCCAATTTGTTACTTGAGTTCCGATATCTCTCCCGGTGAACGCAACAAACTTCATCACCCTTCTAATAATCGAAGCTAAAGACCATTTGATGTCCATAAGCTCAAGCTCCTCCTCATCCACTTGATCGTAATCCTCAGCAATCATTTCTGGACACCGATCTTCCCAGCCACTAAACTCTCGTACAATTCTAACACTGTAGCAAGGAGTGTCATATGCTGTTTTGCTGCTTGTTCAGAAACTGCATTGTTTAGATTAAAGCGATGTTACATCTAAACGTGTTTGAACCAGAACTCGAATAATTGTTCTGATTTGACTGGTTCTGAATTGGTGAGTTTGAACTTGCACTTGGATATCCAGAACTCTGTGGACTCTGATCATCGTTAGGGTATGATTGAGATTGACTCTTTGGCGAATGACTCAAAGAATTCATATTCGCACTGAATACAGTTTGGATCTTCGGGCTTATAATACTCTCTTGAACTCCGTTCTTGTAATACAATCCAACGTCTTGAACAATGTTTGCGTTCTTTGAGTTGGCGATTTTCAGAAGTTCCATCACATGAGCATCCAACTTGTCGATAAATGTGGCAAGCTTGAAGAATTCCCAATTAGGACTTTCTTTTAACACCATAAGATACGTAGTCCACTTTCCATCAGGTAACGCATCGGCTAGCTTGTCAATGTATTATGGCTCAGACTTTTCAAGACCATGTCTTCTCATTTGAACTTTCAAATGACATAATTGCTCTATCATTTGCTTCATTGGCTCGCCTTTCAGCATTGTAAAGATGTCAAATTCTTTCATGATTAGAGCCATTTTGCTCTTAGTCATTTCTGCACTCCCCTGAAATTTTTCTTCAAAGATATCCAGAGTTCTTTTGAAGTCTTGTACTCTGGCAGTAGTATTAAGATATCTTCCTTAACTGATTGTTGAATCAGACTAATCATTTTCTTTTCAGCAATATACTCCTCCTTCTGTTGAGTAGAATACTTGTACTTCTCTAGAATATTCTGATTCTTATCTCTTGGAACGACATATCCTGTTTCGATCGCAACCCAACTGTGAAAGTGCATAGCTTGGACCCAGTTGGTAAACTTTTCCTTCCACCCCTCGTATGCGTCCATGTTCATTAACTTCGGTGGCTTAACTGACGTGCCCATCTCGTTACCAAGGTTGACTTGATTTATCACATTGGCATTCGATGTTGACGCCACAGTAGACATAAACGCGTTCTGAAAATCTTCCATCGCAAAAATCAAACGAGTACGCTGAAAACACGTTCACAAACTAGAGAACAATTAGTTTCACTGACAAGTTCGGGTGAACTTGCAGTAGTTAGAATCCCAGTTTTAGTTTTTAACAAGTTCGAACAAACTTGTTGTGAAGTTATTGAAAAATTCACCCTAATGTAAGTTCGAGCGAACTTATGAAAAGTTTTCAAAGACAATTAAAAAGTTCGGGCGAACTTGTGAAAGATTTCAATAGAATTTGATCAAGTTCGGGTGAACTTCATTAAAATCAATGAAAAATGACTAAGTTCGAGCGGACTTGACAAGAATTCCTTGAAAATTCAATCAAGTTCGGGCGAACTTGATGAAAATTGTGAGATTTTCAATCAAGTTCGAGCGAACTTGATGTTAAGTTCGTTCAACATGTGTTGCAAATCATGATTTTTTCAACTTTTCGACATCAATTCGTTTCAATTAGGTCTCCAAACTCTCAGGGGTTTGTTGTTAGTGTATATTACATGACATATTCAAATTTTGACAGAGTTTGCCCGTAAATTCATCATTTTTTATGAAAATATAAGAAAAAGTGGTAGAAATGAGTAGAATTAGAGTAGTTCTCGTGATGATTTCACCCAATCAAGTATCCGTGGCTCTGATACAACTTGATAGGATCACTCCTCGTAAGCACAGGAACCTAATTAGTTTCTAATGTCCAATATAAGTGGAAATTATATGACATGTTAATGAAATATAGAGAATTACTCGTTAAATGTCGATTTTATTGATATAACATCAAATCTCCAGTTCGACAGAGCTTCGACTACAAGTTCAAAAAAAGTTACAAATGAAACATCAAAGCACATATTTATAGAACATCAAGTTCGCTAGGAGATGCAAGTCTGGGCGAACTTGCTTAGTCAAGTTCGGCGGAACTTGACTTCACAAACACAATTCCAAGCGAACTTGATATCTATTTTACATAAATGCTTCATTTTCTAACCTAATTTCATATATTCTATACAGACTCGATACAAGACTAAGACACAGACATTTTGCACCAACAGCGGGTCTTCTTCACTGGTTCAAAAAAATAGAATCCGTCTTCGAGATGTGCGAATGTCCCGTCAACAACCATATCAAGTATGCGAACGAGACGTTGGAGGGCAACGCACTCTCATGGTGGAATGCCCAGATCCAGATGCTCGGGTTAGCAGCTGTGAATGCTACCCCATTGAACGACTTCAAGACTCAAATAAGGGAGGAGTATTGTCACAGGGACGGCATTTAGAAACTAGAAGTGGAGTACTACAACCTAAAGATGACCGGATCAGAGATCGAAGCTTACACAAAGAGGTCCAACGACTTAGCTGGTGTTTGTCCTAACATGTCCGAGCCCCCTTACAAGCTACGGAACTCTACCTTAAGGGTTTAGTTCCTGAGATCCAGAGCTTGGTCACTTCAGCAAACCTTCCCATGATTCAAGTAGTCGAGCAGGGAAAGCTGCCCAAGCGAAACACTACCATAGCTGATACTCCAAACAACAACAAACGCAAGTGGCACGACTCAGACAAAGTCTCTAACTCTAGCCAGCATGATAAGAAGACCGACAACAATAATCGCAACTTGCAGTAGAATCAGGGATCCAACTAGAATTAGAGTTCCTATGTTGGTAAATAGCCAAAGTGCAACAAGTGCAACTATCATCATCGCCGGCAGTGCACTCGAACATGTCACAGATGCGACAAGTTGGGTCACATGGCTAAGGATTGTAGGGCCCCATTCCCAAGGCAGTATCCACAGCAGCAGGAGGGGAATCAAAGAGTAGTTTCCAGTGTGGAAGTGAAGATCACTTCAAGAAGGATTGCCCTCAATTAAACCAGAACGCCACCAACACAGGGAACCACAACAATAATAATGATGGAAATGGTGCTCGCGGGAGAGCATTTACGATTGGTGCGGGTAACGCAAGGAATGATAATAAGGTTGTGATCGATACATTTTCCGTGAACAATCTTTACACTTATTTTTTATTCGATTACGGTGACGATTGGAGTTATGTGCCCTAAAATTCAGTAGAATGTTAGGATCGACTCCAACCCTCTTGACACTAGACACGTTGTAGAATTGGCTGACGAACAGTCAATTAAACGCATCTCATGTCCACGTCAGGTGCAAACTCGGCCTTTTAGGTCAAGTGTTTGACATTGACCTCCTTCCTGTCACTCGGTAGCTTTGACGTAGTTATTGGTATGGATTTGTTGACCAAATATCAAGATGAAATTCTATGCAAATGGAAAATCTTACGTATTCCTCTCCCTAATGGGGATTTTCAGTATGTTCAGGGCCATCAGAGTGGTGCTATGGTGGGCATCATTCAGCTATTAAAGCTCAGAAGTGCTTACGGAAGGGCCATTCAGCTATTCTAGCCCTTGTTATCGATAATCAACTCAAGGAGAAGAAGATCGAAGACATTCCAGTAGTTCGTGACTTTTCCGATGTTTTTCCTGAGGAACTTCCAAGACTACCTCCACAACGACAGGTGGAATTTCAAATCGAACTTACTCCTGGAGCAGCTCCGATTGCTTGTGCTCCTTGTCGTCTTGCACCTGAGGAGCTACAAGAACAATCCAACCAACTTTAAGAACTATTGGAAAAAGGTTTTATCCGACCTAGTTCTTCGCCGTGGGGAGCCCCTGTCTTATTTGTAAAGAAGAAATACGGGTCTTTCGTATGTGTATCGACTATCGGAACTCAACAAGGTGATGGTCAAGAATTGTTATCCTCTTCCTCGTATTAACGACCTGTTTGACCAATTGCAAGGGTCAAGCTTCTATTCAAAAATCGATTTGAGGTCAGGCTATCATCCGATGAGAGTCTGAGAGGGAGTGTTGATGCATAAGTCTGTTGCCTACGTCATCATATAACAACGAGTCAGTATTTAGGAGCGAAATGTCGAAGTTTATGTATATATAGGGTCAAGTTTGCTGGAAAAGGAAGTGTTGTAGTCAAGTTCGGCCGAACTTGACTAAGCAAGTTCGCCCGAACTTGCATCTCGTCCAGCGAACTTGTTCTCCTATAAATAGGAGACTTGTCATTTCATTTGTAAGATTCAAAGATTTTGTCACGACAGAGGCGAAGCTCTGTCCAAGTGTTTCCAGGATCTGTAATGTCTACACATTAATGAAACGGTGATTAATCAGTGAATAACTTGTATCCAATGTCGCCTATGCAAACGGATTCCGCACGTTTACCTTAGGTTTGCCAAATTAGGACCGGAACGATCCGTACAACGGACCCTCAATTGGTATCAGAGCAGGATTGGCCTAATTTGAAGACATTGGACATAGAACTTCTCATCTTCTACTCATTTCTTTCACTTTAAACCTTTCTTGGACAATAAACGGACAAAATGGACTGATTTTCAAGTATAATACGTAAAATCCATTATACTAAAACCCTTGAAAAGATCAGAGCTTAAAACAAACAATTTCATGCCGAAAAATTGAAAAAACCATGTTTGAAATCGTATGTTCGCTCGAACTTGTAGTGCGAACTTGATGAAAAACTCACTTTTTGAGTGATTTTCATCAAGTCCGCCCGAACTTGACTTTTTTCATTGAATTTTCACTAAGTTCGCTCGAACTTGTTAGTTTTTTATCAAGTTTCAATCAAATTCGCCCGAACTTGATTAATTCTTGCTGAAATTTACTATAAGTTTGCTGAACTTGTAAGTTCTCTTGAAAAATCTCACAAGTTCGCCCGAACTTATCTGTTACAAATTCGCCCGAGATTGTTTAGGGTTTCTAAAAAAAACAGTTTTAAGGCATGAAAATCCCGAAAAACGTCTCGGACATTATATATCCTTAGATTCGTATCTGACGAGACGAGTTTAAAGCTCTAATCTGGTAAAAATAGTTTTCCGAAAAATTTTAAACATTTTTTAGCAGTCTGATACGTTATTATTGTCGGTTAAAAAGTCAAATTTTTACTAAAATTGTTTGTTTGCTAATCATTTTTCAAGTGTTTTGAACGACAGATTAGTTTGGAAAACCAAAATGGGGTCAGTGAAGCCGCCAATGTTGATGAGATCAGAAGAGTATGAAGCCTGGAAAGAACAGTTTACGAACAGGGTCCAAGCTATGCACTTTCAAAGTTGGGTTGCAATCAAAACAGGATATGTCATTCCAAGAGATGAGAATCAGAATATTCTAAAGAAGTACAAGTATTCTACGCAACAGAAAGAGGAGTATTTTGCTGAAAAGAAAATGATTAGTCTGATTCAACAATCTATTAAGGAAGATATCTTGATACTACTGTCTGAGTACAAAACTGCAAAAGAACTCTGGATATCTCTGAAAAATAAATATCAGGTGAAGAGAGAAGAGAATGTAGTGGTTAAAAATTGTGAACTCAACTTTCAAGTACATCTACAAATGGATCTTCAAGTTCTAAACCAGTCTGTCCAGTTTATGATGTAGATAACTATCGGGCAGATAATGCCAAACTCTTGAGTGAGTTTGAGAGTTTGACATTAGAAAATAAAAAATTAAAAGAAAATGAAAAGAATTTTGAAAACAAAATAAAAATTTTAGAAAATGAAAAACTACAAATGGTAGTAGATTTTCAAAATGAAATAAAAATGTTTAAAAATGAAAAAAATGTTTTTGAAAAATTAAATAGAGAAAATCAAATAGCAATAAATTCTCATATTGTGAAAATAGCTCAACTTGAAAAAGAAGTTGAGACTGTTAAAATAAAGCTGTTAATTCAGAAAAGTTATTGAAAGGTTTTGTGACTTCCTCATTAAAGTTAGATCATATATGTCCAAAACCGATCAATGTTAATAAAAAGAAAATTCTAATAAGTGACAATGTCACAAATTATGACAATATAATAATTGAGATTTGTGATGTTAATACCGATGATGAAAGTACTAAAAAGGAGAAAAATGAAATATTTTTAAAACTAAAAGAAAATTTTAGGAAACTGTTCTACAATCTACTGAGAAAGGTGAATGTTCAACGCAAAAACCTTCTAAGCAGAATGGAGAACGAAAACAAAAAGAAAAACAAAGTTTTAAAAATTCTGAAAATTTTCAAAAGAAAAATAAAAGCTCATCGGCACGATCATCCAATCAAAATCGAAATTCACAAAAAAATTGTAAATCAAAATTCACAAAATTGTGTAAATAAGTGGTGCAGGTCGAACCACAGTGCTTCAACGTCAAATCAAAGTTACAGAAGAAGCAGGAAAGATGGCTATCACACTTTAAATCAATGTTATGATTTGAGTGTATGGTTTGCTAAAAAGGATCAGTATGAGAAGAGGAAGTGTCATAAATGTGGAGTAACTGGACATATTGCTAGAAAATGTTTTCAAATTAATACTAAACCTGTTCATATTGATAAGAAAAATTTTGAAGATGTGAAAATACCAACTCAGGTTTTGAAACAATGTACAGAAAATACAAATAAGGTAAAACCAGTTATTACTAAGTTTTCAAATTTTGAAACTGGTGAATCCTCGAATAGTAATGAACAAAAAGTTTCTACATTGTATTTCAAAAAAAGCTTTAACAAAAAATCAATCATGGTTTGTCAAAGAAAAAGAATTTATACAATTAGTGAAAATTGAAAGTTTAGAGGATTTTTCGAATCTTGAGAAAGTCCAAAATAAACCTATTGTGTAAAGAAAATCAAAATTAAGGTTGAAGAAATAACACCTAAGACTGCAAAGGCTTGGGTGTCCCTATTCAACTAATCGTTTGAATTTTTGGTGCAGGAACTTTTGAGATGAACGCAAATTACTGAGAATGGAGTTTCGTGGCACACAATGAAGATGGGTCAGGTTATCATTGTATATATAAAGGCCAATTTTACAAAACATGTTCCAACAATGTTTACTTTACAATTTTTTTAAAAATTTTTGGAGAAAATTTTTTGAAAACACATTCCAATAACGTTTACTTTGAAGTTTTACAATTTTTTGAAGAAAATTTGAAAAATTTCACAGAACCCTCACTGTTGAACAAGACAAAACTCATGTTCACTAAATTGTTATAAACACAAAAGTTCAAGGTTTTTGTCACACCCCAACTCGCAGCGGAAGAAAAAATATACGGGATGCAACAGACACCTCTGGTACAAGCACATTGTTTATAAAGACACTACATTTTATTACTTACAAAATGTTGATTACATACTACATGTATGTTACAACTGCGTGTTCCCATGAACCACATAAGTCTTCTAAGCCACCTACTTCTATATCACGGTTCGCCTACAAACATGTCTTGAACAACATACACGGATCACACCAGTATCAAGTTACCTGATATGCATGTTAGTTTTAAAAAGGGTCAGCTACGCTGAGTGATTTCCACAGTTTTGTTGTTATGGAACAATATGTTTCAACAAGTTTAATTGCACTGGTCACAGTCACAGTGACGGTCACAGTCACAGTCACAGTTATAGTCACAAATTGCCCGATGGAATTTCACGCGAGTACAAGTGAAACCTGACTATTTCCCCCCAGGCTGTGTCACCCAAACACTCCCGATCCACCAACTGCGTCACGTGCAGTTCAACGCCCCCGGGTAGTTATGCCTAACACATACCCAAAAGTTGGACGAGTGCAGTTGCTTGTGGCCGGGCATCACACCCTCCGGCCTCAACTGGGTTTGTCGGACCAATAGTACTATCCACTGCCCACGGCTCATATTAATCTATTGTAATGGGGGTATTCGTGAGTTAGGTAATTCACATCTTCCCAAGTTGGTGCAATTAACACAATTTTATAACATCCAAATCACTTCAGAAAACAGTAACGCAGTTTAAAAGTAGCGGAGTGAAGCTCACTCCCAAGTTGGTGTAATCAACACAATTTGTGACATGCAAGTCCCCAAAAAACAGTAAAACAATTCAAAAGTGGGGAAGTAAAACTCACAGTACGAGTAGTGATCTCAAAGCAAGAGTGATCAAGCAACTGGATCAACTTTAATAACCCACATGCAAGTACGGACTCAAATCAGTATCTAAGTTGGTAATGGTTATAACTTGGATCTGGTCAGGATTTTTTACTCCGGAATGAGTCCATAGGACACTAGTATGGTGATGGACGTCAGGGTAGTATTAGTTTTCAGTTTGGCTTCCGGACACCGTTTCGTGTGCCAACCAAAGTCAGTAGTTTAACGTGTTCGGATAATGGTACAGGAATACCAATAACTCCAACACGTGGTTATTTAAGAATGATTAACTTTTCATCAAGGGAGTTTGAGTATTTGGGGAGTCTACGTCACCCAAATTTGAGTTTCCATTTTTAGGAATTCTCCCGAATTGTCTTAGGACACACCCATAGTGCCCAATTTACCCGGAATCTCCCGGGATACTCCAAGTGTTCCAATTATAGTATTTTTCGGGTTGGGTCAATTCCCAGTTCCGGCAGGTTTGTTATACGGTAAACCGCCGAAATTGATTTAAAATAACTCATTTTTAATTCCATAAATTCCCATATAATCTATAATTTGAATAAAAATCTGTAAATATTTATATAACTTAGGGAAAATCTGTAGATTATGGGAAAAATTTCTGGGAATTTATTTTTCCATTTTACTTATTTAAATAAATTATTATAAAAACATTTTTAACCACATAATTACCACTAAATACCATTAGTGTTTCAAAAATTCTAAAACAATTCCAGAATACCTTTTACATGTCCAGGAACTTCTCACCAAATTTTGAGATTTTTCTGATTTCATTTCGGTGCGTTCCCGGCTACCGAAAACTCGCAAAAACGTGGATTTTTAGCACAAATCAAAAATCAACCAATGGACTCCGAACTTTTGCAAAACATTCCCCATATGTCCTTACTATCTCTGTAAAATTTTGTGATTTATTGAATTCATTTGATAATTTTTCCAAAATTCTTTCTGTAAAATAGTTAAAAATTCACCACAAAACGTTGAAAGTTCCAAAAATTCTAAAATTTTAAGTGGGCCTTCCTGACAATACCCTACATCACCACACCAAATTTCAGCTCAATCCAATTTTCACGGACCAAGTTATAGCTAAAACAAGATTCTGCCTATGCTAGTTTTGATTTTCCGATGATATACCTAGCGAAAGCTTCGATTCCAAGCACTTCATGTGAGTCCAGAAGTGGGTGGGTGCTATATTCAGTACCTACACATCAATTACAATCCAAATATGCTAGAACTTAGATCAATCAAGCTTTGTTTCATGGTTTTTCGGTTAATCGAATAGTTATGCGATTTTTGTCGAATAGATGTTGATTAGGGTATCAAACCCCAAATATTTGTGACCATGCCTGACATATAGCACCAGGAAAATACCCAAGGTGTTCTTATTCAGCCCATAAACTTGATTAAACCTTCAAAAATCATGGATTAAAAAGGGTTTTCATGACTTAAACCAAGTTTTCTCAAGAAATTATGATTAAAACCTTAAGAAATAAGAGTTATACCTTTGATTTGGTGATGTTTAAGGTTGGAATCAGCTGAATTAAAAGTCTTTTAGTGCAGGGAAAGAAGAAGAAAATTAAGAAAAATGAAATAAGAAAAAGAATTTAAAAGAAAAAAAATAATAAAATATGGGGGGGTCCATGGGGCCACCTCGTGCTTCGTATCGCGGTTAAAAGATGATGTTTATCTTCCGTGTTACGTTTAGTTTCGTTTTTGGGTCCTGGACGCGTTCTCATTTGCGAAACTGGTTCCGTTTTGCGCGTTCTTAGTGTCAAAAGACTCGGTTCTAAAAATTGTGCATAACCGTCCTGAAATCCGAACCCAGTTACGTTTTAATCATAAAAAAGTCTCGTATTAGAGTAGTTTTAAGTGTTTTTAAGCTTGATCGATCGTTCCTTGCACATTTGGTTGCCTTATGTTATGCACGGAACGAAGGCGTTTCCCCAACCGGGAGCTGCTTCGTTTTGCGTGCCCGGGCTTTGATTATTTTCAAACCTTATGTCATAGTCTATGACACAAAACTAAGTTATTCCTGGAACTCGAAATCTTAAATGATGCCACCGATAACCTAATAATCTACATTAAAGGTTTAATGCGCTGTTAAACGTCAAGTCTCCGTTTAACACGTTGTTCAAGGCTAAGGATGCCAACCTCGCATCGTTGGTCCTTAATAGTGTCATGTCAACCATGACGTGCTCTCGGATTCTTCCGAGACATTACAGATATTGCTTAGCATAGCACACAAGTCATGCGTGTTTACTAATACTTATTCCTAGAGCCGTCAGTTCATTCACGACTTTGTCTTGTCATGTTGGTGACGCATAATGTCACTGTAATGTTTTTGTTAATTACTATGCATATACTCCCATTATAGTCGGTGTATCATTTTCCAGAATTCGTATCATCACGCATAATCACAACAATATCACGATATACATACCACGTCCGGTTACCACAGACTTATACTAATCAAAGTTTACCGAGATTTTTCACAATTGTCACAGTTTTTGTCATCGTGAGGGGGAGAGTGCTTAAAAGAAAATTTGTGAAGCAGTAATGGATGGCGAATTGAAGTGATTCTCATCCGTTGGTCAATGTTTTTCCATAAATAAAAAATCCAAAAATATGTTTTGAATTTTAGGGGGAGAAAAAATTTTCAGAAAATCCAAAACAATATTAAATGCAAAAAGTACAAAAACATTGAAAAGGGCAAAAAGAGTTTTGTACATAAAAGGAATGATAGTACATCATTGGACTATCACAGTATGCTAAGGATTTGTAAAGTTTAAAAGGTGATAAACAAGTCTTACTGTGGATGTGTCGATAGGCTTTACACATTCAGTAAATTGTTTCCGAGATATAAACTAAATTTTACAACTGCTTAAACTTGTGGACTAACATCTCTCGGATATATGGACTTAGTACTCCGAAATTTCGTTTGAGAGATTGTCTGATTCTGAGATACGAGGTCTTTATAGATGGTTGATATATGGGGTATTATACAAGTTCTTCTGATTTTTCGTAAGCAATGGCCTAGAACTTCTATAATGCTTTTGCAAAAATCTCCTAAACTGCATTCAATTGAACATATCGAAAGATACTACAATTGCATTACAAAAAGATTCCATTTTGGAACACTACCTTATAAGTCGAGCCTTCATCTCTCTGTCGGTAAGATGGTACTAACCTGAGCTCTCAAGGTCTCACACAGCCTAGATACAGATATCAATTACGCTATACTCACCTGTAAGATGAAATCTAGGGAATCTTGATGCGGGAGTATATTCTGAGATGGGAACCATAGTTAAGTCAAGTTTCTTAATTCTACATAATGTATCTTGGAACAATTGAGAAATGTGTTGAAGTTTAAGAGGACAAACATATCGACAGTCTAGGTAAATTTGTTTAAAACTTAGTGTCATAAAAAGGTCAATGGTTGTTGGTGCATAATTCTATGTCTTAGTCTTATATCGAGTCTGTATAGTATAGCTGAATAGACTAGGTGAATGAAGTATTTATGAACAATGTAAGCAAGTTCGCCCATGACTATCATGAATAGCCAAGTTCGGCCGAACTTGCTAAGGCAAGTTCGGGAGAACTTAGGTGTCTCCTAGGGTGAACTTGCATCTCTATAAATACCTAGCTAGCCTACGTCATTTGTAACTTTGGCATTTCAGAGGCGAAGCTCTGTCAGTTTGTAACCATAACGTTTGATCTATAAAACTGACGATTAACTGATTAAATCTTGTCTATTGGTAAACACGATGTAATATTTCTGCTATTATGGACGTTAGACATCAAATTTAGGTTCCTAAGCATCGAGGATCGGTCCTACGAGTGGTATCAGAGCTAGAACAGCCTGATTTGATAGTATCAAGACAAGAACACTTCTATTTCTACTCCATTCTTCTCATTTTCTTAACTTTTGAACATAAAATGAAGAATTCACGGTCAAAATCTTTTGAATTTTGAATATATCATGTAAAATACAACAAAGATAAACCCTTGAAAGATTGGAGACCAAATTCAACCGAATTCATGTCAAAATTTTGAAAAAACCATGTTTTTGAAAACCCCCATGATCGAACTTATTGGCCATGTTCGGCCGAACTTGTCCAAAAACATCACTTTTCAAGTGATTTTTATCAAGTTCGCCCGAACTTGAGTAGTTCTTGAAGAAATTTCAGATACGTTCACTCGAAGTTACACAATTTTTCATTGATTTTACATCAAGTTCGATCGAACTCGTGTAAATTTCAAAGAAACTTTAAGTAAGTTCGCCCGAACTTACTAGATTTTATCAAATTCTTGAAGACAAGTTCGCCCTAAGTTTTGTTGGATTTGTGTCTCAAGTTCGACCGAACTTTAAGCAAAGTTTTCAAAACAAATCTAGCAAGTTCGGCTGAACTTGTTAGAAAATCTGAAAATTCTTCATTTAGTACTACAAGTTCGACCGAACTTGTAGTAGGACTAATTGTTTTCAAAGTTTTTGGAAATTTTTAGAGTACACGTTTCGTTATTCACAATGGAAGATCAACTAAGAGCTTTTATGTCCGGAGCTAGTTTGTCAAATGCCAATGTGACCAATCAAGTCAATCTTCATAAAGCAAATGATCGAGCGTTTCTGTCATCTTAAAGTGCAAATGCGAAGACACGGTCTCGAAAAGACAGAACAAGAATACATCGACAAACTTGCTGACGCACTACTAGAGGGTGAATGGACTACGTATTTGATGGTTCTGAAGAACAGTGATAAGTGGGAATTTTTCAAGTTGTCGACATTTATCGATAAACTCGAAGGCCATGAAATGGAACTTCTGAAGATGGCGAAGTCAAAAAACGCTAATGTTGTTCAAGACGTCGGTCTGTATTACAAAGCGGAAATGCTAGATAGTGTTTCGAGTCCTAAAATTCAGACGGCTTTTAGTGCAAACATGAATGCTTCTCCACAGAATCAGAATCAATCACAGCCTCAGTATGACCAGAGTCCTCAAAGTTCTTACTCAAGCACTGGTTCAAATTCAACTTATCATAGCCAAGCGAATCAGAATCAACAACAAAGTTCTGATCCAAATGTATATAAATGCAACATCGCAGTGGATTTGAACAATGTTGTTTCAGAAAAAGTTGCAAAACTAACATATGTCACTACTCGCTACGTATTAGAATCTTATGAATGTCTTGTTGCCGGTAAGATTGGAACCCCCGAGATGACCGTAGAAGATTATGACCAGGTAGACAAGGAAGAACTCAAACTAATGGACATTAAATGGTCCTTAGCTTCGGTCATCAGGAGAGTGACAAAGTTCGTTGCACTCACAGGCCGTGACATAGGAAATTCCAGCAACAAATTGGGTTTTGACAAAACCAAAGTCAAGTGCTTTAAATGCCGTCAAAGGGGGCATTTTAAAAGAGAGTATAAGAACACCGAAGCAACCGGAAATCAAAGTCCTTTCGGAGGAGGAGATGAATATTACAAAAAGGCACTTCAATATAAACCATTTCCGAAGAAAACTCAGGTTGAAATCCAAGAAAAACCTGACAATAGCACCACTGAGAAGCTATGGTGGCATCCAGTGAAGATGATGGTTTTGATTGGAATTCTTACATTGGGAAAAGACCGGAAAGTTGCTTTGATGGCGGAGTTAGTGGAAGATAATTCTGCAGAGGAAGCAGCGGCAGCAGCAGCTATCGAACAAGCTCTTCTGGAACAATACTGACATCAACAGCAGGAAGAAGAGGAATATATCCATATGCAAGACAAGGAATTTTATCCTCTAATTCTTGTGATAGTTTTGCAGGTCATTTTGATGGCAGCTCGAAAGAACAAGTGGTTGGGGAGAAAAAGATTGATGAAGTGATCATTGATGACACCCAAGAAGTGAAAGTCAAAGACCTCAAGGACATGGCAGATAAAGCTTTAATGGCGAATCTAACCAAGGTAAGTTCAGAGGTAAAAATTGTCGAGAAAGAAGTTGTCAAAGTACAAGTTGTTGAGGTTGAGAAACCTTGTACAAAATGTACTGAACCTTGTGCCGAATGTGCCGAAAAATCAAAGTTCATCGCTGAAAACAATGTGCATAGTGATTTGTTGAAATATGATTATCGCACAAGGAAAGAAGCGTATGACAAAATGAAAAATGATTATGGCAGACTCGACAGAAATACCATCGAACAACATGATAATATAAGGATGTTGAGTGGAACAGTAATGGATAAACAAAGGGCAATTAACACCTATATTAACACCATTGTTGAAACCAAACAACAACTTCAAGACGATACAATCGAAACTGAAAGAGTTCAACAGTTGTTGAGAAGTTATACCACAAATGCATATGTTGTTGATCACATTCTTCCGTCAATCTCAACGGAAGAAAAACCTAAAAAGAAAACTGGCAAAGAATATAGCAATGTTCCTCCACCCCTTTGCGAGAAGTACTGTCGCAAAACCGCAGACGGGATGGATAAGGCACTCAATGTTGAGTTACTTTCTAAAAAAAAGATGAGTTGCCAGAGAATATTGATATAATCTATGCTAAATCTGATGATGATAACAACGCTGTGGTTAACAAAGTGATTGAAAATGTTCTAAGTGATTCTGATAACGGTAGCTTCAAAAGCGCCGACTCGAGTTCAAAGAATTCCGATTCAGAGTCTGAATATGACGATAAGTCGTCAGAGAATGGTCTAAGTGACGATCCTAATATTGTAATGTACAAAATTAAGGATTCGGATAGACTATACTTTGATGATAGCTTCCCGATTCAGAATGTGAAAGAAGAATTGCTTGATAAAATCTTTAAACTCGTTGAAGTCACATTAGAGGAATTGGAAATTAACGAACGAAAATTCTATTCCGAACCTAAAAGAAACAACTACCAACGGAATGGTGGTGATCATCCGGAAAACCGGAGAGCAGGGTTGGGTCTAGAAGAATCAGATGAACCAGTAAAGAAAGTGTCACCATTTCATGAATATAAAAACAAAAACATGAATTTTGTATATGGACAAACACGGTTCACGAAGAGAGTTTGATTGGTAAACAATCAAATGATGAGTTTAAAAAGGAGAAAGAAATTCGAGATAAAGCCAAGGTTACAAGTGGTGTAAAAAATCAAGTGGGATAAAACCACCCACTAAAGGACATCCACTTGATAATCAGACATGTTTCAAGTGCAATAAAATGGGTCATATTGCACGACAATGTCTAAAGTCAAAATCGGCTTATCCTCGAAGAAGAGAATCAAATGTTGTAAAACCAAGGTATCCAGAGTTTGAAAAACCAATCAAGATTTTGAAAAGAAATGAATCTTTGCCAGAAGCTAAACCTAAAATAGAAAAGAGGTTTGAGAATTCTACTTTCAAAAAAGGAGAAACTTCTAGGGCAAACGAAAACAAATTTTATATCAAGAAGGCTAATATCAAATCTCAAGCCTGGATTACCAAGAAAAGGTCAACAACATCTGGTGTTATTAAGTCTGAGCTGGTAAAGACTGATAACACGAAAGAATCTAAACCTGAAATCACTAAGTCTAAGCCTGTTAAGACTAGTGATAGCAAGAAAGAATCAAAATCTGAAATCATAATTGAAACCACATCTAAAACTGTCAAAAATACAAGGTGTAACAATTCAAAAGATTAAAAGACGGTAAAGTTTTCAAACATAAACATCATAGAAAATTCAGATGGAGAATTCGATTATGCTGATGATTGTGAATTTGATTTTGATGATGGTTATCCAATTCAACCTAAGACCAAAAAGGCTTGGGTCTCGCTTTTTAAATAGATTGTTAAAATGTGCAGGGACTCCAGAGATCCGTACTTTCTAAGTGGATTTTGGATAGTGGAGCGTCCAGGCATATGACGGGAATGAAGGCGTTGCTATTCGACATTAAAACTATCAATGGTGGATATGTTGGATTTGCAGGAAATCAAGGTGGAAGGATAATCACCGAGGGAAAACTCTCCAATGGTGTAGTTTCATTTGATCGCGTGAACTATATTGCAGAACTTGAGAACAATCTTTTGAGTATATCGCAGATTTATGACAAGAAATTCACAGTCCATTTCAACGACAAAGAGTGTATTATCTTGAAGCCGGGATTCAAAATACTAGATGAGTGGATTCTGATGCAAGCACCTCGAGAGAATGATTTATATGTTCTTGATATGGGTGTCGCTACCAATTCATCAAAATCAGCACAATGTTTTGTGTCAAAGGCTACTGAAAAAGATTCTATTCTTTGCATCGTAAGATGGGGCATATTCATCTGCGAAAAAAGAATTTCTTAGTTCATAATGATCTTGTAGAAGGCGTAAATCTTCAAAGTTTTCAGATGACTGATCATTGCTTGGAATGCAAAAAGGGAAAGCAGATAAAGAAATCTCATCCAAAGGAAATTCTAAACTCAATCAAGTTGCCATTAGAACGTCTCCACATGGACTTATTTGGTCCTGTAAATGTTCGAAGCATCTCAGGAGACTTATATTGCTTGGTCGTGACAAATGATTATTCGAGATATTCGTGGGTATTCTTTCAAGAATCAAAAGATGAAACGTTCAAGAACTTGGTTATTTTATTCAAGAAACTCGAGAACCTTTATCATCTGCCGGCCAGACGCATTAGAAGTGACAACGGCACAGAGTTTAAGAATAACAAAATGAAAGAATTGTGTAACGCAAAAGGAATTCTGCACGAGTTTATTGCTCCCTATACTCCACAGCAAAACGGATAGTTGAACAGAAAAACAGAACTTTGATTGAAACTGCGAGAACCATGCTTACAGATTCTAAACTTCCTATCAGCTTCTGGAGTGAAGCGGTTGTTGCGGCTTGCTACACGCTAAACAGGGTTCTCACTGTCAAACCAACAAAGAAAACATGTTTAGAGATGATAAACCAATGGAAGCCAAATTTGAAGTTCTTAGAACCATTCGGTGCACCATGTACCGTAATAGACCAAGATGGCAAATTCGGAGCTAAATCTCTTGAGGGTTTCTTTGACGGATACGCGAGTCCGTTGAGAAGAGTATATGTTCCTTCATTGAGAAAGGTTATTGAAGCACAACACGTTGATTGTTTCAACTACACGGATCCTATTCAAAGGAGAGGTGACGCATGGCTGTTTAACTATCAAGACCTTTGGAAGTCATTTAACTTGCCCGAAGAACCGACTGACGAAGAAGTTGCAGCGTTATATTACCTTCACCAGTCAGCGAATCAAGAACAAATTGTTCGACCAATTGTGGTTAATCAACCCACGTTGGATCCATCTTCTTCTGGGCAAGTTCAAGCAATAGTGGTGTTCCGGCTGAAAATGTTTCTGAAACATTAACAACACCTGCTACTCCTCCAACAAATGCCTCTACTGAACCAGTGAATACAATAACGGAGCCCAGTATGCCTCAGAATCAAAATTCTGACTCAGATGAAGCACCAACATTTGATGCTGATGGGGAATCATCTTCTTCAGATGAAGAAGTGGAGCAGATAACAAGTCTTCTTAATCAATCTGCAGTCCCGAACAACAGAAATGAAGCTTCATCAAGCTCTCCAAACGTTGAATTGGTCGTTGATCTCAACATCACAATCAGCAAAACTCAGTAGATGTTCCAAGTGAAGAATTACCGCGATCATATTCCTATCATCCGTCAACAAATATAATCGGAGAACTTCAAACTGGTGTTAGAACTTGAGGGCAAATTAATAAAGCACTCAGTTGTTTCTACACACGCGTTGCTACAACCAAGAACTATTGCTTCTATTCATGTTTCATTTCTCAGATTGAGCCAAAGACAGTTAATGAAGCCTTAGCCGATGAAAACTTGGTACAAGCAATGCAAGAAGAATTATTGCAGTTTGAGAAGTTGGGTGTGTGGAAGCTTGAAGACCTACCAGGAAATCAGAAAGCAATTGATATAAAATAGGTCTTTAAGTGTAAACGTGATGATAGAGGGGTTATAGTTTGTAACAAAGCTAGGCTTGTTATCAAGGGATTTCACCAGCAGGAAGGGATAGACTACACGGAAGTCTATGCACCAGTAGCTCGCTTGGAATCTATTCGAATTTTTCTAGCTTTCGCATCATGGAAATGATTTAAGGTCTATCAATTGGATGTCCAATCGGCTTTTCTGTACGGAAAATTACGCGAGAAGGTGTACGTTGGACAACCACCAGGGTTTGTCGATCCACTTAACAAGAAGAAAGCGTACCTACTGGATTAAGCTCTTTCTGGATTACACCAAGCCCTGAGAGCTTGTACGAGACGTTATCGCAACATCTCGTCGGAAACGGCTTTATCAGATGAACTGTTGATAATACTCTTTTCACCAGAGAAGTTGATGGCCATCTGATTATAGTTCAAATCTACGTTGACAACATCATCTTTGGATCTACAAACGATAGTCTCTGCAAGGAGTTTAAGGGAATCATGAAAAAGAAATTCGAAATATCCTCGATGGGTGAAATGAAGTTCTTTCTTGGTTTGCAGGTAGATCAGCTTCCGATGGTATTTTCATTCATCAGACTAAGTATGTTCACGACATCTTGAAGAAGTTTGGAATGGAAAGCTTGAAGCCTTTATCTACGCCTCTTGCTCTAAATCACGGCATTTGCGTTGACGAAACTGGAGCCAAAGTTGACGAGACGTTATACAGATCGATGATTGGATCGCTGATGTATCTGACGGCATCGTGCCCATATATTATGTATCCAACCTGTCTATGCGCCAGATATCAGTCAAGCCCGAGGATCTTACACATGCAGATTGTGAAGCGAATCTTCAGATATCTGAAAGGTTGCCCAAGCACCGGCTTGTGGTACCCGAAGAACGACAATTTCGACCTCACAGGTGTAGATAAGTTGAACTCAAAATCAACTACAGCGGGATGCCAGTTCTTCGGAACAAGAACGGTAACCTGGCAGTGTAAGAAACAGACTACGGTCGCTCTCTCTACTTATGAAGCTGAGTATATCTCGGCCTCCAGCTGTTGTTCACAGATTCTGTGGATTCAACAGCAAATGTGAGACTATGGTCTGCAATTTCTAGACAATCCGTTGTATGTTGATAACAAGGCAGCCATAGATATAACTAAAAATCCGGTTTATCACTCATGGACAAAACACATTGAAATTCATTATCATTTCATTCGTGATTACTACGAAAAGAAATTGGTACGAATAGAAAAATCCACACCGACGAACAAAAGGCGTATTTTTATACCAAACCATTTTCTTTATCACGGTTTAAATACTTGCTGAGAATTAACGGTATGAAAAATTTGTCGACAGGTGCGGACACTGAGGTTGAATACGGATCGGACGACGAGTTCGCGTGATCCACATTGGTTTGTAAATATCTTTCTACTTTAGAATTTTGTTAAAAACTAAAATCCAAAAAAAGATGTTTTTGATTTTAGGGGAGAAATGTTAGAGAAAATACAAAAACGTTCGAAAATTTTAAAATACAAAAACTTATAAAAATTCAAAATGTACAAGAACATTGAAAAAGACAAAAAGAGTTCAGTGTCATAAAAGGAAATGATAGTACATCAGTGGACTATCACAGTATGCTAAAGAAATGTAAAGTTTTAAAAGTGATAAACGAGTCTTACTGTGGATGTGTTGATAGGCTTAACACGTTCAGTAAACAGTTTTTGAAATATAAACTAAATTTCACAACTGCTTAATCTTGTGGATTAACACATCTTGGATATATGGACTTAGTACTCCGAAATTTCGTTTGAAAGATTGCCTGATTCTGAGATACGAGGTCTTTATAGATAGTTGATATCTGGGGTATTATACAAGTTCTTCTGATTTTGTGGAAGCAATGGCCTAGAACTTCTATAATACTTTCGCTATAAACCTCCAAACTACATGCAATATTGAAAAGAATCGAAAGATCTAATCATTTGCAGTGCTAAAAAGATTCCTTAAGTGGAACACACCTTAAAGACGAGCCTTCATCTCTTTGTCTTTACAGTAGTACTAACCTGAGCTCTCAAGGTCTCGCACAACCTAGATACAGATATCAATTATGCTATATTCACTTGTAAGATGAAATCTAGGGAATCTGGATACGGGAGTATATTCAAGAAGTGGGAACCACAAATAAGTCAAGTTTCATAAATTGTACCTTAACATATCTTGAAACAGTTGAAAATATGGTAAGCTTAAGTGGACAAACATATCGACAGTCTAGGTAAACGAGTTTAAAACTTAAAGTCTGTTAAAAGGTTAATGGTACTGGTGATATGTCTCAATTAATTGATATGATCCTTAGACACGAATTCACAAAAATATGTCTGTAAATATGTTTGTACATAGTTTACATTGCTTATTACATTGAATTTCAGCTTTACAGATTAAAATCTAAAAGATTTTCGTGTGTTTTAGCATAAATTTACAAAAATTCAAAAAGATTTTATTTCTACATTGTTTTCAACAAACCAATGTTGGAGAACGGATCTTCGAAGTCTGGTAAGATACTAGAACTGGTGGAAATCTCTCTGATAACGGGCTGGGAGTTAATCTGTTAAAATCTGAAAAGTCAAAATGATAAAAGTCATTAATTTGAAACTTTGATTCTGAAAATATAAACAGTTTGTTCGTAACGAGTCAAACCGGGTTCGTTAACTTGGACTCGACAGACAAATTAGTTAACCAAGGTCATTAGCTTGGACTTGGTCAACTGAGTGGATTTTCATAACTGATAAAAAGTTGGAAAGTTCAGGGGTCAAAATGAAATTTGAAAAAGTTAAAAATTGTGGTTTGGCAAGTTCGGCCGAACTTGCTAAACAAATCAAGTTTAACAATCAGCAAGTTTGACCGAACTTGCTAAAGTATGGCTGTGTTGTTTTATAGATAAGTTCGCCCGAACTTGACTGGGCTTTCATGATTGGACTTAGCAAGTTCGCCCGAACTTGACTTGGTATAAATACCAATCAAGTTCGACCGAACTCACTTATCCGCAAACACACACTCTCTGAGCGAACTTGAGCTTTGAGAGAATTTGAACGATTTTGGCAATTTGACATCGTTACACTGCCTGAATTTAGTTGTTTTTGGTGATTCACACACCATCTACAATGGATGAGGTGATTAATGTCACACCCCGACCCGCAGCGGAAAAGGTGACCGGGGCATGATTGGGTTATCGTCAAAGCTCATGACATTTATTATACGTTTCATATTCATTAAATACAATTTAATAGGAAATTTACAACTATAATTACATCATGACCTAACATCAATCTAAGCTTCTTTGTTCTCTTCAAAAGCATTTCCTATGTTTTCCTTGCTTCATCCTGTTCACCTGTATCATGTGTAAAAAGGTTTTTGGATCAACAAAAAGTTGGCGAGTGAATCCTATGGAAAACATTTGAACAAGTTTATTTAATTGATTATGAAATGAGTGCACAACCACACATGAGTAAAAATAGATGTAAACTTATTCAACAATCATTAGATATTAAATAAAGCACACATGAACAATAATGGAACGTTTAGAGGCACGCGTTGCTCTACTCGTCTCTCACGAGGAACTGATGGGCCTAATGAATGAATTGCATAAACATGATAATATGAAAGACATAACTACAAACAATACAAACTCAATGATACACACATGAACAATAATGGATTGGTTTTGAGGCACGCGTTGTTCAACTCGTCTCCCACGAGGAACTGATGGGCTTAATGAATGAATTTCATATAATTTGACAAAATGAAATAAGTAATCACAACAATATAAACAATCTAAGTTTAGATCACGATATGGTATGGCACAAGTTTAAATAAACGAGTTAGTTATTTTGTGACACATGACACACCCCAAAACGTGTAATTAAAAAGAGGAGTTGTAAGATTCACTCACAGTGGGTGCGTTCGGATGATGATGTTGAATGCACGCGAAGTGGTTTTTAACCACGAGTGAAATTAACCTAGATAAATAGCATTATGGTTCGGTAAGTAAACTGATTTCATTAATCCATTTTAGTAGGATTGTTGGGTGTATTTTTGTGAGTTTAAGACTATTTTCTAACCTTAAAAATGTTATTTTAAGTATTTTTAATTGATTTTTAATTAAAATAAATAAATAAAAATAATAAAAAAAATTTGACTTTTTTTGACAGTTGACCATTGACCGTTGACCGTTGACTTTGACCGGTTCGTATGCGAGTATATGTGCGCTGAGTGAGGCTCGAACCCGAGACCTCCCGTACGCGTGCACGCAGCTCTACCAACTGAGCTACGTGTCTAACCCGAAATATTTTGTTTTTAATTATATTTATATATTAATTAGATTAAACCGAAAATCATTTATTTTTAAAAACGATTTAACTGAATCGGATCGGTGCGCTCCACAGGTCTCGAACCCGGGACCTGTGGGTTGCGTTAACACACAGTCCACCGCTGGACTGTGTGTTTAACATGTTATATAAACCGATTTTTATTATACTTAAATACAAACTAAGTATTTTCATTTCTGACTTATTTAAAAAGGTAGATAATTGTCCGAGTCGGTGCAGTAGACCGGACTCGAACTCGTGACGTGTGATTTAAACATACACACAGTCCACCGCTGGACTGTGTGTCTATCTTGGTTATTATTCCGGTTATTATTATACTTAACATATACAGCAGTGTCTCCGGTTCGATTAACAAAAAAGACATTTTTATTAAGGCAGCGTGTGTGGGACAAGATTCGAACTCGAGACGTTAGTGTGTTTAATGGGCACACAGTCCACCGCTGGACTGTGTGTCTAACCCGAGTAATAACTTGATTTTAATTATACTTATATGTTATCGAACTTCGACTTCTTCGTCAGTTTTAACAAGAATCGGAAGTCCGACTGGTTCAATGTTTTAATCGGTTTATTTAGCGTTCTTTAGTTAATTACAAGTGAGATATAAATAAAAAGAAAGAAAAATAGGCGTAAAGTATACCGACTGGACTCCTCTGTTTTTCCGGCAGAACTCCGGCGACTGCAACAGGTTCCGGCGTCGTGTGTCTTGCAGCAGCGAGTCTTCAGAAAGCTTACAAAGGACGTGGGTGACTTCGGTATAAGCTCAGGGGGTTTAGTAAGGCTTAGAAGTGGAGGGTTCGGTTTTCCGGCGATGAGCAGAAGATTTCTGGCGAGTGAGTTTTCGCCGAGAAAGGGTGCGGTTTGAGCGAAAATGTTTGCAGAGGTTCGAGGGGGTATTTATAAGGCAGGTTATCGATGAACTTGATCCGATTTCCGACTTGATTCGTCGGTTATAATTTCTCCGGCGGTTTTAGTTGGTGTCGCGGACTCAGGCGTCGGTTATAACCGATGTGTGTTTAAAGTTTACGTTATAACGGAAGGAATCGTTAAATTATTGGCGAGATCGCCGGGATTTCCGACGACTGTATATGGGCGCCGGTTTTGAATTCGGAAAGTCATGTTATGAATTAAATGATTCTAACATTTAACAAGAAACATCAGTGGCGCAGTGGTTTAAGTGTTAAGTGTTAAGTCTGTGAACCGTGACCCGGCGACTGACCCGGGTTCGAAACCCGGCAGGAACAAATTATTTTTATTTTCTTATTTTTGACAGTTTTTCAAAAACAAATTATATATTCCCATATAATAATTAATTATGTATCGTTTAAAAATATTTTGGGCATTAAATTCGCAACGAAATTTTTAACTGATTGTTCGGTTAATAAACGGAGCGGGTTTGGTAAATCCGTTTTTGACGGATGTTACAGTATCCCCTGCTTTTTAGAAATTTCGTCCCGAAATTTAAATAGTGATATATTTGACGAAAAGAATGATGGTATTAGTTTGACAGTTACATGCTTAGAAGAAGTAAGGTTTTAAGTTTTTGTTTGAGGCGGTAACGTTCCTTGCAAGGGTTAAGTACCCTATTACAGGAAATCGCTTTTTGTTGCCTACTGTAAAAGTATTGATAAGCAGAATTGATTCACTAACTATAATATCATGCATAAGAGTTTGGATATGTTTGGAAGGGTATGGTTATATCCTAAGGCAAAACTTCTAATACTACAACCTACATGGAACATAAATAAACACAACAGCTAATATTTGAACATAAATAAACACAACAGCTAACATTTGAATCCACATTCTGATAGCATATATGTTTGAATGGTGGCAGTTCCTCTCTCGTTTGTTATGATGGAGAGGTTAGTTTATGTAGAAATGGAACATAATCCAATTTCTTTAAATAGCAAGATGATATAAATGTAACACAAATTTCAACCAAGGCAATACTAAATCCTACATGGAACTTCTCATAACCGTCTGATAATGCCTCTGATCCTTTGGCAAGAATACTTATATATAGGAAGTACCAGCGGCATATCCACCATATTCTTGCCAAATTTTCATTGGTTTTATCCACAAGTTATGATTAGTTACCAAGAAACTACTAAATCCTACATAGAACTTCTCATAACCGTCTGACAATGCCTCTGATCCTTTGACAAGAATACTTATATATAGGAAGTACCAGCGGCGTATCCACCATATTCTTGTCAAATTTTCATTGGTTTTATCAGTGAATTATGATTAGTCCTATATGACTCTACTACCAATACAACAAACACAAAATACTGAAATGAAAAATGTCTGTGCGATCAAGGCTCAATCAAACGGAGCCAATCGTATTGCATGTACTGAAAATGAAATTGTCTGTGCGATCAAGGCTCAATCAAGCGGATCCGATCGTATTGCATGTACTGAAAATAATGAACTTAATCTAAACAACAATCACACAAACAGCCTATACATGGAACCTCTTATAACCTCCTGATAATGCCTCCGATCATTTGACAAGAATACTTATATATAGGAAGTACCAGCGGCGTATCCACCATATTCTTGTCAAATTTTCATTGACTTTATCCACAAGTTATGATTAGTTCTATGTGACTCTACTACAAACACAACAACCACAAATACTGATAATGAAAATGTCTGTGCAATCAAGGCTCAATCAAACGGAGCCGATCGTATTGCATGTACTGAAAATGAAAATGTCTGTGCGATCAAGGCTCAATCAAACGGAGCCGATCGTATTGCATGTACTGAAAATGATAAACTTAATCTAAACAACAATCACACAAACAGCCTATGCATGGAACCTCTCATAACCGCCGGATAATGCCTCCGATCATTTGACAAGAATACTTATATATAGGAAGTACCAGCGGCGTATCCACCATATTCTTGTCAAATTCTCATTGACTTTATCCGCAAGTTATGATTAGTTCTATGCGACTCTACAACAAACGCAACGACCACAAGATATGATAATGAAAATGTCTGTGCGATCAAGGCTCAATCAAACGGAGCCGATCGTATTGCATGTACTGAAAATGAAAATGTCTGTGCGATCAAGGCTCAATCAAACGGAGCCGATCGTATTGCATGTACTGAAAATGATAAACTTAATCTAAACAACAATCACACAAACAGCCTATGCATGGAACCTCTCATAACCGCCGGATAATGCCTCCGATCATTTGACAAGAATACTTATATATAGGAAGTACCAGCGGCGTATCCACCATATTCTTGTCAAATTCTCATTGACTTTATCCGCAAGTTATGATTAGTTCTATGCGACTCTACAACAAACGCAACGACCACAAGATATTGATAATGAAAATGTCTGTGCGATCAAGGCTCAATCAAACGGAGCCGATCGTATTGCATGTACTGGAAATGAAAATGTGGGCACGCCAGGTTCAACCTCATAATGAAATGGGGAACATGCTCAACGCTCATAATGTAATGGGGAGCGGCGGCCTATGAAATTGCATGTACTGAAAATGAAAATGTGGGCACGCTAGGTTCAACCTCATAATGAAATGGGGAACATGCTCAACGCTCATAAATGGGGAGCGGCGGCCTATGAAATTGCATGTACTGAAATAATAAACAATAATTACTCAACAGTCTACACATGGAACCTCTTATAACCACCAGATAATGCTTCTGATCCTTTGAAACAAGAATACTTATATATAGGAAGTACCAGCGGCGTATCCACCGTATTCTCGTCAAAGTTTCATTGGCTTTATCCTTAAGTTATGTTTGGTTCTATGTGATAAAGAAAAACATAAAACTAAACGATAGGAGTTGAATCTGGATTTTCGGTGAAGAGGACTAGTTGAGTATCTTCGCTTGGGCCGTCATTATCTTCGACAGGATTGGCGTTGATGTTGAAGACTCTTCCTCTTGCTGGTGGCCTAGCGGTTGGGTTTTCTTGGTTTACTTGGTTAACTGGGTTTGATTGGGCTTGAGCACTGATGACGTTAACCAATTGAGGGCATGTGTTTCTAAAGTGGGTAGGGTCGCCACAATTGAAACAAGCTCGAACATATGGGAACACGGGGTAATGGGGTTGTTGATAGGTTGGGGCCATGTTTTGAGTAGGGGAAAAGGTTTGGTTTTGAAAGGTGCGGCAAACCTTGCTCAAATGACCATAGCGTCCACAGGTTGCACATAGTCGACAAGGTAAGGTAAGGGGATGGTGGTAAAAACAGTTGTTGCATCGAGGGTGAGGTCCAAGATATGGTTTCTTATTTGGGTAAGTTGAGTTGGGTGCCACTTGGGTGATTGGGATAGCTTGGATGGGTATGGCGTGTGAAATTGGTTGATTCCGTTGGATAGCAGCGAAAAGTTGCCCGTCTCTTTTTGTCTTAGAATTGGGTTGAGAAGGGGATTCGGTTTGGGTGTAGTCGGAGGTTTCAGTCGATTCTTTATCCTTCTTCTTCTCCTCCTTGAAGTCTTTGTTTCGGATTCGATTCTCGGTGAGCTCTGTTGCTAACTCCATTGCCGCTTCCAAGGTTGCAGGCGTGGTACTTATTACAGGGTCTTGAATCTTTGACGGAAGACCACGAATGTAGTGCTCGATCAAATGGTAAAGGGGAGTGAACATGTTGGGAACCATTTGATGTAACTCGAGGAATCTTTTGTTGTACGTGATGTGGTCTCCTTCCTTTTGCTTCAACGAATAAAATTCATCTTCTAATTTCTTGATTTCGCTCCTTGGGCAAAATCGTCTGGTCATGATTTCCTTCAATTCATTCCAAGTTAAAGTCATAACATCTTCAACACCTCGTTTGGCCTTCTCTGTATTCCACCAAGTAAGTGCTATTCCATATAAACGACCAGTAGCATAACGCACTTTGCGATCATCGGGGCAATCGCAATTTAGAAAGGTGTTCTCCATTTCTTCAAACCAATGGAGGAGAGCGGTGACGCCTTCAGTCCCTTTGTATTTTGGAGGGTCGCATGCTTTGAAATGCTTGTAGGTGCATTTAGTGGTATTTGGGAGAGAGTTGATAATGTTTTGGTTTTCTTTATTGACAGGATTAGCGGTAAGTGCTTGTTGGACTTGGATTACAATGTTGGGTATTACGGCAGCCATTTGTTGAGCGATTAGGGCAGCCATGCGCTCGCGGGCTTTTCCTGCTCTCATCTTCCTACGAGCGAGGTTAGAAGACATCTACAAGGAATACATGTCAAGAGTATGAGTTGGATGCTTTTGGGATCATGGGTCGCACTAGGAATGAACATTCATAAAATAATTATAGAAAAATAAATCTACTACATCCATAGGATGTCTTGGGCTTTGCTCGCCATTAGGCCCTACATGCCGCCATACTTTACCTTTGTAATCATGTGGGCCCCCATGAATACCGGTTTTTCATATGGTTCGCATGGGTTTGCCTGGTTGCGTACACTAAAACCCGGAGAAAATCGAGAAATATGTATACAACGTGTGATATTCGGAATGTGTCCAGGTGTAGACACGGTGACACCTCAAAGTGGGGTTAGTTCGAACGACGTTTGGTGTGGCATGCTTTGGCCTAATAGGTCCTTCGTACTCTCATCGTTAGTCCCCAGGTAGGCAAACTGGTCCGTTATATTGGATTTATACGAATGCCAACCTAGACAGGACGTTCCGACTACCGGTACTCGTACCCTTCCAGTTACTACATGCCCGTCGCAGAACTTACTTTGATGAGATTTGAAAATTGCAACAAAATCTTTGAATAATGAGAGTATGAAAATGAATTGAATATATGAACATTGATATATGTATAATGAATATGTATATAAGCATGTATGTTTAACTGTAAATATAAACAAATATGAAACAAATAAATATCACTAGTTTGTATGTAACCACCTAATCAATTAAAATTTAGGCAGACTATAGTATAGGCTCTAAGGGTCTAATAACCTATCCTATATCCCTATAGTCATGGCTCTGATACCAATCTGTCACACCCCGACCCGCAGCGGAAAAGGTGACCGGGGCATGATTGGGTTATCGTCAAAGCTCATGACATTTATTATACGTTTCATATTCATTAAATACAATTTAATAGGAAATTTACAACTATAATTACATCATGACCTAACATCAATCTAAGCTTCTTTGTTCTCTTCAAAAGCATTTCCTATGTTTTCCTTGCTTCATCCTGTTCACCTGTATCATGTGTAAAAAGGTTTTTGGATCAACAAAAAGTTGGCGAGTGAATCCTATGGAAAACATTTGAACAAGTTTATTTAATTGATTATGAAATGAGTGCACAACCACACATGAGTAAAAATAGATGTAAACTTATTCAACAATCATTAGATATTAAATAAAGCACACATGAACAATAATGGAACGTTTAGAGGCACGCGTTGCTCTACTCGTCTCTCACGAGGAACTGATGGGCCTAATGAATGAATTGCATAAACATGATAATATGAAAGACATAACTACAAACAATACAAACTCAATGATACACACATGAACAATAATGGATTGGTTTTGAGGCACGCGTTGTTCAACTCGTCTCCCACGAGGAACTGATAGGCTTAATGAATGAATTTCATATAATTTGACAAAATGAAATAAGTAATCACAACAATATAAACAATCTAAGTTTAGATCACGATATGGTATGGCACAAGTTTAAATAAACGAGTTAGTTATTTTGTGACACATGACACACCCCAAAACGTGTAATTAAAAAGAGGAGTTGTAAGATTCACTCACAGTGGGTGCGTTCGGATGATGATGTTGAATGCACGCGAAGTGGTTTTAACCACGAGTGAAATTAACCTAGATAAATAGCATTATGGTTCGGTAAGTAAACTGATTTCATTAATCCATTTTAGTAGGATTGTTGGGTGTATTTTTGTGAGTTTAAGACTATTTTCTAACCTTAAAAATGTTATTTTTAAGTATTTTTAATTGATTTTTAATTAAAATAAATAAATAAAAATAATAAAAAAAAATTGACTTTTTTTACCGTTGACCATTGACCGTTGACCGTTGACTTTGACCGGTTCGTATGCGAGTATATGTGCGCTGAGTGAGGCTCGAACCCGAGACCTCCCGTACGCGTGCACGCAGCTCTACCAACTGAGCTACGTGTCTAACCCGAAATATTTCTGTTTTTATAATTATATTTATATATTAATTAGATTAAACCGAAAATCATTTATTTTTAAAAACGATTTAACTGAATCGGATCGGTGCGCTCCACAGGTCTCGAACCCGGGACCTGTGGGTTGCGTTAACACACAGTCCACCGCTGGACTGTGTGTTTAACATGTTATATAAACCGATTTTTATTATACTTAAATACAAACTAAGTATTTTCATTTCTGACTTATTTAAAAAGGTAGATAATTGTCCGAGTCGGTGCAGTAGACCGGACTCGAACTCGTGACGTGTGATTTAAACATACACACAGTCCACCGCTGGACTGTGTGTCTATCTTGGTTATTATTCCGGTTATTATTATACTTAACATATACAGCAGTGTCTCCGGTTCGATTAACAAAAAAGACATTTTTATTAAGGCAGCGTGTGTGGGACAAGATTCGAACTCGAGACGTTAGTGTGTTTAATGGGCACACAGTCCACCGCTGGACTGTGTGTCTAACCCGAGTAATAACTTGATTTTAATTATACTTATATGTTATCGAACTTCGACTTCTTCGTCAGTTTTAACAAGAATCGGAAGTCCGACTGGTTCAATGTTTTAATCGGTTTATTTAGCGTTCTTTAGTTAATTACAAGTGAGATATAAATAAAAAGAAAGAAAAATAGGCGTAAAGTATACCGACTGGACTCCTCTATTTTTCCGGCAGAACTCCGGCGACTGCAACAGGTTCCGGCGTCGTGTGTCTTGCAGCAGCGAGTCTTCAGAAAGCTTACAAAGGACGTGGGTGACTTCGGTATAAGCTCAGGGGGTTTAGTAAGGCTTAGAAGTGGAGGGTTCGGTTTTCCGGCGATGAGCAGAAGATTTCCGGCGAGTGAGTTTTCGCCGAGAAAGGGTGCGGTTTTGAGCGAAAATGTTTGGAGAGGTTCGAGGGGGTATTTATAAGGCAGGTTATCGATGAACTTGATCCGATTTCCGACTTGATTCGTCGGTTATAATTTCTCCGGCGGTTATAGTTGGTGTCGCGGACTCAGGCGTCGGTTATAACCGATGTGTGTTTAAAGTTTACGTTATAACGGAAGGAATCGTTAAATTATTGGCGAGATCGCCGGGATTTCCGACGACTGTATTTGGGCGCCGGTTTTGAATTCGGAAAGTCATGTTATGAATTAAATGATTCTAACATTTAACAAGAAACATCAGTGGCGCAGTGGTTTAAGTGTTAAGTGTTAAGTCTGTGAACCGTGACCCGGCGACTGACCCGGGTTCGAAACCCGGAGGAACAAATTATTTTTATTTTCTTATTTTTGACAGTTTTTCAAAAACAAATTATATATTTCCCATATAATAATTAATTATGTATCGTTTAAAAATATTTTGGGCATTAAATTCGCAACGAAATTTTTAACTGATTGTTCGGTTAATAACGGAGCGGGTTTGGTAAATCCGTTTTTGACGGATGTTACAATTAATTTGACTTTGAACCGTGTATTGATCTTAAACGAACAAAATAGATCTGAAAAGTTAATATCTAATAAATCTAGGAGCTGTTGGTTAAAATTGAACATAGATCCTTAATCTACACATCAAATCGACCGTATAACATGATTTGATTGAAAAGAAACGGTTGTTTAAGTGTTTTTGAACAAGTTTGTCTTTGGAGAAGACGACAAGTTCGGCTGAACTTGTTGTCAAGTTCGACCGGACTTGTCCAAAAACTGAATAAAGAGATTTGAGATATGTTCGACCGAACTTCATGTATTTGGTTTTGAATATCATGTGGAAGTTCGCCCAACTTGGATCTTGACAAACTGAATATTGTTAATATAAGTTTGCCCGAACTTATCATTCAATGTTGAACATGTGTTTAATACATGTTCGTGCGAACTTAGGCAGAATGTTGAACACATATATCAAGTTCACCCGAACTTGATATAAATGTTAAAAGTTTTGTGAAATATTCTTGATAAACGTGCTAATTGTTTTGCGTTGTTTTTCAGGCATAGGTTCCAACGCGTGTAATCTCTGTTGAGTTCTCCAAAACTCACAATACATGCATTACGCTTGACAAATCTATCTTTCCGTCACTGAAGGAGTACGACAGTATATTGAAGTTTCTCGAGGAAAGTCATATTCGCCGAGCTATTATAGAGTGCACAGTATCATATCGATCACACATCGTTCACTTTTGGATGAATGCAAGCCTTAGTGCTGACGAAAAGATAATCACTTCAACAGTACAAGTTGGAAATGAAGTTAAACCAATTTCTGTGACTGAAGACGATATTCGACGGATCCGTGGGAATCAAGTGTGTGTGAAGAAGATTGTGATTGCGCCATGATGGTTGCTTCTAAGGTATCACATGAGATTCTTAAAAATATGTGTTCAGAGAAATACATAATTGCTTTTCCTAACACAAAACAGGTGAATGAAAATCTTAGAAACAAAATTTTGGATGATGAACTAAATTTTAAAAAACTCACAAAAGAGTTGAAAACAAAATTGGTTAAAAAGGAATCTGAAATCAGTAGCCTGAAACATGATGCAAGCATAACCAAGGACAAACTCCAAACTATGATAGAAAACTATCAAAGCTGCTAAAAGGAGTTGTAATCTACCCAAATCACTTGTGAAAAATGGGTAGAACCCTGCAAAGGTTATGAGGTGATGCTAGAAAATGAAATCAAAAGTAACATAAAATTTGGCATAGGATTCAGAAAAAATGACCAAGTTGCTGAAAACGTTACTGTAAATGATTTTGATGTAAAAGAAGTTATCCCAAATAATTTGGCTAGTGAAGAGATCAAACTCACAGATAAAATGGAAACAAAATCATTTTAGAAAAACATGAGGGATCCTCAACTTTTGAGGAGGTTGAAAATATCAGTTCAAACCCACATGGTATGATGAGTATGACATTCTTGAAAACTCAAACTAATGGATTTCTCAACCATGGATGGTGTTAAAGCACCAAAAGCAAGAGTTATTCCTGATAAAGACTTACCAGTATATGCTACAACAACTACTGAGAAAAAGTCTGAGAAAGGGAAGAAGAAAGAAAAGGTTAAAAACTTGTTTTGTGATTTTTGTGAGTAAAGACACCATGTCACTGAAAAAAAAATTTCTCTTAAAAGCATATGATATCAACAAAAAAAATATAATACCTGATACTTCAATCTGCGTTGTGGAAAAACAAACCACAAAACTCAAGAGTGTGTTAATCTTCAAAAATTTGGTGTTTATCTTCAAAATTTTGATGTCAAAGAAAAGAATATAAATCAAAAACACTTGAGAGTTCCAGTTCAAGCTCTGTTAGAAATAAATCTAAATAGACCTGTGAACTACTTGAAACATCTGTTACCAAAGCACTGAGCAAAACCTATGTTCCTAGAGAGGTAAGGGTAACAGATGCTCCACCTGCAAACAAATTTCCAAGAGGATATGACCAACCTATTTATCAAAAGGTTCCTCTTAGTTATGAGGGTTACAAAAGACCTTCAAAACCATGATTCCATAGTCATCCTAATGGATATCAACACTTGATAGGAAATAGTTCCCAACAGTGGTTACAAAGAACTGACCCAACTACTGTCCATATTCCTAAATTTGAGATTGGTCAATCTAAGACCCCATTCAAAGCCATTCTGGCTTTGGAGACCCACCTAAACTAATTTTCTACCATATGTGCAGGGAGCTTCTACTTTCCTTGATAGTCTATGGTATGTAGATAGTAGAGGCTCCAGGCACATGACAGGATGTAAAACCCTGCTAAAACATTTGATGGCTCATGGAGGGGGTGATATATCCTTTGGTAACATTTCTAACAGGAAGGTGTTAGGGTCTGGGTCTGTCCAAGCTGGGAAACTCAAATTTGAAAATGTTAATCTCATTGACAATCTAAAATTCAACTTGCTGAGTGTGTCACAAATGACTGACAAAGGATATGGATCCTTCTTTACAAAGAAAAATGTCAAATTGTTTGACCACGAGTTGTTAAAAAGATTAATCAAATCATTACTGAGAGTAAAGCACAACTTGTTGCTCACATGAGTGGCAATGTGTATGTGATGGATATGTTAAAGGATAATCCAATGTCTAATGCATGTTTCTTCTCAGTTGCTTCAAGCAAAGAGACAGAACTCAGGCATAGAAGGCTTGGTCACCCAAACCTAAAAACTATCACCACACTATCAAAACAAAGTCTGGTCAGAGGTTTACCCTGAAAACAATTTACCTGTGAAGAACATTGTGTTTCATGTTTAAAAGGTAAACAACATAAAAGTTCTTACAAGTCAATTGAGGAGTCCAAAACAAGTCAGTGCTTACAATTGTTACACATGTACTTGTTTGGACTCGTAAAAATCATGAGCCTCAAAAGAAAAAGATATTGTCTGTCATTGTTGATGATTTTTCCAGGTTCGCATGGACATTTTTCTTACACTCTAAAGATGAAACTGCAGTTATTTTGCAAAATTTTGTTAAACAAGTTTAAAAGCAATTTGAACTTCTAGTAAAAGTTTTTAGAAGTGACAATGGGACAGAGTTTAGAAACAAGGAGATGGATGCTTTTTGTGTGTCAAAAGGAATTGCTAAGCAATATAGCATTCCAAGAACACCAGAGCAAAATGGGGTGATTGAAAGAAAAAATAGAACATTAATTGAATTTGCCAAAACAATGCTTGCAGATTAAGGTTTGACCTTAACATTTTAGGTAGAGGCTGTAAACGTTGTTTGTTATGTGCAGAACAGAGTTTTAATTAATCCCAGGCATCAAAAGGCTGCCTATGAAATACTTTACAAAATGAAACCTCTGATCTCATATTTCAAAATCTTTGGCTGCCCATGCTTCATTTTGAACTTAAAAGATTCTATTTCAAAATTTGTAGCCAAATTAGATCGTAGTTATTTTCTGAGATACTCAACCACTGCTAAAGCCTATAGAGTTTTTAACTCTATGACCAAGTGTGTTGAAGAAACCTTGAATGTAAAGTTTAATGAACCTTCATCATTGAAAATCCCTGCAAATACTGCTGAATTATTTGATCTTGACAAATTTACATTTGAAGATGTGTGTATCAAGACTAACCTTGCAGGTACACCATAATCTTCTCATCAAGCATATGGAAATGATTGTGTTCTACCACAATTCAAAGTCAATCCATCCATCATAGAATCAATTGCTACAAGCAATTGTTTAAACTCTACCACAAATGGGTCAATAGTGGTTGATCCTCAAACCTTTGCCAGCTCACAAAACCAAACCATTGTTGATAAAAGACTATTTTCTGTGAACAAAAATCAACAGAGGTCCATACCCATCCCACCTATACCTCCAACTCCATTTCAAACAGATGTTGGCTTTTCAAAATTGCCAACAGATGTTAGCTCAAAATGATTCCCATCTGCAGCCTTCACCCCAAAATGCCATCATTCCATATAGAAGATATCTAATCTACCTAAAAAATCATCCATCTGACCAAATAATTGGCAACATCAATGAAGGGGTGCTCATAAGAAGTCAATCCCAAAACATTTGTCTTTTTTGTTGGCTTTCTATAACTCACCCAACCTGTCAAGTACTAAGAGGCACTGAAAGCCAACATTTGGGTAGAAGCCATGAAGGAAGAGCTTCTTCAATTTAGAAGACAAACAAGTATGGGAACTTGTACCGTTGCCCAAGGACATATGTCCTATTGGCCCAAAATGGGTCTTCAAGAACAAAACAGATGAAAGGGGTATTATTGTCAAGAATAAAGCTAGGCTTGTGGTTCAAGGCTATAGACAAGAAGAATGCATTGACTATGATGAAACATTTCTCCTGTAGCAAGACTTGAGGCCATCATATTGTTTATGAAGGTCCTAATCAGGCAGTTCCAGACGGAAGTTAATGCGTAACGTAACCGATTCAGTAGAATGTTATTACAGAAAGGAGTAGAAGTAGAATGCAGCGGAAGTTATATCTTATTCATTCATACCGAAAGAGTATACATCTTTGTCCAGCTTCCGGAGTTCCTAGAGAGAATCGGCAGCACCTCCCCGTGGGGATTGCAAAAACTTAAATGAAAAATGAACACACATCACCTATTAATAGGGAAAACACAAAAGTTCACTTGAAATGTGCATAGGAGGACAAGTTCGGCCGAACTTGTCTACCATATGACAAGTTCGGGCGAACTTGTCTGCCGCATGTCAAGTTCGGGCGAACTTGACCAACACAGGTCAAGTTCGGGTGAACCTGTTCCCATATTCAGTATAACCTCCGTATTTTGGTCATGTGTTCGATTCTAATCTATAAAATATTCAACACACGCTCAATCTAGCCTATTCGACAAGTGACGAACACAAATTGCATCAACAGATTCCCCCTTGTTTGTTACGGTCGAAGCTTGATCTTGATCTTCAAATCTTTGAACTGTGTTTGAATATTCTGCAACTTCAATCAAGGTGTCTGCTGATGTCGTCGAAACGCGTCAACAGATTCCCCCTTAATTGATGATCTGGGTATGCATTATCAACTTTCAATCTCCACTGAAAACTCCAGTTCAGATATTTGGTTGCATGGTTTCCGACCTCATCTGATTTACTTGACTGACAGATTTTCTCGAATAATCATCAACTCGAAGCTAATCATTGCAGTTTCTTCTCCATTTCGACGCTAACCACATCCGAGTTTAGTTTTTGAATAAGCACTGAGCATCGAGAGTTTATTCCGCACAATCTTAAAGTATCAAAAACTCAACCGGCAATTGATAGAAACTTCGAAAACACTGCACCGGAAAACTTCAAATCAATAAATACCCTCGAAAATCTGAAATCCCGATTTCCGTAATCACAGTTACGCATACTCCTGAAATATTGATCAGGAAATCGGTAATCTGCTCAACCAGCAAATCTTCATCGAAAAACAAATCATCTGGTAACGCATCGAATCTGATAAACACACGTCCGTGACCAAAATCACATACTTCTTCTTCCGTCACAAAGCCAGATATATAGATATCTCCGGTAGACCAGCGCCACTTAATCGACAAACATCATCATCCAACGGCGGTTAGTCCAAAGAGAAGAATGATTCATCTGCTTGAAGACTAAAAATAATGGCCACCAAAAGCTATCATCAGCTATCATCAGTCATATCTGAATAACTTCAGATCTCTTTGGTAATTTTAAAACCATCCGTCTGCGGAGCTAGTCATTAACTCCTAAGATCATCACTGAAAGTTTTGAACGTCCTCAGTTCCTCACTCGTACTAATCACTGCTAATCCAGTTAACTATTCCTTCACCGGAGATCAAGACTCTAACCCTTAAGCATCAATCAGTATCATGAACTGAAAAATCTGAACTTCCTGTGATCACAGAATCCCAATGAATCTCGATCCTCTGCATTTCCCGATAATCTGCAATCGTCAACCACCCGAATACTGTTGCAGCAGTCACGAGTTTCAAAAATACCGGAATCTTCATATATTGAAAATTTTTTATTCCCCTAATTTTTGCAAATTCTGACCATACTGAAATTTTCACTGAATTCCCCCTCAAATCTGGAATCTTCAGTATTTGACAAATACGGATTTAATGTTTAGGCCCATCACTAGTCACGATACCTGAATGATCAACGTACTGCACCGGTATCAATGACTCTCCTGTCATCTTCAAAATTTAGTGACCGTATCATAAAATCTGTACTCCGAAGCTCTAGACGTCCACGAACGTGCCGATTTGAACGTTAAAATCTCGAAAAAATTTGCAATCACCAAATTTTTTTTGGCTCCCTGGACAAGTTCAGGCACTATGTTACAAGTTCGGGCGAACTTGTATCAAAGTATCAAAAATTTCAGCAACAAGTTCGGGTGAACTTGTAACTAAAATTTCAGTAAAATCCAGTCAATTTCGGGCGAACTTGGTTGGCTAACACCAAGTTCGGGCGAACTTGGTCACAAGTTCGAGCGAACTTGACCCTCCAAATCCAGCCTTTTTCACCTTTTTCGATCCATAATCCTTATTTCTTCGAATTTCAAGATGAATCCATCATATATCTGGTCGAAAATCACTTTCTAACAATCCTATCCGTTCAATTTTACTTTTTATCCGTGGATTGTATGTTTATTTCATGTTTTACGTCCAAAACCCCTCATAATGTCAATAAATGTCCAAATTCATGAGCGTAGGTGATAACCGTAGCTCTGATACCAATTGAAGGTCCTGATCAGGCGGTTCCAGATGGAAGTTAGTGCGTAACGTAACCGATTCGGTAGATTGTTATTACAGAAAGGAGTAGAAGTAGAATGCAGCGGAAGTTATATCTAATTCATTCATACCGAAAGCGTATACATCTTTGTCCAGCTGCCGGAGTTCCTGGAGAGAATCCGGCAACACCTCCCCGTGGGGATTACAAAAACTTAAATGACAAATGAACACACATCACTTATTTATAGGGAAAACACACAAGTTCGCTTAAAATGTGCATAGGAGGACAAGTTCGGCCAAACTTGTCTACCATATGACAAGTTCGGGCGAACTTGTCTGCCACATGTCAAGTTCGGGCGAACTTGACCAACACAGGTCAAGTTCGGGCGAACTTGTTCCCATATTCAGTATAATCTCCGTATTTTGGTCGTGTGTTTGATTCTAATCTATACAATATTCGACACACGCTCAATCTATCCTATTCAACAGGTGACGAACACAAATTGCATCAACAGATGCATCAATAGTTTTTAGCTTTTGCTACCAACCACAACATCAAGGTGTATCAAATGGACATCAAAAGTGCATTCTTGTATGGTAAAATCAAATAAGAGGTATATGTTTGTCAACCTCCTGCCTTTGAAGATGCATTTTGTCCAAATCATGTCTAAAGGCTAAACAAAGCCTTGTATGGCTTGAAACAAGCACCAAGAGCCTGGTATGAAACTCTATTCACTTTTCTCTTATCCATTGGGTTTACAGGAGGTAAATTGACAAAACCTTATTTTTGAAATGGAAAGGAAAAGATTTGATGCATGTCCAGATTTATGTGGATGACCTCATTTTGGATCCACATGCATTGCCATGTGTGAAGAGTTTAGAAAAATCATGGCGACAGATTTTGAGATGAGTGCAATGGGTGAGCTCCAATGTTTTCTTGGTCTCCAAGTTAAATAAATGCATAATGGCACTTTCATTCATCAAAATAAGTATGTGAAAGAGCTACTTAACAAATTTGATATAAATGATTGCAAACCATGTAGCACACCTATGGCAACCACCAAGCTTGTCACTATTGATGGTAAAGATGACCTTGTTGATCAAACACTTTATGGAGGCAAGATTGGGTCTTTATTGTACCTAACTGCATCTAGGCCAGACATCATATTTGCAACATGTGTTTGTGCCAGATCACAGTCATTACCTAGAAAGTCTGATCTTATTATTGTCAAAAGGATGTTAAGATACATAAAAGGTGTTCCCACACTTTGTATCTGGTATCCAGCTAATGGAAACATTGAGCTTTCAGGTTTTTCAGATAGTGATTTTGTTGGGTGTAAAACAACAAGGAAGTCCACATCTGGAGGATGTCAGTTCCTAGGTGATTGCCTAGTATCTTGCAAAGCAAAAAGCAAGTTGCAGTATCCACATTCACTGCTAAAGCTGAATATATTGCTGCTGCAAGCTGCACTACTCAACTCATGTGACTTCAAAACCGATTGCTGGATTTTTGTGTAACTACATTAAAGACTCCTCTCATGTTAGATAGTCAAGCAGCTGAAAACATCACTAAAAATCCAGTTTCCAATTCAACAACAATGCACATTGACATCAGACGTCACTTTGTGAGAGATTGCTATGAAAAAGGTTTGATTTCTCTGCATCATGTTCGAACTAAAGATCAACTGGCAGATGTTCTAACAAAAGCTTTAAACACATCAACCTTTGAAAATCCAATCTCTAGGATTGGCATGCAAAACATGGATTAAAAACGGTTTTCTAGTGATCCATGTGTAAATAGCATAAAAATGTTTTTAGAAAATCAAAAATTCATCCTTAAAAATAGTTAAAAATTGAAATTTTTCAATAAATATCTAAAGACTGATCAAAACCTCTGTTTGCATCAAACCACTAATTGGCTTGAAAATCTATCCATTAGTAAAAGTGTATCCTCTGATTAGTTCTTTTCCACTGTTCACACACCTCTGTTAGAGCCAAAACACTGTATCTGCTTAAACATTGTTCCCTATACTCTAATAGTGTTAAAAATAAGCATTGTTCACAACCACTGAAGGCTCTCAACAGTGGGTTCCCAAACAATTGTCATCCCTTATCCCATCATGTCACACCCCAACCGATGGCGGAATCATCGAGGCAGCGGCACTAGGCGAATCAGATTGTTCAAGAGAAATTCCATAACAACTAAATGACAGTATT
The DNA here is from genome assembly GCA_947069175.1 of Scalesia atractyloides. Taxonomy (NCBI): domain Eukaryota; kingdom Viridiplantae; phylum Streptophyta; class Magnoliopsida; order Asterales; family Asteraceae; genus Scalesia; species Scalesia atractyloides. Next base: position 66,864,289 of record CAMTDV010000004.1, on the reverse strand, counting down.
TTTAATAGTCAGATTTCCCATACAATCAACCAAATATCTCAATGCAATTATTACAAAACGTAACAATCTCTTAAACACATCTAATCTGATCTCCCCTAGATTTCTATTAGGTGCGTTTCTAAAGATAACATCCTAGACCGTTTCTTCATATCATCATCAACCTGTCACATACGTTAAAATAAAAGTCAATAGAATTAAGTAAAGGTGAGCATACAGGTTTGCATAAGTAGTAGATGTAAAAGCATTTAGCATACACCGCATGACATACGTAAGAGATGTGAACTATGTAACTACTTAGATTCAAGTAAACCAACAAACCACGAGTGCGAGGCACGCGAACAAGTGTCAACGTCCAAAAGAGAAAATAAAGGAGAAATAAAATGCGAGCCTTAACAACCCCAGGTCCGGTGGCGGGTCAACCTCTAGCAAGCTATCATGTTAAGGTGGCGTACAAGCAATCAAGTAATAAATACAATTCAGTAATTCACGTAATATCATGTATAAGCGTGTTGCGATAAAGCATTGCGATTTGTGTGATGTGATTTGATATAGGAACGTATGTAACACCCAAAGTGAGCGAAAAGAGGTTCAAGTATACTCACTGTTTGCGCTTGATAAACAAACACAAAGCGGATTCTGGATTGAAGGGAGCGCCGGATCAGCCTGTATACGCGAACAGAAGTGCAACAGTCTTCCGAAATGCTGAAACGGTTAAGTTGTTGTAGAGCAGTGGACAAGTTTGGGCGAACTTGTGTTATTTGTCTTGAAGGTGATACAAGTTCGGGCGAACTTGTCTGGTTTCCTTGGAAACGGGACAAGTTCGGGCGAACTTATCTGATTTTGCTGGGAAATGTACAAGTTCGAGCGAAGTTAGTCACCAATCTGGTGACAACTTCGAGCGAACTTGAACATTTTGGAGCGAACTAGACTGTTTTGGTCACCAAATCGTGTGTTTTCACGTCGTTTGCTGAGGAAATCGAGTGTCCATCCCTCCAACCTCGAGCTACTGATCAAAACATAGGTTGGAGAGGTCTTTTAGAGCGATTTTTAGTCGTTTTACAGAAGCTTGGACTAATCCAGGCGAACTTGATAGTTCGTTCAAGTTAGTCCAGTTTGTGTAAAGCGACAATACCGTCCTTGTGCTTCCGGATCTGAGTTCTTGCTTGACAACGCCTCGTTCCACTTCAGAGTGAATGAAACATACGTAACTTAGTCCGTATTTTGTGTGAAAATAATACTTTAAAAAGTTTTCTTAGATCTAACACTTGGTGAGTCGAAATCATCACGATTTCTATCATGGGGAGCCAAAGCTAAGCCCAAAATACTCGTTTACGTGTAGATCTAGGTGAAAAAGAGAAGTTTTTATGTAAAAAGATGAAGATTTTTCATAAAAGAAGAAGTCTTGATGAAAACTAAGGTTAAAACTTGTGCAAAATCGTTGTAAAACCTTGTAGTTTGCATAAAACGAGTTGATTCTTACTTAGAAAACAAAGGGTTTTGGTTTTGGGGAGCTCCGGGCGAGCCTGCAGCAAGTTCAAATGAGAGGAGGAGCTGAGTATTTATAGGAGAAGGAGAAAAAGGAGCTGGTGGGGGTCAAGTTCGGGCAAACTTGTCACAAGTTCGCGTGAACTTGTAACAAGTCTGGGCGGACTTGACTGTTTGGTGAGGATTGGGAGGCTGGTCAAGTTCGGGCGAACTTGGTTAACACCAAGAGCGAACTTTATCATTTTCTCAAATTTTTTTACCATTTGTTCGTTTATTGATTGTTCGATGGTCCATTCGCTTAGGATAGTTACGTTAAGCATTATTGAACCTTAGTACTGAGAGAGAGGGCGAGTGTGCGAGCGTTTTAGCGATGATAACCATACAAGTAAACATATAAACACGTATAACACATAAACTAATATTACCAACCAATATTTGCGTTGCGATGCGATGAGATAAGCGATGGCGATGAGCGATGTCGAAGGCACGAGTGGTTATAGAATAGTTACACACTCGGATCTTAAAGTAACATAGTTACTTGTGATTTGCGTTGTATTAGCGTCGCGTTTAATATGCGTTTAAGTGTGATACATAATGCGATGTGATGAGAAAATGTATTTAGCTTAACATAAACCTTTCCGTTAATCGAATCTTGGATTACAATAATAGAAAGAAACGAAATAGATGTAAAAAGATAACAACCGAAATTACGGGTTGTTACAGTCTCCCCTCCTTTAGGAATGTCATCCCGAAATTCAGGTAGTAGTTGTAACAAAGAGATGTGGAAATTTAGCTTTCATATCACTTTCGAGTTCCCAAGTGATCCCGGCACCGCGTTTCCTTCCCATCGGACTTTCACAATAGGAATGTGAGAGCGTCGAAGTTTCTTGGTCTCTCGGTCCATGATTTCTACTAGCTTTTCCACGAAGTGCAAGGTCTCGTTTATTTGCAAATCTTCGAAAGGTGCATGCATATTTTCTTCGGCTAAGCACTTCTTGAGGTTTGAGATGTGGAAAGTCAGGTGTACGTTGTTGAGTTCTTCCGGTAATTCGAATCAGTAGGCCACTTTGCTAATCCTTTCCAGAATCTTAAAGGGACCCGCGTTTTGTGGCGCTAGTTTCCCTTTCTTTCCAAAACGAATCACTCCTTTCCAGGATGCAACCTTTAAAAGTACGTGATCTCCAATTTCGAACTATAGGGGCTTGCGGTGTTTATTGGAATAACTCTTTTAACGACTACGAGGTTTCAAGAGATTGTCTCTGATTTGGAGAATCTTGTCTGTCGTTTCTTGTATTAGCTCGGGACCGGTGATTTGTGCTTCTCCGATCTCGTGCCATGCAATAGGCGATCGACATCTTCTACCATATAATGCCTCGAAAGGTGCCATTTGAATACTAGCATGATAACTATTATTGTATAAGAATTCTACTAATGGTAAATGTGCATCCCAATTACCACCAAAATCTATAACGCACGCACGAAGAATGTCTTCGAGGGTGCGAATCGTGTGTTCAGTCTGACCGTCGGTTTGAGGGTGGAAAGTGGTACTCAGATTAAGCGTAGTACCGAGAGTGGATTGAAAAGTCTCCCAGAGACGTGAGGTAAAGCGACCATCACGGGTTAGAGATGATGTCACGAGGCATCCCATGTCGACAAATGACTTCAGCGGTATAGATTTGTGCTAATCGTTCAACCTTGTAGTCTTCTCGTATCGCAATAAAGTTAGCATATTTAGTAAGACGACCAACGATAACCCAAATGCTATCGTGACCAGAAGAGGTGCGAGGGAGTTTCGTTACAAAATCCATGGCTATACTCTCCCATTTCCACATCGGGATTTTAGGTTGTTCGAGTAAACCAGAGGGTTGTTGATGTTCAGCCTTACCTTTCGAACAAGTTAAGCATTTCGAAACGTACAGAGCGATATCCTTTTTCATGCCTGGCCACCAATACCTAGATCGAAGAACCTGGTAGATCTTGTCAGCGCCTAGATGAATGGAATATCGTGATTTATGAGCTTCAGTCATCAACAGCTCACGGAGGTTATCAAGGCTAGGTATCCAAATGCGATTAAGATAATACCATATACCGTCGGATTTGTTCTCTATCAGGGCTTCAGCTCCACATTTCATTTCATCTTGCACGGTATCTTCATTAAAACAGGCGTACTGAGCTGCGCGAATCAGGGTTTCAAGGTTAAACTGAGTTTGCGTGTCGTGAACACTATACACATAGCTTCGTAGACTAAGAGCATCGGCTACGACGTTTGCTTTGCCGGGATGGTAGCATATCTCACAGTAATAGTCGTAGAGAAGTTCAACCCATCTGCGTTGGCGCATGTTCAGTTCCTTCTGATCAAAGATATGTTGTAAACTCTTATGGTCGGTGAAGACCGTACACTTTGTACCATAAAGGTAGTGTCGCCATATCTATAATACAAAAAAAACTGCACCGAGCTCGAGATCGTGGGTAGTGTAGTTCTTCTCGTGGATTTTGAGTTGTCGAGACGCATATGCGATAACCTTGTCTCGTTGCATAAGAACACAACAAAGACTAAGATTAGAGGCATCACAATGAATGACAAAATCGTCATTTTCGTCGGGTAAAGCGAGTATGGGAGCGTTGCAAAGCATAAACTTGATAGTTTGAAAGGCTTCCTCCGGTTTGGAACCCCAAACAAAAGGTTTATCCTTGTGGGTTAAAGAGGTAAGCGGTACAGCGATCTTCGAAAAAATCAGCGATGAATCGACGGTAGTAACCCGCCAATACAAGAAAAGAACGGACTTCGGATGGAGTCTTCGGCGTAATCCAACTCTTTACAGCTTCTATCTTCGTGGGATCAACGTGAATTCCTTGGCTGTTGACAATATGACCGAGGAATTGAACTTCATCAAGCCAGAATTCACACTTGGAGAATTTGGCATAAAGGCGATTTCCTCGAAGTAGTTCGAGTACTAAACGGAGATGTCGCACGTTTTCATATCTCGTATTCGAGTAGATGAGAATATCATCGATGAACACAATGACGAAACGATCCAAGAAGGCCTTGCACACACGGTTCATCAAGTCCATGAAGACCGCCGGTGCGTTGGTGAGACCGAAAGGCATGACCACGAACTCAAAATGGCCATAACGAGTTCGAAAAGCGGTTTTCGAAATGTCTTCTTCTAGTACACGCAACTGATGATAACCGGAACGTAGATCGATCTTAGAGAAACAAGTAGCACCTTGAAGTTGATCAAACAAATCGTTGATTCAAGGAAGGGGGTAGCGGTTCTTTATCGTAAGCTTGTTAAGCTCGCGATAATCGATGCACATTCGGAACTTCCTATCTTTCTTTTTCACAAAAAGAACGGGTGCGCCCAAGGTGAAGTGCGGGCGTATGAAGCCTTTTTCAAGTAACTCTTGAAGTTGGCTAGATAGCTCGCGCATTTCAGTTGGTGCGAGGCGATAGGGAGCTTTAGCAACGGGTGTAACACCGGGTACAAGATCAATACGAAACTCGACATCACGAGTAGGAGGTAGACCTGGTAAATCGTTGGGAAAGACATCAGGAAAATCAAAAACAACGGGAACATCTTTATAGGTTTTCTTCTCGTCCTTTGTTTCCATAATATGGGCTAGGAAAGCGAAGCACTCTTTTCGTAAGCTTCAATCCTTTCGAGGGAGTCTCTCCGTAGACAAGCAAATGATCACCATTCGAGAGGGGAAAACGAATCATCTTATCGAAACAAACAACTTCAGCACGATTCTCACAAAGAAAATCCATGCCTACTATGATATCGAAACTACCTAACTGCATAGGTATGAGATGGATTGCGAACACGTGATTGTTGAGATCGAGAGTACAATCATGTAAGACGGAGTTAACGGTAACAGTTCTTCCGATGGCGACTTCGACATCGAAAGTCTTTGGGAGTGTAACGCGTTTACACTTTAAAAGTTTTTCGAACTCAAACGACAGAAAACAGTTATCAGCACCAGTATCAAATAAACATGAAGCATAAATACCATTAACAAGGAACTTACCACTAACAACATTGTTGTCATTCTGAGCCTGGCGGTGATTGATGTTGAACGCTCTTCCGCACACAGCTTGTGGTTGCTCTGCTGCTGGGGCTGTGGCTATGGTGGTTGCTGCTGAGGCTCTTGCTTAACGACTCGGTTTGGGCAGACGTTGCTGAAGTGGTTTGGGTCACCACAGGTGTAGTAGACGTGTGCTTTCTGAACTGGTGCTTGCTGCTGAGGTTGTTGCTGGTTGGTCTGAGGAGCACGGGGAGGAGCTGGTAGTGCTTCGGGTGCTTGAGGAGCTTGCTGATGAGGACCACTATGACAACTGACAGTGAAGTGGCCGTAGATGTTACAGTTGGTGCAGAAATGACAGTTTCCTCCAACTGTGTGATGATAGGTGCACTTAGGGCACAAGGGATGAGGACCAGTGTACGCACGCTTAGCTGGAGGTGCGTTTGGTGTAGGAGCCTGATAAGGCTGAGAGTTCACTGGTGCAACCGCTGCATAGTTCTCACTTGGGTTTCCTCTCTTACGGCCCTTGTGGTTTGACTTTGATTCCTAAGATGGTTCGGTAGTAGCATTCGGCTTGACGGTAGCTTGATTCAAAAATTTTCCATGGTTCTTGAAGTATCCGGCCTGAAGTCGCTTGTCATTAATCTCTGCAATGAGTTAGTAAGTCTCCTCGATAGTAGTAGTATGAGCTGCTTGGACTAAATCGGCAACGCAATCGGGGAGAGCACAGAGGAATTTCTTAATTGCTTTCTCGGTCCTGTCCACTTGACAGGGACAAATGATACTAAGTGTCTTGAAGCGAGAAGTGAGACCTGCGTTGATGGGTCCGTCTTGTTTGATATCCCAAAATTCATTCTCGAGCTTCTAGATTTCATGGGGAGGACAAAACTCTTTCTTCATAACTTCCTTAAGTTCCTCCCATGAAAGCGAGTAAGCTTCATCATTACCGCACCTGCTGCGCTCAGCGGTCCACCAGTCAAGCGCCCTTGACTGAAATACACAGGTAGCATTGACAGTGCGGAGGTTTTCCAGACATCTGCTTTGGCAGAAAGTGACCTCAATAGCATAGAACCAATGAAACATAGCGGTTGGTCCATCATTGCCGGTGAAAGTGAGAGGAGCACATGCTTTGAAGTTCTTAAAGCTAAAACGCGACTTTGGAGCATCGCTCTTAGAGTCCACCGATGAGTTGCTGCTCACAGCTTGGATCTCGGTAACAATCTGCGGGATGACTTTTCCCATTTGCTTAGCCACTAGTGATGTAATGCGCTTGTCGTCGCTGTTGCGCTGGATGGTACGGCGAAAGTGAGAACCAGCGGAAGACAACTACATGAGAATATTCGATTGGATGAGATTAGATTAATAGGTTTATGTCTAAAAGTTTATCACTTTATTATTATTATATCACGTAAGGCACATAATCACATAATCACATAGGCACATAAGCACGTAAACAAGTAAGCACGTAAGCACATATTTTTCATGTATTCACCTTCTTAAATAAAGAGCGTAGTGCGCATGAGAAATAGCGTAGATAAGCGAGCGAGAGACCGTCGTGGAAGTGAGTAAGCGTATCGTAGACGGAGCGTTTAGTTTGGTTATCTGCGATATTATTAGTGTTTTAGATTGCGAGAGCTGTGCGAGTAATGTGCATATCGATAGAGCGTAAAAGCGATAAATCGAGAAATCATTAAAATCAAAATTTAAAAAAAAGTTTAAATTTTTAAACACATAAATACAATTAAAACTTCAATGATGCGAAAAAGCGACGATTATAGGCTTAAAACTGGAGCGTCCTGGGTTTTGAGACATCGACAAGCCAAAGTGATTCGACTACTCTTTGCATTTGGTCACACGCTTTGGCCTAAAAGATAGATGCTCTCACCGCAAGCGGCTAACGACATCTACCCTTACAGTTAATACGTGTTCCAAACCATCAAAATAATCGAGACTTCGGTGAGATTGAAAATCGAAGATGAAACTAGTTATTAAGATGCGGGTTTCACCCCTAACTTAACAGCTTTGTCCCTAGTTATGGTTGTGCTCACCGATCAAATCGGGAGTTCCACTAGATAGAAAGGGAGATGTTCATTGAGGTTTGGATACCACTCCTAACTCAACGAGAGAATCTCGTGTGATGAATAATACGCGGAGTGAACGATCTTATCGAGAGTTCTCAGTTTTTCACACCTAATCTCGACTCAATCACTCGTTTGTGTGATACGAGCATTTTCCAGCGTGTGTTGTGGTTGCTTTAGGAAAAGCAAATGCAAGTTAAAAGTTCAATTTAATGACATATAGTCGAGTTTGGGCGAACTTAGAATAAAACTGATGTCAAGTTCGAGGGAACTTGTTCATATCCAATTGAACTTGTATTGTCTTGAGGGGAATTGACCAACTCCGGGCGAACTTGGTCAAGTTCGAGGGAACTTGACCAACTTCGAGCGGACTTGCCCAACTTCGGGCGAACTTGGTCAGTTCGTATGAGTTTCGAGCGTTTAGTCGATGCGTAACGGTCTGATCTGGTATCCTAACTATAGACTAGGTTAAACATGGCATCTACCTAACTTTCCCTATAGTTATGGCTCTGATACCAATCTGTCACACCCCAACCGATGGCGGAATCATCAGGGCGCGGCACTAGGCAAATCAGATTGTTCTAGAGAAATTCCATAACAACTAAATGACAATATTTTTAATAGTTAGATTTCCCATACAATCAACCAAATATCTCAATGCAATTATTACAAAACATAACAATCTCTTAAACACATCTAATCCGATCTCCCCTAGATTTCTATTAGGTCGTTTCTAAAGATAACATCCTAGACCGTTTCTTCATATCATCCTCAACCTGTCACAAACATTAAAATAAAAGTCAATACAATTAAGTAAAGGTGAGCATACATGTTTGCTTAAGTAGTAGATGTAAAAGCGTTTAGCATACACCGCATGACATACGTAAGAGATGTGAACTATGTAACTACTTAGATTCAAGTAAACCAACAAACGCGAGTGCGAGGCACGCAAACAAGTGTCCATGTCCTAAATAGAAAATAAAGGAGAAATAAAATGCGAGCCTTAACAACCCCGGTCCTGGTGGCGGGTCAACCTCTAGCAAGCTATCATGTTAAGGGTGGCGTAAAGCAATCAAGCATACATACAATTCAGTGATTCACGTAATATCATGTATAAGCGAGTTGTGATAAAGCGTTGAGATTTGTGTGATGTGATTTGATATAGGAACGTATGTAACACCCAAAGTGCGTTGAAGGGAGCGTCGGATCAGCCTGTATACGCGAACAGAAGTGCATCAGTCTTCCGAAATGCTGAAACGGTTAAGTTGTTGAAGAGTAGTAGACAAGTTCTGGAGAACTTGTAGGTTTAAGTACAAGTTCGGGCGAACTTGTGTTCTTTGTCTTGAAGGTGATACAAGTTCGGGCGAACTTGTCTGATTTTGCTGAGAAATGTACCAGTTCGGGTGAAGTTGATCACCAATTTGGTGACAACTTCAGCGAACTTGACTGTTTTGGTCACCAAATCGTGCGTTTTCGCGTCGTTTGCTGAGGAAATCGAGTGTCCATCCCTCTAACCTCGAGCTACTGAGCAAAACATAGGTTGGAGAGGTCTTTTAGAGCGAGTTTTAGCCATTTTATAGAAGCTTAGACTAATCCGGGCGAACTTGATAGTTCGTTCGAGTTAGTCGAGTTTGTATAAAGCGACAATACCGTCCATGTGCTTCCGGATCTGAGTTCTTGGTTGACAATACCTCATTTCACTTCAGAGTGAACGAAACACACGTCACTTAGTCCGTATTTTGTGTGAAAATCAATACTTTAAAAGGTTTTCTTAGATCTAACACTTGGTGAGTCGAAATCATCAAGATTTCTATCATGGGGAACCAAAGCTAAGCCCAAAATACTCGTTTACGTGTAGGTCTAGGTGAAAAAGAGAAGTTTTATGTAAAAAGATGAAGATTTTTCATAAAAGAAGAAGACTTGATGAAAACTAAGGTTAAATCTTGTGCAAAATCGTTGTAAAACGTTGTAGTTTGCATAAAACGAGTTGATTCTTACTTAGAAAACAAAGGGTTTTGGTTTTGGGGAGCTCCGGGCGAACCTGCAGCAAGTTCAAATGAGAGGAGGAGCTGAGTATTTATAGGAGAAAGAGAAAAAGGAGCTGGTAGGGTCAAGTTCGGGCAAACTTGTCACAAGTTCGTGTGAACTTGTAACAAGTCCGGGTGGACTTGACTATTTGGTGAGGATTGGGAGGCTGGTCAAGTTCGGGCAAACTTGGTTAACACCAAGAGCAAACTTGATCATTTTCTCAAATTTTGTTTCCCATTTGTTCGTTTATTGATTGTTCGATGGTCCATTCACTTAGGATAGTTACGTTAAGAGTTATTAGCGATGATAACCATACAAGTAAACATATAAACACGTATAACACATAAACTAATATTACCAACCAATATTTGTGTTGCGATGCGATGAGATAAGCGATGTGATGAGCGATGTCGAAGGCACGAGTGGTTATAGAATAGTTACACACTCGGCTCTTAAAGTAACATAGTTACTCGTGATTTGCGTTGTACTAGCGTTGCGTTTAAATGTGATAAATAATGCGATGTGATGAGAAAATGTATTTAGCTTAACATAAACCTTTCCGTTAATCAAATCCTAGATCACAATAATAGAACCAAACGAAATAGACGTAAAAAGATAACAACCAAAATTACAGGTTGTTACACACCAGAGGTTACACGTGGACAGATGTTAGCCATCAGATCTTTGCAACAAATGCCACATCATCACTACCTTTTTCACTTTATAAAAACCATGTTCTATTCCAAATAGAGTTTTTTACTCTGCCATATCGAATTCAAAAATTCTAAAAGCGGTTATCATCCATCTTCTTCTTCATCTCACCTCTCTCACACTCAAATCTGTCACCATGCCTCTCATCATTAAAACCCCTCACAATTATACTACCATTCTTGAAGAAACCGACTCAAACAGACAATATCATGCCATGATCAAAGTCTAAAAAAAGAGTCCAAATACAAGAACCTACTGGAAATCAAATCCCCAGTTTATCTTGATACATTACGCCAATTATGGGCGAATGTTGAGGTACATTCCACAAAGAAAAAACCTTATGCTATTATTTCCAACATCGGTCAAACCCTCATTCAAATTACCCCAACTTCCATATATGAGGTTTTCGGTCTCAATGACCTAGATCATCCCATCTCCTTTCTACCAAATGAACTCCGTAACGAACTCATTGAAAGAGGTTACGAAGGTCAACTGATAGGTAAAACTATCTATAAACCCCAATTTCCTACTGAAATGAAGTTCTTTTTCCATACTTTGTTAACTTGTTTGTCAGCCAAGGCTACTACGTTTAATGAAATACAATTGAACATGCAATACTTGGGGTATGCTATTCTTACAAAATTTGGTTTCAATTTTTCTCAAGTGTTGTTCAATGACTTGGTAGCAAACTTAACATTAAAAAGAATAAAGCTTTTTTGATCCATCCAAGGTTCTTAAGTGTTTATATTCAAAACCAAATTAAAGGTGAGGATGCAAAACTAGGTGTTGTGGTTTCTCCCAGAAACCTTACACATGAAACCTTTACAAGAATAACAAATCAATCAAAAGCTTTAGAAACATAAGCAAGGGGAATGAGCCTGTTTTAGAAGAACAAAATGTTCAAGCTCAAACTTCTGCTGCTCCCGTTGATCATGACACTATAACCAGTGTTGTGAAACCCACAACGGCCACCTCCAAAAGAAAATAAAATCATCCAAAAAGCCCACCAAAACCAAAACAAAGAAAACTGGTCCTTGGAAGATGAGATCCCAAAGGTCAACCTTGTGACAACATAAAAGCCATTTGAAATCACTGCTGCTACTTCCTCACAACATGTGGAAAGATCTCAACCAGAAAACCAAACTCCTCCTACATCTTCATAAAAAGATCAGGTTGTAAGCGCAGGGATACCACAATATGAAGCTTTAGATCCACTTGGCTCTATCTTCCACAGCGGCAATGTCGCTTTCCACTCCACATCCCTCACCAATCACATTACCACCAACAATATTACCTCTTTGAAAGCTCTTGATATGGTTGAGACAACCAGTTCCTCTCAAACACCTACCACTGAGAGCTCACCACCACAAGTGGCTAGGTCTAATCAAAATATCCATCAACAGCAGAGGAGGCTACACCCTTTGAGTAACGTGTAACTCTTAGTGGTTTTTCAAGAGAAGCAGCCACTACAACTATTGAAACCACATTTTCACAGTTGGACAGTGGCTACATCACTAAGACTGTAACGCCTCATATTTCCGCACTCCACTACTTTTAAGAAATACGTGTCGTACCACTAAATTATTTATTTGTCCATTTTTATTATCATTGTTATTATTATTTATTTATTTATTCTTTTTATAAATAATAATAATAATAATAATAAACAAAATAAATTCGACAGTTTTAGAAACTTGTATTTAAAAACGGATATCGTAAATGCGATCGGGCCACTCAAAAACCTAGTAACAAGCTAACGGGCTTTGAGCCCAACACCACAACCAAACCTAAAACCCTAAACCTAATACATATAACTAACTACATACACTCTAGACACACACACACCCTCACATACACAGACACCACAAAACACACCCGCATACACTCTCTCCCTCAAAACACAAGTCACCGGCGCCGCCACTCTGGCCTGCCGCCGGCGACGATATCCCGCCGCCGCTCACACCCATAAATCCCCCTTTCCACCGCACACCTACTGTTCTCTCTTTTCCCTCTCATCGCCGACAACCGGAGCCGAGCCCAGCAGCCTCCGGTGTCGGTCGTTTTTCGACAACCAAACAAAACCCTCGCACCTCTTTTCGCCGCTAACAACCTCACTCTCACACCTCGTTCTCCCTCGAAGTCAACGGCCGCCACCAGGGTGGTGGCGGCGGAGCAGGAACGGCGGCAACAGCCGCGTTTGGGCGGCGCCGACCACCCCTCCATGATGGCAGCGGCGGAACGACAGTGGCGGTGGGTTTGGAGTCAAGTGATGACCGGCGACAGTGGAGGTGGTTGTCCTCGGGTCATGGTTCAAATTTCGTTTCAACCTTGGTTTGGATCTGATTGGGATTCTAGGCAGAATCAAGTCTTAATTTAGACAAGAGCAGCTAACAGTTCGTTCGGTTTTAGGTTAAGGGTGCGAGACTCGGTTCAACTCGGATTGGGTCTGACTCAACTCAGACAACTCGGTCAGGTTGTAACTCGGTTCGGCTCTGAATGTCTCGGGTCAGATTTAACGCGAGTCATAAGTGTCCAACATCAGTTCGATTCTAGTTCCGGATCAGCTTTGTTCAACTTCAGACGACTTTGGTCAAATCAATCAACCCAGTCAAAGCTGGTTAGCTGACAGGTCAAACCCGGTCAAATCGTTCGGCATGCGACTTGGTAAAATTCTGCTTATATTCTTTCGTATACCTTGTTATTATTTTTTACTAATTAATATATTTATTACGAACCAAATTTCAACCGACGTTTTATGGCGAAATTTCAACTTGATATATTTTCCGTTTATATATATATGTAGCGGTTAGTATTCAACAGAATTACGCTTTTACCCGCCTAGCAAGGTTATATATATTTGATGTTGCATTATTTAATGAGTTTGAAAAAAAAATATGATACTTAGATTGTCGGGTTAGTCCAAAAACAAGAGGAAACTCTGCCCGAATTTCGTAAAAAAATCCGTATTCAGAAGGCGTCTATCACGCACTAAATCCTATCGAACTCAATTGATCGTTTATAAAAATAAATAAAAATGTATATTTTATTTTTTTTAGTTTTATAACCCTTCAACAATCCCTAATATATCTATATCTTCGTTTGTCATATGAGGTGACCTCGGAGTTTCCTCGTTCAACCTTTCGCGCTTCACGGGATACCAAGGGAAGCTTCGCCTAATGTGAGCATACTCGACCCCATTTTTACACTTTAATGCATTTTGGGGTGCAACATGTATACATTACAAAATTTATTTTTAACAAGATTAAATGTGTTCCCAATACCAAACGGGTTATCAATTACGCTTATGTGAATTATATGTGTTAGATTAAACTCGTTTATACATGCTACTTGTTACGTTTGAGTTGTTTATGCTTATTAGTTTTAAATTGTATTCTCACGACGTTGTTATGATTATGCTACTATGCATGCTAGTTAAGGAATTCAATTATATGCTATTATTATGTGATAGTCGTCTACATATATATGCGATTCAGCTTTATTATACTCCCATCATGATTGAAATAAACTCCTTACACTTAGATTTTATTTTCAAACTTGTATGCTCGCCAATACTTTTGTATTGATCTACGCTTTTAATACATGTTGCAGGAAAGCGGATGATGCAAGAAATCTAGTAGGATTGCTTAGATACACGCCTAGATTAACATATCTATTTTGATGTTATGTCGTTTTGAAACAATTGTTGACTATTATTTGGAATTTTTGTATGACAATTTAGTCTTGAGTGAAATTTGAATTTAATCTATATTGTCACATAGCGTTATGAAGTTTTGAGCAATTTGTTCGTCTCATCCCGATGTTTCCGCCATCGGTTGGGGTGTGACAGATTGCTATCAGAGCCATAACTATAGGGAATTAGGTAGAATTGCCATGTTCGACCTAGTCTATAGTTTAAGTGCCATACTCTTGATCATTTGTGATACTTGTCTAGAATGTTATTCTTTCTATCATGCTTCCCCCCTTTCGATCCTAAAGCTTACAATATGTCTTTCCTAAGACATGAAGCACAACACACGCTTTTGAGTATATTCTTGTTCCACAATCGAAATAACTCATCAATACAGGGGTGATTCCCGCCATTGGTGACGAGTTTCAATCCGTTTTACATTTTATTTCGCACGAAATTCACCATCAAGTCAGGATGATATCCATATCTTGATGAGAGTTTCATTTCATAATCTAGTGGATCCATATTGACGATTCGAGATTATATCTTGATACGTTCAATAAACCACAATTTGGGGACGAAATTGTCAAGCCAGGATTGACATCCACACCTTGATGACTGGTTCCGCTCCTCAAGTTTCAATCTCGCCAAAGTTTCGTATTTTTCGATCAAATTACGGACATGTACTAACTGGAAGGGTAAAGTACCGTTAATCGCTTGGCGACGAGAGTATTATACCTATTAGGCCAAATCATTTCTCCCTAATTCGAAAGGACTTACGAGTTCACTTTGGAATAGTCGAAGTTTCTAAAACCGAAACACTCCAACATTTTAACAAGCCTCTCTTTTATGCTATCTTACATTTTATGCTATATAATTCTTATTCCTTCATTTTTTTTCAATGTCACACTATACTAAAATCAAATTTATGCACGACAAACTTCGCATTTATACTAAATCTATTACACAACGATTCTATAGGTGCATACTAAACATCATACTTGATTTGGGATTACTGGAACGTTATATGTGATAAACTCGTTATAAAACCACACCTTAACATGTATAGCACTATGCGTAGTGCTATAGGAGTAGCGCACCGCCCTTGAGACTTGGGTCCTGTTAAGTAAACTATTTCATACTAAGTAAACTATTTTACACTATGTTTCGACAATATTGACTAGTCAACATTGCGTACACGATGGTTTGACTTGTTTATTCACATGTTTATGTGGTAGACCCGTCATTAACTTTGATCAAGCCACACCTTAACATGTATAGTGCTTGTGTAACGCAATAGGAGTGACGCCCGCCCGTATTCTTGAGGTCATGTTAAGTAAACTATTTTACACCCTCTTCGTTTTAACGATGATGGGTAGTCTACATTGCGGTACACGATGGTTTGACATGTTTATTCATATGCCAGAAATCCGTTAAACTTGGTTAACTAAAAGATATCATTTGTATTATACACGAATGTGCATATATGCGCACTTACACTTATACACTATACTCATTCATACTTAATTACAATCATACTTATAGGCTTATATACCTATACGCTATCATTCTCACTCGTAATACGCTAATAAACCCTGTTCGTGACACAGAACGTAACATGGCATTGATTAGCAAAACAGACGTAATATGGTATGAACATGGTCGATACGCCTGGTACTTTCTATATATAAGTGTTATGCCATATTACCAAGGTTTCGTAAAACGTGCCATGAGAAATTCGGTTGTTTCACTTCTATGTTTAATACAAACTTTAATCACTCACCATTCGTTTCTTGATTATACCCATACATACTTCGAAGTGCAATCTTTCTAAGTCTTCCTCTTGTATAAATTTCGGGACGAAATTTCCTAAAGTAGGGGAGACTGTAACGCCTTGTTTTTCCGCACTCCACTACTTTTAAGAAATACGTGTCGTACCACTAAATTATTTATTTGTCCATTTTTATTATCATTGTTATTATTATTTATTTATATATTCTTTTTATAAATAATAATAATAATAATAAACAAAATAAATTAGACAGTTTATGAAACTTGTATTTAAAAACGGATCTCGTAAATGTGAACGGCCACTCAAAAACCTAGTAACAAGCTAACGGGCTTTGAGCTCAACACCACAACCCAACCTAAAACCCTAAACCTAATACATATAACTAACTACATACACTCTAGACACACACACACCCCTCACATACACAGACACCACAAAACACACCCGCATACACTCTCTCCATCAAAACACAAGTCACCGGCGCCGCCACTCCGGCCGGCCGCCGGCGACGATGTCCCGCTGCCGCTCACACCCATAAATCCCTCTTTCCGCCGCACACCTACTGTTCTCTCTTTTCCCTCTCATCGTCGACAACCGGAGCCGAGCCAGCGGCCTCCGGCATCGGTCGTTTTTCGACAACCAAACAAAACTCTCGCACCTCTTTTCGCCGCTAACAACCTCACTCTCACACCTCGTTCTCCCTCGAAGACAACGGCCGCCACTGGGGTGGTGGCGGAGGAGCAGGAACGGCGGCAACAGCCGCGTTTGGGCGGCGCCGACCACCCCTCCATGATGGCAGCGGCGGAACGACAGTGGCGGTGGGTTTGGAGTCAAGTGATGACCGACGACAGTGGAGGTGGTTGTCCTCGGGTCATGGTTCAAATTTCGTTTCAACCTTGGTTTCAATCTGATTGGAATTCTAGGCAGAATCAAATCTCGATTTAGACAAGAGCAGCTAACAGTTTGTTCGGTTTTGGGTTAATGGTGCGAGACTTGGTTCAACTAGGGTTGGTTCCGAGTCAACTCAGACAACTCGGTCAGGTTGTAACTCGGTTCGGCTCTGAATGTCTCGGGTCAGATTTAACGCCGGTCATAAGTGTCCAACATCAGTTCGGTTCTAGTTCCGGATCAGCTTTGTTCAACTTCAGACGACTTTGGTCAAATCCAATCAACCCAGTCAAAGCTGGTCAGCTGACGGGTCAAACCCGGTCAAATCGTTCGGTGAGCGACTTGGTAAAATTCTGCTTTATTCTTTCGTATACCTTGTTATTAATTTTTTACTAAATAATATATTTATTACGAACCAAGTTTAAACCGACGTTTTATGGCGAAATTTCAACTTGATATATTTTCCGTTTATATATATATGTAGCGGTTAGTATTCAACAGAATTATGCTTTTACCCGCCTAGCAAGGTTATATATATTTGATGTTGCATTATTTGATGAGTTTGACAAAAAAATATCGACACTTAGATTGTCGGGTTAGTCCAAAAACAAGAGGAACTCTGCCCGAATTTCGTAAAAAAATCCGTACTCGAAAGGCGTCTATCACGCACTAAATCCTATCGAACTCAAGTGGTCGTTTATAAAATAAATAAAAATGTATGTTTTATTTTTTTTATTTTTATAACCCTTCGACAATCCCAAATATATATGTATCTTCGTTTGTCATATGAGGTGACCTCGGTGTTTCCTCGTTCAACCTTTCACGCTTCACGGGATACCAAGGGAAGCTTCGCCTAATGTGAGCATACTCGACCCCTTTTTACACTTTAACGCATTTTGGGGTGCAACATGTATAAATTACAAAATTTATTTTTAACAAGATTAAATGTGTTCCCAATACCAAACGGGTTATCCATTACGCTTATGTGAATTATATGTGTTAAATTAAACTCGTTTATACATGCTACTTGTTACGTTTGAGTTGTTTATGCTTATTAATTTTACTTTGTATTCTCACGACATTGTTATGATTATGTTACTATGCATGCTAGTTAAGGAATTCAATTATATGCTATTATTATGTGAGAGTCGTCTACATATATATGCGATTCAGCTTTATTATACTCCCATCATGATTGAAATAAACTCTTACACTTAGATTTTATTTTCAAACTTGTATGCTTGCCAATACTTTTGTATTGATCTAAGCTTTTAATACATGTTGCAGGAAAGCGGATGATGCAAGAAATCTAGTAGGATTGCTTAGATACACGCCTAGATTAACTTATCTATTTTGATGTTATGTCGTTTTGAAACAATTATTGACTATTATTTGGAATTTTGTATGACAATTTAATCTTGAATGAAATTTGAATTTAATATATATTGTCACATAGCGTTATGAAGTTTTGAGCAATTTGTTCGTCTAATCCCGATGTTTCCGCCATCGGTTGGGTGTGACAGATTGGTATCAGAGCCATAACTATAGGGAATTAGGTAGAATTGCCATGTTTGACCTAGTCTATAGTTTAAGTACCATACTCTTGATCATTTGTGATACTTGTCTAAAATGTTATTCTTTCTATGATGCTTCTCCCCCTTTCTATCCTAAAACTTACAATATGTCTTTCCTAAGACATGAAACAC
This sequence comes from Scalesia atractyloides, assembly GCA_947069175.1. Classification (NCBI taxonomy): domain Eukaryota; kingdom Viridiplantae; phylum Streptophyta; class Magnoliopsida; order Asterales; family Asteraceae; genus Scalesia; species Scalesia atractyloides. The sequence continues at coordinate 66,845,890 of CAMTDV010000004.1, read as the reverse complement.
AACACACACTTTTGAGTATATTCTTGTTCCACAATCGAAATAACTCATCAATATAGGGGTGATTCCCGCCATTGGTGACGAGTTTCAATCCGTTTTACATGTTATTTCACACGAAATTCACCATCAAGTCAAGACTGATATCCATATCTTGATGGGAGTTTCATTTCATAATCTAGTGGATCCTTATCGACAATTCGAGATTATATCTTGATATGTTCAATAAACCACAATTTGGGGACGAAATTGTCAAGCCAGGATTGACATCCACACCTTGATGACTGGTTCCGCTGCTTTAATTTTCAATCACGCCAAACTTTCGTATTTTTCGATCAAATTACGGACATGTACTAACTGGAAGGGTAAAGTACCGTTAATCGCTTGGCGACGAGAGTATTATACATATTAGGCCAAATCATGTCTCCCTAATTCGAAAGGACTTACGAGTCACTTTGGAATAGTCGAAGTTTCTAAAACCGAAACACTCCAACATTTTAACAAGCCTTTCTTTTATGCTATCTTACATTTTATGCTATATAATTCTTATTCCTTCATTTTTTTTTCAATGTCACACTATACTAAAATAAAATTTATGCACGAAAAACTTCACATTTATACTAAATCTGTTACACAACAATTCTATATGTGCATACTAAACATCATACTTGATTTGGGATTACTGGAACGTTATATGTAATAAACTCATTATAAAACCACACCTTAACATGTATAGCACTATGCGTAGTGCTATAGGAGTAGCGCACCGCCCTTGAGACTTGGGGTCATGTTAAGTAAACTATTTCATACTAAGTAAACTATTTTACACTATGTTTCGACAATATTGACTAGTCAACATTGCGTACACGATGGTTTGACTTGTTTATTCACATGTTTATGTGGTAGACCCGTCATTAACTTTGATCAAGCCACACCTTAACATGTATAGCGCTTGTGTAGCGCAATAGGAGTGACGCCCGCCCGTATTCTTGAGGTCATGTTAAGTAAACTATTTTACACCCCCTTCGTTTTAACGATGATGGGTAGTCTACATTGCAATACACGATGGTTTGACCTGTTTATTCACATGCCAGAAATACGTTAAACTTGGTTAACTAAAATATATCATTTGTATTATACACGAATGTGCATATATGCACACTTACACTTATACACTATACTCATTCATACTTAATTACAATCATACTTATAGGCTTATATACCTATACGCTATCATTCTCACTCGTAATACACTAATAAACCTTGTTCGTGACACAAAACGTAACATGGCATTGATTAGCGAAACAGACGTAATATGGTATGAACATGGTCGATACGCCTGGTACTTTCTATATATAAGTGTTAGTGCCATATTACCAAGGTTTCGTAAAACGTGCCATGAGAAATTCGGTTGTTTCACTTCTATGTTTAATACAAACTGTAATCACTCACCATTCGTTTGTTGATTATACCCATACATACTTCGAAGTGCCATCTTTCTAAGTCTTCCTCTTGTATAAATTTCGGGACGAAATTTCCTAAAGTAGGGGCGACTGTAACGCCTCGTATTTCCGCACTCCACTACTTTTAAGAAATACGTGTCGTACCACTAAATTATTTATTTGTCCATTTTTATTATCATTGTTATTATTTATTTATTTATTTATTCTTTTTATAAATAATAATAATAAACAAAATAAATTCGACAGTTTTATGAAACTTGTATTTAAAAACGGATCTCGTAAATGCGATCGGGCCACTCAAAAACCTAGTAACAAGCTAAGGGCTTTGAGCCCAACACCACAACCCAACCTAAAACCCTAAACCTAATACATATAACTAACTACATACACTTTAACACACACACACCCTCACATACACAGAAACCACAAAACACACCCGCATACACTCTCTCCCTCAAAACACAAGTCACCTGTGCCGCCACTCCGCCGGCCGCCGGTGACGATGTTCCGCCGCCACTCACACCCATAAATCCCCCTTTCCAATACACACCTAATGTTCTCTCTTTTCCCTCTCATCGCCGACAACAGGAGCCGACCCAGCAGCCTCCGCGTCGGTCGGTTTTCGACAACCAAACAAAACCCTTGCACCTCTTTTCGCCGCTAACAACCTCACTCTCACACCTCGTTCTCCCTCGAAGTCAACGGCCGCCACCAGGGTGGTGGAGGCGGAGCAGGAACGGCGGCAACAGCCGCGTTTGGGCGGCGCCGACCACCCCTCCATGATGGCAGCGGCGGAACGACAGTGGCGATGGGTTTGGAGTCAAGTGATGACCGGCGACAATGGAGGTGGTTGTCCTCGGGTCATGGTTCAAATTTCGTTTCAACCTTTGTTTGGATCTGATTGGGATTCTAGGCAGAATCAAATCTCGATTTAGACAAGAGAAGCTAACAGTTCGTTCGATTTTAGGTTAAGGGTGCGAGACTCGATTCAACTCGGGTTGGGTCCGAGTCAACTCAGACAACTCGGTCAGGTTGTAACTCGGTTCGGCTCTGAATGTCTCGGGTCAGATTTAACCCGGGTCATAAGTGTCCAACATCAGTTCGGTTCTAGTTCCGGATCAGCTTTGTTCAACTTCAGACGACTTTGGTCAAATCCAGTCAACCCAGTCAAAGCTGGTCAACTGACGGGTCAAACCCGGTCAAATCGTTCGGCGAGCGACTTGGTAAAATTCTACTTATATTCTTTTGTATACCTTGTTATTATTTTTTACTAATTAATATATTTATTACGAACCAAGTTTCAACCGACGTTTTAAGGCGAAATTTCAACTTGATATATTTTCAGTTTATATATATATATATATATGTAGCGGTTAGTATTCAAAAGAATTATGCTTTTACCCGCCTAGCAAGGTTATATATATTTGATGTTGCATTATTTGATGAGTTTGACAAAAAAAATATCGACACTTAGATTGTCGGGTTAGTCCAGAAACAAGAGGAAACTCTGCCCGAATTTCGTAAAAAAATCCGTATTCAAAAGGCGTCTATCACAAGCTAAATCCTATCGAACTCAAGTGATCGTTTGTAAAAATAAATAAAAAGGTAAATTTTATTTTTTTTATTTTATAACTCTTCGACAATCCCTAATATATCTGTATCTTCGTTTGTCATATGAGGTGACCTCAGTGTTTCCTCGTTCAACCTTTCGCGCTTCATGGGATACCAAGGGAAGCTTCGCCTAATGTGAGCATACTCGACCCCTTTTTACACTTTAACGCATTTTGGGGTGCAACATGTATAAATTACAAAATTTATTTTTAACAAGATTAAATGTATTCCCAATACCAAACGGGTTATCCATTACGCTTATGTGAATTATATGTGTTTGATTAAACTCGTTTATACATGCTACTTGTTACGTTTGAGTTGTTTATGCTTATTAGTTTTAAATTGTATTCTCACGACATTGTTATGATTATGTTACTATGCATGCTAGTTAAGGAATTCAATTATATGCTATTATTATGTGAGAGTCGTCTACATATATATGCGATTCAGCTTTATTATACTCCCATCATGATTGAAATAAACTCTTAAACTTAGATTTTATTTTCAAACTTGTATGCTCGCCAATACGTTTGTATTGATCTACGCTTTTAATACATGTTGTAGGAAAGCGGATGATGCAAGAAATCTAGTAGGATTGCTTAGATACACGCCTAGATTAACTTATCTATTTTGATGTTATGTCGATTTGAAACAATTGTTGACTATTATTTGGAATTTTTGTATGACAATTTAGTCTTGAATGAAATTTGAATTTAATCTATATTGTCACATAGCGTTATAAAGTTTTGAGCAATTTGTTCGTCTCATCCCGATGTTTCCGCCATCTGTTGGGGTGTGACAGATTGCTATCAGAGCCATAACTATAGTGAATTAGGTAGAATTGCCATGTTCGACCTAGTCTATAGTTTAAGTACCATACTCTTGATCATTTGTGATACTTGTCTAAAATGTTAATCTTTCTATCATGCTTCTCCCCTTTCGATCCTAAAACTTACAATATGTCTTTCCTAAGACATGAAACACAACACACGCTTTTGAGTATATTCTTGTTCCACAATCAAAATAATTCATCAATACAGGGGTGATTCCCGCCATTGGTGACGAGTTTCAATCCGTTTTACATGTTATTTCGCACGAAATTCACTATCAAGTCAGGAGTGATATCCATATCTTGAAGGGAATTTCATTTCATAATCTAGTGGATCCTTAGTGACGATTCGAGATTATATCTAGATACGTTCAATAAACCACAATTTAGGGACGAAATTTTCAAGCCAGGATTGACATACACACCTTGATGACTGGTTCCGCTCCTCAATTTTCAATCTCGCCAAAGTTTCGTATTTTTCGATCAAATTAGGGACATGTACTAACTGGATGGGTAAAGTACCGTTAATCGCTTGGCGACGAGAGTATTATACCTATTAGGCCAAATCATGTCTCCCTAATTCGAAAGGACTTACGAGTCACTTTGGAATAGTCAAAGTTTCTAAAACCGAAACACTCCAACATTTTAGCAAGCCTCTCTTTTATGCTATCTTACATTTTATGCTATACAATTCTTATTACTTCATTTTTTTTTCAATGTCACACTATACTAAAATAAAATTTATGCACGACAAACTTCGCATTTATACTAAATCTATTACACAACGATTCTATAGGTGCATACTAAACATCATACTTGATTTGGGATTTCTGAAACGTTATATGTGATAAACTCGTTATAAAACCACACCTTAATATGTATAGCACTATGTGTAGTGCTATAGGAGTAGCGCACCGCCCTTGAGACTTGGGGTCATGTTAAGTAAACTATTTTACACTATGTTTCGACAATATTGACTAGTCAACATTGCGTACACGATGGTTTGACTTGTTTATTCACATGTTTATGTGCTAGACTCGTCATTAACTTTGATCAAGCCACACCTTAACATGTATAGCGCTTGTGTAGCGCTATAGGAGTGACGCCCATATTCTTGAGGTCATGTTAAGTAAACTATTTTATACCCTCTTCGTTTTAACGATGATGGGTAGTCTACATTGTGGTACACGATGGTTTGACCTGTTTATTCACATGCCAGAAATCCGTTAAACTTGGTTAACTAAAATATATCATTTGTATTATACACGAATGTGCATATACGCGCACTTACACTTATACACTATACTCATTCATACTTAATTACAATCATACTTATAGGCTTATATACCTATACGCTATCATTGTCACTCGTAATACGTTAATAAACCCTGTTCGTGACACAGAACGTAACATGGCATTGATTAGCGAAACAGACGTGGTATGGTATGAACATGGTGGATACGCCTGGTACTTTCTATATATAAGTGTTAGTGCCATATTACCAAGGTTTCGTAAAACGTGCCATGAGAAATTCGGTTGTTTCACTTCTATGTTTAATACATACTTTAATCACTCACCATTCGTTTCTTGATTATACCCATACATACTTCGAAGTGGCATCTTTCTAAGTCTTCCTCTTGTATAAATTTTGGGTCGAAATTTCCTAAAGTAGGGGAGACTGTAATGCCTCGTATTTCCGCACCCCACTACTTTTAAGAAATACGTGTCGTACCGCTAAATTATTTATTTGTCCATTTTATTATCATTATTATTATTATTATTTATTTATTTATTCTTTTTATAAATAATAATAATAATAATAATAATAAACAAAATAAATTCGACAGTTTTATGAAACTTGTATTTAAAAAACGGATCTCGTAAATGCGATCGGGCCATTTAAAAACCTAGTAACAAGCTAACGGGCTTTGAGCCTAACACCACAACCCAGCCTAAAACCCTAAACCTAATACATATAAATAACTACATACACTCTAGACACACACACACCCTCACATACACAGACACCACAAAACATACCCGCATACACTATCTCCCTCAAAACACAAGTCACCGGCGCCGCCACTCCGCCGGCCGCCGGCGACGGTCCCCCCGCCGCTCACACCCATAAATCCCCCTTTCCACCGCACACCTACTGTTCTCTCTTTTCCCTCTCATCGCCGACAACCGGAGCCAAGCCAGCAGCCTCCGGTGTCGGTCGTTTTTCGACAACCAAACAAAACCCTCGCACCTCTTTTCGCCGCTAACAACCTCACTCTCACACCTCGTTGTCCCTCGAAGAAAACAGCCGCCACCAGGGTGGTGGCGGTGGAGCAGGAACGGAGGCAACAGCCGCGTTTGGGCGGCGCCGACCATCCTTCCATGATGGCAGCGGTGGAACGACAGTGGCGGTGGGTTTGGAGTCAAGTGATGACCGGCAGACAGTGGAGGTGGTTGTCCTCGGGTCATGGTTCAAATTTCGTTTCAACCTTGGTTTGGATCTGATTGGGATTCTAGGTAGAATCAAGTCTCGATTTAGACAAGAGCAGCTAACCCGTTCGTTCGGTTTTAGGTTAAGGGTGCAAGACTCGGTTCAACTCGGGTTGGGTCTGACTCAACTCAGACAACTCGGTCAGGTTGTAACCCGGTTCGGCTCTGAATGTCTCGGGTCAGATTTAACACGGGTCATAAGTGTCCAACATCAGTTCGGTTCTAGTTCCGGATCAGCTTTGTTCAACTTCAGACGACTTTGGTCAAATCCATTCAACCCAGTCAAAGCTGGTCAGCTAACGGGTCAAACCCGGTCAAATCGTTCGGCGAGCGACTTGGTAAAATTCTGCTTATATTCTTTCGTATACCTTGTTATTATTTTTTACTAATTAATATATTTATTACGAACCAAGTTTCAACCGACGTTTTATGGCGAAATTTCAACTTGATATATTTTCCGTTTATATATATATGTAGCGGTTAGTATTCAACAGAATTATGCTTTTACCCGCCTAGCAAGGTTATATATATTTGATGTTGCATTATTTGATGAGTTTGACAAAAAAAAATATCGACACTTAGATTGTTGGGTTAGTCCAAAAAACAAGAGGAAACTCTGCCCGAATTTCATAAAAAAAATCTGTATTCAAAAGGCGTCTATCACCCACTAAATCCTATCGAACTCAAGTGATCGTTTATAAAAATAAATAAAAATGTATATTTTATTTTTTTATTTATAACCCTTCGACAATCCCTAATATATCTATATCTTCGTTTGTCATAGAGGTGACCTCGGTGTTTCCTCGTTCAACCTTTCACGCTTCACGGGATACCAAGGGAAGCTTCGCCTAATGTGAGCATACTCGACCCCTTTTTACACTTTAACGCATTTTGGGGTGCAACATGTATAAATTACAAAATTTATTTTTAACATGATTAAATCTGTTCCCAATACCAAACGGGTTATCCATTACGCTTATGTGAATTATATGTGTTAGATTAAACTCGTTTATACATGCTACTTGTTACGTTTGAGTTGTTTATGCTTATTAGTTTTAAATTGTATTCTCACGACATGGTTATGATTATGTTACTATGCATGCTAGTTAAGGAATTCAATTATATGCTATTATTATGTGAGAGTCGTCTACATATATATGCAATTCAGCTTTATTATACTCCATCATGATTGAAATAAACTCTTACACTTAGATTTTATTTTCAAACTTGTATGCTCGCCAATACTTTTGTATTGATCTACGCTTTTAATACATGTTGTAGGAAAGCGGATGATGCAAGAAATCTAGTAGGATTGCTTAGATACACGCCTAGATTAACTTATCTATTTTGATGTTATGTCGTTTTGAAACAATTGTTGACTATTATTTGGAATTTTTGTATGACAATTTAGTCTTGAATAAATTTGAATTTAATCTATATTGTCACATAGCGTTATAAAGTTTGGAGCAATTTGTTCGTCTCATCCGGATGTTTCCGCCATCGGTTGGGGTGTGACAAGTCCTTCCTTGAAGGCAACAACTGCTGAGGCTACAATTGTAACCTCTGTTCCAATTGGAAGTCCCCAGAACCAAGACAAAGGGCATCTGTGTCTAAAGCAATGAAGGAAACTTCTGCTAATGATAACATAGATAAAACTAACACCTCTGGTAGGAGTTCAGATGATCCTATTAAATTAGGTGATGAGCTAAAATATCAAGATTTGACAGAGAGAGTCTTAAATATTGAACATTCTATTGATGAAATTAAAAATATGATGAAGCAGATGTTAGAAACCTCCAAAACTCAATCTTTTGACCCAACCACTTCTGAGCTATGGCAACACCTGTATCCTCTTCTTCAAACACAAAGATAGCATGTGATCTTCAACATGAAAAACACATGCAGCTGTTCAGGAATATGGTTGATGCAAGATATAAGGACACACTTGTAGACATCGAAGCCATTCAAGCTCACCTATTTCAAACTATTGGCACTTCTCCTCCTACAGTTATACTTGTTGACACAGCTGATGCCAAAAAGGGGGAGAAAGAAAAAGAAGGATTAAAACTGAAGCCTGATCCAAACATCAAACCAATCGTGGAAATTCCAAATCCAGATGGAACCAAAACAATTGATGAATCTCTAAATATCATGGGGAAAAGCGGAAAATGCAACAAAGGATTAGAGATGAGGGCAAGGCTCTGGTTGAACAAAAGTTAGCACAGCAAAAGGAAAAGGAAGTGATTGGTACTTCACAAAAGAAGAGAGCTACTAGAAAACTCAGACAACCAACATCCACCCCTTCCAAACCAACTGCTGGTGCCACTCCAACCTTAACCTCTGCTCCAACAAAATCCCAATCACCACCTACCACTACAATTGCCTCAACAGATGTTATAACTCTTGTTGTGTCAACAATTGTTGATCAGTAGTGGTTATAACAGACATTCCTCAAACCATTGACCTGATCACTTTCCCAACTCTAACACCACCATTGGGCACGCCACCAAGATTTCCTCAACCTCCGTAATCACCAAAGATAAAATTCAAAAGAAAAAGAAAGACATTTGTTGTAGGTGATGATGATGATGAGGAAGAAGAAGTTCCATCACCCATTCCCATCTCATCCAAACCACTGACCACATCAATCACAACCACCCAAGCCCTTCTGGGGGTATCTACTACACATCCACTCTCACCAAGATCAAAGGATATGGCATATGGGCATCTATCCACTTCCCTTTATCCAATAGCCTCTATGTATCCCCTTGAACTTCCTACTATTAGAAAAGTGATTGAATCATCTTATGACATTGAAGACCCTCAAAAAATGGAATTTAAATCTCTTCATGGGTATAGAAAGCCAAAGAATCTCGAAGAATATCTTCAGTTAAAGGCTAGACAAGAAGAGTCCATTGCAAAAAAAAAAAAGGAAAATGAGGGAAAATATGATCGAACCTTTCAGAATGCTATGTAGCTACAACTTGAAAAGGTGGGACGTCTTGAAGATTTTGCTAAAGAGTTGTGCAAGTCAAAATTAGAGACAACTACAAAAGTTGATCCTGGTCTAAGACAGGAACACATCATAACCCATAAACCATATAGAGCACAATTCAAGGATTGGTTAGCAGACGATCTACAAGAAGAAATTGAGAGAATGCAAGTAATGTTCAAAGATCCTCTCAAAAAGGCTACACCACCAAACTGGGACAAATACAAGAAAAATTGTGCCTGACAGAGCTTTGAAATTGAAAAGATTAAAGCAGAATTGGTTGTTGCTAATTATGGTACAGCTAAATAGATAGCCAGATGGGGAGAAATCAAGGTTATGGAAGCTTAAAAGGGTTTGGAAGAATTGAGAAGAAAATATCCAACAATGTCTAAAAGGCCAGATTACTCTTCTACAACCACTACTCTCTCTACCATCACTTCAACACAGACCAAATCTTCAAAAAATCCTGCTACAACATCTGACTTATCCACCATTGCTTCAAGACAAGTAAAGAAGCAAAAGCAAAAGCAGATGTCTGAAGCTGACGAGAAGATGTTTGAAGATGATTTAATCAAAGATGGCATCAGAAATCAAATCAAATTCCACAAGGATCCTGCAAGTGATGAACTCAGAGCTACACTTTCCATACTCATCAGCAGGCCTTCTTCACCAAATTCATCTAAAATAAAGCTTCACCCAAGAAAGCCAACAGACTATAAAATTCTAAAATGGAGTGCCGATAAAGACACACATGAATTGACCTTGGTCAGATCTGATGGCAAAGTTCAAAGATTTACAATGGAGGCAGCATATGGTCTTCCTGCTGAGTACCTTCAAGATCAATTGGATCTCGAACTTGAAAGGGATTTTGAAGATATGTTTGCTCTGGACTTTGAACTACAGTTCAAAGGTCAAATCAGGGAACTTTTGATGAGAAATAAAGATCATCAATAAAGAAAGTTTTGGCATCACCTGTTCCAGGGGGAGATTGTTGGGATTGAACCCTAAACAAAGGAACATATGATAGAAAGCCAAAAAAAGCTATATCATCTGATCCTGTATATCATAGTTTACAAGCTCTGATGAATAACAACTGATCAAGCCAAGCCCAACAAACAAACGTCTGATGGAAGCTAAACGACAAAGATTGTCAAAGGCCTACTGAAGACAAGTAGTGGATTACAACAGAGTTTAGCTTTAGCTTATTATATTCAATGTAACAGTGCTTTTTTATTTAGCAGTGGTTAGGCTATCAGTGTTTAGTGTTAGTTAGTTTTGTTAGCTGTCAGTATCAACCCTGACGTCATCAAGATGCTCAGAGGTTTGAAGTGCAGTATAAATACTTGAACCATTGTACTTTTTTACTTATCTATTAAAAGATCATTCGCATTATCATCCAATCATCTTCCTTAACATTTTGTACGATCAAACGGTCTTATTGGGCTGATGGGGAGTTGTATTCACATACAAAGCTTATAAGTTTGAAAGCATGTTGATCAAAGCAATCATCCATTAGTTGTGATAAAAGTTTTTCCATAATTTCCGCTGCATTAAACTCTGATTTATACATTCATCAATCATATTTACAAACAAAAATCACAACTGATTAAACTCAGATCCTAACAACAATCAATCTGAGTATCCTTTATGTATTTTTATGAACAAATTAGAGTGAGCTTAGGTCGAGGTGGAGATTGGGATTTACATGCATACGTGATTCATTACAAAAGCATGATAAACTGAAAACAATCTCTCTAATTTATGATTCAAGGTTTTTTAATTATGCTGCATAACTCATCTTATTTTACCACTTTCATTGATTTCATCAAAACTTTTACAACAATATCAAACTCAGATCCTAACAATATCCCTATCATCTCTGAATTTCCAGAATTATTTCCTGAAGACTTGCTCAGTCTACCTCCAGAAAGGCAAGTGGAGTTTAGGATAGATATACTTCCTGGCTCAACTCCGATAGCCAAAGCCCCATCTCATTTAGCAGCAATGGAAATGAAGGAATTGAAGACTCAACTTGAAGAGCTTTTGGAGAAAGGTTTTATTCAACCTAGCACTTCCCCTATGGAGCTCCTATTATGTTCATTAAGAAGAAAACTGTTCAATGCGGATGTGCATTGACTACCGCGAGCTGAATAAGATCACGATCAAGAATTGTTATCCCTTACCGAGAATTAACAATTTATTCGATCGATTGCAAGGAGCAAGTTACTTTTCCAAGATTGACTTAAGATTAGGATATCACTATGTTGGTGCATAATGTCTATGTCTTAGTCTTATATCGAGTCTGTATAGTATAGAGCTGATTAGGCTAGGTATACGAAGTATTTATGTTTGTATTAGCCAAGTTCGGCCATGAAGTTCATGTAAAGGCATGTTCGGCTGAACTTGCATAGGCAAGTTCGGGCGAACTTGTGTCTCCCAGGGGCGAACTTGTGTCACTATAAATACCTAGCTAGCCTGCCTCATTTGTAACTTTGGCAATTCAGAGGCGAAGCTCTGTCAGTTTGTAACCAGAACGTTTGATCTATAAACTGACGATTAACTGATTAAATCTTGTCTATTGGTAAACACGACGTAATATTTCCGCTATTATGGACGTTAGATATCAAATTTAGGTTCCTAAGCATCGAGGATCGGTCCTACAAGTGGTATCAGAGCTAGAAAAGCCTGATTTGATAGTATCAAGACAAGAACACTTCTATTTCTACTCCCATTCTTCTCTTTTTCTTAACTTTTGAACATAAAATGAAGAATTCACGGTCAAAATCTTTTGAATTTTGAATATATCATGTAAAATACAACAAAGATAAACCCTTGAAAGATTGGAGACCAAATTCAACCGAATACATGTCAAAATTTTGAAAAAACCATGCTTTTGAAAACCCCCATGATCGAACTTGTTGGCCATGTTCGGCCGAACTTGTCCTAAAAATCACTTTTCAAGTGATTTTTTAGCAAGTTCGCCCGAACTTGAGGTATTTTTGAAGGAATCTAGACTAAGTTCGCTCGAAGTTACTACTTTTTCAATGATTTTACACCAAGTTCGAACGAACTTGTGTAAAATCAAGAAAAGTTTAAGTAAGTTCGCCCGAACTTACTAGAGTCTTATCAAATTCTTAATACAAGTTCGCTCGAAGATCTGTGTTTGGTTTTGGCATAAGTTCGCCCGAAGTTTAATCAAATTTTTCAAAAAACAAATCTAACAAGTTCAACGAACTTGTTAGAAAATCTGAAAATTCTTCATTTGATACTACAAGTTCGACCGAACTTGTAGTAGGACTAATTGTTTTCAAAGTTTTTGAAAATTACCAGAGTACACGTTTCGTTATTCATAATGGAGGATCAACTAAGAGCTTTTATGTCTGGAGCTAGTTCGTCAAATGCCAATGTGATCAATCAAGTCAATCTTGGTAATGAAATGGTAACGACTATCAAAACGCCTAAGCTGATGAGCATGGACGAGTACGAAGCATGGAAAGAGAAATTTACCTATTGGGTTCAAGCCATGCACTTCACTGGCTGGGTGTCAATTGAAAGAGGCTACATTATTCCGGTAGATGAACATCAAAGAATTCTTGAAAACTACAACTACTCGACGGTTCAGAAAGAAGAATATATCGCCGAGAAAAAGATGATCAGTCTCATCCAACAGTATGTCAAAGAAGATATCCTGATTTTGCTACCAGAGTTTGCTACTGCAAGAGATCTTTAGTTGTCATTACAGAAGAAGATCTAGGCAGCTCCGAAATGATCAAAAGCAAAAAGGCACTTATCCTGAAAGAGTTCGATATCTTCACTATGCTAAAGAATGAGACCATAAAGCAAATGATCGAGCGTTTCTGTCATCTTAAAGTGCAAATGCGAAGACACGGTCTCGAAAAGACAGAACAAGAATACATCGACAAACTTGCTGACGCACTACCAGAGGGTGAATGGACTACGTATTTGATGGTTCTGAAGAACAGTGATAAGTGGGAATTTTTCAAGTTGTCGACGTTTATCGATAAACTCGAAGGCCACGAAATGGAACTTCTAAAGATGGCGAAGTCAAAAAACGCTAATGTTGTTCAAGATGTCGGTCTGTACTACAAAGCCGGAATACTAGATAGTATTTCGAGTCCTAAAATTCAGACAACTTTTAGTGCAAACATGAATGCTTCTCCACAGAATCAGAATCAATCACAGCCTCAGTATGACCAGAGTCCTCAAAGTTCTTACTCAAGCACTGGTTCAAATTCAACTTATCATAGCCAAGCGAATCAGAATCAACAACAAAGTTCTGATCCAAATGTATATAAATGCAACATCACAGTGGATTTGAACAATGTTGTTTCAGAAAAAGTTGCAAAACAACATATGTCACTACTCGCTACGTATTAGAATCTTATGAATGTCTTGTTGCCGGTAAGATTGGAAACCCCGAGATGACCGTAGAAGATTATGACCAGGTAGACAAGGAAGAACTCGAACTAACGGACATTAAATGGTCCTTAGCTTCGATCATCAGGAGAGTGACAAAGTTCGTTGCACTCACAGGCCGTGACATAGGAAATTCCAGCAACAAATTGGGTTTTGACAAAACCAAAGTCACGTGCTTTAAATGCCGTCAAAGGGGGCATTTTAAAAGAGAGTATAAGAACACCGAAGCAACCGGAAATCAAAGTCCTTTCGGAGGAGGAAATGAATATTACAAAAGGGCACTTCAATATAAACCATTTCCGAAGAAAACTCAGGTTAAAATCCAAGAAAAACCTAACAATAGCACCACTGAGAAAGCTATGGTGGCATCCAGTGAAGATGATGGTTTTGATTGGAATTCTTACATTGGGAAAAGGACTGGAGTTGCTTTGATGGCGGAGATAGTTGTAACATTTGTAAAAATCGGGTCTTCAAAACCCGCTCCGTTTTGTAATCAAGTACCAAGTTATAAAAGTTACATTAAATATTTATGATTATTTTGAGTTAAAACGATACATAATTAATAAATAAAATAAACTATAAAAATTATATTTGATAAAAAGTTAAAATAAAATAAATAAATAAATTATGAAGCTGCCGGGACTCGAACCCGGGTCAGCCATGAAACACTTCAACAACTTAACACTCACTCCCAAGACCACTCCGCCACTTGTTTGTTTTCTGTCATGTTTAGGAAACAAATAATTTTTCATGGACTAAGGTAAATCAATCGATTTTACACATTGTAACTGAAACCGATTATCAATCATCCAAAGCGATTTGGATACTCTCGATCCAGCGAGTATAACCGATAAACGGACAATTTCAATCAATGTTGCCATGAATGGAACTTGAATTCGGAAGTAGATCGGTTTAATAACCGAAAGTCTTCAATTCTCGGACTACTTCAATCATAGACTTTTCCTGCGACTCAAAACACTCTGCAAGACTCCCAATTGCATTTCCGCAACCTTACAATCCACCGGAGAAGCTTGAATCAGACCGCCGGAAAAATTCTGCAAGTCACCGGAAAACCGGGACTCACATCCACACGGTATTTCCTCCGACTCTTTCTGTTTAAATCATGTGATTAATCAGTCTCTAACACAACTCCACCATCAGAATCGATCCTAGTCAACGTTTATCGAAAATCTTACCTTCGCCGGAAAACTTCTGAAACTGCCGGAATCACACTGTGAACGGGTATGATCTCCCAAACTTCTGTTAAACCTTGTTTAAGTGACTCAACTTCTTAAATAATCGAACAACGCTGTTAATTGGTTTCAACAGCCGGAGTTCACTTTCAGTACCGACGAACCTCCGCCGGAATTCTGTGAACAACATCAATCGGTATATCCTTTTTCCTTAAACTCTCTCCATTCTCTACTTTTAAATTACTGATAATGTCTGAAAAGCGTATAAGTCATAAATCAGTCATAACAGTAGGAATATGTTTGTCTGTGTAAATCGACGAAGAAGATGAAGACACAACATAACATAAGATTAATTAAAATCGGTATTTTAAACAGGTTAGACACACAGTCCAGCGGTGGACTGTGTGCAAAATACACACACACGTCCCGAATTCGATCCCTGCTACACGCACACCTTATATAATAACGCGCCTTTTTGTTTAAAAACTAAACCGGGATAACCCAGTTAGTTGTTAAGTATAATAAAAACCGAGATATTAACCAGGTTAGACACACAGTCCAGCGGTGGACTGTGTCCAACATGAACCACACGTCGCGCGTTCGAAACCCGTCACGAGCACCGGTCCGATTGAATTAAAATGTTTTTGCAAATAAAGGAAATTCGGTTAAATCGAATAAGTGTATAAATATAATTAAAAAACAAGATTATTTCGGGTTAGACACGTAGCTCAGTTGGTATAGCTACGTGCACGCGAACGGGAGGTCTCGGGTTCGAGCCTCACCCGGCGCAGATTAATTCGCTGACCGAACCGGTCAACGGTCAACGGTCAACGCTAAAAAAATAATATTTTTTTTTTATTTATTTAATTTAATTTAAAAATCAATTAAAAATACTTAAAAATAACATTTTTAAAGATAGAAAATAGCCACAAACTCACAAAAATATATCTAAAAATTTCATTAAAATCCTTAATAAAATCCATCCATTTAATATATTTTTCCATTATTATTTAGGTTAGTATTCCTCGTTGATCCGCTCATCTAATTCGTGTGCATCTCACCATCTCCAATCCAACGCACCCAATGTGAGTGAATCTTACAAATTCCCCGTTTTAATCACGTTTTGGGGTGTATCATGTGTCTTTGTATATATATATTATTACTAAACCATTGTGCATACATCATATCATGAACTTGTGTATTCAGTTTGTTGCTGTTAAGTAGTTACCATTGGATGCAATTTATTATTCAGTACATGCAATTTCATAGGCCGCCGCTCCCCATTACATTATGAGCATTGAGCATGTTCCCCATTTTATTATGCGGTTGAACCTGGCGTGCCCACATACGATCGGCTCCGTTTGATTGAGCCTTGATCGCACAGACATTTTCAATTTCAGTACATGCAATACGATCGGCTCCGTTTGATTGAGCCTTGATCGCACAGTTTCATTTATGTTATTTACAGTATGATGTTGGTATGTTCATGTATGATGCCATGTATTATTGTATGTTATAGTTGTGACTGCTATTTGCCATTACTTGATTATTTACATTTGCTCATCTATGGTTATGCACAAATTTTCATTTGATAAACTAACAATTAATTTATTAATAAATGTTTATCTAATAAGGTTCACTCGCCAACTTATGTTGACCCAAAAACTCCCATTTTACACATGATACAGGTGAAGCAGCTGCAGCTAGGAACACATAGGACTTGGACTAGAAGAATAAAACGATTTAGTGTTGGGATTGTTATGCTTGGCTTATTTTCCTTGTATTGAATGAACATGTTTGGATGTTTGAAATGTAACTTTGACTTTCTTAAATATGAAACATATTAGTAAATGTCATGAGCTTTGGTGATAACCCAATTATGCCCCGACTCTTATTCCGCTGCGGGTCGGGGTGTGACAATAGTTAAAGATAATTCTGCAGAGGAAGCAGCGGCAGCAGCAAAAGCAACAGCTATCGAACATGCTCTTCTGGAACAATACTTGCATCAACAGCAGGAAGAAGAGGAATATATCCATATGCAGAGACAAGGAATTTTATCCTCTAATTCTTGTGACAGTTTTGCAGGTCATTTTGATGGCAACTCGAAAGAACAAGTGGTTGAGGAGAAAAGATTGATGAAGTATTCATTGATGTCACTCAAGAAGTGAAAGTCGAAGACCTCAAGGACATGGCAGATAAAGCTTTAATGGCAAATCTAACTAAGGTAGGTACAGAGGTAAAAATTGTCGAGAAAGAAGTTGTCAAAGTACAAGTTGTTGAGGTTGAGAAACCTTGTACAAAATGTACTAAACCTTGTGTCGAATGTGCCGAAAAATCAAAGATCATCGCTGAAAACAATGTACATAACAAATTTTTTGAAATATGATTATCGCACAATAAAGAAGCGTATGACAAAATGAAAAATGATTATGGCAGACTCGACAGAAATAACATCGAACAACATGATAATATAAGGATGTTGAGTGGAACACTAATGGATAAACAAAGGGCAATTAAAACCTATATTAATACCATTGCTGAAACCAAATAACAACTTCAAGACATGACAATCGAAACTGAAAGAGTTCAACAGTTGTTGAGAAGTTATGCCACAAATGCATATGTTATTGATCACATTCTTCCGACAATCTCAACGGAAGAAAAACCTAAAAAGAAAACTGGCAAAGATTATAGCAATGTTCCTCCACCCTTTTGCGAGAAGTACTGTCGCAAAACCGCAGACGGGATGGATAAGGCACTCAACGTTGAGTTACTTTCGGAGAAAAAAGATGAGTTCCAGAGAATATTGATATAATCTATGCTAAATCTGATGATGATAACAACGCTGTGGTTAACAAAGTGGTTGAAAATGTTCTAAGTGATTCTGATGACGGCAGCTTCAAAAGCGCCAACTCGATTTCAAAGAATTCCGATTCACAGTCTGAAAATGACGATAAGTCATCAGAGGATGGTCTAAGTGACGATCCTAATGTTGTAATGTACAAAATTAAGGATTCGGATAGACTATACTTTGATGATAGCTTCCCGATTCAGAATGTGAAGGAAGAATTGTTTGATAAATTCTTTAAACTCGTGAAAGTCACATCAGAAGAATTGGAAATTAACAAACGAAAATTCTATTCCAAACCTAAAAGAAACAACTACCAAAGGAATGGTGGTGATCATCCGGAAAACCGGAGAGCAGGGTTGGGTCTAGAAGAATCAGATGAACCAGTAAAGAAAGTGTCACCATTTCATGAATATAAAAACAAAAACATGAATTTTGTACATGGGACAAACACGGTTCACGAAGAAAGTTTGATTGGTAAACAATCAAATGATGAGTTTAAAAAGGAGAAAGAAATTCGAGATAAAGCCAAGGTTACAAGTGGTGCCAAGACATCAAGTGGGGTAAAACTACCCAC